>CM067218.1:44030072-45230072 GCA_034190945.1 Octodonta nipae | reverse complement strand
ACTTGAAGGGAAAATCAATTCTCTTCGGAAAGACGTTGGAAGACTGACCGAGTACCAACGAGGGGTCAGGAACAACAGAATAGAAAGGTTTGTCAAGACTATCATGGACAATAACCGAATACACTCCCAGTGGGATAGAGAATCACATCTCAGCAGTGTCTGGACAGTCTACGACAAAAGCTCTCCGTCTACACAAGTCGATTGAGAAGGTACAAAACCAGTAACCAACGGAAACTAGACAACACACTCTTCTGACAATCAGAAAAAGAGTTTTATAGAAAACTTAACAACAACAATAATAATGAAGCACGTAGTTACCCCAGTAAAACAGACATCGAGGAATAGTGGAAAACATAGCTTTCGACAACAATCTCCCATAACTCCAGGGCCAGCTGGATTAATGAGGAGGAGGCTGCATCTCAGAACTGTGCGGCCATGCAACACCAACCATTTACAACGGAAGACACATCCAATATAATAAAGCACCTTCATAACTGGAAAGCACCAGGACCAGATGGTGTACAAAATTACTGGATAAAGAAACTGTACGCAACCTACGAAACACTAACAGCCCTTATAAATGAAGTAATTACCAACCCACACAAGATGCCTAGTTTCTTTACGCATGGTGCTACATACCTCTTACCAAAGGACAACCTATGTGCACAGGACCCAGCAAAGTACCGACCAATCACTTGCCTTCCAACCTTATACAAACTCATAACATCGTGCATTAATCATAGCATTTTAAAACATTGTGAGCTGAACAACATAATACTCAACAACAAAAGGGATGCGCGAAAAATTCGATGGGCTGCAAAGAACAACTGATAATTGATTCCGTTGTCTTCAATAAAGCCCACGCCAAAAGACGAAATCTCTACATGGCATATGTGGACTACAAAAAGGCCTTTGATTCATTTCCACATGATTGGCTCATAAGGTGCTGAAACTCTATAAAGTGAATAATTGTATTATTAACTTTTTAGAATATGCCATGTCCACCTCGCAAACCAACTATACAAACTGACCCCATTCCAATCAGAAGGGGTATATTCCAGGGAGACTCTCTTAGCCCACTGTGGTTCTGCCTTGCCATAAACCTTCTCTCAAACAATTTTGGGTTCAGTCGCAAACACTACAATGTACAAGCATTAAAGATAAACTATTTGTTATACATGGACGACTTAAAGTTGATGGCAGCTACGAAACAACAGCTGCATGGTATGCTTAACATAGTAGAAGGGTTCTCTAGTGACATCCATATAAAATTTGGCCTAGACAAATGCCGAATTATTAATATAGTTAAAGGCAAAATACAGCAGGGGCACTTCGAAATGGGAGATGGCACCTCAATTGAATCTATGGGGGAAAGTCATACTTATAAATACCTTGGAATAAAGCAGGCTCAACGAATTGATCACATGACTATGAAAAAGGACCTAACAGCAGAGTTTTATAGAAGGGTAAGTCGACTGTTGAAAACCAAACTAAACAGTATAAATCTGTTTCAGGCTATTAACACCTATGCGTGTTCAGTGCTCAGTTACTCTTTCGGTATAGTTAATTGGTGCAAGACTGACATTGAACAATTACAACGAAAAGTTCGAGTTTTACTAACAAAAGCTCAAAATCACCATCCAAAGAGCTCAGTCGAACGTACAACTTTGCCACGGTATGAAGGAGGAAGAGGATTGACAGATCTAAGCAAACTATTAGATCAACAAATTTCTATTTTGCGTAGTCATTTCCAGACACTTGCAGAATTTTCTGATCTACACAGAGTCATGTGCCAGGTTGATGACTCAACACCACTGCGACTGACACAACAACACGTCCAATTACACCACCAGACCACTGATCAGAAACTGCTGAATTGGAAAGAGAAGCCACTTCATGGAAGACATATAAATGACGTCAACCAAGATAATGTCGACAGTGCAGCGTCGAACTACTGGTTGATCTCTGGTCACATGTTTCCTGAGACGGAAGGCTTTATATTGGCAATCCAAGATCAAGTAATCTAACTAAGAACTATCTAAAGTACATCATTAAAGACCCTTCTATTAACAACGACAAATGCAGGTACGGTTACCAAACATCTGAATCTATTCAGCATATCACAGGAGGTTGTCAAGCGTTCGCTGCAACTGAATACAAAGAACGACACGATGCTGTGGCTAAAATACTGCACCAGGAACTAGCACTGAAACTTGAATTATCATAGTCGGTAAGATTACCTTACTATAAATACAAACCAGAATCTATTTTAGAAAATAACAGCTACTAGCTGTACTGGGACCGCACGATACTGACCGATCAAACTGTTGCTCACAATAGACCAGATATAGTTTTGGTAGATAAAGTCGCTCGGAAAACAACTTTAATTGACATTGCAATTCCTAACAACAATAATATAAATGTCAAGCAGGCTGAGAAAATAACCAAATATAGAGATTTGGAATTTCAAGTAAAGACTCAGTGGGACATGTACAACACACGAACTGTACCAATTGTTATGTCAACGACAGGACTAGTCCCAAAACATCTATTAAACAATTTAAAATACCTAGGTCTGGACGAACATGTTTACAAACAAATGCAAAAAGCCGTCCTGTTAGGGACAGCCCGGACGGTCAGGAAATTCATGGGAAGCTGCCGCCACGACTCCAACCACAGGCCTGAAAACCTGGCAAGGGCTCCCACAGAACTAAACCCTTTTGATATCTAGGATATTTGGGATTTAATGAATTTTCCCCTATAGGCACCCTTAGCGTGCCTTAGAGAGTGTGGTGTGATGCCATACATTGTATGGTCAAGACGGGGATATATATATATATATATATATATATATATATATATATACTACGTAGCAATTAACGGCTAAGAATCTGGATAGAATTTTGGAATTTCCAAAAAATAATGGGAAAGTAGCCAATTTTTTATTGTATAAAGGGCACTAAATAAAGTGTACTCTTTTATTATATTATGAAAGCTTTCGAAATTTATTGATTTCTTCTTCAGTCAATTTTAATATCGAGGTTAGAAAATTATTAAAACAGGTTCTCATTGCAAGTACTGTAGAATGCGTAATGCGCTTTAAACAAACATTACAAACATATATCAACAATTGAATAAAACATTATTGTAACTGGATCACACATCCATTGAGTACAATTTTTAAGATTAAAACCATCACATTTTAAAAAAGTTATGCACAAGCCATTTGTCATATTTAACCAGACTGGTTAAATATGACAAATGGCTTGTGCTTAAAAATTGTACTCAATGGATGTGTGATCCAGTTACAATAATGTTTTATTCAATTGTTGATATATGTTTGTAATGTTTGTTTAAAGCGCATTACGCATTCTACAGTACTTGCAATGAGAACCTGTTTTAATAATTTTCTAACCTCGATATTAAAATTGACTGAAGAAGAAATCAATAAATTTCGAAAGCTTTCATAATATAATAAAAGAGTACACTTTATTTAGTGCCCTTTATACAATAAAAAATTGGCTACTTTCCCATTATTTTTTGGAAATTCCAAAATTCTATATATATATATATATATATATATATATATATATATATATATCTGGGTGATATTCGGCCAACACTGGCGATGGTCAGAATGCTTATATACTAAAAAGAATCCTGGAAATTTTGTTTTTATCTCCAGTCAAAATTGTACATTCAAATCCAACTAGAACTGAAATAAATAAAAACTTAAATATTCTTTAATCACTAAATAAAAATAATAATAACCGGATCCCCTGAATATGTTCATATGATGTGACACTTAAAACAATAAAAGATGAACAATAAACGTAGAGGGTAGATAAGAATTATCCTCTGATCTCTGACGTACTTTTCCTTTGACCGCCACTAACCCATCAGTCATATATAGTTCACTAGTTTCTGTATTGTCCTAAGGGATACTCAGAAAAATAGATAGATGTATGTGTATATCTATGACTGTTTCGCTTCAAAATGAATGTCTAAACAAATTATTAGATACAAATTTAATTATATTAATCTTTAATATAACATGTAATAGTAGGTAATTATAATATTGAAGGAAGTAAACTATAAGTGGCAAACTATGACTTATTCTAAAACTAATCAAATAATATATTGGAAGTGATTGGTGATCCAACAGTTCAATTAACCATGAGTTGTATTTGAATTTTATGGCTGGTGATTTCAATATGATGCAACTGATATTCTAACTTATCTCTTATATTTTTATTTCTGTGTTCATGTTAAGCAAATTGTTTTTACGTATAAAAACCAGAATACAGATTCTTCGAATTAGCTTGATAATTGTATGTTTGTTATTTTTTTATGCCTTATTCCTCTTATTCTTAGAATATTATTTTATAATGTGAGTCCCTTCAAAAGAGAGAAAACCAAAACCGAATACCAGATCACCAACCAGGTAGTAAATTCATTAGCTAGCATTAAATATAGGTTATAAAGATACAAGCTTTATTATGTAAATTTATATCTGCCTAAATTTATTTCGATTTAAATTATTAAATACTAAATGCTCTTTTAACGAGATATCCTTTTTTAAGCCATTTTCGGTGCAATAGTAATGAAACACCTACTGAGGGTTAAATACTATATTGGTTTATATTTCTTAGTTATAAGTACCTCTTCTTGAGAAAACCGTTTCCCTTATTTAAGTTATTATAGACTCCAATCGGGAAGAGATTATCTACAGTTACCTGCATAATAAATAACCAGATGTAAAAATTGAAAAATATCTTAGAGAAAGCATAACTTCTAATAGTGAACTAATACCTGATTACAATTTTAATTTTGAAATAAAAAGTTTGCAATTTTTTTTAATCCCAAAAATCGATATACCCCTGTTTTGAACCAAACATGTATTTTGTGTCTTTATGATTTCTTGGAAATAATATTATAATTGCTGAGATGTGGGTATATTCCAAATTCTCCAAAGGTTTTAGGGTATAAAGCAGATCCCGCTTTCAATAGCAGTAAAAACTTAACTGAACAAAGAATTTCAAAACTTGCTCAAGTGATAGTTCGACTGGCATACTAAGGGTTCCTAACACTTTTGAGATTTAATACCAATGTAGGTATATATTATTGTAATACTTGAGACTAGCTTGGCGTGATTTTCTTATATATTTTTTATTTAATAAATTTAAAACTAAGCGTTTTAATTGAAATGCTGTTTTGCACAATAAAGGTTTGGTGTTAGGGTGCAAAACTGTGTTTTTACTTAAGCGTTCTAAATTTGTAAGAAATGTATACTTTTATTTCTCATAAGAAGCCTTTATATTTTACATGCTACATGATGCCCTTGAAATTTATAAAAATATTTATTTATTTTTTTTATTTGGCAGCAAAAGTAAATTTAGAATTTTTGCTTTACTTTATCAAAAAAACTTGAAGTGTGAAGCCCTACATACTCTTTTGTCTGAATTTTAGGCTCAGTAGTTTTGAAAAAGGGGAGAATGGGTCAAATTTTAAATAATAAATTTTAAATCTTTTAAATAAATTATTTTAAAAATACAAATAAAATATATTTGTATTTTCATGACGATTCATTGCATTTCGTACCTTATGGTAGGAGTGCAGTTAAAAAAACAAAGTCTAAGTTTATAAATCACTATTAAAACTTGTGTTTTACTTTTGTTGTTAATTATGAGTGCGGTCCTATATTCTCAATTTTTAGGTATGTTAGTTCGCAGATATTGGGTCGAATTTTGTATATTTTTCATTTTATATACTACTTAATGCGTTTGAAGAAAGTTTTATTTTCTTTTTCCGTTTAATTCTATGATTTGCCCCAAAATTAGTGCTAGGGTCTTCTATTTATTTTTCTTTTAATGTTCCAATGAGGCCCAATTTATTTGAACCCGCAACGTTTACAGGCTGATCTCTTATACCGGCACAGATTTTCAAATATGATTCTTAATGTTGAGAAAGTCACCCCACCTCTGCCGTCCTCAGTATCTTCCTAATGAAGTATTCGGATATCACAAGAACATTATTTCCATATTGCTAATTCAAAAAGTCAGTTAAGATTCTTGCAGTATGTTGAGGTGCTCAATCTTGCTGGAACCACATGTTCGCTACATCTTGAAGAGTCAAATTTTCTACAGCTTGGGCGACGTAATTTTGTAATATATCAAATTGTGATAATATAATTAAATTCACATCAAAAACAAAATATTTAATATGAAAGTTACTGCAACTCGTCCGATAAATCAATACTGATCTACTACATTGACTATTTTAGTACTAAACAATAACCACGCTTTATGCTGAACTATTAAAGATAGCTTTCGCTTGATAGTCTGATAGAGCGTTAACCTATCACTGTCAACCATACAGCATAAATGTTCTATAGGTAGTCTGTAGTGCACAAATGTAGTGCCAAGGATAGAAAGAGGGGGCAATAGAGAGAGCAAGAGGCTATTTCTCTCAATTGGTACGTGCACCCAATAGAGTGAAATAACCTCCTACACTCTCTATTGCCTTCTATTTCTAGCCTTGGCAGGATATTTATTCACAGCAGGCTATCCCCAGGACGTAGATGCTCAAAACTGTCAACCAATCTAACAGCATCTAACCCTTACTCAATGTTTTGACGGTCGAGGCCAGTTAGTTATGTTTGGTTATGTGTAGATAAAAATACATTTTATTCTAGAATAGATCTGTAGGTTCCTAATTTACCATAACAAATCAGTAGATTCAATGAACTTCTTCATATTTTAAATGACATCTTAAAAGGTTTATTTTAGTCAAAAGTTAGTCATTCTGTAATAATTCAGGATTATGCAGGAATGGGCCCATGTAATGTAATACAAATTCTCTGTGAGATAAAATACTTCTATGTAAAACAGTAAAAAGATTCGACCTTTAATATAGTTAAATACATACATAAATAATGCAATTCCTTACGAGACTGAAAAAATTTAATAGCCTAAAATTGAGTAATTAAACGAATGATCTTTATTCACAGTAAAGGATATCAACTTGTAATCAGAAAATGCAAGCAACCAACTCAAAAGTTAGTATATTATTACAAAATAACCACAAAACATAAGAACATATTAATAAACCACTTATATTAAGATTCAATATAATTTTCATTAATTTTCATGATACATACATAAACAATGACTATTTCTGTTTTGTACGGAAAATGTAGAGAAATACAATGCAGATGCTGATAATTAGTACTAAATAATACCTATTTTTTTGGAAACTTTTTCAAGTGAAAAAACTCGAACTTGAACTTTAGTCACTAAATTAAAAACTTTTATCACAGTGCTATAATGACCTAACGCCTAACAATGTCAAAGATTAAAACAAAGTTCCTATAAGAAAGATGGCCATTCCTACCAGGGCTGCCAGATCTAACTGTTTACCTTGAATCTTACGGTCTGTATATAAATTCACAATTTTAGTAATCTTTTGTCAAATTATATATATATATATATATATATATATATATATATATATTTGCTTTTAAGTTTTCGCGGACACTAAATGTTTAAGGTGGTTTCCGGGAATTCATCCGCGTAGTTAATAACTGATCCCTGCCGGGATCGATGGTAAATTGACGAGGTTTCGGCAGAGTCACATCGGCCCTCTTCAGGTCGGTTCGCATAATTCTGCGTTTTTAGTAAGTACCTACTTATTTAGTTGTTTCGTTATATCTGATATACCTAATAAAAAATCGTTCAATGTTTTTTGGAATAGTTATTAATAAATCAATCTGTTTCATGGCTAACTACGTTAAAAGTAAAAATAAGAGAGAAAAGCATCCATAACTCCGTTATTTTTATGAATAACTATATCGAGTATTATATCGTTGAAAAGCTCTAAAAATGTCCGATTTTTTGAGGTCACAGCCAACTATGGTTTCCACTCAAAAAAAGGTAAGTTTGTGTCATATCTCGACAGCAAGGACATGACAATCATATTCGGGATACAATTCCCTTCAATTTTGATATATACATTTTTTTAGAAAATCAAAAACAAAGGAGCTAGAGGGATTTGACTAAATCGACAGAATTTCGTTTTTTCAAAATATCTAGTAAGCCATGAGTTTTTACAAACATCCGTGTCATTAAATTGGGCCAGTAAAACTGCAAATCTTTCCCAATTCAACCATGGCTCAATCTCCGCTAGTTTCCGAGATCCCATACTGATCATAAAAAAAACTCATCCTGTATATATAATACGAAAATAAAAAGAATTTGAAATAAAAATAAATAAATAATAATAAAATATCATCAGCAATAAATTTATCAAATAACATAATTCTGACTTTAGCTGACATAACATTCAACAAAGCAATCGAAGCTGCGAAAGCCCATAAATGGCGATTATTAAGTAATATAAATTTTAATGGGTTCTATTTCAATAGCATAATCATGTCGAATAACTTCAGGGACGGTTCCAACTATGTTAGTTTTTTATTATTTTAGTTTAGTCTTTCTTATGACTTTCTCTGCAAGGAATTTGGCGGCTCTGTTACTATTATTTGTTTGGCATTGACACCTAATGATTTTTTTATTATATTTTATTTAAGTAATGAACTAATATTATAAATTAATTTTAGCATTTTGCACTGAAGGTGGTCAGTAGCTACTAAACAAAACAAACATTAGAAAATCGGTTGAAATATTCGACTTTTCGGCTCCTGAATTGTAGCCGTTATCGAGAGTCCAAAAAGACAAAAAACAGAAAAATAGAAATCAAATATGGTGTAGTTCGAACTCTGGGCCTCAATCTGACTACTCCCCATGCCTTACTACAATACTATTACTACTACTACTATAGAAGTTCAGCTTTCAACTGACACTTGGGGAGTAGGCAGATTGAGACCCTGAGTTTGACATAGACTATGAAACTCATGTAATAGTTTTCTAGTACGTGCTGAAGGTTCTCGGTATTCTCGTGTGCATGGTTTATTTGTCTTAGAAAAGACTAATTCCATTTTTCTTTGATTTACTACCAAATATACTGGAGCATGTACACAGATTGTTATCATATAGCATAATTGCACTCCAGTGGACTAGAGCTTCCAAATATCTATATGATATCCACATTCAGCTTCTTGCAAAGTGTACATACAATATAAACTAGATTATACCATTTTTCATATCTAACGTAATTAAGTAAACTTTTTTGTAATGCGGGTCACTAGTCCAGTCGCCTCATGAAAAATCGTTACGAGAGCTGGAACATAATTTATCATGAGGCAGACCAGATAAATGCTGATTTTTCTAAAGAAAAATCAATATAAAAGCATTGTGGACGAAATTAGACAAGTGAGGGAGTCCAGACATCTTTCATTTCTCTTGTACGGTGTCTTATTATTAGGGAGAAATTGCGTTTCAGTATTTATACATTTTTAAGAATAAAATTGAGGCCTAACAGCTCTAATTAAATCAAAGGGAAATGAATAACAGAGATTGTTGATTTTGACAGAATAAATGCATAAGAATTAACACCGTAAAAAGGGTCAAGATAAGACAAGTATAACTTGTGAATTATCATTTATGGGAACTTTAAGCCAAGTAGAAATATCTTAATTAAATTACAGGATGATGTTGGTCTATTATTCATGTTATTTTACACTACAGAGGCAAAATGGTTGAAATTCGTCTAATCTGGTAAATAGAGCTTCAATGTTAAAAGAATATTATTGTTTTGTCGAATGCCAGTACTTAAAAATATCGATAACTATAAACAGTGTGCTCTTAGGACACAAAAACCATGAAACATCTAATGCCGGTATCAACTAAAAAATCGACCGTTCCCCCCTTATCTCCGAAACTACTGAGCCTAAAATTTTGAAAAAAATAGGAAATATAGATCGTTACGCGAACTATACAGGAAAAATAAGGAGAAATAATTAATATTAATTTTGGGGGGCAAATTATAGAATTAAATAAAAATTTAAAAATAAATTTTTTTTCAAACGCATCATGTAATATATCAAAAGAAAAGTACTATTCTGAGGAACACAAATATATTTTTTTCATATTTAAAAAATTAATCAAAAAGATATTAACGAAAATATACCAAAATTTACCCATTCCCCCTCCCCCTTATCACCGAAACTATAAAACGTAAAGTTTTGAGTAAAATTAGAGGTATAGCGCCTCACCTGAACTTTAGTGGAAAAATAAAGAGAACCCCCTAATATTCATTTTGGGGGGCAAATTCTAGAACTAAATGGAAAATAAATAATTTTAATTGTTTCTAACGGATCAAGGAATATATCAAATCAAAGGGCTCATTATGACGAATACTAATTTATTTTTTTATTGTTTAAAATAAATATTTTAAAATATATTAAAAACAAATATTTAAAAAATTACCCATTCCCCCTTTATCCCCAAACTATAAGACCTAATTTTTTTTTGTTTTCAAAAACAATACGAAGAAATCCCTAATATTAATATTGGGGGCCAAATTATAGAATTAAACGGAAAATAAAAAAATATTTTTTAACGCATCATGCAATACATCAAATGAAAGGGTTTATTATGAGGAATACAAATACATATTTTTCATATTTTTAAAATTAATTGATATTAACAAAAAGATATAGATTCTCATTTCTCGCTTTATTTCCGAAACCATACTACCTAAAATTTTGAAAATATTTAAGGGTACTGGTGCTCACTTGAAATTTATAAGAAAAATCTATATATAAATAGGCAAAGACAAAACGATTAGGTACCATTTTCTCCTCTGTCGCTCAACCGATTTTCTTCATTTTTGTTTTGTTTAATAGCTACTGACGACCTTCAGTGCAGAATGCTAATATTAATTTATAATATTGGTTCATTCATTAAATAAAATATAATAAAAATTCATTATTTACGTCCATAATGTCAACGCCAAACAACTGAATGTGCCGCCGCCGCAAGACTCTAAATATTGATTAATTATACATAGAGGGACCAATTCTGTTATATACTTAGAGGTTGCACTTCTAGAAGTGGCATGCAAGCGTTGTTTAGTGGTAAAGTAATCGTTGTATATTATAATTATACAGGGCGATTCCATATATGTTAGGAATCATTTTTTTCGTGGGTGGCACATAAGCAGTTGCATATATAGGGTGTTTAAAATATAGAGTAGAATGCGATTATAACTAATAACATAATTATATAGGGAAGCCCGTTAGCGGTTGAATTTACAGGGTTCTTGGAATAGAAGGTGCAGTAGAATTACAGTTATACAGGGTGGTGCAAAAAATATTATACAGAGATGCATATACAGGGTAACGGAAATGGAAATGCAATTTCGTAACCTATAACCAGTTGTATATATAGGGAAGATGAAATATAGGGTGAGAGGAATTATAGATATTCAGGATGATGATAAAAAATGTTAGAAACGGAAATGATTTATAGAGTAGCCCAAGAAGAGTTCCATATATATGATGATTGAAATATAGGTCGGAGTAGAGTTATAGTTACAGAAGATATTTAAAAATTTCATAAACAAATAGAGTAAACACAGTGGCTCATAGGCAGTGTCATATACAGAATGGTATACCGGGTGGTTCAAAAATGTTAAAAAATATTATGCGTGGTCCATGAGCAGTTGCATATACAGGGTGGTGGAAATATATACTGAGATGGAATTATTATAATGAGGATTTTAATAAATGTTAGAGAATTGAGTGCAATTATAGTTATATTATATACACGGAGGTTAGACAATTAATTATGTAGGGTCATATTAAATTAAGAATTACGAATTTGAACACAAATAAAGTCCGATGAATTATATCTAACAAATACTTGAATTTCGTTACTTATTTGTAGAAGCGAAATGTAAGACATTTAGGATTTTCGAGGAAACTATCACACAGAGGTTCCGAATCTGGATCCGTTCCGTGTAATTGCTGTTCCCTCTAAAGTCGTAGGATAGAATGTCACGATAAAATTTTCACATTACTTTACTTAATATTGACACAATTGGTGGAATTTCGACCACTGAGCTAATTATTACAAAACCCCATAGTAATTTTAGGGACAAATTATACAAATAAGTGGAAAATAAAAATTCAATTTTCAAACGCTAATATCAGATAAAAGTCTCATTATGTGAATTACAAATATATCATATTTTTAAATCATTTGTTTAATAGATATTAACAAAAATATTAAACTTACTTAATTCCCACTTTAAAATCTACACTATTTAAATTTTGAAATATATGTTTTATTTGTATTTTTAAATAATTTGAATAATAGATTTAATCATTTATAATTTAAAACTTGACCTGTTTTGCCCTATATCTTCCAATCTACAGAGCTTCAAAATTCAGAAAGTAGATTATAAAAAGCTTCCCTGAAAGTTTATTAGTAAAATAAAACTCTAATGTTAATTTTTGGGACCCAAGTTAGAAAATTAAATACATATGTATTCTTATAAAAATCAAGCGAATCCTGAAGCAGATGGAAAATGGAAAGTGTATATATTTTAAAAATTTAAAACGCTTTCTTTAAAAGATATTAGGGCAAATATAAAAAATGCACTCATTCCCTGCTTGTCTAAAACTGGAATATTAGAATCTTGAAGGTGGTAGGGAACCCTTAGTATGCGAGTCCAACTCGCACTTGACCAAATTATTATGCTTTATTTTGTATGTATATTTGTATATTAAGAGACCGGGACCAGGTAACACTGAATGCCCCAACATTACACGATGATACATTTTCTTTTTAATTGACAGGCAACAGTTTTAGCTACTAAATGAACTTGGTACGCGTTGACATATAAGCCAAAAATAGGTGTAAATTAATTAATTTTTATAATAATATAATAATTGATTTTGTCACTTTATTTTCTAGTTTTGGTTGGTATACTAAACATGTACATACAAAATTTTCAAGTTCGCGTTTAAAAGTTTCTACAGTCTACAGTTCCCGCACTATTACGTTGGAACTAAAATATTTATAAGGAAATCTTAGTTACGTCACCACGATAGCATTTTGTATAGGAATATTGGATTTTCAGATGATTATCTGAAAAACGGCATACTACCAATCATAGAAAAGTATATAGACCATGTCGAGATATTCCTTAACAGAAAGCTATTTAAAAAACTATAAAATCGGTAAGGGATTTGAAGAAATCGACCAATATATTAGGTATAATGGTCGATTCCCTTGAGATATGTTTTCAATCCCAAATGGCATCCTTTTACGAATAGAATTTGAAGTTTCATCAATCCTGATGATAATCTATTAATTAAAAGAATATATTTATTCAAATCGGTTCACAGTTGGAGAAAAATTCGGTAACGTACATACAAAAAAATACGAACCGAATTGATAACCTCCTTTTTGGAAGTCGGTTAAAATACAAAAACATTTAATATATGATTTTGACGTTTTCTGGTAAAATCGGCCATTCAATGATGGAAATGGAAATGTCAAAGTATAACCACTGTAAACCAAGAACAGAATCAAAGTTATACCGGTAGTTAGTTGCAAATCGTATATTATAAATTTCCTTATTCTTGAGACTGACAAATATGGTCTATTTCTGATTCGGATACCTTATTCGAACACTCGCCAGAGATTTTTTGCGGAAAATTGTATTTTTTAAATGGTTCATTTCTCGATCATGTAAAAATCTGGAGAATCCGGAATCACCATTCAACAAGGCAACGACAATTCAGTGTTTTAATTCTTGAATGTTTTGTTATCTGTAGGTGTAGAACTAAAAAATCTGAATTCACATTTTAATCGGTAAATGTTTATTTATACTAACATTTGTTTAATGAAAAAGAATATTTATTAAAGTTATTTATATGTGCAAATGATTATTATTAAAGCAATTTTCGAAGCAACTTGTTTGAAAAATTTTTACAGAACGTGACTGCTAAACGGGGAGGTACACCAGGTTTATTTTCGCTGCAGATGTTGAAATATTTACCAGAAGTCATCTGTAATAATTATCTATTTTTCCCCTGGAACTAATTTTATTCTCAGTAAATAATTTACTTTAAATATTTTTTTCGTTTGTCAACTTTAGGTTACGTAAAGGAGAAGATAACATTCTTTCTTAAATTAAATTGCTGAACTTTCTCAGTACAGATATTATGACAAGTCATTGAGAGTTGTATCGTGACTGATGGTTTGAATGTCATTTCGAGGTCTGAACTTTTCTATTCAAAAGTTGATTTACAATATCTATACACCAGTTTATAGAGTAAAATTATACTCATTTTCGAACATATAATTCAACAGGAATTTACTTATACCAGCACGTCAGTAACATTTTATAATTATTGCTAAGATTTTAAAGATTTTAAAAGCAAACTAGTAGAGGTAAACTATTTAAATAATAAAGACCCACAAAAATACGACGTTCTTTTGTTTTATTGCTTATGTATTGAAAAGTAGTCAAGTAGTATAAACGAGTCTCTACATCACAATTGGATCATTTTTACCGAGTATACTCATCATCGTTAAACGATAGTTTATGATGTGATATGGGCTCACGATGGATATTACTGAATAAGTAGTTTTTGAAGAATTGGAATTTAAATAATTTAGAGAGATATTTTACACATCCCATCGTATTAAGGAGACTAGTCCGACCACAAAAAATAGTTAATTAATGTTCGTAATGACAAATTTAGTAATTCACAATTTAACATTAAATGTTTGACAATACAACTCATGTAACTAAGAAAATTTACTGTTAATATGATATATACAAGGTAGCACTAAGAATTCTAACGACTATGTGAAATAATAAAGCTTGCCAAAAATGAGACCAAAGAAACTCTGCTGTTCCAGAGGTCTCCTTAAAGTCATAATTGAAAACCTAGGAAAACCAATAACAAAGAACCATCTATAAAATTCTCATTAGAAATTGAGCAAAATAACACACTACATTTCTTAGATGTCTTGTTAACAAAAACACAGTCGTCATTTGATAGACAAGTCAACAGAAAGTCGACTCACACTCACAGATATCTTTATTTTAACTCCAATTTTTTTTATCCAAATACCGTAACAAAGGCATCTTTAAATCTTTTTATGACAGAGCAACAACCAACAACAATAATAATACCCTTGATAATAACATAACTACAACAATCATACCATACATAGAGAGTTTTTCAATATTCAAACCAAGAAATACACTGAAATCAATTATATCAAAAACTAAACCAAATTATGTAACACAAATCTCCAAGATATTGCATTTATAATATTCCTTGCGAATGTAACAACCTCTAGGCCTATAAATGTTCGAATAAATGAACACAAAACTCTTTAAAGAAACGACAATTCGAAAAGTCAAAAGTTTGTGAACATGCCTAGAATGTTGATCTTTACAAACAATTTCAAAATTCAACCATTATCCACAAAGAAGCATACAATAAAAAACGAATACTGAAAGGGTCTGCTTTAATTTTATTAAATGAAAGCAATTGTATCGCTTGTACTTCTATAAAATTACGCCATTCCTGGTTACCAATTATCAAGGATGAAATTAATATAGTAATGTCCTTTTAAACAACCCTGTATCGGGATAGCTCATAAGGTTTGTCCTAGGTTTTTCCTTAAAACTTTAATGAAATCCTTGGTTTAATTTTTTGCCAATGGCCTTATAACAAAGTCGTACCTAGGGACGCCGCATGAAATTCTGAAGATTACTCTTCAAATTCTTCCAATTTGAAAGGAGCTTTGTTATTTCACATGATCTTTGGAATTTTTAGTGCCACCCTGTGTCTTCTTATCAAATATGCAGTAAATTCTCTTAGTTACATCAGTTTTATTATCAAACATGTTAAATTGTGATTTACTAAATTTGTCATTAGGAACATTTTAATTTTTAATTAATTTGATTTCAGTTTTGCTTTACTCCATGATGATGACAGCTTCACAGTTGAAACGTGCGTCAAGGGCAGAAATAAAAGTTTAGTGTTAGGGTATAAAACGTTGTGTTTATACATTATTGTTCATTTGTGTTTAGTTATTATTATTAAGGCAATTGGAACTGGTAAATTGTAAGACTAAACTATTGGAAGGCATATTGGCAGACTAAAACAACAATAAATAATTAATACTACAGATGTGGGAATTCAAACTTAACTAATTTATTTATGAAAATTTGATTATTACAACTCTTTCAAATAGCTTAGTAAAGCATTGATTATGACGCTTTCACAAGTAGTGGTGGTTTTAATTGTTTTTGCATTAAACTCCCTCACCGCTACCAATTATTGAGATCGCTTTAAATATACATAATAGAATTTTATATGCAGCTTGTCATGATTATGGCATATTTAATACCTGTGCACCCATTTTCGGATGCATAATCAAATTACTTAACATGTCCTACACTGTGAGTTTATAGTTTTCCATTTTCTAGTTTGGTGTCCTTTACAACCGAGTTTCTAACTAATACTTATTAAAGTACGACGTCATATGGACTACTAATTTTGTTTAAATGAAGACACATGCGTTTACTCTTCGGCTGCCGATGATAAACTAATCAAAAAAAATTACCGTAAAATTTATTTAACAAATCCAAAAAAAAAAATGCAACTCAGCAAATAGTCAAGAAGTAAGCCATAACTAAAACATAAAAAGAATGACTACGACTCCAGATTTGAAACGTTTCTACAATAGATACGCAATATACAGGGTGTTCGGAAAGTTTTAGAACACAGCACAACTACAGCTTTCTGATGTCAAATGACAGCTATTAAACCCAATATACCTTAGTACAAAAGTACTTTCTTAAAAGTTATTGCCCCCTAAAAAGGAAATTAAAGTTACAACATTTTGTTTTATTCAGTCAATCTGACGATCAAGCTTACAATTGATGCACATGGATTTCACGTGAAGTCGAATAATATTAGCGTACAAGTTTTGCCGAATAATCTAGAGGGATCTCTCGTCAACTTTTCCTCATACCTCTAGTTCCATATATTTTTTTATTATTAACATTTTCGCTAATATGGGTGAATTTTACGAAACTTGTGTTTTTTTTTGCTTAAAAAAGTGTCACTTGTTTCATGTTGATAGAATGCATCGTTTTCAATAAAAGCACCTAAGCAGTATTTAAGATTACTTTTATGTTTTTTTGGGGAATAACACCACAATAGAAATAAAACTACGTATATTGCAGGAATACCAAACGTTTCAAAGTCTATTCTGACTTCGTTGTCAATGGCTTTATATTTATTGATGTGATTGCAAAATGAAAATTTGCAATCACATCAATAAATATAAAGCCATTGACAACGAAGTCAGAATAGACTTTGAAACGTTTGGTATTCCTGCAATATACGTAGTTTTAATTCTATTGTGGTGTTATTCCCCAAAAAACATAAAAGTAATCAAGAATTTGCCACAAACAACGTTTAGAAGACAATTAGAAACCAGTATTTAAGACTTGCTACGCATGATATTTTAGCAGGTTACCTCTACTGAAACATTAATAATACTATCTGGTTAATAAAAACAAATTTTATTCATAAAAGATTTTCACAATGACTACCAGAATCTGTCTAACAGGGAAAAATAACTGTGCATTATTTTTAAATTCGTTTCCAAGTTTTGTTGCTCATTCTTCTCCTTCATACTAGAATGTCTGTAAACAATGGATTTTAAGTAGCCAAAAAAAAAAGAAGTCATTTAAATTGTTCCGCACAGTCAGCGCTAAATGACCAGGTCTGCCACCTAACATACCACAAAAAGTTTAAAGTATTTCTGATGTTAAGAAGAATATCTTGTTGTAAGTAAGCAGAACATTGCCTAAAAAATATACATACTTAATGTTCCTAATTTAAGCTAACAGGCAGTTCATAGTGCTCAATCAAGTAATTCCAAACCATTTCAAACCACAGTTTAATCAAAAATTCCATTTGAAATTCTTCGTTTTGGCTATTCGGTGTTTTTCATCATTCCCATGTATCAACATTGCTTGAATTAGTTATGCCCGACGGGTAAAAGTAAACTTTAGCCGACATAAGAAAGAGTGGTCATTATTTTGCTTATTACGTAACCAATTACAAAAATGTAATCATCACGGTAGTTACAGTAAGCACTGTATGTATGCACGTCCGAGCTACAGCTATAGTTCCAAAAAACCGTCGTACACTGTTTTTAGGGTATGCTTTAATTCTACGTAGTATCTTATTCTTCTTCAAAGGTTAGGGAAGATGGTCTGCCCTTGACAGTTTCAATAACATTTAGAACAATTTTCTGTTAGGTTGGCGACAACTGGGATACTGCGGCTCTGCCAGATAATTGTTGTTTACAATAAACAGCAACCATCGCACAATTAGAAAATAAATTGTGACAGGAGTTTTGGGTTCGAACTCAAAAATAAAACTTTTGAAAAGTGAAATTCAAACATAAACAACCAAACTTTATTAAACAAAATGTTCACAGTTAAGAAATTGAAAGGCAAAAGTGTTATACGAGACAATTGCACTCATATTTATAACCTTCAGCCAGTTGCTGACACATAAGCTTTTCTGCGGGATCTTCATTCATGTAACTCGGGGCATTTTTACAACAGAATAGATTCACAATACATGATGTCACCAGACAGTCAGGCACGAGATACTTAATGTAACACCTGTTTGACAAATTAGATAAAATAGGGTAATAAATAACATGGCAAAATTACAATAAACTAGATTCTCAATTCATAACTAACAGATATCATGAAAACTTATAAGAATAATACTAGAACTTGTTATAAAATCATAATTCGTAACACGTTTTAAGTGGTGCTTAAGCGCGTCGTTCTTGAAAACGATACAGTTTATCGAAACAAGTATGTAACAATATCAAGAGTAAAAAAATTAACCCATAGTGATAATGTTAATAATAAAAAACATGAATAAGGATGTGCTAATTAAATTGCTGACAGCTTCCTTTACACTATTCAGCAAACCCTATTACTAATTATTGTTGGGCTTCCCATGAAATGCAAGTGTACCAATTCTCAGCGTGATCACCATATTGGTTATAGAAAATAACAAAATGTTCCATTTTAACGCGGAATGAATATCGAAATCTAGTAGTTTCAGCTAAATCTACCGTTCAGAGGATTGTAAAATTTCGAAAATGATGATAAAAATATTACATTTTAAAATTTCTCTTTTAGGGCACCATAACTTTTTAAGGAAGCACTTTTGTACCAAGCTAAGTATGGTATAATTGTCGTAATTTGACTTCGGAAACCTGTAGATGAGTTGTTTTATATTATTTTCCCGATCCTGTACATTACACCTATTTTCACACATAAAACTAGTTGATCCCATGGCAGAGATTTCGATTTCTCAGAACGTCTCGGAGGAAGACCTTCTGAAAAAGACAAACCATAATTTGACACTTTTTCGAATTTGCCCTACTATTTGCCTCCAGTACAAATTTCAAATGCTTCTCTGTTACACATAAGAAGTAAAATTTATTATTGATGAAATAGCACGAAGAACCCATCCAGAAAGTACTTTAACAAGTAACGAAGTTCACTTTTTGGTTTAAGTATACAAAGCAAATCTATCTGGAATACGGACAGCAGAGGTCAATATTTTTACAAACCCGTTAAACAAATTCCATGGCTTTTCAATTAGAGTTTAAACTTCGTTTTTCTTTCATTCCCTTAATCTAAGTTGATACTTCTGAGGCAGATGCAAAGTTCAATCTACACATTAGAGGGCATTAAATATAAACAGAATGCCGCCGTCTGAATCTGAATACAACACAATGCAATTAAACTCTGAGAAGCGTCTTCGTTTCACACAATATCCTTTGCAAGAACGGCAGATTAAGGTTAAATCTATACCACACGACTAAAATTTCCAGAAAGCTAAACATAATTATTAGTTAAAATAGCCTGCTCGGTCTGTTCATTTTCGGATTTTGCAGTAACAGTTAAACCTTAATCCAACCTATTGGTGTATAAGATTCGGTCGGTCTGACGAATATGTAAGTTCCTCTTCTTCCAAGGTTGGACTTACGGCCGGTAGTGGTCTTGATCGTTCGATCTTATTGACCATAAACAATTGTTTTTATAATGTAGATAAAAAATATAAAAAATCGTTCCACTAAATATAATTTTCAATAAATATCATTGTTTACTGTAAGCCTATTTTTTCGTTTAACTGTTTTTACTTGTTTTATATCGTTGAAATAATGTGCTTCTTTGGAAATATATTATTACAAGTCTTTAAATGTCAACTTTTGATATCATCCATCACTTAATTCCTTGGATTACTTTTCCATTTTCCAGTTGAAGATAGATTTCACTTTCCTGTTTTTCCACTTGTAGAATAGTTTAGCCTTCTGCTTTCGCTTCTAGTTACTTGAATAACTAGAAGCGAAAGCAGAAGGTTACGAGAATTATGCGAACCGACCTGAAGAGGGCAGATGTGACTCTGCCGAAACGTCGTCATTTTACCATCGATCCCGGCAGGGATCAATTATCAACTACGCGGATGAATTCCCGGAAACCATCTAATACATTTAGTGCCCGCGAAAACTTAAAAACAAATATATATATATATATATATATATATATATATATATATATATATATATATATATATATTAATTTTTTTTTTGTTATTATTTTTTGTAAACGGGAGGAAATCATGATTTCATTGAAACCGTGAATCAACCAATGTTTGAGAAAGAGATAGAATTTACTAATACTTACAAGTTACATAAATATATTAATAAACAAAATGATTATATACTAAGTGTAAATATTAGAAGCCTAAATGCTAATCTTAGAAAGCTTGAAATTTTTATTGATAGCTTAGAAAATAAACCAAATATAATAATCTGTTCTGAAGTGTGGAATTTGGAACATTAGACTTACTTCTCATTACCTGGATATAAGATTTATTATAATAATAGTTGAATTAACAAGTCGGATGGTGTAGTCATGTACATTAAAGAAAGCATTAGTGAACACAATGAAATAATCACATTTGGGCATTTAAACATCTTAAACTGCTGCATTGAACTTAATGATAGTAAAAGTTTTGAAACCTCTGTGGTGTATAGGTGTCATGATCTAGATAAATCTGAATTCATTTTAAACTTAAAAAAAATTCTGGAATCTAAAAAAAATGTTAAAAGTCACATTATCATAGGTGATTTTAATATTGATACTTTGAAACTCGTTTTTTTGTGTGAAGAGCATATTAGTAACTTATTGGAAATGGGCTTCATTCCAGGTCTTAAAGGTATAACTAGACCATCGGATACAGACAATGATAATAGTGAAACATGTATTGACAATATCTTTATTAAAAGTGGTTCAATAATAACTAGGACATTTAAGTGAACTCAGACTACGGTCACTGATCATTATTCCTTGTTTGTTGCAATAAATAAAATGCAAAAAATAGAAGTAAAGAATAGTTATAAAGTTAATAATTATAATAATCGATCCAAATAAAGCTACCAACTTGCTAATATCACTAATTAAAAGTTGCATTGATTTGGCTCAATACACAAAACAATACAGTAATAAATCGAAAAATAAACCTAAAAGTAAATGGATAACCAAAGGAGTTATAACATCCTGCCAAAGAAAAGAATTATTGTAAAGGATCTGGAAGACTGAGCCAAGTAATGAACAAGTAAGAATGGAATACAAAACAGTTTGTTAAATTACTTGATAAAGTAATATATGAGGGTAAGTTAATGCATGATAACGAGCATGTTGAATGTGTCATGATAAAAATAAAAAATTGTGGAGAATAATAAACAGTAAGTTCGGAAACAAGAGTAGGAATGAAAAAGCTATTAAGTACATAATGGATAATGATAGTGTTACGAAATTTACCAAAGCCGACCCTGTTTCATTTCAGTACGACAAAGATCGCTGGGATATAAAAAAAAAGCTAGAAGGTTCGGACGGGAGAAAAACTTATCTCAATCATAACTCGACAACTGTAAAATTGACACTGGATTATACTAGAGAATTCGATGCTGATTTTTAAAAGAGGACGGACGGACTAGACGAAAAAATAGCACAGATTCTAGAAAAACGTGACAAGAAGCATAAACAACATCAAGAAGAAATTCAACAAAGGTTAGTGAAATCTGTTGATGAAAAACGTAAAATAGAATTAGAAAACCTTTTCACTACGATGGAAGAAAAACAACAAAATCTAGTTTCCACAATGAAAAGTGAACAACATAATTTAATTGAAGGATTGTTCTCGAAATTTGTAAAAAAGACAAAGGCAATTTGAGCAACTAATGCAAATAGTATCACAAGTTAATGAAACAGTTAATGAAAGAATGCAAATAGTAGAATCACATATAAAGGAGATAAACGACGACATAAAGATCCTAAAAAATAGTGTGGAGGCCCTTGAAACCAAAGTAGATGGCATCAATTCCATACAGAGCCAGGTGAAATTTGAAATCAGTGCTATTCAAAACAAAGTAGAAACAGAAATTAAAAAAATGCAACAATATTTGCAGAGAAGGAAATACCACCACACCGTGAGTACCAAAAGTTCCTTTAGTAAACCACCCACATTTGATGGCACTTCATCTTGGCCATGTATAAACGGCAATTTGAGGCCGTGGTTACAGCTAATGGATGGGATAATCAAGAAAAATCTACTTCTCTGGTAATTTCGTTTAGAGGTCCGGCCCTAGAACTCCTCCAAAGCATTCCAGAACTGGCACCAGAGGGGATGAAACAGGCTACCGTAACGCAAGGGGTTGCCAACACCGACCTTACCAACCGACAATCAATCCTTGAGCCAGATATACCAAGTCGAACTGAGTGGAAAAACGCATCAGAAATTCGGCCAGTTACCAATAACATCCAGCTCAGAACAGTCACCATGTCAATACAGGGATAGGCAGATGTCGTGCTACAGATAGGGGACAACATGATCCGGCATAGGGTCTTGGTAGCGAATATTGAGGACGATTTTATACTGATTATGGACCTAATTAGCCAGCATGGATTCATGTTCGACCCGAGATATGATGTTCTTCGGTTCCTAAATGAGGAATTTGTATTGACACGGCCCGTCCACAGTTCAGTCACCTCCATAAAAATTATGGCAAAGTCTTCAGCTAGAATTCTCGGTAGAACGGAACAGATTATTCATGATCAGCTAGACAGCAATCCTGGGAGCTGCGTTGGAATGGTGGAGCCCGTACACTCAGCTCATGACTACTTAGTTGGACGGGCTATAGTAAAAACCCGACGAGATATACCAATCAGGGTCGTGAATTTGCCCAACAACGACATCAGAATTGCCAATGGTCAAGAGATAGCTTGTTTCGAGCCATTAGAGACCATCATCAATTGCGAAGAAGAGTACCAGACGTCGATGAAGGAGACACGGCCAGTAAAGAGTTCCTACAACACTTTGCTGACCATTTGACACACCTGACACTAGAGAACCAGGAGAAATCCAAGCAATTTATCACAAAGCACTGGCAAATTTTTAACAGTAAAAATGGAACCACCGGTCGTACCAACATCATCCAGCATCGAATAGAAACCGGAAAGGCTCAACTCATCAGAATACTACCTAGACGACTACCATTGGGGCAAAAACGAGCAGTCGAGGAAAACATCTAGGCCATGTTACAAAATGTAGTTATTGAGCCATCAATCAGCCCGTGGTCTGCTCCCGTCGTGCTAGTTAAAAAGAAGGATTTAACCACCCGATTTTGCGTGGATTACAGAAAGCTGAATGAGGTCACGAAGAAAGAAAGCTTTCCACTACCCCGAATGGATGACACTTCACCACACTAGCAGGCTCCCGTTGGTTCTCCACACTAGACCTAAAAAGTCGATATTGGCAGGTTGGTCTACATGCAAACGACAGAGAGAAGACAGCGTTCTCCACCAGTAAAGGGCTGTTTCAGTTCACGATCATGCCCTTGGGGTTATGTAATGCACCCGCTTCATTTGAGAGGCTAATGGAGTATGTACTGAGCGGGTTAACATGGAGGACGTGCTTAGTATACCTCGACGACATTCTAGTCATGGGTCAGACATCCGACGACCATCTGAAGAACCTGGGCGAAATATTCTCCAGAATTCATAACGCCAACCTGAGACTCAACCCGAAGAAGTGTTCCTTGTTCCAAACAGAAGTAGAGTTTTTCGGCCACGTCGTTTCCGAGTCAGGAATCCGTACGAACGAAGACAAGATAGAAGCCATCCGTGATTGGCCAGTCCCAAGAGACAAGCATGAGCTTCGAAGCTTCTTGGGCCTCTGTTCCTACTACAGGCGATTTGTTGAGAGATTTGCCACCATTGCCGCGCCTCTACATCGGCAGACCACTGAGAAAGAGACCTTCCGTTGGAATCAGGATTGCGAAACATCATTCAGACGACTGAAGGCAGCACTATGTTCCAGTCCAATCCTAGCCTTTCCTACACAGCCCGGCAAGTTCATTTTAGACACCGACGCCAGCAACACAGGTTTAGGGGCCGTCCTATCCCAGGTGCAGGATGGTGAAGAGAGGGTGATCGAGTACTACAACTGTGGATTCTCGAAACCGGAAAGAAATTATTGCGTCACAAGAAAAGAACTTCTTGCAATAATGACTGTAGACCATTTCCACAATTACCTCTATGGTCGTCATTTCTTAATCCGAACAGATCATGCTGCACTCAAATGGCTGCTGGACATGAAGACACCGGAAGGACAAGTGGCCAGATGGATGGAGAAATTGCAGCAATACGATTTCAAGGTGGAACACCGTGCCGGCCGTTTGCACAATAATGCCGATGCCCTATCCAGAAGACCCTGTAGAGCAGAATGCGGACATTGTCTGAAGACGGAACAGCGAGAGAGTATCTCCATCAGGCAGATCCGAGTGCAGGAAAATGAAGACTGGACAAGGGAACAGTGCATCCAGGACCAAATGGCTGATCCAGACGTCGAACCAATCTTGTCACTCCAAACGACAGGGGCACCCAGGTCACGATGGGACGAGGTAGCTAGATACTCCGGCGTGCTGAAATCGTTATGGGCTCAATGGGACTCTCTAAGAGTAGACAATGGAATGCTCAAGCGAGTTTGTGAAAGCGCTGATGGACCAGTCACAACTGGTAGTTCCGAAGAAAAAGGTACCAGCCATCCTGACCGAAGTACATGATGGGATTACCGGACGTCACCTATTCATGAATAAAACCCTAGACAAAGTTCACCAGCGGTATTACTAGGTGAATTACTTCGAAGACGTCAGAGCTTGGTGCCGCAAATGTGCCACCTGTGCAGCCTGCAGCCAGTAAAGGCCTGAAGACCAGGATCAAGGGCAGAATGCAGCAGAGAAATGTGGGCGTCCCATTTGAGAGAATTGCATCGATGTCGCCGGTCCGTTTACCGAGTCTGAGAGAGGGAACAAATACATTCTGGTCGCAATGGATTACTTCAGCAAATGGCCTGAGGCATATGCGATACCCAACCAAGAGGCAACCGCGATAGCGACGGTGCTAGTAGAACAACTATTCAGCAGGTTTGGCGTCCCGATGGAACTACATTCAGACCAGGGGCATAACTTCAAATCGAATGTATTCCAGAAGGTCTGCACCATGTTGGGGATCAGGAAAACGAGAACAACACCATTACACCCACAGTCAGACGGAATGGTGGAAAGATTCAACAGGACCTTGGAAAAACACCTATCCAAGGTCGTCAGCAATAACCAGCGCATCCTGTTGGCATATCGCTCTGCCATACATAATAGTACAGGCCTGACCCCAGCCGGGGTCCTATTCGGAAAGGAGCTGCGATTACCCTGCGATTTGGCATTTGGCTCTCCCGAAGAACCTTCCCAAGACATCGAGGATTATGCCGACCAGCTGCGATATAACATGGCTGGCAGATATCACCGAAGAATAGCCCGAACGCAGAGCTTGTTGGCCATCTTAATGAGTCGACCGGATCCGTGAAACCCCAAGACGCGATCGACTTGCTCCCTACGATCGATCAGGACGATCAGAATTAAAGGGGGGGCAGTGTTACGATATTTACCAAAGCCGACCCTGTTTCATTTCAGTACGACAACGATCGCTGGGATATAAAAAAAAGCTAGAAGGTTCGGACGTAAGAAAAACATATCGATCATAACTCGACAACTGTAAAATTGACACTGGATTATACTAGAGAATTCGACGCTGATTTTAAAAAGAGGACCCATACTCGCAGCAGTTAGTGGAGCGAAGAGGTTATATGTAAAATTGTTGTGATCAGCTGTTGTATATTCGATGGAAATAAAAGTTCTAGAAAAGTGAAAGTGAATATTAGTTGTATAATTTTAAATAGAACCCTAGGACTGTACAACAATATCAACAAAATAACTAATAAAATAGGAATTGTGAACTCTCTAAATGAATTCTTTGCTGAAAGTGGAATTGAGTTATGTGAAAAAATACATCAACCATCTAACAGTAAATTAAGACTACCAATAAGAAATCCTAAATCTATATTTCTTTATCCTACCACAAATAATGAAATAAATAACATTAGACACAAATTAAAATTTAAAAATGGGGGTGTCGACAATATTGCAATATAGTCCGTGGGTTCAATTTAAAATTATAACTAATATTCACTTTCACTTTTCTAGAAAACTTTTTTACATAGAATATAGAACAATTTTACATATAAGCTCTTCGCTGAACTCGCGATCGTGGCCTGCTTCTTTTACAAAACCAGCATAGAAAATTCTCGCACAAATCATCATCACTCTTACAGGTGCCGAGTTATTTCGAGAACCATTTTTTATCTCAAAGCGTTTGTTGTCGTACTGAAACGAAACAGAGTCGACTTTGGGTGAATTTCGTAACACTGCCCGCCCTTTAATTCTGATCGTCCCGATCAGAAACATCCCCTCCATGGTAGGGAGCGAGTCGATCTAAATGAACCACCTTCAATTTAGCCTTGGGGTTTCGACGGATCCGGTAGACGACGTCATTAAGCCTCTTGACCACCTCGTATTGACCATCCCAGGCGGGTGTAAGCTTTGGGGATTTACCCTTGCTCCGACTGAATTGACCTTGAGGTCGTATCGCGTCTTCATCCGGTCACTGGTGGCCAACATCTGCGTTCGGGCTAATTCGTGTATTGCCAGCATGTTATGTCGGAGCTGGTCGGCATAATTCGAAGTTACGCCCCTGGTCTGAATTTAATTCCATCGGGACGCCAAACCTTTGAATAGTTGTTCTACTAGCACCGTCGCTACCGTGGTTGCCTCTTGGTTGGGTATCACATATGCCTCAGGCCATTTTCTGAAGTAATCCATTGCGACCAGAATGAATTTATTCCCCCTCTCAGACTCGGGAAACGGACCGGCGACATCGATGGCAATTCTTTCAAATGGGACGCCCACATTGTACTGCTGCATTCTGCTCTTGGTCCGGGCCTTCGGGCTCTTACTGGCTGCACAGATGACACATTTGCGGCACCAAGCTCTGACGTCTTCGAAGTAATTCCCCAAGTAGTACCGTTGGCGAACTTTGTCAAGGGTTTTATTCATGCCCAGGTGGCCTCCGGTAATCCCATCATGTACTTCGGTCAGGATGGCTTGTACCTTTCTCTTCGGAACTACCAGTTGGGACTTGGTTTCTCGTCCATCAGCGCTTTCCCAGACGCGCTTGAGCATTCCATTGTCTACTCTTAGAGAGTTCCATTGAGCCCATAACGATTTCAGCACGCTGGAGTATTTAGCTACCTCGTCCCATCGTGGCCTGGGTGCCCCTCTCATTTTGAGTGACAAGATTGGTTCGATGTCTGGATCAGCCATTTGGTCCTGGATGCACTGTTCCGTTGTCCAGTCTTCATTGGCCTGCACTCGGATCTGCCTGATGGAGATACCCTCTCGCTGTTCCGTCTTCAGACAATGTCCGCATTCCACTCTACAGGTCTTCTTTATAGGGTATCGGCATTATTGTGCAAACGGGCCGCACGGTGTTCCACCTTGAAGTCGTATTGCTGTAATTTCTCCATCCATCTGGCCAGTTGCCCTTCCTGTGTCTTCATGTCCAGCAGCCATTTGAGTGCGGCATGATCTATTCGGATTAAGAAATGACGGCCATAGAGGTATTTGTGGAAATGGTCTACAGCCCTTATTATTGCAAGAAGTTCTTTTTTGGTGACGCAATAATTTCTTTCCGGTTTCGAGAATCCACGGCTGTAATACTCGATCACCCTCTCTTCACCATCTTGCACCTGGGATAGGACGGCCCCCAAACCTGTGTTGCTGGCGTCGGTGTCTAAGATGAACTTGCCGGACTGTGTAGGAAAGGCTAGGATTGGGCTGGAACATAGGGCTGCCTTCAGTCGCCTGAATGATGTTTCGCAATCCTGATTCCAATGGAAGGTCTCTTTCTCAGTGGTCTGCCGATGTAGAGGGGCGGCGATGGTGGCAAATCCCTCAAGTTCATGCTTGTCTCTTGAAACTGGCCAATCACGGATGGCTTCTATCTTGTCTTCTTTGGTGCGGATTCCTGACTCGGACACTACGTGGCCCAAAAACTCTACTTTTTTTTGGAACAAAGAACACTTCTTCGGATTGAGTCTCAGGTTGGCGTTATTAATTCTGGAGAATACTTTGCCCATGTTCTTCAGATGGTCGTCGAATGTCTGACCCATGACTAGAATGTCGTCGAGTTATACTAAGCACGTCCTTCATGTTAACCCGCTCAGTACATACTCCATTAGCCTCTCAAATGTAGCAGGTGCATTACATAACCCAAAGGGCATGACCGTGAACTGAAACAGCCCTTTACTGGTGGACAACGCTGTTTTCTCTCTGTCGTTTGCGTGTAGACCAACCTGCCAATATCCACTTTTTAGGTCTAGTGTGGAGAACCAACGGGAGCCTGCTAGTGTGGTCAAAGTATCATCGATTCGGGGTAGTGGATAGCTGTCTTTCTTCGTGACGTCATTCAGCTTTCTGTAATCCACAGAAAATAGGGTGGTTCCATCCTTCTTTTTAACTAGCACGACGGGAGCAGGCCATGGGCTGATGGATGGCTCAATAACTCCATTTTGTAACTTGGACTCGATGTTTTCCTCGATTGCCTGTTGTTGCCCCAATAGTAGTCGTCTATGTGGTATTCTGATGGGGTGAGTCTTTCCGGTATCTATTCGATGCTGAATGATGTTGGTGCGACCGGTGGTTCCATCTTGACTGTTAAAAATTTGCCAGTGCTTGGTGATAAATTGCTTGGCTTTCTTCTGGTTCTCTGGTGTCAGGTGTGTCAAATGGTCAGCAAACTGTTGTAGGAACTCTTTACTGGGCCCTGTCTCTTTCACCGACGTCTGGTGCTCTTCTTCGCAATTGATGATGGTCTCTACTGGCTCGAAACAAGCTATCTCTTGACCATTGACAATTCTGATGTCGTTGTTGGACAAATTCAGGACTCTGATTGGTATATCTCGTCCGGTTTTAACTATAGCCCGTCCAACTAAGTAGTCATGAGCTGAGTGTACGGGCTCCACCCTTCCAACACAGCTCCCAGGATTGCTGTATAGCTGCCCATGAATAACCTGTTCCGTTCGACCGGGAATTCTATCTGAAGGCTTTGCCACAATTTTTATGGTGGTGACATGGATTTATGTTCGGGTCGAACATAAATCAATGCTGGCTAATTAGGTCCATTCCCAGTATAAAATCGTCCTCAATATTCGCTACCAGGACCCTATGCCGGATCATGTTGTCTCCTATCTGTAGCACGAAATTCTACCTCACCCTGTATTGACCTGGACTCGCCGGTGACTGTTCTGAGCTGGATGTTATTGGTAACTGGCCGAATTTCTGATGCTCTCAAGACCCTGGACTTGGCAATGGACACAGCGGCGCCGGTAACGACGGTGATGGTAACTGCTCGCCCATTGATGGTGCCTCTGATGACTAGGCTGCCGCTATCTATGCAAAATCCCCCGATGGATAACGTTTTGGGGGCTGGTGGAGGGACAGTCAGCATTCGCCCCCTTATGCTGACTGACTGACGGGCCCTGGACATGTGGCTGTTCTGTTGGTTACCCCTGGTCGGTGATCGTTCAGGTAGCCTCACTCGACAATCACGTTGGAAGTGCCCTGTCCGTATACAGCCGTAACATGCCCCTCTGATGCCAGTTCTTTGTGACTGTTCTAATATTTGAAATGGCGACTCTGACTCTTTCTGGTTGAAAGAAACTGCTCGGACCCTCGGTTTGGACATGTTCATAACGGTCTCTACTTCCAAAGCCCGTAGTAGATCTTCATTACTTTTCTTGAAGCCACTTACTTACTCGGCAGTCACGTTGGAAGTGTCCTCTCCGTCCGCAGCGGTAACATGCCCCTCTGGTGCCAGTTCTTTGTGACCGTTCTAATATTTTGTTCAGACCAGTCAGCAGCGCTTGAAATGGTGACTCTGACTATTCCTGGTTGACTGCTTAGAGCTTGATTACTTTTCTTGATGCCACTTAGTCTTAGATTTCGTTGTACTTCCACATCTCTGATGCCGTTTATGAAACTCTGTGTGGCCAACTGGTCTTTCGTTCACCGGATTTTTGCGTTTTTCCACTCAGTTGGACTTGGTATACCTGGCTCAAGGATTGATTGTCGTAACTGGCGATAATCTTGTCGAAATTGCCTTGTTCATCGACTGGAATGCTTCGGAGGAGTTCTAGGGCCGGATCTCTTAACGAAATTACCAGAGACGTGGATTTTTCTTGATTATCCCATCCATAAGCTGTAGCCACGGCTTCAAATTGCCCTTTATACATAGGCCAAGATGAGCTGCCATCAAATGTAGGTGGTTTGCTAACGGAAGCTTTGGTACTCACGGTGTGCTGGTATTTTCCTCGCTGTAAGTCCTGTTGCATTTTTTTGATTTCTGTTTCTACCTTATTTTGAATAGCACTGATTTAAAATTTCACCTGGCTCTGTATGGAATCGATGTCATCTACTTTGGTTTCAAAGGCCTCCACATTATTTTTTAGGATTTTTATGTCGTCGTTTATCTCTTTTATATTTGATTCTAGTATTTGCATTATTTCATTAACTGTTTCGTTAACTTGTGATACTATTTGCATTAGTTGTTCAAATTGCATTTGTCTTTTTTCTTCAGTTATTTTAAATTCATTTTGTCTGGTTAATTCAAATTTCGAGAACAATCCTTGTGTTGTTTTTCTTCCATGGCAGTGACAAGATTTTGTTGTTTTTCTTCTATGGCAGTGACAAGATTTTCTAATTCTATTTTACGTTTTTTATCAATCCTTTGTTGAATTTCCTCCTGATGTTGTTTTTCCTTCTTGTCATGTTTTTCTAGAATCTGTGTAAATTTTTCGTCCAGTCCCCCTGTAACCTGCTTGACTATTTTTTGGTAGTTTCGTCCATCTTTTCCATGCTTCGGGTTTCCATAAATCAAATTACTATTATAACTGCACTTAATCCTTCACGTCTGACACCAAATTGCAATATAGTCCGTGGGTTCAATTTAAAATTATAAAACTAATATTCACTTTCACTTTTCTAGAAAACTTTTATTTACATCGAATGTACAACAGCTGATTCAAATATCACAATAACAATTTTACATATAAGCTCTTAGCTCCATCAACTGAACTCGCGATCGTGGCCTGCTTCCTTTATAAGACCAGCATAGAAAATTCTCGCACAAATCATCATCACTCCTACAGTGCCGAGTCTTTTCGAGAAGCATTTTTTATCTCAAAGCGATTGTTGTCGTACTGAAATGAAACAGGGTCGGCTTTGGGTAAATTTCGTAACAATATAAATGCCAAAACTATTAAAAATTTAGCAGAGTATTTAATTGAAGCAATTGTACATAATATTAATTTATCTATCTGGCCAGATGCTCTCGAAAAAGCAGATATTGTATCTCTTTACAAAAGTAGTGAGAGATACCTATATCTATCTAAAGACCCAACTCCATGATATCAAATTTGGGAAATATTTTTGAAAAAGTCATTTTCAACCCACTGATTGCATTTATAAACAAATGTAAAATCATTGCAAATAACAAATTTTTTTTCATCTAAAATAAGGGAGCAAAAGATTCTTTGAATTTGATAACCAATTTGGTAATAGAAAACCTAGATCAGAGCCAGCCAATAGCAAATAAGTTTCTTGATTTAGCAAGGGCCTTCGATACAGTCAACCATAAAATTGTACTTGATAAATTGGAGAGTTACTTAGAAAATAGGCAACACAGAGTTAAGATAGATGAAGATTATAGAAATTTTTTGAGTTCCTCGAGGAACAATTTTAAGGCCACTATTTTTTATTTTATACATTAATGACATCTTGGTGGATATGCCTTTCAATATAATATCGTATGCAGATGATACTGCCGTTATCTCAATGGAGAAATCTTGGGAAGGAGTTCAAATGAAAATGAACGAGTATCTCGATCACATTGCTGACTGGCTTATGTTAAACAAACTGGGAATTATTCTGATAGTGTCCCTAATATATTTAATATACAAATAAAATGTAGTACTAGAATATTAGAGTACAAAATTGTAAATATTTAGGGATTATTTTCGATCAGAATTTAAATTGGGATCAACATATATAATACGTTATTAACAAAACCAAATATCTTATTTTCATTTTTGCCAAATTATCTACAGTAATGAACTGTGAAACTCTTAGAATGATATATTACGCCCTATTTAATAGCATAATTAATTATGGAATAATAACCCAGGGGGCGCCTACACGAAGTTTAGAATATTGTTAGAAAACATCCAAAAGAGAATTTTAAAAGTAATAAATAATAACAAACTTGTACTTATGGCTAATCTACTAAATATAAAACACCTCTTTTACTTTGAATCACTTATGTACCATTACAACATTCTCAAGTATAAATTTAAAACATCGACAACCAGAAATAAAAACTTACAAATGCCTATTATCAAGAAAACAATAAGTAATAAAAGTAGCTTCATTGTAGCTATTAGATTTTTTAATAGCATATGAAATGAGTTAAAAATCTTAAATAGCAATCACAAAATAATAAAAATATAAGAATGGATTTATAATATCAAGTAAGGATACATTTGTGAAAGAAATTCTGTGAGTACACTAAATTTGACTTTTTAAATTTTGTTATTATTGTATTGTTGTCTGTTTCTTAAATATTTCTTTTATATTTTATGTTTCTTAAATATTTGTAGAATACAACATGATTGTTGTGCAGAATAAAGGGGTACTATTAAGTTTTGCATTAATTAGTATTGTATAAAAATTTTAAAAAATTTGCAATACTTGAATATAATTTAGTCTACAGTGTTTTAGTATAGTAGTTTATATGTCGATATTTTTATGTTAGTATGTATGTTTAGTTTTAGGTAATTCTGTCCAGGTTTCATTACCTCTGCAGGATTTGCAATGAATATTGTGTTTGTTGTAAATTTTGAACTGGAATAAAGAATATATAAATAAATATCCATGTACTTACAGGATGTCATTGTGATAGAGCTCTGGAGAACAAACGCATTCTTTATAGTAAATATTCAAAATTCAACTTTCTTGCTATTACATCTGCTTTCCCATAAATTAATAGCATGTCAGGTCTTTACCTAATTGTATAATTGCGATTATTTGTCACAAACTAATACACTCGAACTCACAATTTACTTATTTCTCCAATTTGTTTTTTAAATGAAAATCGAATCACGAACGCTATGTCGAATGTCACGCAAAAATCACTTTTACTTTCTTACAAGAACCGATCAGAAAAAAGCAATCGTGGCAGCGCTCAACTGTAGTACTGAGTAAGGCATGTTATATGCTATACTGTCACATCTGTTCGAATAAATGTAGTGCAAATTATAACAGAATATTTAGAGTTTAAATATTAATTTTCTTTGTTAATAAGTTATTAAAGCTGTATAAGCTATTGAGTATTTACATATTTAGCTTTACAAGCATTTTGAGGCCGCAAATAATCTATTACTCATTACTTGGTATGTAACTTCTAATTGTTTATTTTTTTGTCAAAACTATAGTTTATTTCTGAAAATGTTATAGAGCTTTTTGATTTGTTCTGACCTGAAGTATTGATACTCAAAATATTTGCACCTAAACCGTTTATACATATATGGGACGGTTTACGTTAACCGGACACATGCACTCCCAAAATTTGGGTCGATGGATATTGACGTTTGAGGTACCAAAATTTTCATCTTGAATTCAAAATTCAGAATGACGGCTCCAATATGGCGGCTAGAAAGTGGAAAAAATTCAACTGTAAGGTAAACAAGTTTCCAGAAAAGAAAAGACGCAACCTATCGGGTCGTTTTCTGCTGAAATTGAACCTGACGATTACCTTTTGATAGCTGGTGTGATGAGATGACAAAATCCATCATGGAGGTAAAAAAATAAAAGTTACCATGGAGGTTGAAGTCAACAATCAACTGTCATTGCTTGATGTTCTGATAAATAGGAAGGAAGATGGAACCCTTGGCCATACAGTATATCGGAAAGCAAATCACACTAACAGATACCTTCATGCTAATTCTCATCACCATCCAGCCCAACTAGAAGATGTCGTCAAGACTTTAGTACCAGATTACAAAGACTAGCCGACCAGGATAACATCGAACAGAAAAACGAAAGATTAAAAACAGCTCTGAGACTAAACAGATTTACAGACCGAAATATACAATGGCCCTATAGTCAAAACTGAGACAAACAGACGAAGAGCATAAGACACAAATAACCAAGGCTTATTTGCCGTATGTCAAGGGAACCACGGACAGTATTGCGAGAATTCTACGTAGACACAACATCGATACTATTTTCAATACATACAGAAAAATAAGCACGGTGTTGAGTAGTCCGAAGACGAGGTTCACTTTAGAACAAAAGGAAGTGTACGAGATTCCATGTGCAGACTGTCATAAATCTTATGTAGGGCAAACTAACCGAAAAATTCAAGATAGACGTGCTGAACACCAGAACGCCATATGAAAGCAGGAAAAAACAACATACATTGCAGAGCACGCCAACACGACTTCACCCCGAATAGACTCTGAGAACACCAGAGTACTGGCCAATATAGGACACCCGAAATCAAGACTCGTAAGACAGGCAATTGAAATAGCGAAGCGGCCCCACAGTCTAAACTCACGGAATGAAATCCAGAACTTATCGAATTGTTGATAAATTCTATTAAACACCTTACCAGCCCGGCCCCGCCATATAACAACTTAACCGGAAGTGACCAATCAGCAAGTTGGAGGCGTGGCCACTGTGCGCCAAGGACTAATCACACGCAGTTGTTCACGATGCCAACCGATAGACCTGAAGAGGGCAGATGTGATTCTGCCGAAACGTGGTCATTTTACCATCGATCCCGGTGGGGATCAGTTATCAACTACGTTGATGAATTCCCCGAAACCATCTTTCACCTTTAGTGCCCCAAAAACTTAAAAACAAATATATATATATATATATATATATATATATATATATATATTTGTTTTATAATATTAAATTCAGTTATATATACTAAATCCATTAATAATTATTTGAGATTTAAATCAGTTGAGGGGAGCGCAACTGATGAATGTTTTCGACTAAAATCAATATATTATTTGAGATTAATGGATTGAAAAATCTTGAAAATATAGTATCTAATACTAAAATGATGGTTTAAGCGGTTTTCTGTTGAATGTTATGGACCAAGAACATTTTTACCTATAGGTTGATGTAATATCTACATTAATTTAAGAAAACACACAAAAAAACAACTATCTAATAAATAATAAAAACTGTAGTCACAACTGCAGCTTTAAATGATAATTGAATTACTGTCGAGGCTCGAGTTCCAAGACGAGTTGCCATTTGCATAATTAATTCCAGTTAAGTAAATCATCTGCACGATCTCAAAGGTCGTTAGTTATTTTTTCGACTATGTGAGTGTGCTGTTTTGCCAACATTTGAGAGACATCACCACTTGACTCTCGATGTCTGCGGAATTCTGTGGTTACAATAAACTTGTCTAGACTAACGAAACAATGTGCTTGATTTGGTAAATTGTTGGTTATTTTATCGTGGAACAACTAACATAGTTTACTAATCATTTAAAACTTCCATCGTTGAGTACATTAGGAAAATATTGTTGATTTAAAATCAAATATTAATGGCTGCCTTATAATTACAGTGGCTTAATGAAAATTTGAGGTAACATATTATTATGATGTAATTTGCATGCAAACTATCAAGATATAGCGTACATATTTTAGGTTATGTAAATAAGGATAAATAGTTGAGTTAGTTAGACACTCACCCTCGAAATAAGTTGATGAGTACTGAGTCTGACGATCGTAGCTCAAATTATAAACTGGTATTTAGATGACATCTAAATAGTTATTACAATTTTGTATGTGTTTAGGAAATTTCGTTATTAGTGTTTACTTTGCAGGATGCAATTAATGATATATTTACATTGTTTTATTGAAAATGTTTGTGCTGAATTGTCTAATGTCAATGACGAAAATAATATATTTGGAGTATATATGCATGAGTTATTTCGAAAAACGCAATGTTCAGAAAGCATATCTTCAGTATCCTAGTCTCAAAGTGAAATTAGATGGATTGTGGGGTACCATCTGATACGTACTTGAAAATTTCAGTACCATAGCTTCTATACTGTAAAAGTTGTACTGATATATTGCTTTACTTGTATAATGAGATCACCTTGAAGCGCCACTAAGTTGACAACATAAATCGTATCTGATGCTTTAAAGCAAATTATTTAGAATTTCAATTCTTTATTTAAAATATTATGGTACTTGCCCTAAAGAAATATGGTCCAAGTATTAAGTAGTCCACACCGCATATTCGTCTTAAGTGAATATTATTAACAACATTCAATTTCAAAGTGGGGATATTCTTGAAACCACAATCGATTTTTTCCAGTTTGAAGTGAAAGATCGTTATCTGCATCGTATTTACTGAAATTTTTTTTCTAAATAGCGTATCAGAAATTTAGTACCATTTCTTGATTCGTGAATTCGATCCTTCACACAGAGCAACAATTGTTATGAAAATCATTTGAAACAATTGCACTAAAACCTTTTGTTTCCACCAATTAAGTGCGCCAAACTTTTTTAGATTATATTAAAGTTTAGCTATTGTCTACGGTGTTGATATTTACTCTATTTTTATTGTATTAGTACCTTGAGTCTCCAAGTGAATGGTAATTAAAATATTACAATTAAAATTATGGAATACAAAACTTGTCTGAGTAGTATGGGTGGGTCCTTACATTTTTCTTCTCGATCAGACTGATTTCAGATGGGATGCTTTTTTCTAATCAGCGAAGAAGTTACTCTTTTATCTGTAATTGCGGCTATTTTCCAATATGAAATCATTTCAAATACTATAAAACTGTTTACTTATTTATTCTTCTTATTTACTAATTTCGGTGAACTTCTAAACTAATAACCGATTGTTTTTGCTCGTACAAAGTGTGAAACATTAACTTTTACTCGTTTCTTCTCAAAATACAGTAATCTCATAATGGCATTTAACGCCATTAATATACACAACGTCTTCAACGCATAATGAATCGTCGCAACAACATATTGTCATTGTTTTGATCACAATCAGTTCAAAGTTTACTCCTACACACTATTAGTGCAGAATAATTGCTTGCAGTGCAGTTTATATCTCTATTATCACACTTGATTTGACACTTACACCGTGTCTTTCTTGAACGTCAATCACATCGATACCACTCTATACATGCTTTTGGGTTTCAGAACTAAAAGTTTTATGGTTTCCAGACTATAGTTTAGACAATATTGCCAGGCTACGCTCTTAATTAATCCTAACACCGGAATGCACTTCCAAGCAGCAATTTTTAGGTTTACCTCGAGGTTATTTTAACATTTTCAAAAAGAAAAGTTTTGTTATAGAACAGCGTTCAATTGTTCAATTGTTTCATGGCATTCATGTTCAGACACCATTGCTTATAACAAACCTAATATGGAGTGTTTTAAAACTACATATCATAAAAATTAATATCCTGTCTTGAAGGGATAATAAGACTTCTACAATCTAAAATATTTCTGTGTTTGGCACTTGATAGTGGTATATATGTTAGTCACACTAACTTACGACTTAATAAATAATTTATTCACTGGCCCAAGAATGAAGCCTGAACGGTGTAATAAAGCAACATAGATCTGATTTGTTATCTAAAAAATAGGAGTTCCACATTTATTTGAGAAATAAATAATGCTATATAGTCCGTGGGTTCAGTTTAAAATTATAAAACTAATATTCACTTTCACTTTTCTAGAACTTTTATTTACATCGAATATACAACAGCTGATTCAAATATCACAACAACAATTTTACATATAAGCTCTTCGCTCCACCAACTAACTGAACTCGCGATCGTGGCCTGCTTCCTTTATACAACCAGAATTGAAATTTCTCCCAAATACCATCATCACTCCTACAGGTGCCAAGTCTTTTCGAGAACCATTTCTTTATCTCAAAGCGATTGTTGTCGTACTGAAATGAAACAGGGTCGGCTTTGGTAAATTTCGTAACACTGCCCCCCTTTAATTCTGATCGTCCCGATCAGAAACATCCTCTCCATGGTAGGGAGCGAGTCGATCTAAATGAATCACCTTCAATTTAGCCTTGGGGTTTCGACGGATCCGGTAGACGACGTCATTAAGCCTCTTGACCACCTCGTATTGACAATCCCAGGCGGGTGTAAGCTTTGGGGATTTACCCTTGCTCCGTTGGGGGTTGTACAGCCAGACTTTGTCCCTCTCCTGAAACCCGACTGAATTGGCCTTGAGGTCGTATCGTGTCTTCATCCGGTCACTGGTGGCCAACATCTGCGTTCGGGCTAATTCGTGTATTGCCAGCAGGTTATGTCGGAGCTGGTCGGCATAATCGTCGATGTCTTGGGGAGGTTCTTCGAGGGAGCCAAATGCCAAATCGCAGGGTAATCGCAACTCCTTTCCGAATAGGACCCTGGCTGGGGTCAGGCCTGTACTATTATGTACGGCAGAGTGATATGCCAACAGGAATAGGGGAATATGCTCATCCCAAGCACGCTGGTTATTGCTGACGACCTTGGATAGGTGTTGTTCCACTTTGTCAAGGGTTTTATTCATGCCCAGGTGGCCTCCTGTAATCCCATCATGTACTTCGGTCAGGATGGCTGGTACCTTTCTCTTCGGAACTACCAGTTGGGACTTGGTTTCTCGTCCATCAGCGTTTTCCCAGACTCGCTTGAGCATTCCATTTCTACTCTTAGAGAGTCCCATTGAGCCCATAACGATTTCAGCACGCCTGAGTATCTAGCTACCTCGTCCCATCGCGGTCTGGGTGCCCGCTCATTTTGAGTGACAAGATTGGTTCGATGTCTGGGTCAGTCATTTGGTCCTGGATGCACTGTTCCGTTGTCCAGTCTTCATTGGCCTGCACTCGGATCTGCCTGATGGAGATACCCTCTCGCTGTTCCGTCTTCAGACAATGTCCGCATTCCACTTTACAGGGTCTTCTGGATAGGGCATCGGCATTATTGTTGTAGTACTCGATCACCCTCTCTTCACCATCTTGCACCTGGGACAGGACGGCTCCCAAACCGGGTTGCTGGCGACGGTGTCTAAGATGAACTTGCCGGACTGTGTAGGAAAGGCTAGGATTGGGCTGGAACATAGTGCTGCCTTCAGTCGCCTGAATGATGTTTCGCAATCCATATTCCAACAGAAGGTCTCTTTCTCAGTGGTCTGCCGATGTAGAGGCGCGGCAATGGTGGCAAATCCCTCAACAAATCGCCTGTAGTAGGAACAGAGGTCCAATAAGCTTCGCAGTTCATGCTTGTCTCACGGATCGCTTCTATCTTGTCCTCGTTGGTGCGGATTCCTGACTCGGAAACGACGTGGCCCAAAAACGCTACTTCTTTTTGGAACAAGGAACACTTCTTCGGGTTAAGTCTCAGGTTGGCGTTATTAATTCTGGAGAATACTTCGCCCAGGTTCTTCAGATGTTCGTCGAATGTCTGACCCATGAGAATGTCGTCGAGGTATACTAAGCACCCCCTCCATGTTAACCCGGTCGGTACATACTCCATTAGCCTCTCAAATGTAGCAGGTGCATTACATAACCCAAAGGGCATGACCGTGAACGGAAACAGCCCTTTACTGGTGGAAAACGCTGTCTTCTCTCTGTCGTTTGCGTGTAGACCAACCTGCCAATATCCACATTTTAGGTCTAGTGTGGAGAACCAACGGGAGCCTGCTAGTGTCGTCAGTGTCATCGATTAGGGGTAGGGGATAGCTGTCTTTCTTCATGACGTCATTCAGCATTCTGTAATCCACACAAAATCGGGTGGTGACGTCCTTCTTTTTAACTAGCACGACGGGCGCAGACCATGGGCTGATGAATGGCTCAATAACTCAATTTTGTAACATGGACTCGATGTTTTCCTCGACTGCCTGTTGTTTTCCCAATGGTAGTCGTCTAGGTGGTATTCTGAAGGGTTGAGCCTTTTCGGTATCTGTTCGATGCTGGATAATGTTGGTGCGACTGGTGGTTCCATCTTGACTGTTAAAAATTTGCCAGTGCTTTGTGATAAATTGCTTGGCTTTCTTCTGGTTCTCTGGTGTCAGGAGTGTCAAATGGTCAGAAAACTGTTGTAGGAACTCTTTACTGGGCCCTGTCTCCTTCACCGAAGTCTGGTACTCTTCTTCGCAATTGCTGATGGTCTCTACTGGCTCGAAACAAGCTATCTCTTGACTATTGGCAATTCTGATGTCGTTGTTGGACAAATTCAGGACACTGATTAGTATATCTCGTCCGATTTTAACTTTTTAACTATAGCCCGTCCAACTAAATAGTCATGAGCTGAGTGTACGGGCTCCACCATTCCAACGCAGCTCCCAGGATTGCTGTCTAGCTGTCCATGAATAATCTGTTCCATTCGATCGGGAATTCTAGTTGAAGACTTTGCCACAATTTTTATGGAGGTGACTGAACTGTTGACGGGCCGTGTCAATACAAATTTTTCATTTAGTAACCGAAGAACATCATATCTCGGGTCGAACATAAATCCATGCTGGCTACTTAGGCCCATTCCAAATATAAAACCGCCAATATTCCCTACCAGGACCCTATGCCGGATCATGTTGTCCCCCTATCTGTAGCACGACATCTGCCTCACCCTGTATTGACATGGACTCGCCGGTGACTGTTCTGAGCTGGATGTTATTGGTAACTGGCCGAATTTCTGATGCTCTCAAAACCCTGGACTTGACAATGGACACAGCGGCGCCGGTGTCGATGGTGATGGTAACTGCTCGCCCATTGATGGTGCCTTTGATGACTAGGCGGCCGCTATCTCGACAAAATCCCCGGATGGATAACGTTTTGGGGGCTGGTGGAGGGTCAGTCAGCATTCGCCCTCTTATGCTGACTGGCTGACGGTCACTGGACATGTGGCTGTTCTGTTGGTTACCCCTGGTCGGTGATCGTTCAGGTAGCCTCACTTGACCATCACGTTGGAAGTGTCCTGGCCTTCCACAGCGGAAACATGCCCCTCTGGTGCCAGTTCTTTGTGACCGTTCTAATATTTTGTTCAGACCAGCCAGCAGCGCTTGAAATGGTGACTCTGACTCTTCCTGGTTGAAAGAAACTGCTCGGACCCTCGGCTTGGACATGTTCATAACGGCCTCTACTTCCAAAGCCCGAAGTAGAGCTTCATTACTTTTCCTGACGCCACTTAGTTTTAGATTTCATTGTACTTCCACATCTCTGATGCCGTTTATGAAACTCTGTGTGGCCAACTGGTCTTTCGTTTCCTCTGGCAGGTCTGGGTAGGACGAGTGTACTAACCGTCTAATCTCTGCTTCGAATTCTTGGAGGCTTTCATCGGATTTTTGCGTCTTTCCACTCAGTTGGACTTGGTATACCTGACTCATTGTCATATCGCTTATCCAGGATGGCGATGATATTGTCGAAATTGCCTTGTTCCTCGACTGGAATGCTTTGGAGGAGTTCTAGGGCCGGACCTCTTAACGAAATTACCAGAGAAGTAGATTTTTCTTGATTATCTCATCCATTAGCTGTAGCCACGGCCTCAAATTGTCGTTTATACATGGGACAAGATGAGTTGCCGTCGAATGTGTGTGGTTTACTAAAGGAACCTTTGGTACTCACGGTGTTCTGGTATTTTCCTCGCTGTAAGTCCTGTTACATTTTTTTAATTACTGTTTCTACCTTGTCTTCGATGGCACTGATTTGAACTTGAACTGTGTTTTGAATTGAACTGATTTCAACTTTTACCTGGCTTTGTATGGAATCGAGGTCATCTACTTTTGTTTCAAGAGTGTCCACGGTATTTTTTATGGTCTTAATGTCATCATTTATCTCTTTTATATCTGACTCAACTATTTGCATTCTTTCATTAACTGTTTCATTAACTTGTCTTACTATTTGCATTAGTCGTTCAAATTGCATTTGTCTTTTTTCTTCAGTTATTTTAAATGCATTTTGTTGCTTTAATTCAACTTGTTCTTGTTTTTCTTCAAATAATTTAAATTCATGTTGTGTCGTCAATTCAGTTTGATCTTGTTTTTCTACAAATTTCGAAATAAGCATTCAATTTAAAATTATAAAACTAATATTCACTTTCACTTTTCTAGAACTTTTATTTACATCGAATATACAACAGCTGATTCAAATATCACAACAACAATTTTACATATAAGCTCTTCGCTAACTAACTGAACTCGCGATCGTGGTCTGGTTCCTTTATACAACCAGCATAGAAATTTCTCGCAAAAATCATCATCACTCCTACAGGTGCCGAGTTTTTTCCATTTTTTATCTCAAAGCAATTGTTGTCGTACTGAAATGAAACAGGGTCGACTTTGGTAAATTTCGTAACAATAACATTAATTGAATTTTACAACACACAAATCAAACGTTTGAGACTGTAATAATGTAATAAACAGAGTAATAAAAAAACTTCACGATGAATTTTCTTAGTGTAAATGCAGTAATTATACTGAGGTGAACAACGTTGTATTTTGTAAAAATAAGAAAAAAATCAACTTCAATCTAGAGTGCTGGTTTTTGAATGGTTACCTTAAATTAATTTAATATCAAATTTTTAAATAAATTCGCAATTCAGCCAAAAACGCCCTTTTCTGACATAATTTGCAGACAAGACACAGCTTGTTGAGAGTTACCTGTTTCATTTTTGTTTTAAGCATAAATAGATCTATTGATTAAAAAAGTTACCCATATGTGGCTGAATGTAATGGTGCCGCTCTCTATATAAATACATATACAAACTAGACCAATATTTATGTGTATTACAGCCTAGAAACCAAGAAACTCTTAAGGAATTATTCATTACAATATTCAACGAGTTATTTTACTCATAAAGGCCAAAATAAATTAGGGGAACTCTTTCGAATGAAATTCACGATCCGCCTTTTTGCACCCCTATGCTGACTGTGAATATCTAAAATTAGAGCTTACTCCAGCCAATCCTTCTCGTTTTTCCAGAAAAAATTAACGAACGCCGTTTTTGTTCTTGTCCTTTGTGTGAGTAATTTTCCTCTCATGATTTTTTTAATTCAAAGGCTCGCTTCGTTACTTGAAAAAATGAGAAAATATTAGGCGATGATGACAAAATTATGGTTTGTCATTCAGTATCCTTTGAAGTTTATTTGACGCTTTTTAAAGTGAAAAACCCTCATTTATTCATGTTTATTCTCTAGTGAGCTTCAGAAGGGATCTTTTAGTAAAAACATGCTTTATAATTGAAATGCATCATTGCTTTTGTAAAAATTAAAGATTAAAACACTAAAATAATTATAAAATTGAAAATTTCCGGTATTTCATGTAAACGCCACTGCTTGGCAAAATAAACATTATGTCATTACAAAAGTTTTTCGTACCTTTATTTGCTGTCATTTATTCGAATTTCTTCCCGGTATTTCATTTACATCCAGGGAGACATTTTTTGCTGCCCAGATGTAGATGATACCTTGTAAAATGCTCTCGAGTCGAATAGGTACGTCGAGCAGTATTCAATTATAGTTATATTAAGGGTGACATGTCCTGATGTTCCAATGAAAATGTAGGGGCAGGAACTGAAGTCACCTCGAAGGCTTTTGTTTTGTAGTAGTTCTTCTTTCTTTTTGAATTTGAGTTTGAGTTTCTACATTTAGAATTTCCCCTGCTAACAAACTGACGAGCTTTCAGCTTGCCTTGCTGCAATAACTTCTACAATAGCAATTTCTGGCAATATTGGGCCATAATTGTCAACGTTTCTAAGCTCCTCTGCACAAAGGCCATTTGTTAATATCCTGAGGAAAGAGTGAATTTATTATTCAGTAATTTTCACTTTTAGAGGATGGTTCCATTTTACTTTGTACTTTTGATCAAGGATGATGTAACCAATACGGCAAAGTTTCCATAAAGTAACCCCCCATCATCATGATCATTTTAGTTTTTGATTCAGTTTTTGGTTGAAAATAAGTTATAAATAGTCAACAATTTACTACTAGCAAAAAATATTAAATCGTCTAAAGAATATACACTTAAAAGATTTACTGCAAAACTTACAATATCATGGCCTATTTGAACTTATCAAAAAAAGTAGTCATAAGTTCTGCACACACAAGTGTAAATTTAACCACAATAATAATGAACTACAGCTCATATAAAAAAAGAGTTAAGACGATCCTGTGGAGTCAAATCTATTAATCGCGGTGACACGAAGACCCTTTTGAAGCTCACTCTATCCTTCAAAAACATTAATCTTACATTAATTCAACTTTTAATTCTGGTTACCCTCATTATCTCTTCCATGAAAACCCCGCAACCTGTCGTTGCATGCGTTTAAGTTTCATTAATATTCATTACTCTGGACATATTTGTAAGTTGTTTGTTAATCCTACATTCGTCGGACTTATGGTAGACCTGCCAGATATTAAATTTTTCCAGTTTTCCTGGAGTGTTTTGAACTACTGTTTATAGAAGTTTCTCTTACATTAACGTAATTGTTTATAACTTACATAATAATATCTAAATTCCGAATTGCTAATAACCCCATGAAATATCACATTTTAAGCAAAATGATGGCTAACGCGTTTTTTTGGTGAAATGTGTTTTCGACGGTATAAATTTTAGCATCTTTCAAAATCATACAATTTCATTCTATCTACACTCTCATAAAAATATTGTTTATACAACATACGAAGCTTTAAATACATAACTGAAATAGGTCTATTTTTAAACTGTTATTTGTTATAAAAAATCCACAAGGTTCACAGATAAATTTATTATACGTTTTGTCCAGAACCTATTTATATAACAAAAACAAGTGTATAATTCAATTTTTATATAGGTTTGCTCTTTCGTTCGGACTAATTGTAAAATGTAGAAGAAACTAGTTCATAAAAAAATATCCGTCGAACACATGGGTGCGGCTGTCATGTAGGTTATAACTGATATTTACATATTATGTGTACGTATCCTTTATGTACTATACTATGTACAACCTCAAAAATAGAGGCACTGGCCACCAATAAATTGCTTCGAAAACGATAAAAAGGAGACAAATACCTGCAATAAATCTACTAAATCCAACTATACGAGAGAGCCATATTGTGATTCGATTAGGACCAAATATCTCTTCTAGTAAAATCAAACCACCTCTTAATTAATCAAACCTAATAAAAGATAAGGTCGATGAAATCCTGGAATGCTAGCTGGGCACATAATAATCAATAATTGCATTTCCACAGCTACGTGGCCGGATACTCTAAAAAAGCTGTTGTTATTTCCATCCATAAATCTGACAACAAACACAACACATCCAATTGCATAGACTCATCTCATTAATCACCAACATAGTAGAAGTTATATATAATAAATATGAACACTTTGTACACAAACACACAAAATTTATCAACAAAACAGTTTAATTTCCTTAAAAAATTGGCACTAAAGATTCCGTAAACTACATAACAAACATTAGCTATAATGATATTGACAACAAACATCCTATTGCTGTCAACTTTCTTGACCTAATTAATACTTGCACGGAATAGACTATTCCATACAATCAGAAAAATTATATAATTATGGAGGCAAGAGGGAATAGCTGGTATTCCACTTGAAACTATACAGAGACCCCTGGTAATAATAGTGAATATCAATAACATACTTATTAAAATGTCTGATGGTAATATCAAGTGGTAATTAATTGGCTAAAGTTGACATAAAAATGAAGTATTAATTAAACGAAAAATCTGCATGGAAATATGTTTTAGTAAGCTTTGAAAATGTATAAATAGTGTACTTACAATTTTTTCTGTAAAAAAAAGTTGAATCTAATTTGGTATTTACCTTGGTATAATTATACGAGGTGTTTTGAGACTAATATATTGAGTACCTTTGAAACGCATGGTTAATACTATAACAAGCTCCGGAATTTTCAACAAAAATTAACGAGACCCACACTTCTAGCCCGTTAAATTTACTCATTTATCTTTATGAAGCTTTACTCTTGTTACGAGAATTCATCTGATAGCTGGTGCAATCGGCCCTCATCCAATTCGTGGAAGGGACATTCTTCCGATATTTCTGGGAATCTGAAATATTTTGTCTCTCAACAGGCCGACCGCTGCCGTTACTGGGATTCCCTTGAAGCTTCCAGAACACATGAAAGAAGTTTCCGAATGGTTCATTGAATTGCCAGAATAATTCCGAGAGAAATATATAAATATGGACAGCTGGCGACGGATTCATTCAGTTTTCGAGGTCGTATAGTTTATTAGAGATAAATTGTAAATAGTTCTGTGAATATAGATTGTGTTAAAGTAGTGGAAATAAGTTAGAGTGAGTTAGACTGTGTTTTTAAATAAATCCAATAACTGAACTGAACCCGAGTGTGAAAATAAAAACACTCTTTCACTATGAGAATTTTAAAGTTTGATCCCTAAACATAACAAGGAATAAATCTATTATTATGTTAATTTAATTAAGGCTGTGTTTTTATTTACTAATATTGATATTGGGTTAAAACAACTGGTAAATTAAAAAAAACTATTAAATATAAAATAAAAAGCATGGATCATTTCAAAAGTATAATTTTAGAGTTTTTCTCTTACAATAAATTGTACTAAATTTGCGCTTTCTACAACATATACTATCTGTATAGGTGAAAAAAACTAGATACAAGTTTTATTTTAATTTCTTAAGATTGTCAGTAATCCGTAACCATATATTTGTTATAACCTTAAAATTACTTCTTGTTAGTATACAAGGTGAGTAGTTATTATACAAGTATGGAACTACTTGTTTCTATGTCTTGCGTAACTTGAAATTGATTCTTAAGTTTCTTGTCAGTGCCGATGAAACAATACCAATTCTAATAAAGATTTTTTTCCACTTTTTTGTAATTATCACGTTTTCTGATATTTCTTATTCAACATCTTGTCGTCCGTTAGAGGTTAAAGTTACTTAGGACAAATTTTTATTTTATCTATTTATTCTGTTATTGCTACCAGCATTAAAAATATTGCATAGTATTTACTTACGAAGGCGTGGAGCTGGGACTTATATACTACTACAATACTTATACAGGGTGAGTTTTTTTGATGATCAGTATGGGAATCTGGGAAACTAGCGGAGATATAGCAATTGTTAAATTTGGAAAGATTTGCAGTTTTACTGGCCCAATTTAATGACACTTTCGGATTTTTGTAAAAAGTCATAGCTTACTAGATATTTTGATAAAACGAAATCCTATCGATTTAGTCAAATCCCTCTAACTCCTTTGTTTTTGATTTTATAAAAAACGTGTAAATATCATAATTGAATCCCGAATATGATTGTCATGTCCTCGTTGGCGTGACGGCTCTCGTTTTCGAGATATGACCCAAACTTTTCTTTTTTTGAATGGAAACCATAGTTGGCTATGACCTTAAAAAATCTAATATTTTTAGAGCTTTTCAACGATATAATACTCGATATAGTTATTCATAAAAATAACGGAGTTATGGATGCTTTTTTCTCTTATTTTCACTTTTAACCTAGTTAGCCATGAAATAGATTGATTTTTTAATAACTATTCCAAACAAACATTGAACGATTTTTTTATTAGGTAAATCAGATATAAACTAAATAAGTAGGTACTTACTAAAAACTTAAGAAATTAAAGTACATAATATTGGTTACAATTTCTGTTCCAAATGTCCACCATTGTTATTTAGATAAAAATTGCATTTTTTGTATTCTTTGATTTTTAGCGCACCCAATAAATAGAAGTCTATAACGGCCAAATCGGGAGACCGGGGTGGCCATTCGACAGGGCCATTTCTTCCTATCCAAGAGTTTGGATTTTGTCTTACTAATAACGAGTTATGAGCAAGTGCTCCATCATGTTGGAACCACTCAATTTCAAAACGAGTTCTCAAATTCAAATTATGCAACATGTCTTGAAAAGTGTATTGCAAGAAATAAAAGTAGCGCTCCCCAGTAAGTGATTCGTCATAGAGAAAAGGCCCCAGAATAGTAGACCCTATGATACCACACCAAACATTCAAAACAATTTTATCTGGGTCATCTTTGTTCTACATGGAAACGGTTTTCTTTAGCCCAGATATGCTCATTGAGTCTATTGAACATACAGCAGTTAGTAAATCTGACCATAACACCTTTAAATGTAAACTATGGATTGTCAAGGCACATGTCTCTAAACCATGTACAAAACAAAATATGTCAATGTTCGTCACCAGCATGCAAAGTTTGAGAAACTGAAAGTTTGTACGGATGGAACTTGTGCGCATTCAGTACCTTAACTACAGTTCATTGAGATGTGCCAGCTTCTGCCGCAATCTCACGAGTTGATGTATATGGATTTTGATTTACCATTGCCAAAACCTTTATTTGTGCTGCTTTGTTCCTTTGGTGGTTTTGTAAAAGATCCATATCTGCTTAAACTATCGTAAAGCCTCTTAAATGTACATAGAGCATATTGACGACGATTAAAATATCTATGACAGTATTCCTCAGCTGCACAAACTTTTTTCTTTCCTTAGAATATTCCATTTTATCACGAAAACTTGTCAATATCGACTGTCAGTTCAGCACTACTAATGAAATTACTCTCAAATCAGGAAACGTCAAAGTGAAAACAATCTTTTTCATGGCCTAACCTACGCTAAAAGTGAAAATAAGAGACAAAAGCATCCATAACTCCGTTATTTTTATGAATAACTATATCGAGTATTATATCGTTGGAATGCTCAAAAAATGTCAAATTTTTTGAGGTCATAGCCAACTATGGTTTCCATTCAAAAAAAGATAAGTTTGTGTCATATCTCGAAAACGAGAGCAGTCATGCAAACGGGGACATGACAATCATATTCAGGATACAATTCCCTTCAATTTTGATATTTACACTTTTTTATAAAACCAAAAACAAAGGAGCTAGAGGGATTTGACTAAATCGACAGAATTTAATTGTTTCAAAATATCTAGTAAGCCATCACTTTTTACAAAAATCCGAAAGTGTCATTAAATTGGGCCAGTAAAACTGCAAATCTTTCCCAATTTAACCATTGCTCTATCTCCGCTAGTTTCCGAAATTCCCATACTGATCATCAAAAAAAAACTCACCCTGTAAAAGTATCGTAGTAGTATATAAGTCTCAGGTCCACGGCTTCGTAAGTAAATACTATGTAATATTTTTAATGCTGGTAGGAATAACAGAATAAACAGATAAATTAGAAATTTGTCCTAAGTAACTTTAACCTTTAACGGACGACAAGATGTTGAATAAGAAATATCAGAAAACGTGATAATTACAAAAAAGTGGAAAAAAATCATTATAAGAATTGGTTTTGTTTCATCGGCACTTACAAGAAACTTAAGAATCAATTTTAAGTTACGCAAGACATAGAAACAAGTAGTTTCAAAGTTGTATAATAACTACTAACCTATGAACAAACTGTTTGAGTATCGTACACGTTAAAAGTTACGAATCATTACCTTTGTGCCTATCCAAACACGACGCGTGAAAATCCCTTTGGGCCATATATTCTGCTCTAAACCCCATTTCGAGTATTTCGCAAATACTGACAAAAATATATTTACGTAATATTTTAGTTCAAATTCGTTCAACTTGCTCTTCTTTATGGCAACCATTAGTATACCGGAATTATGTATTGGATTCTGTCCACTAGAGTTCACGCTTCAGATTTTTTTGTATGCTTTTTATATCGATTGTTACTGTTCTTATCCTTCAGCTGAATTTAGAAGTTGTTATTGATAATAAACTTGCGCATGTTGCATCATAATTTCCTTATTAAGTGATTAATTTCATTATAAAATTCATGTTGGCCGTATTAAACTGTAGTTAACAGTAATTAAATAAATCGTTTATTAAGATATAAGCAATATTATTCTTCTAAAAATATATATTGCTACGGATCCCGTGGGTTCAATTAAGAAATCTGTTGTCATATTAATACTGCTTTATTAACGATGAAAACAAAACCTTAACCGTCAATATAAATCCTTGAAACCTACAACATAAAACACAATTTACACTGACGTTTACTTAAAGCATATACTTTACTACTTATAATACTGTTTGAAATATACACACTTTCAATTTGTGTGGTGTGATTCCCAAAGAACTCAGAAAAAATAAATACTTATAATACTCTCCAAACTTCTGACAAGACTAACTCTAACGCTCACAGAACATCTATACATATAATAATGTTATATATTTTATACTCTATGGCGCTAATATCGAATTATGTAGATCTTTCCTGAACTGACAGTTACACTTGGTAGGTATATCTAGGGTCCTCCCTGGGCTGACTTTATAACTTTCCGTAACAATATACTAACTGGATGTACATCTTTCTTCTCTATGACCTATAGTGTTCACATTATTAAAAATACAGGTTTCGGCATCTAATTGTTTAAATAAAACAATGTTTTTTTAACCAAATACGAGAAACCTTATCAAGTATCGCGCCAGCATGTTAGTTCGACCAAGTTAGTTGATTGAAAATTGAGTTGAAAAATCTGAGATCACTGTTTATTAGGGTTTCCTCTTTTTAGATTTTCCTGCAACAAGTAAGTTTTAAAATCGTAAACAAGGATCAAAGTGTACTAGGAAAATCCGAATTACTGGTTGTTTGTATAGAAATTCCTCCTGGATAGCCTGAGAGAAAGAGATGTAAAGAATATGAACAACCAGTATTCCTCTATATGAATTTTGCCAAGAATATGGTATGAAATTTATCTGTGTTATATGTTCTAGCTCCAGGTTTATTCTTAAATTCTCGCTATGATACACGTTTTCGTGTTTCTCAAAAATTTTGATGAGGGCAATTTGGCGTATGATGATAGTTTGATACTCAGAGACCTCTTCTAGCAATAGTTTTTCTGCATCTTAAATTCAGGTCAATTCATCATACCTACTTAGGTTTTCTCTTTATTAAATTCTCTTCTCTCTATTAGATCTTTGTATTATCCCAGTCTATTCTATGGCTGCCGGTACTAGTTGACCAAATTTGATTTGTCCACATGTCTTCTGGCAATGTTATATTGGTGTGCTTTTATCGTTGTAAAGGTTTTGAAGTTTTACCGATATATGTATGGCTACATGAAAATGCACATAAACAACCCGGAAATCGGATCACCTTTAATTGACCTAGGTTTGAGATAGAGAAGAGTATATAAAAATAAATCTCCAACTAAAACACAAAGGAATTGATGACCACTTCAGAATTATAAGGCTCAAAACCACGAAGGTGGCGAATTCTGTTTGGAAGCTCGTAAAATAAAATATACGAATGAATAACAGTAAATAAAAATTCAATACTATCGAGATCCATTGGATTTATCTATACCTAAAATTTATGGTTTGAATAATAAGTAATTTTAAATAATTTAACATGAAATATGTGTAAAACGCCATTTCGGGAACGCGTCCAAAACAAAAACTTCAAACTTCAACTTACGTTAACAAATAGTAAAATCATACTTTTTATATTACAAATCTTCATTAAAGTTTGCTTGTTTCCTAAACAATTATTATTCTAAGCCAAAGTATACAAAATAAAATAATTTCAAATATGGCATTTGTCAAAAGTTTGTCCGAGAAATCAAACGTCATTATCCGGGAACGCAGCATTAGATAGTGAAAACTTTATTCTTGAACGCGACTTGTGGCGCTAGTGTGCTTTAGTAGCGAGCAATAGTGTTGTGAGGCGGACTTGATTTGTTTTGGGCGTAAATAAATAATAATTTAAGTGGTAAGTACTGTTATGTTCATGTATTTTTTACCGTACCTTAATTGTACGTCATCACGGGAACGGGTGGAATAGTAAATTATATTAAAATTACAGTTAGGTAATGAGTATTCTGTAAAACTATCATAGTTTACTTCACAATAACATTTAAACGATATGTCTAAGATGGCGACCATTGGAATTATAGGCGCGAAAGTTCAAAAACGTCATTTCGGGATCAGTCATTAAGGGAACGTTCCCGGACATGATGAAGCGTTCCCGGATTGACGTAGTGGTTTCTAATATGATTTATTATTGGTGAATTAATATTTAATAAATATTAATTTACCTTCATTTAAAGACGTTTTTTGTTTTCAGTAAAAATGCAACAAAACGAAGATGGGAAAAAGAAGAAAATTAAAAAAAATACTTAAAAAAATAGTTCAGCTTATATAAAACAACGGGAAAAAGCCAATGCAAGAAAGCGGAAGTTCTTAGACAAAATGACAGAGGAACAAAGAGAAGTAAAACGAGCTAAAGACAGGAAGTACTACCAGAAAAAGAAGGCTGAGAAGAAAGTGAAGAAAGCAGCAGATAAGACAGAACGGGAATTACGTAAACAAAGAAATCAATGGAAACAAGCTTCAAAGAAATATAGAGACAAGAAAAATATGTTAGAAAATGTTCTCAGCAATACACCTCCGTCTTCAGATAGGGAGCTAGTGGAGCCTCCTCAAAACTCGGTGAGAAGACAGCGCGGAAGGAAAACTGTGAAAAAAGACCGGGCAAAAGCATACAGAAAAATAAAAAAACAACAAGATATAATAACAGAAATGAGACGTAAGATTCAGGCATTGAATTAATAATAATGTGCAGATGTCTCCCAATAGTAAAGTGCATGACTTAATCAAAGATATACCAGTTCCAGTACCTCGTGAAGTACGCAAGCAACTGTTATTTGGTGAAGTATTATCTACTCAATTGAAGACAAAGTCAGCAACATTACAGAAAAACTCAAAAGAGAGAGAAATTTTTCAAAGATGTGTTAGTGGCACTGGTATGAGAAAGTACAAATTGTTACACATGGCTAAGACATTTATGCCCAAACAGAAAAATAATAATACTATTCAGATATTAGACAAAAAAGTTCGCGAAGTAGTTCTGAAGCCAGATGTACGCCGTAAGGTCGAGGATTTCTTTCAAAAGTATGATGTGAGTAGGATGTGCCCAGGAAAAAGGGACGTCGTAATTAAAAACGGTGTCAAGAAACAAAAACGCGTACTTTTATCAACAATCAAAGCTTTACGCCCTAAACTTGTTCAGGAAACTGGAATTGATTTGGCTTACACATCATTACGATGAGCGAAGCCTTATTGGGTAGTAGCGCCAAAACTAAGAGATCGTCAAACTTGTCTTTGTGTCAAACATGAAAACTTCGAACTAAAAATTAGAAGTTTTGTTACCAATTTTGTTTTTATATTTTTCGAATCCTATGTTGTTTGATTATAATATTATAACAAATACTATGTCTAAACAAGATTAAAGAAATTACAAAAGTTAATTGTCGCATTTATTACTTAAAAATACCTTTACCTGTAAGAAAATCCCAACTTTATCATTCAGTGAACACCTTAGTCATGCCGGGAACACGACTTCATTTCCGGGAACTTTACTTTTATTTGCCTTTATAATACTAATTTCAAATATTATAGAACATGTCAATATGCACATACAAACATAATAAAGTTATTATTATAGTAATATCCAATATTACTTTTTAAGTCATCTATATTTTGTTATATTTTGAATTTTGTGCTTGAAATTTGAAACTTAGCTACTTTTTCATTTTCAATTTGATGATTTTTATAAATATCCTTGTCTATTCACCAAATTTCCATTTGCAATTAAAAAAAAATAGTAATATGCTATTATAAACAATAATATTTTATTTTCTATAAACATTATATATTTAAAAATAAATATTTAGTTATGTTCCCGAAATAACGATTTTTGCTGTTGAGTTACCATAAAATCGCCTTAATTTGAAAAATTGTGAAACCTGTGCGCGCCTGTTTTGAATATGTTAAGTTTAATAACAGAGCAATCATTTAGACTTCTTCATTTGGCTGTTGTTTTTAACATTTTATACTTAAATTGCAAACTTGAAATTCGCCACCTTCGTGGTTTCTGGCCATAATTGAAACGTTTCCAAGCACAGATCGATATCACACAATATACAAAACAATATTTATATACAGGAATACTGGTTGATCACATTGTAGACATCTCGTTCTCTCAGAAGAGCAGGCTGTACAGACAAAAAATAATGCAGACAAATTTTCAAAATTGCCTTCCTACACTTTTTTCTCATTTACCATTACCATTACTTAAGAAACTGTTCTTGCTCACAACTGGTCAGCAGTTTTGACCAACTCGTCAGTAGTAAAACAATTTGAATACGAATTTAAGGTTCCACGGTCATCAAGAAAATCGTAGCGTCCCAAGGTAATAGTATACAGTAATGCCTGTTAATAAATTAGGACGTTAACTAAATCCAGCGCGACAAGTTTATCCAAAAAGTTCGCTTATGGGAATATTTGGATTATCTAAATTTTTAAATTACATATTGAGTAGCTTGTATATTCACTACTGAAAAAACTCATTTAGTATTCAAAAGTGTAAAACTACGGCATTGTTCTAACAAATATGTTATCCGGACGGTTTATTAAACAATTGTAGAAAAACTGCACATAAACTGGCATTTGTCCTTTACGGAAAACTTACATTATGGGCACTTACCTTACTATGTTTATCATAAAATAGAAAATGTAATAATTTTTGTCACGTACCTCTTACATCTATGGGATTTTGGATATTTTAGGCTTCAACCTACTTTGGTGATTATCACCTATTTCTGAGGATTTAGAAAATTATAAATTCACTGTGATAGGTGCCATATTTTTTGCAATACTTTTTATTAGAAGGAGAAAAATTTAACATACTTAAACTCAGAATTGTTGGAAATCCGTCCTTTCAAGATATTGATGAAACTACTAGTCGCCATATAAATTTATAGCTGTTTGGTTGTTTATGATATTGTTAAAGAAAGTTATTTAAATGAAAGTTGCAACTAAAAAATTGTCAACAAATAGTTTTATCCAGCGCTTTTACTCGTATTTGACGTTCTGTAAACAAAAAAATGGCATAGATATCATTTTCTACTAGAGTTACTACACATTAGGTGAAACGGGGTTCTACGAAGTCTGGCTGTGGAGATATAGTACACGATGATTTGAAGATTATTTTTTGTTTCCATATCACGCAAGAGATCCTTGAGCTTCCCTAGCAATTACTGAAGCTCGAGCACTACACAGTAACAAATGACACTCATAAATATCTTTGTAATTACTTGGATATTAAACTTAGAATCTGTGTTAAACAATAACTTGAAGGTCCAATTTTAATCAACTTTAAAAATGTCCAGTGTTTTCAGATTACTTATTTCATATTACTAATACTACAATAATTGTTTTGATTATTTATCTAGGTATTCTGTCCTCTCAGCGATTTCTGAAAAATAGGCTAGTTAAATAAATCAAAGAACAGTAAGGAAATATGTTGAAACTACTCTGAACAGTATTTACCTATTAACAAAAAAAAAGATTCTTTCGTAATTGTTACTATTGTTTGACGAGCTCAATATTACCTTCAAATTATATCAATATAATATCTTTTGACAGCTATGTATTTTGCAATATAAAACTGGTTGACAAATTCAGTTGTCGTATGACTCTCGGAGAGTCTAGTCGCATCGGTTGCAGTTCAAACGGTCAAAAATAATAAAACCTGACCCGAAAGGGTCTGTCTTACAACATCTGTGCAACAAGTGAGCAAATTCGTACACCTCTTGTATTTTAAAAATAAGAATAATGCAAAGAACTGAATTTATATCATGAAAGAGGACGAGGGATTGCCGTTTGAAAAAGTTGTGAACAAAAAATATAAGTGTCATCCAAAAAAAAAACGTAAATTTTGTGGTGTCCCTAATATGCGAAGAAGTGTTCCACTTGGGCGACTTCAAGAAATTAAAAAATATAAAATTCCTTAGTAGTGTTTTAGTAATATGCAATGATCACAAGAACTTAACTACAAACTTAGAAAATGTCACTCTTAACGACGACGTCCGACAAATCATTGCTGAAATTAAAGAAGCAAATGAAAACAAAAAAGTAATTAACAAATCCCAGAAGGATAATGAACAAAAATTAGCCACAAAAAGTAATAATACCCCCGTTTTGACAACTGAAAGAAATGAAGAGTCTAATATAGAAGCAATTATTACGGAAAACATTCTCTTGAGGCAATTAAATGAGGAGGTAAGGGAAAAAAATGAATTACTCAAAAATACAATAGAACTGTTGAAAATTAATAAGCCTACATATTTAGAAATTACAACAAAAAAAATTCCAGATCAAACTAAAATTCAAGACATTAGGATAACAGATAAAAATAATCACACAAATAGTGATAGCTCAAACAAGAAAATCTACACCAGTGTCGTAGATGCACTACAAAAAGATATAAAAATCCCGATCAAACGAGTAATAAGTACAAAAAAGTGGCACAATAGTGCAGTGTTTAAACGGAAATGACGTGGTGGGTACAAGCCAGTCACTACAAAATAAGCTTGGTTCTGATTATCTGGTTAGTATTCAAAAACCAAATAATCCCAAGTTAAAAATCATTGGCATTACAAATAGCATGAATAAAGAAGAAATTGAGGATGATCTAAACCAAAGAAATTTTCATGAATTCCAGGATAACTGCAAAGTTGTGCATCTCTTTAATTATGCTAATAACATGAAGGGAGCAATAATTGAAGTCACTAAAAACTTGTATGAACATATTTCAAAAAGTAATTACAAGATTTACATCGGGTACCAGTGCTGCAGAGCTTACGATGTTTTAGGTACAACAATTTGTACCAATTGTGCAGGATTTAACCATAGTGAAAAAGTGTGTAAAAACAAACCAAAATATGTATATTGTGGTGGTGATCACATGGCTAAAAATTGTAGCTTAAAGGAAAAGCATCATTGTGCAAACTGAATGTATACCAATGGGAAATATGGCACAAATCATAAAACTAATCATATGGCTTCAGATACTAGGTCATGTGTATTGCTACAAAAAAAGATTAATATATTTATTTCCAATACGGATTATCCAGTTAATCCAGTTATACCTAATTATCTGGGTTCGATTACTCCACACAGTATCTACTCTCGCAGTAAATCAACTCAAATTAGTAAAATTCTTGGTGATAGTGATGCATCCAAAACAAGTATAATAAAGGAAAAAACTCCAGATGTTCAGGCAGATCACCCAAAAACTTCAATCAACACTAGGCAAAAAAATAAGCAGAACTCTAAGGTAAATGGATAAGGAATTTGAATTTAGTGATTTTATACAAACTGAATTTGTTAAACCAGAAAAAAAATGTGATAACTTCGATATTTTCAACAGACTTGTAAATAGCAATCGAGATTTAATTATGTGCGTAAATGTACGAAGTTTAAATGCTAATCGAGCTAAATTATTAGTCTTAATTCAAAGTCTTGAGGTCAAGCCTTGTATAATAGTATGTACCGAAACATGGAATCTTGACCATTATAAGTATTTTAATATAACTGGTTATAAAATATACTATAACAATGGTGATATAAATAACTCGGATGGTGTGGTAATTTACATAAAAGACAACATAACTGAAAATACGCAAAGTATTAAAATAGGTAGATTAAATTTACTTAACTCTACTATAAATTCCAAAATGGAAATATCAGCGGTTTATAGGTGTCATGTTTTACCAAAAGATGAATTCATAACGAATTAAAGACTTTTATGATTATGAAAAAAAGAACGAAGAACCATTTAATAATTGGTGACTTTAATATTGATTTAATTAAAACTGATAACTTGAGCTATGAACATTTAAATAATTGTTTAGAGAATGGTTTCATGGCGGCTTGTCACACAATTACCAGACCATCTGATTTAAATAGTTCAACGGGTACATGTATTGATAATATATTCATCAAAACGAACACTATAGAAGCTAAAGCTATTAAACTATCAAATTTGTTCAATGACCACTATCCTCTTTTTGTTTCAATTAATAAATGTATAAACAAAGAGATCACTAAAATTGTCAAACCAATAAATTATAAGAAATTAGTAGAAATAGCTAGAAAAGTACATTGGAACTCGATATTATCATTACAAGACCCGAATGGAGCCACTGATTCACTTATTAAACTAATATCTGACAGTATAAAGCTAGCTAAGGTGAATATTAAAAAACAATCAAAATCTATTCCACGTAGTCCTTGGATAACGAAAGGCATTATAACATCGTGTAATAAAAAAGAATCCCTCTATGCATTATGGAAAATGGAGCCATACAATATACAGCTAAAGACTGAGTACAAAACTTATGCCAAGACTCTTGACAAGGTAATAAAGCAAGCCAAAAACATATATGATAAACAGCAAATTGACTTTAATATTAATAATTCCAAACATCTTTGGGCATTCATAAATGCCAAACTTGGCCGAAATGCAAAGAAAAGTGATAAAATTAAATACCTTCACGATGACAATAAAATTAAACTGCAGGATCCTACTGAAATATCTAATTGCCTGAATACATATTTTAATAATATTGGTTATGAAATCAGCAATAAAATTACTCAGTCGAATAATCTTAAACTAAAACTCCCACCTTGTAACCCGAATACTATATTTCTAACAGCAACAAATGAATTAGAAATATTAGACATTATTAAAAATATGAAAATTAAGAGTAGTGGTGTTGATGAAATTAACACCAGAACTGTATTCGCATTAGCCAATTTTATTGCAGAACCTCTCGCACATATAATTAATTTGTGTATAGAAAGATCCATTTGGCCTGATGCACTTAAGCGAGCTGATATAAAGCCAATTCACAAAACTAAAGAAAAGCATATCATGTCAAATTATAGACCCATCTCACTGATATCTAATGTAGCTAAAATCTTGGAAAAAATTATTTACAATAGAATTTTAGGATTTGTGAACAAGCATAAAATAATATCAAAAAAACAGTATGGCTTCATGAAGAAAATAGGTACAAAGGATGCTTTAAATTTTCTAACAAATGTAATTTATGAAAAGCTTGATAAAAGTACCCCGATTGCAGTTACATTTCTTGATTTAGCAAAAGCATTTGATACTGTCAATCACAAGATATTATTAGAATAATTATACTGTTATGGAATAAGAGGCAAAGCTTATAAGCTCATGACTTCTTATTTGCATGGCAGAAAACAGCGTGTTAAAGTAAATGAGGTTGTAAGTGAATATTGTGAAATTCGAACAGGTGTTCCACAAGGAACATTACTGGCATCATTGTTATTCATCCTGTACGCTAATGACTTACTACTAACTACTATGCCTGATGACGTAATAATATCATTTGCAGATGACACAGCGGTTATATCTACAGGAGAAAGTTGGGCTGAAGTAGAGGTCAAAATGAATAACTATCTTGAAGCTATAAATAACTGGCTAGCTTTAAATAAGCTATCTTTAAATTTGGACAAAACTGTTTACATGGCATTCGGAAATTGCAACATAAGTGTTCCGGTAAACCTAAACATTTCAGTCAACGGAAAAAACTTAAATAGGGTGGAATCATGTAAATATCTGGGAATCATCTTTGATTACAGAATGAAATGGGATAAACATGTAGAATACATTCTTAGAAAAACAAAGTATTTAGGATTTGTATTCTATAATCTCTCTAAGATTATGAAAACGGACACATTGATGAAGTTGTATTACACATTTTTTCACAGCATGATCAACTATGGAATCATTGCCAGGGGGGAGCTTACTCCAACGCTACAAAACGTCTGCAAAGCCACCAGAAAAAATATTAAAAATCGTAAACAAGAATAAAACAAGCTTACATAACAATCCTTAAATTTGGAGGAGCTTTTCTCACTTGAATCTTTAAAATATCACTACTTTACTCTGAAAGAAAAATTCCTGAACTCAAACAGTATTACTAGGAACAAGAGCAATATTCTCCCACATAGATCAAAAACAGTCAGTAAGAAACGCAGTTTTATAAGGGCAATAAATGTACACAACAGTCTTCCAAATGAACTAAAAGCGTTAAGTAATGTAAGTGGAATAAAAAATAAGTTAAAAAAGTGGATAATTAATAAAGATAATAACTGAATCAGATAGGCAATTGATAAATGAGTTACCATTGTTATTGAAACTTCCTGAAAAATTATGTTTTATTTATTTATTTTTTCTTTATGTTCTTTTCTATTTTATGTATTCTTAGACATTTTCCTTTATGTTAAGTATATATTTTCCATAGGATAGGTTTATATATTATTAGTTTTAAGTACTATGCCAAGACCACGAACAGGTAACTCCGATTACCTCTGTGGAGATTATGTAATAATGTCCTGATATTATTGTGTATATCTATTGGTTAATAAATAAATAAATAAATAAATCCATCAATTTTTTTAGACACAAACCAATTCCGGACGATTGCCAAGAATTCCAGTTACTAAACTTAATTTTCAGTTCTAATGAACAATCAATCATTCAGAAATTATTTTATTTGGCTCCAAATTATTCGTGTTATTAATTTTTCTAATTTTTGTGCAAGTTTATTGAATGACGTAATAAATTGAGTATATATTTTCAGTATTGAACAGCGAAATGTTCATATTTATATCATTATAGTCATTACCCGGTGCGTTTAAATATGTATGGGACTTAGATGAAATGAGAACTTGTCTAGGTTATTGCAATACACCCGTCTACTGGCATCGTAAGGAAATAATCTAATAATTTAATTTTTAATGACCTTACGAATATAATCTATAGTATTCCGTTAACTAAATAGGGTTTTGCAGGTGGATATTTAAAAAAATCTTCTGGTAAGGCACTAGAAGCCCCTACGTAACTGTACTGACAATTAATGAGGTACTATATAAATATACAGTGTGCACGTGAAGTATGGAACATACCAGATAAAAGAAGAAGCAAACTCTCGGACAAGTCAAGCTTAATTTAATAAAGCGCTAAAATGGACATGAATAGATTTCTCATGACGTAATTAATGTGGCCTGTATGGCGACTCCAATATTTGATATATCTATTTGAAAGATCTAGTAATTCTACTTTACAGAACGTTTAAATTTCAAATATGTTATATAGTTTTTTCTAGAAAAAAATGTTTTTTTTTCTCCTCCACTTAAACCAAAAAATCAACCGAGAGGTATAAATGTCACACAAGAACAAGAAAAAATCAGAAAAAGTGAACAAAATGGTCATAATTTACTAGCTGAAAATGAGCAATGCGATTTGCAAATTGTTTTTTAACGTGATTAGCATCTGAGGAGCGACTGGTTTGGTCTCTTCCATTATTCTTTTCTTCAAATCTATTTAGTGTGTTGATGCAAACTTTTGATTTCAGATAGCCCCTCAAAAAGATATCGAGCGGCGTTAGGTCTGGGTTTCTAGCATGAAGCATTTAATCGGCCCTCTCCTATTAATACAATTGTTTGGCAAAATGGTATCTAAATGATTTCGGATATGTTGTGATTAATGTACTGCTGAAACATAAGGCATGCCGGTCTGCTCTGCATTTGGAAAGTCTCCTGCAATTATCGGTATTAAGTTTTGCTGTAGAAGTTCCAAATAATTCGCACCATTTAGTGCACCTTCAATAAAAAACGGACTTTGACTGTAGTGCCAACATTCCTTGCCCATACTTTGGCCTACTGTAGGCGTTGTTTATGTGTTCCTATCACCCAGGGTAGGTTTTCGGGTGCCCAATATCTACAGCTCTGCCTGTTGATAAAGCAATTTAAACAAAAAATTGATTTTCCGAAAAAATTATAGGACTTGAAAATCCCAAATTGTTATGGCATTGCCCCAACACAGAATTGAACTCTTCTGTCAAAATCATCTTCATTAAGTTCTTGGCCCAAGTGAACTTTGTATGGGCGCCCTTTGTACTGCCTTAGAGATTTTAAACACCGAAAACTGAGTTGCGTGAACTTGTAATCGGTCCAGCCTTGTATATCTTGGGTAGTCCATAAAGATGTGGTGCTTTGCTGTAAAGTGGCCTCAATTTACTCCTTGTCTAGGTTGAATGCGTTCAGCATGATCTCTGAGAGTGTTGCAAGTTTTCCGTCCTATTTTGGAATTTGGATCTGTAGGCAATTGCCTGTACATTCACTTCGACAGTACGTCCTAGATTTTCTGTTGTACTACGTTCTGTCCATCAGGATGGTAGCATTCCTTTTGTCAGCTAGAAGAATGATGACAGATTTATCGTCCTTATATGTTTTTATGATCCTCCTTTCGGATTCGTTGATGTTTTGTTTGATGTGTTGTGCTTTCTCAATTGCGATTACAACTCTCCGTCGAAATTTCTCCAGTTGGGGTTTCTCTTTGCTGCATATTGCTGACTCCACTGAACTGATGACTTCTAGTACTGGTATCTTTTTGGGGGCTACAGTGTAATTTAGACCCTTAGAAAGCAACGTTGAACTGGGCTCCCCAGTATCGCGAACCATCGCCAACATCTACAGGGAATGGTTCTACGAACGTGCACTGAAGAGGTACGAGAAATAGCCTAAACTCTGGTTGAGGTATGTCGATGACACCTTCATTATTTGGAAACACGGAGAGATAGAACTACAAGCATTCCTTGAGCACCTAAACCGACCCCAACCATACATTAGATTCACCATGGAGATGGAAGAGAGTGGGTGCCTACCATTCCTTGATGTAAGTATCAAAGGACTAGGATTGGAATCCAGACAACAGTCTACAGGAAGGCTACACCTACAGGATTATACCTGCACTATAATTCTAACCACCCATCAGCAACGAAAACTAACATCATCAAATCTCTAATCCATAGAGTTAAAATTATCTGCAGCATACCAGAAGTCCTCATAGAAGAACAACTGTAACTTGGAGAAGACCTTTTTGGCGAATGGATATCCGGAAACCATCATTAACAAGGCCTTTGACGAACTGGACAAGCCACCTAGACAGGAAGAGGAAACCACGATAGCAAGTCTGTTCTTACCGTATACCAAAGGCTTGTCGGAAAAACTTAGACGAATTGCACACAGATATGAAATCAAAATGGTCTTCAAAATCTGCAACACCTTGACAAGCAGGATTATAAAACGAGGCTGAACCCTCCAGCAATACCAAATAACTGTGTATACAGTATACCTCGTGAATGCGGCAATCTTTACATTGGCGAGACAAAGCGACCGCCGGACACCGGAGTTTAGGAACACCGTATAGCTATTCAAAGGGCGGAGCTAACGAAGTCTGGGCTAGCTAATCACGCATGGACCTAACACCATAAAGTCAACTGGGACCAGGCCACGGTAATTCACAAGGAAGAGCATTGGTATGAAAGAAAATTTATGGACTCAGCATATTTAATCTCCAACGAGAATATAATTAGCCAGCCCAGCTACGCATCACCGTCAATCAACCGCTAGGTACGAGGACGCTGATTGGACTGGATAAGACCCAGAGACCATCACCGGCGACGCATGACCGGTTAGAGGTATAAATATCACGGATAAACTGAATTTCCAATCATTCACCTGATAACGATAGCAGATACAAAGCTATTGAAACGTTGTGAGATCAACCATTTCAAGACGATGGTAGTCGAAGAAAACTTCGAGGAAAGTTGCAATTGTTACAGTGAAATAACACCGATGTTAGCTAATTATATATTCAAAGTTTACAATTAGGTAAATGACAGTCATCAAATGTCAAATTGTGAAAGCTAGAATAGTAATTACCAACTTTGTGATTTTTTAATTCCGGTGAGTACAATTTTTATTGCCATTGAAGACGGGGTCTGATTTAGACCCTGAGTATTTGAAATATACAGACATTCCAATAATCGTCGTGTTATTCCCAAAAAATTCTAAAAATACTGATATGTTTTTTAATTAGCACAGACTTTAAGAATGATTCAAAGCAAAATACCACCGAAAACATTTTCATGTGTATATTTTCACAACCGGGAGTTAAACCAATCTCATATATTTTCTACACTGATCCTTTAAGCTGAGTAGCCTGAAAGCAGCCTAAAACTTTACTCAAATATTTAGGGTTAATAAAATTATATCGTTATATTCGGAATAGTACTCCATCTTATATTAGTTGCACTTGAAAAAAAAAACTGTAAGTTAAATCGTCAGCTACAATCTTTTGCTAATGTTTCATAAAATTCATATAAAAGGCAGTATATGTAAATCTAGTTATCAATTTCGAATTTATATTTTATTCAATTTCCAATCCCATTGATATCGAATAAAAAATATCGCTATACCAAAGATAGTGAATCTCACATTTGCATTTTGAAAAATTACCTAAATATAGTTACAATAATCTTATATTTTTTTAGGGGTGCAGCATTGAAATTTCTCTTTAGGGCAATATATGACAACCAATCGCTGAACTAGGTTAACCAAGTGCACTACAATGGGAAAAACAAAAATATAGAAATAGCAGACACTCGATGTTTATCACGACTTTAGCATACAAAACTGTTCTGATATAATATATGAACCTTTTAAAGACCAGTTGGCTATATAAAGTTTTATACATGGCACTCGAGAAGTTGAAATTCAAAGAAATCCGAGGCTTATTAGTAGTAAATAAGAGAAACGAAGCCTTGATTCGTGCTCTGGGAGTACAGTCATGCTCTGAATATTGGCATCGGTCTAGGCACTGAAACACCCCGATAGCAAAAAAGTAAAGCAGTCGAATTTGCACTATTCTGTTATGTTTCCACACGTACTTTCCATTTCACCTTCTGACAGGGTTTTGCACTGATGGCGAGGGTCACAAGATGGAGCTGAAACATTGCCACCGAAAAAAATGCTAAGTTAATCGAGTTTGGCAAGGTTTTCATTATTATTTTGGGCATTTCCATTACAGAAGATGAGAAAGGACCGAAGATGTAGCTCGACGATCATCACTAGAAGTTATTGACATCAAATGACATTAACCCACAAAATATTCCCAAAATAGGCAATCCTGGGGTGATTTATTGGCCCTCTTCTCTTAGAACTTCTTTCTACCAACGTTTCTGGGCAGTGACTGAAGCTCTAAGAATGCATTACAATGACCAACGGAGTAGTTACCTGGGGCAACTGGACCCGCAAAAACCAGGCTTCTGGAATCTGCAAAAAATCCTGAGATCGGACAGGCGTCCAGTACCTCTACTTCATGGCGAGCAGGGTATAGTCTACTCCGGAATTGAAAAGGCAAAAGAATTCGCTGACAGTCTTGAGAGAGTGTGTAAACTGAACGAACACGACGATGACGACGACGGCCACGAACTCCGAGTCGAAAGAGAAGCCAGAAGAATCAGGAACAAAGATGACATCGCAATGATCAGGACCACCACGACCTCAGAAGAGGTACGGGACAAGATCAGAAGACTCAAGCAACAAAAAGCTACTGGACCTGACAGTATATCCAACAGGATAGTCAAACGGTTCCACCAGTAAGGCTGTCGTTTCCTTGACAAACATGATCAATGGAATGCTAAGACTTAGATTCTACCCGAGGAGATGGAAGTATGCCGACATTATAATGCTGCCAGCATTCATCTTCCTGGATGTAGCAAAACCCTTCGACCGAGTATGGCATGACGGACTATTGGTCAAGATGGCCCAATTAAGATTTCCCATTAACATTATCTAGCTAGTGGGCTCATTTTTGAGACATCAAAGTGTTAGAGTACGAGTAGGCCAGGAGCACTCAGGATACCTGACCACCGAGGCAGGGGTTCTCCAAGGAGCAGTCCTGTACCTGATGCTATTTTCAATCTACATTGCCGACATCCCAAGACCAGCCGAAGCGAAAATTGCCCCGTTTGCACACGACACCGCCATAGGATGCCAATCTCTGACTCGAGCCAGCCACTGAGGATGTAGTAAAATGGTGTCTTTAGTGGAAGATAGCCATCAACGAGGACAAAACTCAAGCTTTGTTCATTAAGGCTATAAACCACAGAATCGTTCCACAGGTACCCTGACCGTCAACGACAAACAAATCCCATGGAAGTACGAAGACAAGTACCTTTATGTCATCATCTGGAACTGCACCCAAACCTTCACCTATGACAGCTAATCGACAATGACTCCAGATTTATTGACAGATACAAACCGCCTAAGAACCAGCTCTGTCTAAGCGAAGGAGAAGATGACGAAGAAGCCCAGAGGGAGAAGAAGAAGGTGAGTATAAAATGAAGTACATAATATTCCATTTTTCAGAAGACAACAAGGGGACCCGGGGTGAAACCAACCATCCCAAGCAATGAGAAGACGATAAGAACACACACCCACCAAAAACCGAAGACAACGTTCACGCTCACTCAAGGGTAGAATAGGCTATATATCATAGCAAAGAATCAGCCACGAACCACAAATAAGACAGTTGCTGTATCACCAAGAAGGTAAAACAACGGAAACAAGCCAAAGCCCAACAAGAAGACAACGATCATGCAGAAGGAAAACTGCCTTAGCCTGAGGACCTGAGTTAATTCTCACAGGGTGGATAGCAAGGGAGCTGGAAGTGTCCTCAGTAATTTTCTGAAGGGAAATCCAGGACCTGGGGTCGTGCAATTGGTGTGGACCAACCTTTCTTCGGCTGCTGCAGTTAACATTATAGTTTTAGTGATCTTTCTGGTGAGATGTCACTGACAGTGACTGCGCTCGTATTTATTGGATTTTTATATATACTCACTTCGGGACATTGACATTTGGCATATTTGTCGAAGGGTCCTGATGTGCTCACTTGTGTCCCTCAGGTCAATGTATGTAGGTTGGCGATGCACATGAAACAAAGACTTTTCTAATATATTGAAAAATCCATCTGTGTACAATTTTCAATTAAATACTAGGTAACTATGGTGCTATTAAAAGACCCATATTACTTTAAATTTTATTTACAGTGCATATTAGAAACAGATGAGGATACTAGAACGTTAAATTGTATTAATTTTAAAGTAACTCTCAAATTGAAAGTCATTTAGAACAGTTTTGTCCAATGCATGACAATTATAGCATGTGGAAACGAAACTAAAATACTACTAAAATAATAATTGATAATTATTAACTGTTTTAGGTATGATAAGTTCTATACTGTAATAAACTGAGAGAAATTGAATTGCACACAATGGGAACCTTACTTTATTTTTATCGACTTATCTAAAGTATAAAACATATGATGATGTGTCTCCTGGGAAATTCTAAACTGTAGGAGTGAAATACCTATTATAATCAAACTATTGGAGACACTACTCTATATGATAATATGCTGACAGTTTAGTAATGCTATACTTTGTCTCTAATGCATTTTACTTATAAACATATCTAAATAAAAAATAATCTATATTATCCCAGGTGATTTACGAAAATAAGTGACAAAATTAATAGTAGAACAAAACCGAGATTAACTTGTTCTGACAAAACATGATTAATTGACATAAAATTCAGCATTTTATATCGATGCGATATTTTATAACAAATAAACCGCGAAAAATCAATTTAGTTTTTTACCTTTTACACAAAATCCACCTATGAAACCGTGTTTTCTACTATGGGCAATGTTAAAGGGAAATAAAAACCTACAAAATGAGCTACTATAAGCTCAACTTCGTTATATGGTTTCTTAGATATTTTTTTCTGACGTGTCCATTCGAAAAATTGCTATTTGGTGGTAGCTGTGTAACTATATCCTTAGAATAAATAATCTTAATGCAGATTTTAATTTTAGGTAGGCACATATTTATATTTCTTGGGTAATATGGATTTATGCAATAAATTTAGCAAAATAGAATACCTAAACTAAACTCCATTTAGCCACAAATGATACTGACGGAGCAATCATAATATGCAATATGCGAAAGCTATTGCAAGAGAATTTTCCATTTCTAAATGTTTCAATAAAAGATCAAAACATACATATCTTAAGAAATTTGGCTTGCCATTATATAGTATTTATTAATCAAAAATTTCTTAAGAGGAATCTGAATTGAACAAGATAAAAATTTGCCTTGTTAACGAATTAAAGAGTACTATTTTCTTTTCTACGAGTATTGTTAACTATTATCAACTTGTATGAGCGTTTTATTTTAATAAAATAATAAAATATCAAATGTACTGAAAGCGAAAACAAAGGAATAATAGGTTCCTTTAAATGTATCCGCTTAAAATTAAAATTTGCATTAAGATTATTTATTATAAGGATATAGTTACACAGGTACCACCCCTTAGCAATTTTTCGAATCGACTCGACCAGAATAATTATAGGGAATGGCTAACTATTTTCAGAACTTATATGTATTTATACTTTAAATTTTGAAAAAGTGAGATGAGGGGGCTCGAGATCAACTCTTCTATATTACATCGGTGGTTTATTCATACTGATATGTCTTCCATAGGATTGACTGAAATTTCGCAAAAACTACCGGAGTTACAGTATTTATTTTTAGAACATGAATTCGGTATGAGAAGATTTACCATTTTAGTAGATAAGAATGTTTTAGCTATACAATAAAAAAATATATAAGGGAATATTTATTTTTTTGGAATTACGGGTAAAAACTCCATTATCTAAGAAACCAATTAACTAAATTGAGCGTATAGTAGCTCATTTTGTAGTTTTTCATTTCTCTTCAAGATTGCCTATAGTAGGAAATACGAATTCATAGGTAGATTTTGTGTAAAAGATAATAAACTAAATTGTTACCGATTAAGCTGTATTGATTGGAACAATGCTTGCAAGATTTTATTCTGATACTGTAAAGCCGGAGCATATTACTAGGAAAATCCTTATTGAAATATCTAAAGTAAACATATTTTCTGAATAATTTTAGATAATATCTCAAAATTGAAACCTAATGAATACCCAAATTTAATATAATTTTAACGTGCTGTTCCAACTCGTCAGAATTTCATTATTGAATTAAATTGTAAGCGTATCGCACGAATGGCCATATATTCAAAAGCTTTATTCAAATATTGGCAAATGATGTAATGTAATTCTGGCAATATCCGATTTTTCAATTTCCGTTTCAATTTTGGTTGGAAATTTCCATTAGGCGTTAACTTACTTTACATGATATATTTAGATAAATTGTTCGCTATTAACGTAATGGGCAGTAAGATCTCACAATTCAATATCAGATATCGCAATCCAATTTTTCTCTTAGTTAATTTTTCATAAGTGGACTAGTTTCTGGTTATTGGTTTTAGTGGTCTTGAACATACAATTAATTATGAAAAATAGTAATATGTTACTTATAATATTGTCGATAAAATTTTGAAGAGTTTTTTCTGAATTTATGGCATCTCTAGTTTATATTATTACAATTTCTTAGGAATAAGACCAATACCTAATTCAGGAAAGTCTAAAGCTGACCCTGTTCTCAATGGCAATAAAAATACACATAACGGAATTAAAGAAAATTATAAAGTTCGCAATAACAAATAAGTAATATACAATTTGACGTTATAATGTTTAACATTATGAACTGACGTAACTAAGATAAATTACTGTTTTACACATATAGGGTCACAAGCAAAAAAAAGGGAAAATCATTATGAAAACAAAATTGGAAGAATTTGACAGATTTACCTTCAGAATTTAATGAGCCGCTCCTGTGTGCAATTTTGTGACATGATAGCCCATTCTCCAAACATGAGATCAAAGAAATTCTGATATTCGAAGATCCCATAAAACTTATGAGGGAAATCCAAGGAAAAACTGTATAAACTAACCCGAAATAGGGTTGCTCAAACGGACATTACTATTATCATTTTATTCTTAATTATTGGTAACCGGTCACGACTGAATTGTAAGGAAATACTATCAATACAGTCGTTTTTTTTTATAAACATAAAACATAGTTTTTCAGTCGTCATTTTGTAGTAACCGAGGTCGCCGGCGTCTTCACAAATTTTTGACATATCAAATTGTTTTTGTTTTCGAATGCAGCGTCTCTCGCATCCAAACTTCCACTGTCTTCTATCTCTCCATCCAACATCCTACATGTACCGATCTTGCATTGGTTGAATTACGGTCCTTCCAGTACTGGAATGCCTCTCTTCTTCCGACAAGGGGGTTCGACTGACATTCTTACGGGTCTATTTTGCTCCGGAATTCTTTTGACCGCCTTTCTTCAATTGTGTCTAATATAGTTATCGTTACATCCGTTGTTTCTCGCACGGTGTCATTTACGATCTTATCCACCCTTGTAAGACCACATCTGGCCCTCCAAATAACCAATCTCCATCGCTTTTCATTTTCCTTCATCTCTCTTTTCTATCTTTTACGCTGCATATAGTGCTATACTTTGTTCCAGAGTTTTATTAATTCCTCTATTCGTATTGTTGGTAATAGTTTTATTCGATATAACTGCGTGCAGTTATTAAATTGCCACTTTTGCTTTACCAATTCTGTTTTTTACTGATTTTATCACTTCCTCCTGTGTCTATCACAATTGCTCCTAAATATTTATAAATTAAACAGCGTTTTACGCTCTGTAAGTCTTCTTAGTTTATTGCTGCTTATCTTCTTTGGGTAATTTCTCTATTTAGTGCATCTTGAAACGACATACTTTACAAATAGCACAAATCGACAAACTTTTGCTGTTTTATACGTGTGAGGTTGCCAAATAAGTAGAAATTCTTAAATACAAACATGTACATATTGTAGACACTTCTAAATACAGAATTTTTCAGTATTAATAAATTGAAAATATGTGAGCCTCAACCTCATCTTATCAGATGGAAAAATAGTAGTGCAAGGTTACTAAAGAATGCGAAAACAAACTAAGAGTGAATAAAATCATTATGGGGAACAGTGGACATGAGGCGTAAATCCTTAAGCATGACCAATGCATATTGGTTAGTACTTGCAATAAGTGATGGTATCTGGATTTTTGAATGAAGGTAAGTAATTTATTTTGAAATCATCAAATGTTACATGTTACACTCTTAGTGCAAGAATTAAATCAATTAATACTTAATAAAAGCCACTACCCGCAAACATAGATGAAAATATCTTATAACATCTCAATAATTAGAAAACCTTCAGCAATTGAAAGTGAAGTATATAAGTGCAATGTGTTATCGAAATTAAAATTATTTCATTTTCAGAAGTGATTGTTCAAAATTTCTAATTTGATCTTTTAAAAACTGTAATGTGATATGGGAAGCTTTTGTTACTCGATCTGTCCATGGTATTTTAAATATTCTTCTGTATTGTTTACTATTGTCAGGCGCACTTGTCATAAGTCTTCAGCGTTTCTGATATTGATAATACATATTCCCCTAATGTATCTTCTAATGCCTCTAATTTCTTTCTATTGCATAAAGATTAAACAGATGGAGTAAAAGAATAGAGGCCAGGCGTACTACTTCCTGAATTTCGATTTCTTCAGAATCCTCCCCTTTATTAGCATTGACTGTGTTTCACCTCGGTATAAGTTAAGATGTATATTTATGTCTATCATGTTCTCGCCATCGAATAATTTATGATAGTTTATAAAACAAGTATAAAGACACACCGTAAAATGAGTAGACTAGACTGCACTACCAGAACGTACTCACTCTATGTTTTTAAAATGTGGTTGCGAAGGTGTCTTATTTCTTTAGATCTTCGTAAATTGTATCGTAAATATAAAACAAATATTTTTCGTTATTCTAAAACATTTGAGAAATTGCTTGCGTGTTAATTTCATAGAAAGTTTGTGAAATTCACCGTATTCAATTTGTTATTTACATATAGTTACACTTAGAGCTTTTTTACAAAAATTGATAACATTATACCAAATTCTAAGTCACTATTGGAATCAGATTCCGACTCTAAGTACAATGAAATACGGGCCATTTTTCACATTTGTCCTCAAATATATTCTGAAAGGAAGAGATGTTTAGAGTATTCCAACAGATATAATAGTGTTATTTGTATTTTTGTGATACTTATCTGTGTTTGGAAAGGTATCAGCTCCAATTCTAAAACCGTTGTCGATCGCTATGTGTTGTAACTGGAGCTTAATTTTTAAATTTTCACTTCGATATAAATCCAGCAGCCGAAGTTGATTTCCTGATCAATAATCTTTAAGGCAGGTTTTCAGAAAAGCGTTTGGTAGAAAAATATTTGCTACAATTCCTTTGATTCTGACCTCAACTTTGAACAAGAAGGTTATTAAAAACTGTTTTCTAATGAAATAATTTCGATGCCCGAATGGAAAGTTCAGAGGAAACCAAGCTAGTTTAGGCAAGGTACCCACCCAGTTAGACGCGTTGGGGAAGGTAAGTAACTCACTAGATAAGGCAAGGTATCTATCAGAAATTAACTAATGTGCGTTGATATTCCTGCTCTTCTCATATTTGGTACCAAAAGTGGGGATAAGAAAAATTAATCTGACCTTAATGGTCATGGTTAAGATTAAACCCAATTGGACCACTAGATAACCTGTAATTTATCTGGATTTTGGATACTACTATATAGATCCGCTTATACCTAGATTTGAGATCGACAATTCTATTGCTAGGAGAGCAAAATCGGCATCCAATCTATCAAATGATCACCAACCGCCAAACTGTTTTTGTCAAAAACAAACAAGAAAATTTGTAACAAAGCGAAAATCAATAATAAATCTTCAGCTACAAAACATAGTGATTGAAAACGTCTCCAAGCACACAATATAAAAAAGACTTTATATAGGTACACTGGTTCACATATTGCCGACATCTGTTTCTCTTAGAATATCTGTAAGGAAGAATTTCTGTACAAACAACCAGTAATTGGAGCAAATTTTTGTAACTGCCTTACTATACTTTGTTGCTCATTTACAATTTTCAAATATTTATCTGCGACAGGAAAAATCTGAGGAGAGAAAACCTTAATGCAAAGCGCAAATAATCAAAGAATTTCTCAAGAATCGATTCGAAATTACATGATAATAATTAGCTAATGGCGGCTTATCATCAAAGAATGCTACCCTTGTATCTGGAACTAAGATACTTAATAACAAACTTTAAAGGAATTTCTGCTGGCATGTCGTAGTAAAAATTACAGCCCGAAACATAAAAGTTCTCTTCGATTCCATTCAATCTCAAATACTATCAGTGTTAACGGTTAAACAAGAGCTTCCGAATCTGTTTCTTGTAAGTATAATTAAAATTTGTAATGGCCCAGAAACCTTTACACCGTTATTTATACTCTATCGAGTTCGACAATTTCCAGCGCTTTTTTATCTTATCTCCGTCTCGTTGGTCTACGTTCCAAAGCGTAATCTAATTTTCCGGGTGTAATAAAAAAACGGCAAAAAGCAATCGACGAAACAATCGACCTAGTGAATCCCTGAATGAGTACTTTTATTCATGTAGAAATAAAGTTTTAGAGAATCGCTGTGGTTGCGAAATTTCAGGTCGATATTGTTTTAGTTGCATTGGAAAACTCTGCTTTTAAACTATAAATGATTGATTACACAGAGAAAAAAAACTAAGTGAAAATTACATTAGGCAAACTTTTGTTCATATAGATTTCTTGCAGAATTACAAAATTACTTTAAACTTTCTGCATTTTCACATAACTTTTCATTATTTTAAGATCTATTTACAAATACTTTTCATTCGCGATGCATTTTTCTTATGTTAAAGAATGATTAATTATAGATAGGAGATAAAACTGAATGAAACATTTATAAACCTCAATTGACTTATTAATTATTTACTTTACACTTTTTGGATCAGTTTTCAAATTTCTATAAAATGTCCCCCATACTGATGTCAAATTAGTCACTGCGACCTTTATTTTGCCACGAAGGTTTTTCTTTGACGTTTCGACTTTACTAGAGTTGCAGTCAGGGGCGTAGCTACCGCCGTATTTGCCGTATCAATTATACGGGGCCCCCGGGCCACGGGGGCCCCCACAGTGTCTAAGGAAAAAGAATAAAATCTTTCTAATTTATTTTATTTTACAAATCACAAAATTCTATAAAGCAATTCCTTTTTTTCCCGCCTTAAGCGTGCGTTCAAAAGTTGGCAACACTCTACATCGTTATTTCGGTCTGCGGGACATCCCCGTTTTACTTACTTCGTCTTCAACTCAGCGGGGAATCCCCGGGAATCCTTCATCGATATCGCGATGTACGTGTACGTTGTTGTACTTTGCATTGGATGTTAAACTATGGAGTGCAACAATATTGTTCTTCTGGTTTAGCAGTATTAGTAGCGATTTGTAAAAGAAATAAGTGAATATCGTTAATTGCGTGTTGAGAACTTCAGATGTGCAGACTCGCTTTCGGGTTCTCGTTTTGTATGGCCACTACACAACGCGCTGCGTTTAAATAGCACGCAGGTGTATAGTAATGCACGGACGGGCTGCAGGTGATTTTGTATCTACTAATAGGTACGAGCACAATCCACGTAGAGTCTGTGTGCATCTGAACTGAACACTCTCTAACTGTGACCCTTAGTAACGTTATTTATTTATATATAACTCTTTTTAGTTTAGTACCAAAGCATTCGTATTTATGTTTTAACAATTACTCGTTTATTTTTAGATTCTTCTGAAGCATGTTCTTCGTCACATATGCATCCGGAAATAGAAGAAAGCCAAGCACATACTTTATCGGATGTCCATCCAGAAATCGAGGAACCCCAAGTCAACGATTCTGATATATCTGCATCATCAGATAGAGGAAATTTTGGTGACAATTTAACTGAATGCGAACGAAAAATAATTTTTAAATTGGGTCCATTTAAACCACAAGGACCATTTCCAAAAGTTTTAGAAAATAACTGACCTTTTTCTGCTTATTATTATTCATATTTCAATCAGGCAGGCATAAAAATTATAAGACCATGGTTATGTTATTCTAACGTTTTAAACAAACCGTACTGTCACTTCTGTTGGTTATTAGCAGATCGTCAAAACAAATCGTACTCCTCTGCTTGGGTTAACGGTGTTTCGGTTAGAAGCAATTTCACACAAACTATTCTTGACCATCAAAAGTCACAGCAGCATATTAGTGCCTCACTTTCTTATCATAATTGGTTGCAAGGAAATACCATCGATACTCAATTGAAAAGTGAAATCGATAGTAAAATTACATTCTGGAGAGATGTACTGCATCGTATAATTAATGTTATAATTACTTTAGTATCTTGTAATCTACCTTTTGAGGGGGCATGATTCTGATTCTGGCAATTTTATGGCAATTTCACATCTGCTATCTAACTATGATGCAATTTTAAAAGAACTTCTTCTAAAACCGAAAGGTGAAATAAATTATTTAAGCCCTACGATTCAAAACGAAATTATTAGTTTGCTTGGTACCACCGTTAGGAACAATATTATCTCAGAAATTCAAAAAGCTCCATTTCTGACAATAATTCTGGATACAACACCAGACTTGACAAAAATTGACCAACTATCTGTAGTTTTTCGATATATCTCGGTTACACAAAATGATGATAATGTGCCTAAAGAAATAAAAATCTGTGAGTCCTTTTTAGGATTTATAGCAGTAACCGATTGCAGTGCTGCAGGTCTGAAAACTGTCATTTTAAATTTGACTAAAGAATATGGAATTGATTTGACCAAATGTAGAGGACAGGGATACGATGGAGCAAATGTTATGTCGGGTGTGTATGGAGGATTACAAACCCTAATGAAAGAGCAGGCTCCAAATGCCGATTATGTTCATTGTGCTGCACACGCTTTAAACTTGGTTTTGAACGATGCTGCGAGACATGTTCGTGAAGTATCGACTTTTTTCGATAATTTAGAAAAAATATATACTTTTTTTGGCAATAGTATAAAACGCTGGGCTATGCTAAGTGACGATTCATCTGAAAAATATTTGATTACCCTTAAAAAGGTATGTCCTACCAGATGGTCTTCTAGGAACGACGCTTTATTAGCAGTAAAGAAAATTTTTTTACTAATCATGAAAACTTTGTACCAACTAAATTTAATTTCAAATAAAAAAAATGAACGTGAAGAATGTAAAAGTATAATTAATATTTTAGAGAGTTTTGATTTCTTAGTGCTCGTTACATTTTTTTCTTCACTATTTGAAATTATTAATCCTGTTTCTAAAGCTTTACAGCATGAAAATAATGACTTACAGAAATCTAGTATTTTATTAAGCAATCTTTTAAATAGACTGTGCCAATTAAGAAATCAGAATTCATTTAATAGTTTGCTAAATGAATCCAAAGATTTAGCAAAATAGTGGGGGGTAACAACTGCTTTTAAAAACAGTAGGCGAAAGATAACGAAGCGTTTTTTTGATGAGTTATCACAAGATTAGAGAATTTCCGACCCAGAATCCTATTTCAAAGTCAATGTATACTATTGCTGTTTAGATATATTAATATCTCAAACTAAAGAAAGATTTCAGAGCCTTTGCAACCTGAGTAGTATATTCAAAATATTCTTCAAGCGAAGAGATATTAAACGCTTCCGGAAAACTGTCTGCTAAATACAGTAAAGACATCTCACTTAATCTTTGTGACCAATTAAAGGCTCTAAAAACATGCTTAAATTCGGAAATTAAAAAAATTTATTCCATTGAAGAACTCATTGAATTATTGCTCTTAAAATTCAATAGTCTTGCATCCAGTTTTCCCGAGGTAATCACAGCATGCTTTTTATTCTTGACCCTTCCAGTTACAACCGCAACGGCAGAAAGAAGTTTTTCAAAATTAAAACTAATAAAAAATTACTTAAGAACGTCGATGGGACAAGAAAGGCTGTCAGACATCTCACTATTGTCCATAGAGGCAGAAACTTTAGAGAAACTAAAATCATCATCAGCCATAAATGATTTAATAAATCAGTTTGCCGAAAAAAAGGCAAGGAGAGTGAATATTTAAAATTCGATTTTTATTTGTAAAATGGGTAAATTATGTGATAAATAAATATTTCTTTTCACAATATTTTTTTTCTTTTGTGAATAATCTTTACCTCCATATAAGGGCCTCCAAAAAAATTTTTATACGGGGCCCCGACAAGGCACGCTACGCCACTGGGTTGCAGTTGAAACTGAACTTCGCAGATGTAAGAAGTCTAACACCAAGCTAAAATCAGCAAGAAATTCTCTTTGTGTCATAAAGGCAGAGCCGCAACATTCTCGTTAATACTTTCCCATTGGCTAATGCTTAAAGAATATTCAAGTTACATAACCAAGATAATATGGATCTCATTCCTTGCTTAATTTCTGGTTTCCCTTTAATATCAGATCGTACAGGTTTTTCCCCTATCTATACATTTAATGCAGTACTTCCAGTTACAGTATTGAATTTTTGGTTGTATGTATGTATGCAGAAAGTATCTACGAGAACTAGTTGAAAGTGTATTGCACAGTAAGCGAGCAGGAATAGCACAGAAAAACAAAGTGTACATTATCGGGTATGTTGTTAATAATCCTAAACAATTAAACGTCACGGTAGCTTGAGATTGTAAAAAGCTAAGAATTATGGTAAAAATATCTATACGTAAATAGGCAAAGACAAAACGGTTAGGTACCATTTTCTCCTCTGTCCCTCAACCGATTTATTTGATTTTTGTTTTGTTTACTGGCTATTGACGACCTTCAGTGCAGAATGCTAAAATATATTTATAATATTGATTCATTCATTAAATAAAGTAAAATAAAAAATTCATAATTTACGTCCACAGTGCCGCCAGATTGCGTGGAGAGAAAATCGTAAGACGGATTGACTCGAATGAGAAAAACAAACTAAATTAAACGAAAAACTAACAACTTTTGTTTGGTTCTGAAAGTTATTGTACATTATCATGCTATTGAAAACTCACCCACAAAAAATATATTATAGGATAATTACAATTTATTGGGTACTCGCAAGTTTTTTTAAATAGAGTTTGTCAACTAAAATCAGAAATTTGTATTGCGTGGCAACTGAGCAATGTTTCTCCGATAATATTTTGTTATTTTAAGATTATACTATTAATTTATATTGTTTCTATTTTAAAGGCTAATAGTTTCATACAATTTAACTAAGATTACAAAGCCTATGATATAAATACAAATAGTGAAATGGAAGATAAATAGTTAGATCTGACATCATGGCAATGGTTCTAATTTCTCGACCAGTTCACGGCCAACCACAATGTAGCAGATTGAGTTTCAATTTGATATTTCTTAACAATGTAAACTGCTAGGTTAAGGTACCTTCTCAATGCAATCAAAAAATTATCAATGTATAATTTTCAAAATTTCAATTTCAATGAACTTACTAAAATTGTCAACAAATAAAGGTATTATTTAACATAAATTAACAGGTGGTGCATTGTATTTCTTAAATGTTTTGATATAATCCCCCGATGAAAACTTTTAGAGAACTAACTATTGAGAGCTTATAAAGCTAATTGATACATTTGATTTCAGATCCACTCAAGTTGAATATGCTTTTTTATTTTATGCCATGTGCAAATGAAAATTGAATAAGTATTAGTAATATATTGCTGTTATTCTGTTATTCGATATAAGGTAATCTTTTAAATTAATTTTAACATGTCTAAAATATTAGCAGTCAGTCAAAAATTGTTAAATATTCTTTTAACGAGATGTGATATGTTGCAAATATATTTTTACTTATTTATCTAACAATATAATACATAAAATGTTTTGTTTATTTACATATATCTTAATATATGTAATTCTCGCAAACTGCACTATGACTGTCGAAATTTCATTTCGGGGTTTTGGCGTCTACAAATCGATTGCTTGGGAAAAATCGTATTACCGAGAAAGAACGAAATTGTGACAATAATTATGACAGCTGAGTTTTGAAATTACAAGAGTTTCAATACAGTATGATTTGGTAGCATACTTGAGGTTGAAACTGCTCTTGAAAAGAATTTCCAATACAAATTGATGTGTAGAATCTTATAAGAATTTTATCGCTATTTAATATTTTTAAAGTAAAAATTGCTGCTTACGCGATTTTTAGATGGGTAAAAAGTTATGTGTTCTCATGTTCTAAATTGACTGAGATATAAGGCGTTGTATATTATAATTACACAGGGCGATTCCAGATATGTCAGAAATCATTTTTTTCGTGGGTGGCACGCAAGCAGTTGCATATATAGGGTGTTAAAAATATAGAGTAGAGTGCAATTATAACTAATAAAATAATTATATAGGGAAGCCTATTAGCGGTTGAATTTACAGGGTTCTTGGAATAGAGGGCGTAATAGAATTACAGTTATACAGAGTGGTGCAAAAAATATTATACAGAGATGCATATACAGGGTGGCGGAAATGGAAATGCAAAGCAGTAGTATATATAGGGTACATGAAATATAGGAATTATAGGTATACAGGATGATTATAAAAAATGTTAGAAAAGGAAATGATTTATAGAGTTTCATATATATGATGATTGAAGTATAGATCGGAGTAGAATTATAGTTACAGAAGGTAGTTTTCATAAACAAAAAGAGTAAATACGGTGGGTTATAGGCAGTCGCATATATAGAATGGTTTACCGCGTGGTTCAAAAATGTTAAAAAATATTATGTGAGGTCTTCATGAGCAGTTGCATATAGAGGCTGGTGGAAATATATAATGAGATGGAATTATTATAATGAGTATTTATTTAGTAAATTATATATAAATGTTAGAGTGCAATTATAGTTATACAGGGTGGTTAGAAAAAATAATTATGTAGGGTAGCCATTAGCGGTTGAATTGTTGTCATATTAAATTAAGAATTACGAATTTGAACAAATAAACTCTTATTAATTATATCTGAAAAAGAACATGAATTTCGTTAATTATTTGTAGAAGCGAGCTGTAAGACCGACATCTAGGATTTTCGAGGAAACTATCAAACAGCGGTTCCGAATCTGGATCCGTTCCGTGTAATTGCTGCTCTCCCTTAAGTCCTAGGATAGAACGTCAAGATAAAATTCTCAGGGTACTTCACTTGCCAGGGATATTGAAACAATTGGTCGAATTTCGACCACAGGGCGACAGCTAGTAATTATAATAACATAAGATTTCACAAATTAACAGAAGATGGCTATGACCTAAAGATGCAGTTTTGCGATCTATTTACTGTTCCTCTAATACAGTAGCTATTATACCTAGAGCCTGTTTGTTTTAGTGGTGAATTACGTTTCTTTTTAATGGAACTTTATACAGACAGAATATGCAGCATTTGGCTGACAGAAAATAATATGGTTTAAGAAGACACTCAGACTCTCCAAAAAGTTAGCATATTCACAAGAATATTGAAAAACCATAATATTTGAATAAAGTTAATGATTGGCTAACCGAAAATTAAGAGTCGACGTTTGGTGGATGTGGTCCTGTCGAATGACCAGCTCGTTTACCAGATTTGGCGCCTCTCGATTTTTTTGCGTATTATTAGAAGTTGATGGTGTATGTTACAAAATGAGAATCATTCGACAATCTAAAAAACACAATAAGACGCATTTATGCATGACTCAAACACGAAGTGAGTTTTAGTAAAAGTAAAAATTCATACATTAAATGAGTCGCTAATAACTCTATAACAAATAAGACGGTTACTCGCCCTCAATTTTCGAGAATATATTATATTTTAAGTATATGCCAATTAAAGCAATCACATAATTTGACCATTAAGATCCTCCCCCAGGAATAGTATGTTATGACAGATTATGTAATTGACGACTGCTATACAGGGCGTTTTCGGGTCTAATAATATCTCCCGACCGAAGCCTCAATATATTATTATACATAGAGTCCTCGGATCTCTTACATCTCACGACAAAATCGCCAATCCTCAAAAATATTCATTGGCTCTAATGAGCATATTCATTTAGAAAACGTTACAGAAACCTTCATTGATACAATGTGGAACAATCAAATTAAATAAATTAACTTTCAGATATTGAATATATGTATAAAAAATCAGTTTTATATAATGAATTGTACATCTTTCAATGACAAAAATTTACCCTTATATTGAACCCCTTTCGAGTGACAATAACAGTTTCGAACTTTTTAAATAGGAACTAGGGGCGTATGTTATATGGTGTGCAAGGTTTCTCCATCTAATCGCTAAAAGTCGCTATCACACACTCAAAAGTGATTCCCTGATTAGATATTCATAGTAAGAAAATAAGCAAAACGGACACATTATTGTTCGTTTCGGGTGGTATCAATAAAAAAGGCATAAAAATTTACCATGACAGTGTCTAAAAACACGTTAGTATATTATGATACCATCTTTTCAAGATTTTACAATTCTATTGCGGCTGTTTGTGACACCAAGGACCTAGAAATTGAAACTACTCACCTATTAGTATCCTACTAGGTTTAATATCTGGGTTGATTATTTCGGTATCTATCGATGATCATTACTTTGGTTTTCGGTGCATAAATGAAGACCCTATACTTTCTGATATCAGTGTCAAGTATGTTCATAATAAATTCAAGGTCTTTAGTTGAGGAGGCTATAAAAGAAGGCTATGACAAGAACGCTGAGGCCATATTTAAATTTCAATAACAAATTCCTACTCTAGGAGTAGAAATGTCATATTAAATTATACAGCCAGATTTTCTCAACAGAAGTAAATGCTCTCAGAGGCTTTATTGAGAATATCAAGGTTCCTACATGTATTGGCTGTTAAATTAGCTCATCATCCTTCTCTTCCCCGCGGCGAGCCATATTCCAACCACCTAAAAATTTCTCGAAATCTCTAAACCTAAATGCTGATCAATTAGGAAAGCTATTCTGTCTCATAAAGCATTATTTGTTTGACAACGCCAATAGACATCTCTTATTTTTATGTGTTCTTGGTAACTAACAGAACAATCGAATTCTCAAGAACACATAAAAATAATCAATAATATGCCACAAATAACATTTAGAAGACAGTCATCGCTCCTTGGCACACTATGATCACAGACATTTGGCTAAACCCAAACCCTATGTCAGTGTCAAACGCTGGCTAAGTTAAATATTAAAGAGAACTTTTTTGCAGACGTTTACGTCAGACGCTCAAATAGTATAGAAACAGCAAAGTAACAAGCCAGGAATGCGTTGTAAGAGTCAATCTTAAACATTTAATCTTTAGCTATTTCTCAGTGGACTTGGATGTGTCTACAAGTTTGGCGGCAATGTCTTCGTATAAAATTATGCAGTCACATATGGCTTTGAGTGACTTATTCTCTGACTTAGAAGTTCTTCAGAACTTAACCACCAAACAACCATGAAGGCCATAAAGCTATGGGTATCGCTTAAGTGTTTCAGAAACTGATAGACCAGTCAAATGCATTGGAATTTATATACTTTCGGCATTAAGCAGGAACAAATCTATCTATATTTGCATAATATCTGTATGTGAAATTAGCGGCTCTTTCTTAATAAATAAAAGAATACAAAATGGTGGTTTCAGTACAAAAAAAACCTTGAACTTGGTGTGTCAAATCCAAGCCACTGTTAAATGGCTAGAAAAATCACAAAACGGTTGCAGTAACATTACTTAAATTATTATATTACTTTAAATAGTATCTTAAAAATCATATGCCGACACTGCATTCTATCGAGAATAAGTGTCCTTCACTAATTTAGAAATGTATGAAGATTTCAGTTGCAGATTTTCTAATATCTTTAGGCACTATTCCATTTTATTTTGATTAATTTGCTATGGAAGATTTTCTACACATTCCCTTTTCTTTAGTTCTATGGCTATTTCAGGTAAATATTGCAGAATTGTTTGTGTAGTTAATTGTAAAGAATTTTTTCATTTTTAAGCCATGTACAAAATAATTTCAAATCGACTGAATAATATAATAAGTACATCCCAAAGCATTTGTAATATTTCTAATCACATTATATAAATAAATGTTTAAAGGTCATATAAAACCTTTAGGATGTTCAAGGGATTTTTAAGAGTGTGTGATATAGGCCAAAAGAGAAGAGGTTCACCATTAAACATTCATATTTATTACGGGTAAAAGCAGGTATGAATATAAAATGTAAATTAGGGTCAATGTTGGGAAACCTGAAGTTACAAGTGATCGATTAGTTTTTATGTTGCAGAGGTGTCTATAAAATAAAATATAACTTGTACACCCAACAATGAATTCTAGTTTTCTTACAAGTTTAATTGCATGTTTACGAATAAAAAAATTAATATAGAGTTTTATATCACTTATATTACTAACTACCTTACAACTTTTTGTCATTAACAAACAAGAAGAAATTGTGTAAATTACAAACACATAAAAATAAGAAATATATACTGAAAAAAATAAACGTATTGTTGGAAAAACACAAAAACGATTTATTAAAAACATCATAATAATGTGTTTATCTAAAATTTACTGTTCGTTTGAGTCGAGAAAGACTAGTCACTAAAACTTATTTGAAATTTCAGCCGATTCAAGGCGACTAATTACGAACAGCATCTTGAAATAATTAATAATGGCAATTGGTATTAATTTCTCTATATAATAATTAGAGTAAGAATGATCTGTCAACAGTCTATAGCCCTAAATATAAATGAATAAAATAAATAAAATTTCTCTATTCATAAGATGTAGAAATTATTCAACTCTGAATATGAAAGTTTATAAACTCGAAATTTGAAATAGATATCACTTGTTTTGTCCTTGGAATTGAATAAGACGTTATTCAGGTGATAGTAAGTCTTGAAGCTGAACTTTGTATTATGATAGCTTGGCTATTTGCTATCAAGCATTTCCAAAATGTTCAAGGGAAATTTATTTTGTTGATTTTTTAGAGTTCATTATCACAGTGGAAAATTAGTTGTTGTACTACCTGTTGTTACTTAAGCTTAAAGAGTTTTTAGTGAAATCCGATATTATGAGCTATGTCATAACGTTCTGAACTTTACATTGTGAATAAATTGGCTGAATGTTGTAAAGTATAAGCCCCGTGTAGCACAGATTTTTAGGCCGTTAGTTTTTTTGAATAGGTGGCGCAGGATCAGGTCAGGATAGTTGCATCTGTAAAGCATGGTTTTCTGTAAATGTAAGCACCTATAGAAAACTAGCTTAATGAAATATTCATATCTAAAAACCAAACGGGAGTTAGTAAGCTTAAATGTTCGGGGGCAATACTTTCTATACTGGGAATGACACTAGAAATTTTACTACCCAGTACCATGAATATTTATATTCATTTAGATTTAATTATTCAAACTCAACATTTGGGAGTTATTATTTACAAAGGATCATTCCTTCCGTAACTTAGCAGATACAGAAACTATTCATGTTCACAGTTTTAAAGCCATAATGAGCTTCCCCGATTTGGCCAAAATATTCAAACGTTTTATTGTACCTTTTTTCTCAAATTTGATCCTCAGTGGCCAGTTAGACTTACTTATAAGTATTTGTAAGTATTTGTTTAAGATTTTATGCAATATATGTTTATGTAATTTTGTAGTAAATATTATTTTAATTTTCGCATTTTTATTTGTTAATAATATTGAATTTCATTATATTTCTCTTTTATAAGTGACTGTAGTTTACTCAAAATTTAGTACTCGTTTCATAAAGGCATAGTACTCTCTTCGAGGTGTCACTTGGTCTTTACATCTTGCGTCTACTAATTTACCGATATGTATCAAATACATAAATAAGTGTTCGAGAGGACATTCTCGTGTGAAACGTGCAACTGATGAAGGTTCTCTGACCAAAAATAATATATATTATGTATATTGTCATGACATTGTAACCTAGGAGTTACGGGATAACAGCAATTACATGGAACGACTAGTTTCCCCGAAAATCCTAGATCTCGTGTCTACAAGGCATATTCTCGAGATAATGGCTGTTTTCCAATTACCAGAGCACAAAGTGATTTTGTGCTGCACGGTGCGGCAATTTTAAGACGTTAATAGGAACATGTTTTTTTTAAACCAACCGGTAGAGTACACTGATCACCATAAGGTTAAAAGTGTATTACTCATAGGTAATCAATTGACGGTTATGTGTAGGTAAATTATTTACAGAATAATTCATTAATGGCTGTTTTCCAATTATTAGAGCTCAAAGTGATTTTGTGTCGCCCTGTACCCTAATTTTCGGGCGTTAATTGGAACATTCTTCATGTTTTATGATAAAGTTTTATGTTTACTTAGTAAACCTACATAAAACATCCCAAAGGCACAGTCATTTCTTGTGCTCATTTGTGCGAGCCAGTGCTGTAATTGGAAAACTCAGTGCTTAGCACTGTGCCGCACTGTGCTCAATTGTGCGCTTAATGGAAAACAGCCATAGTTTCACAAAGTCACGGATTCTACCGTGCATTTTTAATTTAATCTAAATTATCCCCATCAACAGAACTACACATATTTTCTAAAAACATACAATAATTACACCTTTTATTCACTATATTCATAAATACTAGAAAATACTTGGAAACATACTGTTATAAAATTTACTTAGGGAGCGCCTGGAAAAATTAACCAATCTTCTGAAGTCAGCTGTTGTAAACAAATAGTGGATTTATTTGTGTGTAAATAAAGATCTAGAAGGCTAAAGTGAATATCAGTTTTAAATTAATTGTGAATACACCAAATTTATTGCAATACCTACGCTGCCCAGAATTCCAACATCTAACGACAGTTTGAAGTATTTATATGGAGAGAAGTTATTCAAGCAAGAGCTGGGTGATGTAATAGGCAGAAAATTATTTACAATAGCATATAAATTTACAATTGGATGGAAAATATGTTCAATAAGTTAATCTCCAACGACTAGTACAAATACTAATAATAATCAACAATATTACACTGCCGCAATCATAAGGTAATTTTGTTTTTGGGTCACATTGTTTATAACCTTGGGTAGCATTGGACTGGTAGATTAAAAGTGTTAATGGACATGGAGTTTAAAGTTATACCTCGTTTAAGTTATAATGCAGCAGATTTCACTACCTGCGTAGTATAGTGAAAAGATACTACATTTTTGCTCAGTGACCAATAACTCAATAAACTATCGCTGATATATCGAGGTCTCTGACTGAAAGGTCATGCGAGAAGAAATGGTAAATGGAGATGATATCCCTGACTTTTCTGTTCTTAACCTGGTTGACTTAAAAGACATAACATTCGGTATTTATCAGGTCAAACTTTGTCCATCTTAATACAAGAGAAAATCTTAAGAGAAAATGATGAAAATTTTCAAATAAACTAGCATGTAAATGATCGGAGTTTTACAAGAGTTAGGGTTTTCTCCAGGATTCTAAGAGCTGCTAAACGCCATATATTTAAAGCTCACAATAATGCTAACAGAGACGGAAGTAACTATACTGACAATGCCCAGGACATTATTGTATATTGTTGTACATTTCTGGTGCCCAGACGATGGGAACATGCGCTCATATCGTCTGCATTTTGTGGTTTTTACACTACGTGCGGCATTAAAATAATATTGGTGAATACTTGTTGATTTCAATATCACATATTGCCAATGAGAACGAAAATAATATTGGTGTATTAGATTAAGGCTTTAGATTACTGCTAGAGGTGATATGTCAACTCAGAAAATTATCCATATTTAGAACAAAATGATGTGCTGAAAGATTATCTCAATATCATGTTAACCCCTTTAGTCAAGATTTCGATATTTCGACGATGGTTTACAGGTTTATTGGGTATGTACTATTTATTACTCTAGTATGCAGAAAGTGAAATCTAAAGTGTTGTATAATTGAACCCTGAACTTTTAGGGCTTCATGTCCATTTACACCTTTAATCTACTGCTCGAAAGTTATGAAAACCACCTGGTTTCAAACCAGTTGACCGAAAACCAATTTACCTTTTCACCCAGGTAGAGAGAACAAAATATTATGAAATTATTGGGAAGAAAAACAATATAGCATAGGTTATCTGTTATTAGATATCGATATCTAGAGCTCTCAGAGAAACTAGAACACAAAGTCTAGTCATTGAGGGTATACACATGTAAGTAAGCTTATTTTATTCCACTTGCTATAGAGTAATCATTGAAATCATTGATTGAAAGCACATTAGTGGTGGTTCCCAAGGGCAGGCCAAAATCGGCCATAGGTCAAGTGCAATGAACATTTTCGACAATGTTTCCTCAATAAAGTTTATGGATAATAAGGAGGGGTTCCTGCGTATATAGAGTAGTATCAATTATGTCTATTTAAAACAGCAATAAATGATTTGGTTTTTATGTTTATAAAATAAAATATTCAAAGATATTCAGAATATTTAAGCGTTACATTTGTACTTCATTTATATACGAGTATGTATCTACAAAATACCCAAATAATTATTCAAGATTTCATTAGGTTGAGAGTGTCGCATTTTAATTAAATTCTATAATAAATAAATAATGATACATTAGTAACAATATGGTGACAGGTGTATTCATAGAGAAACTAAATAATTTATAGATTTTTTTTACTGAGACTAGAACACGAAGCAATCGTTTAGTATTTGTATTTGTAAAATAGCTAGCTTGGTAACGGAAATAATAAACGACCTCTGTAGATCAGTTTCGAAGAGTTCCAAAATACCAAACGAGAAAAATTCAAAATATACTGATTCCCGAAAACGACATTAAAACTAAATTATTATCTTGTGTGTTAAATAAACATTTGGCAAATGTAGGAATACATCACTGAAAGTTGAAAGCTTGGTACACGATAATGAAGATTTAATCTAGATAATTTCTGGAAGTTTCTAGTTGCCACAGAATCGAATCATATTCGAGATTGTTTGAAAGAGAAGTGGTATGTTCCAAAGTATATATTTTGAATTTGATAACAAATATAAACTTGAATATAAAAAATTAACATTTAATTTTCTAATTACAGAACCCCCCATCGACAGTATTATTTTTGCTTAGGTTTCCTTGCAAACTTTGAACGAGGCCCAACATTAGAAATTATTCCAAATTTTTGGCTATGTAAGCACTAAGTGGTATACGTATATATCTTAAGGGTTTGAAGAAAACGCCATTCTCTCTCTCCATAGGCAATGTATCCATGACCCCCACAGTTTTTTTTACAGTGGATTACTTAATTTGAGGATATAAACAATTTACATTCATATTTTCAATGACGCAGTATACCCTTTTGCATAACATAACAACAAATTAGTGAGAATATTGCTTTAACATTTATAACTCAATATCAAAATGAAGTGAAATATGTGATTGTTATATTGTAGTATTTACACCAAGACCGATATGGTCCGATAATGGTAATTAACGTATCTAAATTTATAGTAACTAGAATTGCCTTTGTCCAAAATTCAATTTGTGTCAAATCTTAACAAAATTCAACTTGTTTTCCATATGTCCTTAATAGGACTTTATTTGTGTGCACATCCTTAATGCTCAGCCTAAGGATATAACGTATAGCAGAGGCAGTAAGTGAAAAAATTTAGTTAACATGACATTTCTTAAAACTAAATAATTCAGCTATTAACTGATTGAATAATATAACAAATAAATTTAAATGACAATTTCATTTGAATAGAAATTGCAAAAATAATCTGTTTTATTTTTAACCGACTTTAAAAATGAGGTTCTCAATTCGTCTCTATCTATGTTTTTTTATGTTTGTTTAGCGATGACTCGCAAACGGCTCAAGGATTTTAGAGCGTATATACGGGAACCTGTTCCGGGGGATCGGGAAGAGGTCCCATTTTTTTTTCAATAACAAAGCTTGTACCGTTTCTTAGAAAATCGGGAAAAACTTTTTTTCCGACTTTCTTTTACAGTAAGTTTTGGTGGAGTCGCTGGTATTAAAAACAAGGAATTTTTCTATTCTGAAAATGGGATAAATTAAAAAGAAATTGGATTATGTCGGAGCTGGTCGGTATAATCGTCGATGTCTTAGGAAGGTTCTTCGGGGGAGCCAAAAGCCAAATCGCAGGGTTATCGCAGCTCCTTTCCGAATAGGACCCTGGCTGGGGTCAGGCCTGTACTATTATGTACGGCAGAGCGATATGCCAACAGGAATAGGGGAATATGCTCATCCCAATCACGCTGGTTATTGCGGACGGCCTTGGATAGGTGTTGTTCCAAGGTCCTGTTGAATCTTTCCACCATTCCGTCTGACTGTGGGTGTTGTTCTCGTTTTCCTGATTCCCAACATCGTGCAAACCTTCGTGTATCTGGAATACATTAGATTCGAAGTTACGCCCCCAGGGGCGTAGTTCTATCGGGACGCCAAAGCTGCTAAATATTTGTTCTACTAGCACCGTCGCTACCGTGGTTGCCTCTTGGTTGGGTATCGCATATGCCTCAGGCCATTTGCTGAAGTAACCCATTGCGACCAGAGTGTATTTGTTCCCCCTCTCAGACTCGGGAAACGGACCGGCGACATCGATGGCAATTCTCTCAAATGGGACGTCCACATTGTACTGCTGCATTCTGCCCTTGGTGCACAGGTGGCACATTTGCGGCACCAAGCTCTGACGTATTTGAAGTAATTCACCCAGTAGTACCGCTGGAAAACTTTGTCTAGGATTTTATTCATGCCCAGGTGGCCTCCGATAATTCCATAATGTACTTCGCTCAGAATGGCTGGTACCTTTTTCTTCGGAACTACCAGTTGGGACTTGGTTTCTCGTCCATCAGCGCTTTCCCAAACTCGCTTGAGCATTCCATGGTCTACTCTTAGAGAGTCCTATTGAGCCCATAACGATTTCAGCCCGCCTGATTATCTAGCTACCTCGTCCCATCGTAGCCTGGGTGCCCCTCTCGTTTTGAGTGACAAGATTGGTTCAATGTCTGGATCAGCCATTTGGTCCTGGAATGCACTGTTCCGTTGTCCAGTCTTCATTGTCCTGCACTCGGATCTGCCTGATGGAGATACCCTCTCGCTGTTCCGTCTTCAGACAATGTCCGCATTCTGCTCTACAGGGTCTTCTGGATAGGGCTTCGGAATTATTGTGCAAACGGCCGGCACGGTGTTCCACCTTGAAATCGTATTGCTGCAATTTCTCTATCCACCTGGCCAGTTGTCCTTCCGGTGTCTTCATGTCCAGCAGCCATTTGAGTGCGGCATGATTTGTTCTTATTAAGAAATAACGACCATAGAGGTATTTGTGAAAATGGTCTACAGCCCTTATTATTGCAAGAAGTTCCTATCTGGTGACGCAATAATTTCTTTCCGGTTTCGAGAATCCACGGCTGTAGTAGTCGATCACCCTCTCTTCACCATCTTGCATCTGAGATAGGACGACCCCCAACCCTGTGTAGCTGACGTCGGTGTCTAAAATGAACTTGCCGTACTGTGTAGGAAAGGCTAAAATTGGGCTCGAACATAGTGCTGCCTTCAGTCGTCTGAATGATGTTTCGCAATCCTGATTCCAACGGAAGGTCTCTTTCTCAGTGGTCTGCCGATGTAGAAGCGCGGCAATGGTGGCAAATCCCTCAACAAGTTGTCTGTAGTAGGAACAGAGGCCCAAGAAGTTTCGGAGTTCATGCTTATCTTTGGGTACTGGCCAATCGCCCTCTCAGTACATACTCCATTAGCCTCTCAAATGTAGCGGCTGCATTACATAACCTAAAGGGCATGACCGTGAACTGAAACAGCCCTTTACTGGTGGAGAACACTGTCTTCTCTTTGTCGTTTGCGTGTAGACCAACCTGCCAATATCCACTTTTTAGGTCTAGTGTGGAGAACCAACGGGAGCCTGCTAGTGTGATCAGAGTGTCATCGATTCGGGGTAGTGGCTAGCTGTCTTTCTTCGTGACATCATGCAGCTTTCTGTAATCCACGCAAAATCGGTTGGTTCCATCCTTCTTTTTAACTAGCACGACGGGGGCAGACCATGGGCTGATGGATGGCTCAATAACTCCGTTTTGTAACATGGACTCGATGTTTTCCTATACTGCCTGCTGTTGCCCCAATGGTAGTCGTCTAGGTGGTATTGTGATGGGTTGAGCCTTTCCGCTATCTATTCGATGCTGGATGATGTTGGTGCGACCGGTGATTCCATTTTGACTGTTAAAAATTTGCCAGTGCTTTGTGATAAATTGGTTGGCTTTCTTCTGGTTCTCTGGTGTCAAGTGTGTCAAATGGTCAGCAAACTGTTGTAGGAACTCTTTACTGGGCCCTGTCTCCTTCACCGACGTCTGGTACTCTCCTTCGCAATTGATGATGGTCTCTACTGGCTCGAAACAAGCTATCTCTTGACCATTGGTAATTCTGATGTCGTGGTTGGACAAATTCATGACTCTAGTTGGTATATCTCGTCCGGTTTTAACTATGGCCCGTCCAACTAAGTAGTCATGATCTGAGTGTACGGGCTCCACCATTCCAACGCAGCTCCCAGGATTGCTGTCTAGCTGCCCATGAATAATCTGTTCCGTTCGATCGGGAATTCTAGCTGAAGACTTTGCCACAATTTTTATGGAGATGACTGAAGTGTTGACGGGCCGTGTCAATATATTCCTCATTTATGAACCGAAGGACATCATATCTCGGGTCGAACATAAATCCATGTTGGCTAATTAGGTCCTTACCCAGTATAAAATCGTCCTCAATATTCGCTACCAGGACCCTATGCCGGACCATGTTTCCCCTATATGTAGCACATCTGTCTCACCCTGTATTGACATGGACTCCCCGGTGACTGTTCTGAGCTGAATGTTATTGGTAACTTGCCGAATTTCTGATGCTCTCAAAACCCTGGACTTGGCAATGGACACAGCGGAGCCGGTATCGATGGTGATGGTAACTGCTCGGCCATTGATGGTACCTCTGATGACTAGACTGCTGCTATCTCGGCAAAATCCCCGGATGGATACTTTCCTGGGGGCTGGTGGAGGGTGAGTCAGCATTCGCCCTTTTATGCTGAGTGGTTGGAGTTTCCCTGGTTGGTAAGGTCGGTCCGTTGGCTACCCCTGGTTGGTGATCATTCCGGTAGCCTTACTCGGCAGTCACGTTGGAAGTGTCCTCTCCGTCCGCAGCGGTAACATGCCCCTCTGGTGCCAGTTCTTTGTGACCGTTCTAATATTTTGTTCAGACCAGTCAGCAGCGCTTGAAATGGTGACTCTGACTATTCCTGGTTGAAGGCAACTGCTCGGACCCTCGGCTTGGACATGTTCATGACGTCCTCTACTTCCAAAGCCCGAAGTAGAGCTTGATTACTTTTCTTGATGCCACTTAGTCTTAGATTTCGTTGTACTTCTACATCTCTGATGCCGTTTATGAAACTCTGTGTGGCCAACTGGTCTTTCCTTTCCTTTGGCAGGTCTGGGCAGGATAAGTGAACTAACCATCTAATCTCTGCTTCGAATTCTTGGAGGCTTTCACCGGATTTTTGCGTTTTTCCACTCAGTTGGACTTGGTATACCTGGCTCAAGGATTGATTGTCGTATCGTTTGTCTAGGATGGCGATGATCTTGTCGAAATTGCCTTGTTTATCGACTGGAATGCTTTGGAGGAGTTCTTGGGCCGGACCTCTTAACAAAATTACCAGAGACGTGGATTTTTCTTGGTTATCCCATCCATTAGCTATAGCCACGGCTTCAAATTGCCGTTTATACATGGGCCAAGATGAACTGCAGTCGAATGTGGGTGGTTTACTAAAGAAACCTTTGGTACTCACGGTGTGCTGGTATTTTGCTCGCTGTAAGTCCTGTTACATTTTTTTAAATTTCTGTGTCTACGTTGTTTTGGATGGCACTGATTTTATCGCGTAGTTCACTGAGTTCACTTTGTACTGTGTTTTTCATGGAACTGATTTCAAATTTCACCAGGCTCTGGATGGAATCGATGTCATCTACTTTGATTTCAAGAGTCTCCACATTACTTTTTAGGAACTTTGTGTCGTCGTTTATTTCTTTTATGTCTGATTCTACTATTTGCATTCTTTCATTAACTTGCGATACTATTTGCATTAGTTGTTCAAATTGCATTTTTTTTCTTCAGTTATTTTAAATTAATTTTGTCGTTTTAATTCAACTTGTTCTTGTTTTTGTTCAAATTTCGAGAACAATCCTTCAATTAAATTATGTTGTTCACTTTTCGTCGTGGAAACAATATTTTGTTGTTCACTTTTCATAGTGGAAACAAGATTTTGTTATTTTTCTTCCATCGTGGAAACAAAATTTTGTTGTTCATTTTTCATAGTGGAAACAAGATTTTCTAATTCTATTTTATGTTTTTCATCGATATTAGTGACAAGATTTCCTAACTCAACTTTAAATTTATCATCAAAAGATTTCACTAACCTTTGTTGAATTTCTTCTTGATGTTGTTTCTCCTTCTTGTCACGTTTTTCTAGAATCTAGGCTATTTTTTCGTTTAGTCCCTCCGTAACCTGCTTGACTATTTTTTTGCTAGTTTCGTCCATTTTTTACATGCTACGGGTTTCCATAAGTCAAATTACGATTTTAACTGCACTTAATCCTTTACTTCTGATCACCAAATTTCTTATATAGTTCGTGTGTTCAATTTAAAATTATACAACTAATATTCACTTTCACTTTTCTAGAAGTTTTATTAAATCGAATTAATACCAACAGCTGATTCAAATATCACATCAACAATTTTACATATAAGCTGTTCGCTCCACTAACTTGCGATGGTGGGCTGCTTCCTTTTTAAAACCAGCATCGAAAACTCTCGTACAATCAATCATCAATTCTACAGCTGCCGAGGCATTTCGTGAACCATTTTTTTTATCTTAGAAGCGATCGGTGTTGTATTGAAATGAAACAGGGTCGTCCTTGGTAAATTTCGTAACACTATCAATTTTGTTCAAAAGTGAGGTATCTTACTTTTTTCATAATATCTCAAATTGTAATCAAACAAAGTTTATTAGAATTAAAAGCTGCATCCAATTGTGCTGTATTATTAAAAAGTATAATAAATTGAAAGTTGATTCTAAATAAATCTTATCAAACAGAAGTAATAAGAATTATAAAGTGCATCGAATTATGCCCCATCACTAAAAATTGTTCTAGGCAACATCGAAAAAGTTAATTAGATTGGAAAATTACATCCACTAAAAATTTTAGAATATATACATATAAAACACAAAACCCGACTTCAAAAAAATGTAACTTAACTAAAAAGCATGAAATATTTTTTTGTCTGTCTGTTTATAGATGGATACATGAATCATAATTTTACGCTTCTGAGTGACAAACAGAGCTACCAATGACAAGCCACGTCTGTTTTTCGATAGTACCAACATTCTAAACATTTTATGACTTAAGGTTCAGTTGTTATTTAGATATTTCAGAATACACGATGCTACATTTATTTACACGAGGTTACTAGTATAATTATCTTCTTCATTTGCGATAACTAAATTTAGCGTGTGGGTTTAGTGTTTACCAATGCTAACATATAATTAGCACGCCTTCATTTACCAGACGCAAAATATGCTTGTATTTGACATATAGAGGACTATTTAGTACGAAATCATTATGCTATTAGGTGTTAAATACTAATGTAAGGAGGGCCCTGGAATTATCTAACTGAAATATATTCCCAAATACATGAGCGTAAATCCCAATCTCTCAAATTTGTAAAAAATGAATTTAATGAAAATAACTGTACTGATAACTTAATGTCAATGTTATACCCTTATAGAATATTTACTCGAACCGGCATATTAATTAACGTAATTAAAGTTAAATTGAATATATAAATTACATGCAAGAGTTATTTACAAATACGAGTTCTGAAGAAGTGTCCAAGCTAGCAAACTATAAGCTCTAGGTCAAATCTTTTTATTTCCTTAAATTGCTTATACATTTAGCCTTAAAAATAAAGATATACAATATTTTATTATTAATTTAGTAAAGACAGAAAGTGATTCCTATTTTAGACCTGACAACAATAATTTTTTTTGGGATCTTTATTGGAAAGTTATTAAAACGGCAGTTAAATGCATATTTAATTATCTTTTATGAGTCAAGTTTACACATTTGCTTGATCGTGTTAGCAGTAACAAGCAATTTTGAGGACCATAATAGGTTATTCCTTAGCTGAGCTTATAGAAATAATCTTAATTTTTGCTTCTTAGAATCAATGTTTTCCAAGTATACTTCTAGTTTTTAACAAGAGCCATCCCGAAAAACCGTTAGTTATGTGTACATTCATCAGTCAAAAAACTGGATTTTTGGGACCGGAAAAAAGAAACAACCAAGCTTACTAGACGAGGCAGCAAACATTGAAGTTCTGGGTCTATTTTCCATCTATCCATAAAGCACGTTCTCAAGTTGAATAAGTTACATCCTTATAAGATGTATGACAAAATGCTTGAATACTGTAAATTATTGCAGGACCTAGAATATTTGTTTTAGTGATGAATGTAGGATTTGTTACAGAAGAACGATGTATAGAAATGAGTTTCCTGTATTAATTAGACTGTGTATTCCATGAATAAATGAGCTCAGTAATGGCTTGAAAATGTTACAAGAAACAGCGGCTAACTAAAACTACTGTTTCTCTATTGTATGTGCAATTTAAACGCGGAACAATTGAAGTGGTTACACCCGAATATATCTAGAATATTCAGAACATTGATATATATGAAAGTGAAGTTGCAGGTGTTAGCATATATCAAAAGGCACCGTGTTTTTCCCAAGTGATTTATGATTGATGATAATATTTACGGGTGATGAAAAGTATAATTTACGTTGGCACGTAAAAGTGAAAACCGTCAGCTGGTAAGAGTCAGTTAAGCAACAGTGGCTGCCATAATGGTTCGTTTCGATGACGCAATCAAGCAGAAAAGGCTTCACATAGCAAGAACAAACCGCTGTTTCACCAAATCAATACAATGATCCACAAGGCTATACTGGCACTGACAGATTTTCCATCTGTATTACTTCCACACCACAATAATCACCAGACCTAGTTACATTTCATTTCTCCCTGTACGCAGATCTTGAAAATTGTTCAAAGAAGATAGATTTGGTTCCGAAGATGAGGTTACAGCTGCAACTGAAGCCTATTTTGAAATAAGAGAAATAACATAACAAAGGCAGCAAACGTTTAGAAAAACCGTTGAATGATTCTTTCGTTTTGGTAGATAAATATGTTGATGAATAAAGTCGAATTTTGCAAAAGAATTATGTTTTAATGATTACTTCCGGGACTTAACCATGTCTTTTGTTTATTACTAATTATTACGGTTGTCAGCATGCGCCAGTACTAATCAATTTTATTCAAAGGCTTAAAAAGTGTTATAAAACTTCAACATTTCATCAACACTTGCAGTGATAAAATCTTCGACCGACAAACTGAATTATTTGGTGACTTGTTTTATTTGCTAAAAATACGTGAAAAACAACAACAACAATAAATTAAAAACCTAATCTATTTCGTTGAGCACGCTCAGTCACTAGTGTGCGAGATATTCATGAGAACTATAAATTATGCAGCCCAGCTACTTTACCGTGGTGATCCCCAAGGGAACGACGTAAAAGGTCTCCACAGATCGCAGAGCTGCTGCTTGAAGCTTGGCGCACGTACACACCACAGGTCACGCTGAAAAACGGCCTAGCCACATACATCGGTGTCACAGGAAGGCGAGCTCAAACTTCGAAAAAATAAAGAGCAAAACTGCTTACCTACGCATTCGGATAACATGAAGTTGACAGACATGAAAGAGAGTTATTAATATTATAAAAGTTAATGTCGCTTCTAGATATCAGGCGTGTAAGTTCAGTATATCAGGAAGTATTTGGCTCACAACAATTTCAGTATAATTTAATAATTACGCTACGTTTAAAAAATTGTTCTGAAAAAATGGTAGCAATATTTTGATTGTACACATTCTGTAGTACCTCTCAATTTATTTTAAAAAAGTAGAGTGTGATACCGCGTTTAAAAAGGTTTTCAATTCTCTATTCAGTCATATGGAACTTTTGATTTTTGGACGTCGATACTTGAGAACAAATAATTTTGTTTTACACAAATAAGTTGCCCTCGAGATAAATACATTTCAAGATTTACTAGTCTATTAATCTTTTTGCTGAAAAAGTATAAATACGTTAAAAAAAACAAAAACCGACTTCAAGAGAAAATTGACTAAAAACATGAAATAATAGTTTGCTACAATTAAATACTTTTTATGAAAGCGAAAGTGAAAATATTTTTGGGAAGTACATTGATGAGTTATACTTCGCACCTTCCCTGTTCAAATTGGCACCGACTTCAGAAAAAGTTTTTAATTGTAGCAAACTATTATTTCATGTTTTTTAGTCAATTTCCTTTTGAAGTCGGTTTTTGTTTTTTTTATAATATATTGATTCTACAATTTTCAAATATAATTAACTTCTTCTATATCGCCTAACATAAGGTGTTTTACTGTCATGTATTAGCTTGACCAATCTCGTTTACTGTTGAACAGAATAACTTGTTTTGTAGATATGTATATTAAGAAATTTTTTTATATGATAAAGTCCTCTTTGATGACAGACCTTGTCTACAGTTAACAAAAAATTGACATGGAATGGAATAACTTTTTTTTTCTATTAAAATTATTAATAAAAAAAGAATTCGTTTGATATATGAATACACACTGTATATACATATTAACTCATTTATTTTGATTAATTCATCTTATTTACAATTTATCCCAAGTCCCGAATAGTTAATACCAATAACTCCATCAAAGCTTATAAAACCCGACGACTTCACCAAGGCATAGAATATAAGAAATGAGGTAAACAGTTTTTCCCCATTCTCTAAGAAACGATACAAGCTATGTTATTTGAAACAATTTCTGACCATTTTGAGATACCGCGTAACTAATCCAATCTCTTTTCAATTTGACCTACGTTCTGAATAAAATTTTTCTAGTAATACCGGCGCCTCCACCATGGCTTACAATATATGAGAATAGGTAAAAATAGTTTTTCCCCATTTTCTAAGAAACGGTACAAGCTATGTTAATGAAAAAAATATGAGACTTCTTCGCTATCCACCCACACAGGATCCAGTAAAATTGTCGAAATTCCTCGAGCCATTTCCGAGTAATCGGTGAACAAACATAAAAACAGCAAAAAAAAACATAAGATACAGACGAATTGAGAACCTCCTTCTTTCTGATGTCGGTTAAAAAAACATAGATACAGACGAAGTGAGAACCTCCTTCGGTTAATAAAACCGCTAACAACCGATGCACAAGTGCTAGACCAGGTTAGCGAGGTTGAAACAAACCTAACTGTTGAACAGCAGTACATATGCCATAGTGACGTCATACTTCAAACGTAGTCTTCTCACTATTTTGAAAACTTTATTACTTTTAAATTGTTTATAATTAATAAATAAAAACCTTATACAAGTTTGACTTGCCTAGTAGCAATTTAAAGTTTTAAAATAATTAAAAAAGTCGATACTATTTTACTTTCAAATGGAGTTGGAGATGTAGCTTATTGTATTCGAAAGTACCTCAGTTTTGTGATATAGATTTAATCTGTACCTTCACAGCCAATATATTTTAAAGGTTCATGTTTAAACTAAACATATTAGAAAGTACTTTACCTGGTCAGTAATAAAATTAAATGGTTTTAAAAAAATACAATGACCTCGACATTAACGGTGATAATGAGTTGAAAACTTCTAGACAATGCTGTGCACAAAATGCGCCAGCGCAAGTGACAATTATTTTCTTGGTTAGAGACCAGTAGCAGAAAACTTTAACATTTCGGTTCGGGAGATATGGGAAAGTAAGGCGGCAGGTCTCAGTTTTCATTTAAGACACTCGAATCAAAAACCGTACACTGAAACCTGATTTACTTAATTATTCGTCATGGTATGTTTATATATTTAATCACTACCTATATTGATTGGTAGGCCTATTAAAATACTTTCATAAGCATTAGTTCCAATTTTTTGTCTTGCACATATCTCAAACGAAACCAGGTTAACGAATATTTTCTATTCCCCTACTGTCTACATCCTACAGTTTTGTTCCGTGAAATAAAAGCTCCCGTGTGGCATACCTGACACCTGATTTAACAAAGAGAGAAATCACTAAGATGTTCATGCAGAATTTTCAAGGATACAATAATCGCTTAAATTCAGTCAAATTTACAAATAGGAATAAAATATATTTAAACTTCGTTGATAACTAATGTTGCAGATACCTACCATAAAATGGATTTAAATTCGTCATTAAGAAACTGCCCGTCACTATAGATTTAAATATAAATTGAAATTTTAATACAGCCTCAATATTATTTGAGGAAATATTATTATTAGAACGACTGCTTTCTTTAGCATAAAAGAAACAATCCCATGATTGACTTTTCTCTTACTTCTGGTCTTTAAGTTGTTTTAACGAAATGAGCTTTATAAACGACTTTTATTATCTCTTTGAATTTTCTAAAATGACTATTGTTTAAACCAATTTTTTTCAACACAGAATTAAACATTTAATTGCGTTTATCCTTATGCAGAGGGTTCTTGATTTGCTTCACCCTAATAATTTCCGGTACATAACCAGTTATGGACTTTCACAGCTACAAACATAGCATTCTGATTTATAACTCCCTATATGGAGGAAGGGTTGTGTATCGGTTATCTATCATACCGGAACAAATTTTGTAATCCAATTATTGTTTATTATTAAGTTTTTCGATTATGATAAAACGAACAAAAAATTATTTATAAAAATTATGTTCGTATCAAAATAACATCATTTCAGAAAAATACTGTGTGCTCAAGAAATCCAAACGTTATTCTGGTTTTAAAATCTGAACAAAATCTAATTTTGAAATCGAAAGCTAGATCGTTTTGACAATTTTACATGACATAATATTACAAATTTGTTGTTTATTCAGTTGTAGATGTTTGCCCATAATTAAGGATACTATTAATAATGGTCATTTCCTTTGAAACAATCCCGTATGGGGATACTTAATAAGTTGTACTTAAATTTTCTGTTATGAAGTTAACGGGATCACTGAATCACCAGAATTCTTTGATATAATTTTTGACGATTGCGCTATCTTACAACAAAGTCGGCTCTAGGAGCACCATATAGAAATTCAGAATACAACCCTTTAGTTCTTCCAACTTGAGAGCAACTCGACTATTATATATGATATTTGGAATTTTGTTCCACCTAGTATATCCAAAAAAAGAAAACAATTCTCCTTATTTAGGTCATGCAAGAATTTCAAAAGAATCTAGCTTTCAACCTAAGGTCTATAATCTATTTAGATTTGAAGACGCGAGATGTAAGACCGACATCTAGGATTTTCAAGAGAATGACACCTCGAAGAGACTATTTAGATGTTAATGCCACCGTCAACAAAGTCATTACAAATCTTTTGAAAGGTTTTGATTTTTTAATTATATAGACTTTTCTCGGGTGAGTTGTTATTTACCAATAAAACCATTAAAAAACAGAAAATACCACAAATAAACTTGGGAAAAGAGAATGTGGTTGTTAGAAAATAAATAAATGCTAACAAAGACGTGATCTTAGTCAAAAGACAGAGATACTTTACCATAGCAGTAATACCACAAAGTTAACGCCGAAGAGTCTCATTTAGACAAATTAGTAAGGCTCATAATATATAAATGACCAACTTGACTACAAAAATCAAATTGAAATGATAGTCTTTAGTGTCTTGTGATTGCGAAAACTGTTACAAATGAAGACATGATTGTTATTGTGTAAAGTCTTCAGAAGTGGTTAACGTCTATAAACAGCCGAATCTTAATATACATTTATCAATCTGTAAATTGCCTACATGGCAGACTGTGGAATTTTCGGGTATTGATTTTTTCTGTTAGTGGCTGTTTACCTAATTTTGATTAGACTAATTTGTCACTACATTTTTATTCTGTAAAGATAATCTAAGACGAATTCCTTTTTGCGAATGGTTTAAACTTTTGTCTAACAATTTAACTTGTTAAGAAAATTTTGATAAGTACCTAAAATATTTTATCGGGCTGCAAATTTTGTCCAGTTATATAATGGGTTAATTCCATCGCTTCTAAACTACTGAGAACAGAAAGTTGAATCTACTGTAAGTACGAATAATTTCTCTGATTACATACACATTATCTTTATCATTCCCGAGAATATGCTGGACGAAAACAGCTTGCAAACCGTCTATCTTTAAAGTTTTCTGTGGTAGATCAAGCTCGCACAATTTATATTTATTATTCGATGTCGTATATTTATATATTTAATCGCTACCGCAGATATCTCTATCGAAACTGTATGATTCCGTCTACATCATCACTGTCTACATCATACAGAGGGCATAAAATCCTCAGCACAAATTAAGCTACACCTTCACAAGCCAAAACTAAATCAATTCCTTTACAGAATCAATATGCCTGCTAATAAGTGTCATATGTATACGAATTACTTAATAAGCTCAAAGAGTCTTACATTAAACTTACAATTAATATACAAATGTTCTGTATGGCAGTATTAAGTTATGCAATAAAGGTGTTTTGTTTAATTTCTCTTAATGTCGATGATGTCACTCAGGTAATACTCAGATAATCGTTATATTAGTTGACATATTTTGTATATATATATATATATATATATATATATATATATATAGGAGAATTTATAGGAATAGTCGTACACATTTGTAGAACCCAGTGGACTATACTGCGAAATATGTGACAAAATGTTGTTTAACAGTATCAATTCAATTAATTTTATTACTATAAGTTTTTTATCCATCATTCTCCTCCACCTCTTTCTGTTCTATGCTTTTTCGATCTACCTTAGTCCTGTAAAACTTTTCATATCGTCACACAATTGCACCGGCGGTCTTCCTTATTCACTTTTTTTTCCCTCAGATATTCATCTGGCAATTCTACTGTTCCATCAGCCATCTTTAGTTCTTGTAACGTGAGCAGCGTAGCCCCACTTCAAATTGTAATTCTCTCAGTTATGTCGGTGATTTTGTTATTTTGTCTAATCTAATCATTACGATTCTGGCCTCTCAGAGATATACCTACCATTGTTCAAATATTTTGGTTCTAAGATGTTGCGTTTTTTATATTTTTAATAAATAAATGAATCTTGCTAATGCGACTCATCCTAATCGTCTTCTTCTTTCAGTTTCACTATCTGTTTTCTAGTGATTGTAACCCGTATCTTTTCCTCATTATCTTCATTTGAACAAGACTTATCTTTAGCCCTAAATTTCTCCTTATTTTTAACTTACTTCCAAAAATGAAGAGGTTCTCATTTGGACGTGTATTTTTTTATTTGTATGGGGATGAAACACATACCTGCATGGGAATCCACCAATAAATTGGTAGATTTCTTCATAACCTTTTGTCTGTAGAAAGGTATATAGGAAGATCCCGAGGTGGTCTCATATATTTTTCTAGTACTTGTAACATATAGTCTTTCAGAAAATCGCCGAAAAAGTCAATATATCAAAAATAATAATACTATGGAATTGACTTAACTGGTAAATAAAATTTTTATCCAACGTAATAGAGCGCGAACTGTAGAAAGTTAAGTTTTAATAGCGAGTTTGAAAATTTTATATATCTTATAATTAATTTTTTAAACTTATTTTGGGCTCTATCAACGAGTACTAAACTCATTTTATTTGTGTAGCTGTTTTCAATCGACAAATTTCTTCAGTTCAATGGGACAAGCAATAATCAAGTCAGATGAAGTAGTAGATATGTAAGCAGTGCATGATTGTGAGTTAGCTTGAAATTGACTTCAAAAATATACGCATCTTTTATTGCTCTTAATACTGTATGTTTTGTAAATTATCTTTGTATTTTCATTTCTTCGAATTCGTCATATGCGTGTAATTAGAAGAGTGAGACTAGGATGGCTTATTGCTCTATGGATGGGTATTTTATTTAAATCTTTGTGAAGGGTAATTGTAAGACTGGCTGATTTTTGTATCGGTGGTCTAGTCGTCCATTATTGTCTAAAGTTCCATGGAGTGGAAGACATTCTCGTAGTCTACAAAGGCCACTTGCACAGGATTTATAAATAAATATTCTCCTTGTGAGTAGATGGGCAATTATGCGAAATGCCTCCTTCGACAGATTCATAGTACTCTAATTTCTTTTCTATCCGATTTGTTATTATGCGTGCAAATAATTTATAGATTTGTGATAGGAGACTATAGAGCGATAGTGTACTATAACCTTTTTTGATTGGAATTGTAATTATTGCGGTATTCCATGTCTGAGGTATGATTTGTTGTTCTAAGGAGCTAAGCAACTAGTGTAGTTGTTTTAGCCTTGGTATTATTAAATTACGAAATCTAAAAAAATGGTAAATAACTTAGTATTCAATAAATAATTATATAAAAAAATTAATGTTGAATAGAATTAATAATGTAATTTTTACATTTATATAGTATCATAATTATTCTATTCTAACTCAGAAATTACAGCTTAAGAGCATTACAATCGGCACGACACTAGATAGAGAGTCTGACAGAAATAAATAATAGTTGTAAGAGACTCAGGTCTTTTGAGAGTAGCGCAAATGATGGCGGGTTCAACCAAGAAACGATATATCATCTTACTTTCAAAAGCCTATACAGTCTTGAAAAATTAATTTGTAATATATTCTAATAATTCACAATTCTTATATACATTGAGGGCTACTTTCTACACCATTAAATTTTCTAACCAAATCATTCTCCATTTTAATAAGTCGTTTTTATGAGTAAGATCTGCAAGAATGTGTGCGCTAAATTTGGTACTTTATAAAGAAAGATTTGGGGTTTAGTTTGCTCACTTTGTTTTTAAGGACAATACAGCTTTTGTGTTACATCAGAGAATTTCATGAGTCGAGGTAAAATTTTTGACAGAAAGGATTATTGATTTTCGTATTAAAATAAAAAAGTCCTTCCCTTGTTTGAATAAACTCGCAGACTCTAAATGTTTGCGACAAATATGTTGTGAAATTTCCATATGAAAATATCATGTTTATCCGTAATATTTGTGACGACCGGTGACACAAATAAAGAAAAAAGCGATAACGGTTTTACACTTATTCATTTGATAAAAACAAAACATATATTTATACCTATCTGGTGGCAACCGGTGGTGAAAGTAAGCAATTCATCTTCGTCATTTTGATATTTGATATAATTATTGCACTGTGATAATATATACAATATAGGTACGATATGTAAGATATTTGTGACCAGAAATGTTGTTTAGTACCGTCCAACAGTAATATAATTTACATGCCCAAAAGACCAATATATTATCTACCTAATGCTGTTAAATATTCCTGGAAAACGGAAATAACGATTTTGATCACATTTACGAATTCTCGATATCTATTTGAGATATGTCGGATTCTGAATAATACTTATTTATCCATTGACTTGGTTAAGAAATCAAACCCCTCAAAATTAATATTGTACCTTTCATTAAAATACAATAGATTTTAGTAAGTAGATAATAGTTTGATTTAATAATCGTTTGGCACAGTTAGTGATGTGATGTTATTAAGATAGCTGCTTTTTAACAACTATTATGTACTCGAAAACAATAGCAACGGTTATTTTCTGGGCTCAAAATAACAGATAACATTATATATGCTTACTGTAACTTTGCGTTTAGCGAACAATAACGTAAGCAGCCTATACTGAAATAGCATCTAACCTTAACTCCTTTCTCTAACAACAATAATAGCTAGCCGCAAACCAAACGACTGACGAAATAGCAGTTGTTCTAATTCCATGGATAAAAGATAGCAGTAATATGAAGTTTCTGTTGGTGGTTGTCGTAAAATCAAAGCTAAGCCCAATAGCAAGAGCTGTTAACTCGATAGTAGTGAATGTCCAAAAAAAAGATTATATAAAAAATATAGCAGTAATTTGTTTTTATGTTGCAAATAATGTATGTTACGTTGTCGTTGGTATAAAAATTTGTTCATCGTTGTCATTGTTGAAATCTTGACAATTTAGTTATTAGTTATAAATGAATTGTATGGTGTTTGTTCTTGAGATAAATCATTTAATACAATACAATATTAGTTAATTACTTCTTTAAATATTAATCCTTAGTATTTATTAATTTTACATAAATCTTATATACATAATAGAATCTACAAATATATTAACAGAATATGAATATTAACATAAGCCATAGATAGGGTAGTTATTTTATATTTTGATCACGGTATGAATATAGTTTATATATACCAATTTTTATTTAAAAATTAGTGTTGAGTAACTTATTACCTATTGTGATGCAAAATCATATTTCTTTGCACTTTATCAGTCGATAATCGACGATTATGACATGTTATGATTTTTATAGTTTTTACAGAAAGCCTCTTGCAGGGCACTGAATTGGTAACAGTCTTAAATGATCCCTTCACAAAAGCGTTTAAATTTGGATAATTGTGTGAATTATTATAATTGACTAACTAGATATAATATTTATTAAAATCCATTAAATATATTTCAGCTCACTTTAATTTTGGTACACAACTACTTCAGACAATTGGCAGTTTTTTTTCAAAACGTTGAAGGAAAATGCATATCTGAATGGGTTGTTAAAAAGAAGTACTTAGTGGAGTTCGTGTGTTATTGATATTGATTTTCATAATTTTTGTCCCAACAGCATTATAATGGTAACCGGGAAGGTTTAAGTCATAAATCATTTTGTACATTTATATGAACTTATGTCGTTAAGTTTAGCATTAATGCTGTTAACATGATATTTATATGATTGTTGTAATTTCTAATGAGATACATTTTTGGTACAAAAAATTTCTGTTTCCAAAATCGTAATGAACTACCGTAACTTGGAAGCACAACTTATAAAGAACGTGTAAAGATGATATTATACGGTGGAATTTACTGTACTGTGACTTTAACCAAAAACATTTCAATGTAAGACGGCCATGTGTCGTCAAAACTGTACCATATCGCCAGTTACAGGTGTATTTACAAGCATATACAAATGAAACGTCATATAAGTTGAAACATTAATTATTAGTGCAGATAGAATTGCTTTATATCGGTATAATCATCACACCCTAAACACAAGAGAGACATTTTAACTGAACGCTCGATATTAATTTACTGTCACTGCCATATTTCACTTAACGTGCACATACATATAGATAAATAATGACAGTTATATGTGACAAAGATCGCGAAAAATTGTTGTGTACTTATTTCCCTGCCATTAAATCTTGAAAATTGAACCAACTATATCTTAATAAGTTGTTATATGATCTAGATAATACTTACTCTACAAATGTATGAAATTCGAGATATATTTATGACATGTCCTCAAAACCATATAGGCATTTGTGTTGACAAATAACCACACCCTCTATAATTGAAGATTAGTAATCATTATATAATATATAAACAAGAAAAACATCCATTAAAATTATTGCGTTACTTCAAGACTTTATCGTTATCGAAAATACCAACTAAAAATATCCAAAACCTTTCCCAAAAGGTGGCAACATCGATCAAACAGTTGTGTAGCATAAACCATAATTAGTACACCCAGTATTCCATAATGTAACCCACCAATACGTGCTACTTTCATTCATTCATGAAAAAAAAAATTCAGCAAAAAAAATATATCCAAGAAATATATGGTCGGCAAAACATCATCGCACATCAAGGACACATAGCATTTTGTCGAAATCATTGGATCCATGGAACGAGTCCAGCGTTTAAAAACATTTAGCGAGCTCTTCTTATGCCTCTGCCGCTGCGCATCACCGACAACCCACCACCAGGTACGACGACGCTGATTGGACCGGATAAGACCCAATGACCATGACCGGCGACAAATGATCGGTTAAGGGTATAAATACGATGGATAATCCGAATTTCCTATGATTCACCTGATGACGATAGCAGATACAAAGCTACTGAAACGTTGTGATATCAACCACTTCAAGACGATGGAAGTCCAAGGAAACTTCGAGGAATGAGTTACTTTGTCTACCAACTTCAGACCAACTTTGAAATTTATATTTTTTAATATATTTTGGGTTTTGAAACTTTTTTGAAATCAGTGATCAGTGTAAAAATAAATATTATTTCAGTGTTTTACAGGCAAGAAAACGGCTTATTCTTTTAAACGTGTTAACTGAGTTATACAAAAGGTCATTAAATAAAAACACACTTTAAGTAAATAAATAAATGTTTTGATAATTACTGTTACATATTAGTAATTAAGCCACTAATTATTTTTGTTATTGCGTACATCTTTAATGGATTTAAATATATTTGTGGAATAGGTACCCACTTGTATTATTTTGAACCTGAATAACATGACCTTTACTTTAATGCAGATTGTGTTGTATTAAGGAATATTACTCAAAAGTTCCATATAATTTTCAATAATGTGAGATTTATTGTTTTCTAGTACTAGTTCTAGGTACTGCAAATAAAGGATCCGTAAACATCAAAGTAAATTTCATATAAATATATTTCCCATATTAAGATATGTCACAAAATAGTTATTGATTGTACAGGACATTTCAACTGTTCTCATTTTGACTCAGTTCTGTTTTGATTATATCATCAACCTATTTACCTCGTGTGTAATGCCAGCAACAACTCACTTGTATCGCGGAAAATTTCAGTAAATAGATTACAGCCCTTACAATTGTACAACTCAACTACTTACCAACATGCAAATATGTAGACTTTCACTTACCTAGAAAAAAAATATATATAACATTAGTACTTGTGACATACTTTGTAGAAATTAATATCTAACTAGAAATTGGGTTTATAATGTTGATTAGTACATTTTAGAAATATACCAAGTTAAAACTAAATACATAATATCAGTTTCTTAATGAAAAGTAAATTTGATCCCAGTTTTCCATAGAGTGATTGCCATTCCAGTGCAAATCGACTGAATGCGGATAGACATTACTTCAAAGCAATCGAGGCGTTGATATCGTTGAGATTTTATTAGGCGTAGCTTTCCTGTGCACTATTTGTTGCATCTCGATAAATACAATAATTAATAGGTTCCCATACTACATTGAAAATTGAAGAAACTGATACGAACAGAAACTGTGTATATTAATTTAATAGTATTATTTTAACAATAAGGAAATCTATAAAAAAATGTGTAACTTAACAAAGTATGTAGACTTTTTTAACTCAGGGTTAAAGATATAAAATTGTATTTTCCGGCCTGTTTTGCCGTGGTTATGGTAGTGTCTTACGAAAGTTTCATCTGCTTGTGTGGGACACAAAAAAGATGTCTGCCGTAATTGTGGATGAAACGTTTGGTACAAATTCCAACAGATCACGAGGAAACAGCCCCGATTATTATAGTTTATCCAATTTTGTAATTATTTTCTCAGTGTAGTGTGTTGTGGTGTCTCTAGTTTGAATTTTTACAGTTATTGGGAATAACACAGTTTTAACATTAAAATCCCGAGACAGATAAAGTACTGAAATCAAAGGGTAAACTATATGTGAGTAACCACGTGGTTTATATGTTTTTCAATGGAGGAGCTGTTATAGTTTATTTTGATTGAATTGTACATTTCAAAACAGGGGGATTCCAAAATTTCTACCCGATTACGTCAGTCGATTTGTGTCAATCTTGCGAATATCACTAAAGACTGCAGTAATCAAAATCTAATATGGCAACAAACAGAAGTCATATTGTGAAACAGAAAAATAAATGTCGACGAACTATGTTCAGTGGGGTATTATAAAATCGTTATTTGAAAATCTTCTATAATTTTCAGTTACAATTTTTCATTTTGAATGACCATGTCGGATATATGAGATTTAAACTTGGCGAGCAACCATTCGTAATAAGCATTTGCTATCGATTCCAACAATTTGAAAAATACTATGCGCGTCCAGTATTGGCACTGTCAGCTGCCGAGATCCCTGATTGGCGTAGAATTTTACAAACGACGATCAGCAATTGGTCACTATGAACAAACCTATAACAAAGTTTCCTTATTTTTTTACTTAAGGGTCAAAAGGTATAGCCGGAGTCTCAGTAGAGGAGGGAAGGTTCGTTGATCTAAATATTATCCAGATCATCGAACTTTTATGGAATACATCGAATTTAATATATGAATTTGGATGAGAACGTTATCGTCCAAGATCATGTTCAAACGTCATATTTGAAGGTAAAATTTCTGACTATATTCATTTCTGCGATAGGAATAGGACGTTCCCACTTCAAAAATAAATGTGACCTTAAAATATAATAGTCAGATCAGGGTTATTTACTACATTACATAACCCAGGATGAATCATATAACTTTTAAAAGAGACATGTTTCTTAATAATGTATTCCTAAAGAGTTATTGTGCTATTATGGTCCTTTATGGACGACCGGTACAACCTTCTAACAATCCTACACAAAATACCTACCATTCTTAATCTAACAAAACAATACTGACCAGTTGTCGCCCAGTGGTCGAAATTCGACCATTGTGCCAATATCTCTGGCACGTTAAGTAACCTGAAAGTTTTATCGAGACATTCTATCCTTGGACTTTAGGGAAAATAGCAATTACACGGAACGGATCCAGATTCGGAACCTCTGTGATAGTTTCCTCGAAAATCCTAGATGTTGGTCTTACATCTCGCATCTACAAATAAGTAACGAAATTCAAGTTTTTGTCAGATATCATTCATAGGACTTTATTTGTGTTAAAATTCATAATTCTTAATTTAATATGACAACAATTCAACCGTTAATGGGCTACCCTACATATTTATTTTTTCTAACCTCCCTGTATAGCTATAATTGCAATCACTTCTCTAACATATATTAAAATCCTCATTATAATAATTCCATCTCATTATATATTTCCACCACCCTGTATATGCAACTGCTCATGGACCACGCATAATATTTTTCACATCTTTGAACCACCCGGTAAACCATTCTGTATATGCCAATGCCTATGAACCATCGTATTTACTCTTTTTGTTTATGAAATTTTCAACTATCTTTTGTAGCTATAATTCTACTCCGACCTATATTTCAATCATCATATATATGGAACTGTTCGTGGGCTACCCTATAAATCATTTCCTTTTCTTACATTTTTTATCATCATCCTGTATATCTATATATATATATATATATATATATATATATATATATATATATATATCACTCTATATTTCATCTCCCCTATATATACAACTGCTTATGGGTTACGAAACGTTGCATTTCCATTTCCACCACCCTGTATATGGATCTCTGTATAATATATTTTTCACCACCCTCTATAACTGTAATTCTACTGCACCTTCTATTCCAATAACCCTGTAAATTCAACCGCTAATGGGCTTCCCTATATAATTATTTTATTAGTTATAATTGCACTCTACTCTATATTTTAAACACCCTGTATATGCAACTGCTTATGTGCCACCCAGGAAAAAAAATGATTTCTAACATATCTTTATTATTATAATATACAACGATTACTTTATCACTAAACAATAACAACGCTTGCATGCCACTTCCAGAAGTACATGCTCTAAATATATAACAGCATTGGTCTCTCTGTATATATAATTACTCAATGTTTTGAGTCTGGCGGCGGCGGCACATTCAGTTGTTTGGCGTTGACATCATGGACGTAAATAATGAATTTTTATTATATTTTATTTAATGAATGAACCAATACTATAAATTAATATTAGCATTCTGCACTGAAGATCGTCAGTAGCTACTAAACGAAACAAAAATGAAGAAAATCGGTTTAGAGACAGAGGAGAATATGGTACCCAATCTTTTGTCTTTGTCTATTTATATATAGATTAAACAACTTAGATTGTGTGTATATAAGATATTGAAATAAAAATCTGACAGCCCACTAATATATAATGTAAATGCAGTTAATATATCTACAGAAACCAATATATAGATGGTCAAGAACTGAAAGGTTTATATGGTTTTGACGACCTTAAGCTGGAGGAATCGTATTACGATCTCGAGTTATGTTGAGAATATAATTGAATATTAACCAAGGTCTTGTCAACGGAGCAACGACAGCTGAATGACCAGCCCTTCTGAGGGAATGGTTAGAACCCGAAAAATTGTCATAGGCTGTTTATACAGAATTTTATAATAAATATATTAAAAAAAACGTCTCTAGAGTAGGATTCAGAATCGAACCATCGACGACAGAATTAATTACGTACGTGAACAGAATATAAGGAATAATAATCTGCGTAAAAAAATGAACTTATTTTCGATTCCAATCCTACACCACATGAATACACCCTAAGTCGAGATCCATGCTGATAGGGAAGTTGTCCCTAAATTTATTCTGCAAAAGGTACCATTTGTGTCCCTATTCACAAATATCGACAAATGACGCTGTAATGACCATCGGCTGTACAAACTCAGGACAATCTCTTGCGCCTTCTTTAATTCAACAGTAAAGAGATGTTGCCCCCAATTTATCACAAAAACGATGCATCAAATGTTCAAGATTAAGTTGCGTTAAGCAGAGGGTTTATTTAGCTTTATAATAAATTATCATTCGACCTCGAAGTGACAAGGAATGATTTTCGGTCACCTTTACTTTCAAATGCAGATTGTGTTGTATTAAGGAATATTGAAAAACCAAATGGTAAGTTCCATATAATTTATGCCCAATAATGTGAGATTTATTGTTTTCTAGTACTAGTTCTAGGTAAGAAACTATGCAAATCAAGTGAAAATAGCTTCCGTAAACGGATCAAAGTAAATGGTTTACAGATGTAAATTATTACTTTTTTCCCATAAGATGCTAACTGAAATCGTCACAAAATAGTTATTGATTGTACAGTCGGGACTCTGACATAAGATTCTGACCTGTTCTCATTATATGACTCAGTTCTGTTTTGATTATATCATCAACCTATTTACCTCGTGTGTAATGCCAGCAACAACTCACTTGTATCGCAAAATTTCAGTAAATAGATTACAGCCCTTACAATTGTACAACTCAACTACTTACCAACATGCAAATATGTAGACTTTCACTTACCTAGAAAAAAAATATATATAACATTAGTACTTGTGACATACTTTGTAGAAATTAATATCTAACTAGAAATTGGGTTATAATGTTGATTAAGTACATTTTAGAAATATACCAAGTTAAAACTAAATACATAATATCAGTTTCTTAATGAAAAGTAAATTTGATCCCAGTTTTCCATAGAGTGATTGCCATTCCAGTGCAAATCGACTGAATGCGGATAGACATTACTTCAAAGCAATCGAGGCGTTGATATCGTTGAGATTTTATTAGGCGTAGCTTTCCTGTGCACTATTTGTTGCATCTCGATAAATACAATAATTAATAGGTTCCCATAACATTGAAAATTGAAGAAACTGATACGAACAGAAACTGTGTATATTAATTTAATAGTATTATTTTAACAATAAGGAAATCTATAAAAAAATGTGTAACTTAACAAAGTATGTAGACTTTTTTAACTCAGGGTTAAAGATATAAAATTGTATTTTCCGGCCTGTTTTGCCGTGGTTATGGTAGTGTCTTACGAAAGTTTCATCTGCTTGTGTGGGACACAAAGAATTCGATGCCGTAATTGTGGATGAAACGTTTGGTACAAATTCCAACAGATCACGAGGAAACAGCCCCGATTATTATGTTTATCCAATTTTGTAATTATTTTCTCAGTGTAGTGTGTTGTGGTGTCTCTAGTTTGAATTTTTACAGTTATTGGGAATAACACAGTTTAAAAATAAAATAAATGAGCAAATCCACCGACAGATAAAGTACTGTAAAATCAAAGGGTAAACTATATGTGAGTAACCACGTGGTTTATATTTTTTTCAATGGAGGAGCTGTTATATTTTATTTTGATTGAATTGTACATTTCAAAACAGGGGGATTCCAAAAATTTCTACCCGATTACGTCAGTCGATTTGTGTCAATCTTGCGAATATCACTAAAGACTGCAGTAATCAAAATCTAATATGGCAACAAACAGAAGTCATATTGTGAAACAGAAAAATAAATGTCGACGAACTATGTTCAGTGGGGTATTATAAAATCGTTATTTGAAAATCTTCTATAATTTTCAGTTACAATTTTTCATTTTGAATGACCATGTCGGATCTATGAAGATTTAAACTTGGCGAGCAACCATTCGTAATAAGCATTTGCTATCGATTCCAACAATTTGAAAAATACTACGCGCGTCCAGTATTGGCACTGTCAGCTGCCGAGATCCCTGATTGGCGTAGAATTTTACAAACGACGATCAGCAATTGGTCACTATGAACAAACCTATAACAAAGTTTCCTTATTTTTTTACTTAAGGGTCAAAAGGTATAGCCGGAGTCTCAGTAGAGGAGGGAAGGTTCGTTGATCTAAATATTATCCAGATCATCGAACTTTTATGGAATACATCGAATTTAATATATGAATTTGGATGAGAACGTTATCGTCCAAGATCATGTTCAAACGTCATATTTGAAGGTAAAATTTCTGACTATATTCATTTCTGCGATAGGAATAGGACGTTCCCACTTCAAAAAATAAATGTGACCTTAAAATATAATAGTCAGATCAGGGTTATTTACTACATTACATAACCCAGGATGAATCATATAACTTTTAAAAGAGACATGTTTCTTAATAATGTATTCCTAAAGAGTTATTGTGCTATTATGGTCCTTTATGGACGACCGGTACAACCTTCTAACAATCCTACACAAAATACCTACCATTCTTAATCTAACAAAACAATACTGACCAGTTGTCGCCCAGTGGTCGAAATTCGACCATTGTGCCAATATCTCTGGCACGTTAAGTAACCTGAAAGTTTTATCGAGACATTCTATCCTTGGACTTTAGGGAAAATAGCAATTACACGGAACGGATCCAGATTCGGAACCTCTGTGTGATAGTTTCCTCGAAAATCCTAGATGTTGGTCTTACATCTCGCATCTACAAATAAGTAACGAAATTCAAGTTTTTGTCAGATATCATTCATAGGACTTTATTTGTGTTAAAATTCATAATTCTTAATTTAATATGACAACAATTCAACCGTTAATGGGCTACCCTACATATTTATTTTTTCTAACCTCCCTGTATAGCTATAATTGCAATCACTTCTCTAACATATATTAAAATCCTCATTATAATAATTCCATCTCATTATATATTTCCACCACCCTGTATATGCAACTGCTCATGGACCACGCATAATATTTTTCACATCTTTGAACCACCCGGTAAACCATTCTGTATATGCCAATGCCTATGAACCATCGTATTTACTCTTTTTGTTTATGAAATTTTCAACTATCTTTTGTAGCTATAATTCTACTCCGACCTATATTTCAATCATCATATATATGGAACTGTTCGTGGGCTACCCTATAAATCATTTCCTTTTCTTACATTTTTTATCATCATCCTGTATATCTATATATATATATATATATATATATATATATATATATATATATATATTCCTCTCACTCTATATTTCATCTCCCCTATATATACAACTGCTTATGGGTTACGAAACGTTGCATTTCCATTTCCACCACCCTGTATATGGATCTCTGTATAATATATTTTTCACCACCCTCTATAACTGTAATTCTACTGCACCTTCTATTCCAATAACCCTGTAAATTCAACCGCTAATGGGCTTCCCTATATAATTATTTTATTAGTTATAATTGCACTCTACTCTATATTTTAAACACCCTGTATATGCAACTGCTTATGTGCCACCCAGGAAAAAAAATGATTTCTAACATATCTTTATTATTATAATATACAACGATTACTTTATCACTAAACAATAACAACGCTTGCATGCCACTTCCAGAAGTACATGCTCTAAATATATAACAGCATTGGTCTCTCTATATATAATTACTCAATGTTTTGAGTCTGGCGGCGGCGGCACATTCAGTTGTTTGGCGTTGACATCATGGACGTAAATAATGAATTTTTATTATATTTTATTTAATGAATGAACCAATACTATAAATTAATATTAGCATTCTGCACTGAAGATCGTCAGTAGCTACTAAACGAAACAAAAATGAAGAAAATCGGTTTAGAGACAGAGGAGAATATGGTACCCAATCTTTTGTCTTTGTCTATTTATATATAGATTAAACAACTTAGATTGTGTGTATATAAGATATTGAAATAAAAATCTGACAGCCCACTAATATATAATGTAAATGCAGTTAATATATCTACAGAAACCAATATATAGATGGTCAAGAACTGAAAGGTTTATATGGTTTTGACGACCTTAAGCTGGAGGAATCGTATTACGATCTCGAGTTATGTTGAGAATATAATTGAATATTAACCAAGGTCTTGTCAACGGAGCAACGACAGCTGAATGACCAGCCCTTCTGAGGGAATGGTTAGAACCCGAAAAATTGTCATAGGCTGTTTATACAGAATTTTATAATAAATATATTAAAAACAACGTCTCTAGAGTAGGATTCAGAATCGAACCATCGACGACAGAATTAATTACGTACGTGAACAGAATATAAGGAATAATAATCTGCGTAAAAAAATGAACTTATTTTCGATTCCAATCCTACACCACATGAATACACCCTAAGTCGAGATCCATGCTGATAGGGAAGTTGTCCCTAAATTTATTCTGCAAAAGGTACCATTTGTGTCCCTATTCACAAATATCGACAAATGACGCTGTAATGACCATCGGCTGTACAAACTCAGGACAATCTCTTGCGCCTTCTTTAATTCAACAGTAAAGAGATGTTGCCCCCAATTTATCACAAAAACGATGCATCAAATGTTCAAGATTAAGTTGCGTTAAGCAGAGGGTTTATTTAGCTTTATAATAAATTATCATTCGACCTCGAAGTGACAAGGAATGATTTTCGGTCACCTATTTCAAATGCAGGTTTTTAGGAATTGAAAAACCAAATGGTAATTCCAATTATGCCCAAAATGTAATACAAATGGTAAGAAACTATGAAAATCAAGTGAAAATAGCTTCCAACGGATATATGAATGGTTTACAGATGTCAAAATTATTACTTTTTTCCATAAGATGCTAACTGAAATCGTCGAAAAATTATGTAAGTCGGGACTCTGACATAAGATTCTGACCTTTTCATTTATATGAAGCCCGCATTACTATTTTCATTTTCTTTTTTTGTTTTGACTTACTCTTTATCATTTTATATATTTTTTATTTTTTCAAATATAATAAACGCCTAACAAAAAATTGCAACTTAATTTCATAGTTTTTGACCATTTGTAAAACATTTTGGCCATAACCTAAAAACCTACATTAAAATCGGTGAATGTTAACATTTTTGGCCAATATAATCGGTGAAAATGTATATATATATATATATATATATATATATATATATATATATATACAGTATTATTCATTCAGGTGGTCAATACCTAATATATATAATAATGTACTATTAACAAAGTTAGTGAGAAGTCTTAATAGTCAACACGCAAGCAAAGAAAATTCAAATTATTAGAAAATAATTAATTTCAGACAAACATCAAACATACAACAAAGTTATTTTTCCTTAACAAAAGCAGAAACTCCCGTCGACGTATTTTTCAGCATTCTTTTAAAAGATCTATTTCAAAGCGGATTTAAGAAAAGCAAAATTTATTTCATAACAACTGTTTCGCCAATTCGAACTGTTTTTGTAACAATGACATATGAAATTCCCCTGGTAATCTATCGATAGTTGTAAAAACATAATAAAATGATACTAAAATAACATGAAATTGAAATTTCGTAAACCGCAAAGCTTTTGCAAGAACTTTTTTGTTCGGATGAAACTCTCGTTGTGTGTTCGTTTAGGTCGATTATATCGGCGGATGCTTTTGTTGGTTTTTTTATGCCAAAGAATTCGATTACACTGTGGGGCGTGAACTAGCGATATTGCGCTCACGCAAAAAACGAGATTCCCAGTAGACTTGAAAAAATTGAGGAAGGTCTATGATGCATTACTAATGCTACTTGTGCAAAAGCACAAATGACTCATTAATGATAAACTAATTTAAGGTTGTGTGATATGACGGAAACAAAGCTTTCGAATCAATGTTTACAAACATAGTTATTCAAATGTATCCTATAGTATTAAAAATAAAATAAATGAGCAAATCCACCGACATTTGAATATAGCTTTAGTGTAAAACGACGACAAAATCCTTAGTCCAGTCAATCCCGGGTAATTTGTTTTCCAAAAAATATAGATTTGAGTGCTACCCCTTCTCGGGGGTGAAAAATATTATATGAAAAAAATCTGGGAATGAATAAATTAACTAATTTTAAGCAACTTTTGTGTCATAAAGTTTTTTCGGAAAGTCAATTCTTTTCGAGTTATTAGCAAGTGAAATTATCGATTCTTCAACAAAAAAAGTTTTCATACGGTTTTTTGTAATAACTTTAAAAATATGCACATCATTTCGATAAAAAATATAGGTTATAACATAACAAAAAAAAAGTTGGGTTTGTGGTTTCTGTAGAACCAATACAAAGGAGTTATAGCTTGTTGAAAGTTTGTTTTTATTTGTCAAAACAAAAATTGAATTTTTTGCCCCGACTATAAAATAGGTAGGAGCAAAAAACTGCCACATTACAAATCTTTTTGACAGGACGAAGTCTGTCGGGTCCGCTAGCACTTTGATAAAACTTTTTTTCCTACAGGCTTACCTTTTTTCCATTTCCAAGCAATTCTAAAAAATCTATTGGTAGCTATTTACTCCAAAGAAGCAGTATCTTGATAATTTTAAAAACGTAAAGAATGAAATTGAAAATAAGCATAAAAATGGGGTCCAACCCCAAGTCTCTATAATAGTAGTAGTATTGCAGAAATAGTTGGAATATCTCTATATCATAGTAGCAATGAAGCTGTCTAGTTTAATTTGTTTCACTTTTCTATATAAAGGTATGCTAATTGAAGAGATTTGCTTAGCAAATATACTTTCTAATAATACTAGGAACTTCTTAAGTGAAACCAATCAAATGACATTAAACAGAGACTCAACCGACCAATTAAAAAAATCTGCCAATATATATTTTATAGCACCTATATTTTAAGATTTGATAATAAAATTGCTATGCACCAAAAAGTTGGAAAATGGCATCTTAGATAAAGTTTTAGTACAGTCGAGAAGCTTACATATAAAATTTTATGGTTATTATATACTCTGAACTACGTGAGCCATAATAAAGCATCTATCGTTTCAGGTAGATAGTTAATTTCACAATTACTTAACTTATAAAAAAGTAATTGAGGTATTAATTCAATGTAAAAATTTGCATTCAAATTTTATTTTTGGTATGTAATAAGCTGACAAGAATTTGAAAATGTATTATGCTTTATAATGAATTTCGGTTTCTACAATCTGATTGCAAAAGACTCTTATTAGAGAATTCTTAATTAGAATGGCTTATGTTATGCTTGCTTATTAGAAACTACAATCTTTTCTGGTTGAAATTTCTGTGAACATCCACTGTTCTTAATTTAGTCTAACAATAGTTCACTCTCTTTGGATCTGATACCGTCATACGAGGATGAATTTATGTTTATAGTTGAACTCGATGTCTGATAATGCATCTTGTTATTTGCTTAGGACGTGGCCTCCACGTGTTTCAAATTTTGACAGCAGGTCCACTTTTTCTAATCTCTGTATTCTAGGTCAATATATAGACTCTCCCAGTAAGTGTATTATGTAATTTTGAGGAGCTGCTTTTGTCCCTGGTTTAGCCCTCATCATTATATCCGCTATCATGTTGCTATTTTTCAAAACCCTCTTGGTTCCTTATTGGTGTTAAATGTTTTTAAATATTCTGGGCAAAGCTCTGATGTACTGTGTTCCTTTCTGAGTAAAATTCCGCAGTTTCTATTGATAAAAGAATTTTCTTTGAGATTTACGTTTCCTTGCTTAGGTTATTTGAGTAGAAGTTTAGATATAAACCCTTTTTTATGTAGATTATCGCTTGCGCGCTTACTTGCTTTCCAGTTCTAGCCTTCTCGAACCTCATATCTAAGTTCCACAGCAGCCCCTCTCTATATGCAGCTAATAGTGTGTCAAGTTTAAGTTGCCCAGGAATGAATGTGTTACCATAGTCTTGATTGTTTGTTTCAGTCTTTCAGCAAGTATGCTTTGAATCATTTTAGGACCGCAGGTTACTACTCATGAAAACCTGTCTTCATACATAATCAATAGGTTATTCTTATGAACAGCCCGTTCTGGTGGTGACAATTCCATGATACAGTCCGCGGGATTTTCCACTTACAAAATCACGATAAGGTATCCTAGTTAGTATTATAAGCATTTAAGTTCTGCTGAGGGTAAGTCATGTAAGTTGAGGATGCGTCAGAGGAGGATTCTCCTTCACAGAACCTTGCTACCGTTATTCTTATACTCTGTGTTATGCAGTTATAGATTTTACTTTCTACTCTTTCGCTTCTAGTTCGCTGGGTAAATGTTTATGCATATTTTCAATTATCTTTTTTGGTCCATGAGTAATATGTGATGCTTTACGATTGCTGTCGTGACTTTCATTCGGAATTTCTCTAGTTATAACATTTCTCCGATACCTGCTGCCATCACAAATAAATTAATAATGGAATTTTGTAGTATAATATTAATGAAAACATCAGACAGCACTGGAATTGGTGAAAACATGTAATAGAAAGTGGCATTGATTATTAGAATTGCTGAAAACTGTATAATTCAGGAACTCCAAACGTTTCAGGGTTTCAATAATAAAAATACAAAAAAATTATGTATGAAGAACATTTACACCGGAAGGATATTGTATATTTCAAATTGCCATTGCATTCCATTTAATTAACCGCCAGGCCAAAAACTGTTAATTGTGCATAAGAAATGCGAAAGAAGATTCTAAAAACACAGAAAAATGCAAATATTCGATTAGTCCGGTCACCGGAGATTTTTAAGTAAGATAACATTTAACAAGTGTGCTGTGATCTGAAATTCCCTAAGATCTATTGACTAGCAGATTAAACCCTAAACATTATCAGTGATGCTACGTCCAGGCCACAAACGGTGAGACTTCAGCCCTATATACGTCACGGATTCATACTAAAACAAAACAGAATTAAGAAGTATTTGCGGGAATTTAGGTCAGCACCGAGGGTAAAGGTAATATATCGTCTAAGTTGACTTGCTCTGTTCATTTGTACACATATATGTTTACGTTCTGTTAAGCGTAAAACTCCTTATCTTGAACATTTCCCAAATTTTATATGTGATATAAAACTAACAATGACGCACGATGCTTCACCTAACTATAACTTGCACAATATAATTTTTCTATTGATGGGAAGGAAATATTCTCTAAACTAAAGTACTGTGAATAAACCCTTTTTGAACGATCAATTTTCATTCGATTGTCATTTATTTGTATGTAGATATTTACAATAATAAATAAAATAATTTGTGACAAAACAATTTAAAATAATTTAAAAACTTCGGCTTAAGGTAGCAATTTGATATTGTGCGATTATACTTATTATCCATTTAAATTGCAACATATTCAGTGACTGTGGACCGAGCAACAGTAAGCCTGATAAAAAAAGATTCACTCTGCTTCAAATTTAAATCCATAAATCCATGGCATTTGGGAACAATCACGTTTGCCATGGAAAATTGTAAGTCACTGGAAATCCGACAAGAATAAATGACTATTTTGAGCGACTTTTACATTTAACCTTATTCCAGAATGTTAATTAAGACAAAAGTCAACGAAAAATGAAAAAAATCTGTTTGTATTTTGTTTGTCAATTGTTGTTTTTAATATCAATACGCTTTTATTAAGCCGATGTGTATGTATGTATGTATCTATCTATGTAACGGAAACTTACAACGTAATTTTCACCAACTTAAAGAAGTCCAATTAAGTTGAAATTGATACACGTGTCAATGGCCGATGACAATACAATTCTTTTAAATTGAATTTTCCCGTTTCTTGTCTTTTTGTCACTGTTCTTGACTAAATACAAATTCTCCTATTAACTACTGCCATCTCGTTGGCAGTAATAGAACTTCAATGAAATGGAAAGGTTAGCATATATATATAATTGAGTTCTGGAAAACGGCTCTAACGATTTTGAGGAAATTTTCCCATATGAAAGATTCGATGGATAGAAATCGATTAGTGAAGGTCTCATCGGAAATATCGTTTTACTGAGAAATTTAATTATTAAAAAAATTATTGACAGTTTGACAATCAAGGCGGCTGCTTTGTAATTTCAAAGCGTTCAATATAGGGTGATTTGGTAACCTACATAAGAGTGAAACTACTGTTGTAAAAATTATTTTAATACAGGGTGATGGTGACCTATTTGAGATTGAAATTTTTTTAAACATTCTTTCAATAAAAATTGTGTTTGTATGTTGCGAACATGTAACTGTATTATGCCTCCGTCATATTTTCCTAGCATTATATTTTTAGTACCTGGGTGACCGAGCTTCACTCGTAAATTCAAGGTTCTATGATAAACGTACATATATACAAATAATCGGAAATTTGCTATGTAAACTAATTTAAACTCCCCTAACATAATATTTTTTTCTTACATTTCTTATTACATGATGTTACTACAATTCAACTCCCCCCCCTCCTTTCAATCACCCTATATGTGCAACTTCTTATGAAAAACCCATCCAAACATTTTTTTCTAACATTTTTTAAATCACGCTACAATTCCACTCGATTCCATATTCCAACAACCCTATATATGCGACCGCTTTTGGTCATTCTACAAACACTTTTGTTTCCAAATTCTATCATTTATTTTGTAACATTTTTGTAAACACTTTGTATAACTATAATTCCGCTTCACCCTATATAACATATTTTAAATCACACTGTATAACTATAATTTCACACCACCATATGTTTTAACTACCCCTATATGCATTTGTTTATGGCCACCTATTGTAATTTTTTTTTGAACCACCATGTATAATTAAAATTCCAGTACCTCCTTTATTGCAGCCACCCTATAAATTCAGATGCTAATAAGCTACCCTTTAGGTAACACATTCTATTAACATTATTTTAGCGACCTGCATAACAATACTTTTACTCCGCCCTGTATGTCAGCTATCATTAATTTCGAACTGCTTATGGGGTATCCTACACAATTATTTTTTCTCGCTTTTTTATAGCTATACCATTTGACGCTATATTTTAACCATCCTGCATAGCAACTCTTATGGACCATCTAACATATTTTGTTAGACCTTGTATAATTATAGTTTTCCACCACCAATTCATATTATATGCATTAAATTAACATGTGAAATCATGAGATCTTAATTATCCAAAAATTGCCTACCATTCCAATTTTTTCACCCTCATATTTTCCTAGCATTACATTTTTATAGCTAGACATTTCAAGTTTTCAAGGTGAAAAAATTGACACGGTAGGCAATTTTTGGATGAGTAAGATCTCATGATTTCGCATGTTAATTTGATGCGTATAATATGAGTTGGTGATGTAAATCTATAGAGGTTCTAACAAAATATGTTAGATGGTTCATATGAGTTGCTATGCAGGATGCTTAAAATATAGCGTCAAACGGAATTATAGCATGGCTAGAAAAAAGAATTGTGTAGGGTACCCCATAGGCAATTGGAAAGCTGAAATACAAGGCGGAGTAAAAGTATTGTTATGCAGGTCGCTAAAAAATGTTTTACCTATAGTGTAGCTTATTAGCATTTGCATTTACGGGGTGGTTGCACGATAGGATGTACTGGAATTATAATTATACATGGTGGTTGAAAAAAAATTACAATAGGTGGCCATAAACAAATGCATATACAGGGTTGTTAAAACATATGGTGGTGTGAAATTATAGTTATACAGTGTGATTTAAAATATTTTATATTTGGTAGCCGGTAAAAAGTTGCATATATAGGGTGGAGGGAATTATAGTTATACAAAGTCTTTACAAAAATATTATAATATAAACGAAAGAATTTGGAAACAAAAGTGTTTGTAGAATGGCGAAAAGCGGTCGCATATACATGGTTGTTGATTGAAATATATGGGGGAGTTGAATTGTATTTTACACCATGTAAATAAGTTAGAGAGTTTAAATTAGGTTACATAACAAATGTCCGATTATTTGGATATATGTACGTTTATGACAAAACCTTGAATTTACAAGTGAAGCTCTCGGTCACCCAGATACTACATCGTTATGAGACTAAAAACTTAAAAAATAATTATCGATTAAAAAACGAAAAAATACGCTTTATTAGCAAACCGAACTAAAAAGCAGTAAATAATTTTTAATTATGAACACTTTATATTAGAGCAGTAGAAAGTAAAAAGCGTCGGGTGCTTATAATATTAAATTTTACAATTATTCTATTGGCAACTATTTATAAGAGGAGAGTTATGCAAATATATTGAAATGCACCCCACGCTTTTTACTTTCTGCTGCTGTAATATAAAGTGTTCATAATTAAAAATTATTTACTGCTTTTTAGTTCGGTTTGCTACTAAAGCGTATTTTGTAGTTTTTTAAACTATAATTATTTTAATATAAATATCCACAAATCTCTGACTGACATTACTAATGTTCTTATTATTAAGATATCAACGACCGATAAAAAAACACGAACTAGTTAACATTTTGCAAGAATATTTGCCAGTTCGTTTTATGCAATTTGCAATAAACGTTAGCATTCAGAAGGTTGTAGGCTGTAGTATGCCTGTAAAATATTCTAATAATTATTAAATTTCTAGAGAGATCGCATGAAATGTAATTACACTGCATACGCTAGTGTGGACAATGACCATAAAAGTTTGTATAACATTCTCCTTATTTTCTTTTTTAGATGTTGTTGCTGTATCACCCCATGTATAATATTAACTCTGTTATCATAAGTTTGATTCTACAACTAACTCCAATATTTTGAAAAAGACTTACTTGTAAACATATTGGCAATTTAATCCATTATACTAACAACAAAGAGAGTAAGTCCAACAGTTGAAGCAACTTAATCAATTCAAAAGCAAACCAGGAGCAGAATTGTGGAATGCCAATTGGCAAAAATTGAGCAAAACGAATGTACTAAAGAAGAATAGTCAATCACCTATGGGTAGTTCATCCATAATTTTATCACAGGGCAAAATTTGCTTTGTTAACTGAACGTGAAGAGGTGTAATGTTTTATTTTGAAAGTGGTTGGAATGATGTTATATGTTCTCCAAGATTGTAAGGAAAGGAAGATCACAAAGAAGCAGAGATTTTCGAAAGAGAAGTTTGCTCTATGTTAAATATATACAGGAATAAACGGTTTGAGTTCAAAGATTTTGAGAATCAATACTTCAGGTCAAAACAAATCAAAAAAGCTTTATAACACTTTCAGAAATGAACTATAGTTTTGCCAAAAAAAGTTAGCCTTTATTACAGTGAATAATAGACTCTTTCCGGCTTCAAAATGCTTGTAAAACTAAATATGTAAATACGGAATAGCTTATACGCTTTTAATAACTGTATTATAAAAGAAAAATAATATTTAAACTCTAAATATTCTGTTATAATTTGGCCTTACGTTTCTCCGAACAGAAGTATCAATGTAACATATAGCATGCCTTACTCAGTACTATAGCTGACCGCTGCCACGATTTTTTTTGGGCATCGGTTCTTGTAAGACAATTAACAGGTAAGTAAAAGTGTTTTGCGTGATATTCGATGTAGCGTTCGTGATTTGATATAGAAAATCGGTTGTAAATTGTGAGTTTGAGTGTATTAGTTTGTGACAAACAGTGACAATTATACAATTAGGTAAAGACCTGACATGTAATTAATTTGTGGGGAAAGCATATTTATTGTAAAGAATCCGTTTGTTCTCTTGAGCTCTGTCATAATGATATATCCTCTAACTACTTGGGTATTTATTTGTGTAACATAATTAATATCCATTTCATGAGTAAAAAATAATTTTCGAATAATTTAACACATAAAAAACTACAAATAAGAAATGTTTTGTTTAAAAAACTTTGTATCGAATTATTTTTGTATCATAATTGTAAACAACTTTGTATCCTCCCTTCTTCAATTTGATCCATAAAATAAATCGCCAAATATAAATATTCATTTCAATACATAGATATTAATAGAGTACATTTTTGAAAATATTATTTCATAAAATTATATTTACCTAAATAAATCTACTGGCACTCAAAACTATGTAATTATTTAATTGAAAAAATCACAAGAGTTTTCTAGTTAATAATTTCTTTATTATTCACCCTAAAAGTGAATCTGATTTTTAGCGCGACGTTGCCTCATGACAATAATTTACTTAACATGTATTTCGAATTTTCTTGCTTATTAAGACCTATAGACTATAGTGTATAGTTTTTTGTTTTATTTGGTGTGTACTGCCTGCACCAAAAATATATGCACTCAAACTATTTACATACTGTATATACATGTTTGTTCTTATTGTTTCACGGATGGACCTATGTGGTCGTAATTTTTTTTCGGTGTACATCCTTTCGTCTGTTGAAGTCGGTTGAACTCTTGCTTGACGTTTCGCCAAAATCTTATCTGGCATTTACAAAAGCTATTATTTAACTGAAATGTTTCTACTTCTGTTTCTTAATTTATGCCTTCTTCCTAAACCAAATATTTGAATGTTCGGTAATTGCATCTCTGTGAGGAATAACACTGTATTTTTAACAGACTTCAAAAAGAAGGAGATTCTCAATTCGTCTGTATGTATGATTTTTTTATGTTTGTTCAGCGATTACTCGCAAACGGGTCAAGGAATTTTGACCATTTGTACTGTACTGTACCCCTGTTCCAGGGTATCGCGAAGTGGTCCCATATTTTTTTCTTAGAAAATGGTCTCCACTTATCTGGTGGAGACCCGTTATTTAAAAAGTAGTGGTCCCATATGTGTTTCAATAACATACCGTGTTTTAGAAACTCGGGGAAAACTTTTTTAACGACACTATTATAAAGTTAGCTTTGATGGAGTTGCTGGTATTAACTGTTCGGAACTTGAAGTAAATTGTAAATAAATTGAATTAATCAAAATAAATGTCAGTTAATATGTATATACAGTGTATTCACAAATCAAACGATTTCTTTTTATTAGTATATTTAAGAGAAAAATTTATTCTTCATAAATGTGGTCTAAAACGTAAACAGTAATCATTCCATGTCAGTTTTGATTACAAATTAAAGTATCTTCATTTTTGCTGAGATCTAAAATTGTTATCAAATAGAAAACTACTTATGCCATTGCACTAAAAATTTAATAATAAGTACTTCTGTAGCATTTGCAACTATATACTAGGTTTCAAAAAATATATCAATTTTGTTTAAAACCTTTATTTTTATATAATATCTCAAATTGTAATCAACGTTTATTAGAATTGAAAACTGCATCAAATTGTGCTGCATTATTAAAAATTGTAATAAACTGAAAGTTAATTGGAAACAAATCGAAATAAATGTCAGTTGATCAACTTCTAGGTGGAGGTTCTCAGTTCGTTTCTATATACAGTGTGTCTTCATAAGATGAATTCAAACGGAGGACATTCTTATGAATATTATTTAGAGAAAACGCTATTCTTCATAATAATATTTGCATATTTGGAAACCTATACTGTAATCATTACATGTCACTTTTTCAACTGTATACGAGGTTTGTTAGCAAATATGAATTTTAATTAAAAGTACAATATCTTTATTTTTCATAATATAAAAAATTCTAATCAAACAGGGTTCATAAGTAATATAAAATGCATCTAATTATGCCACATCACTAAAAATTGTAAAATAGACCTTCATGTCACTTTATCAAATTGTGTACTAACTAGGTTTGATCAAGAATATAAATTTATAAGAATGCCGTTAAAAAGTTTTTCCCGATTTTCTAAAAAACTATACAAGCTATGTTATTGAAAAACAATATGGGATCACCTCGAAATCACCCGGAACTAGTACAAGTCCTTTTTAACTCAATATACCACATGTTCCAAACAGAAAATTTTCCATATTTTTAATACCAGCGACTCCACCAAATTTTACTGTTTTATAAGGTTTTTATTTTTACACACGGGTTCTGCTCAGTTCTTGGATTTATTTAAAAACACAGTCCAACTCACTCTAATTTATTTCCACTACTTTAACACAATTTATATTCACAGAAACTACTATTTATAATTTATCTTAACTATACAATACGACCGTCGAAAACTGAATGCCTCCTATCGCCAGCTGTCCATATTTATACATTTTTCTCCGAATTGTCTTGTAAGTCCACGAACAATCGGGAAACTCTTTTATGTTCTGGAAGTTTTAAGGAAATTCCCAGTAACGGCAGCGGTCGGCCTGTTGAGAGACGAAACATTTCGGATTCCCAGAAGTATCGGAATAATTGCCCTTCCACGAATTGGTTGATGGCCGATTGCACCAGCTGTCGGATGAATTCTAGTAACGGTATTATAAAGGGTGTTCCAATTTGAGGTTAATTTTTAAAGTTTTAATAAAATACACGAATTATTTGAGAATGATCAAATCTTTTATTTCAAATGATAGTCCAATTGTTTCGGTTCAGTTATGGAAAACAATATCTTGTAAGTGACCACCTGCTGCTGTACGACAAGTTTCTCTAATCTTTAGCCAAAATTTTCGATAACTTTCTGGCATAACTGCGATTCAATTACTTCAAAACAGTCCTTTAGGTCACCAATTATTTGTGGATTGTTGGCATAGACCTAGATCTAGAGGTGTTAGATCGCGAGATCTAGGGAGCCAATTAATGTTTCCTCTTTTAACAATTATTCGCTTACCAAATTTCTGTTTCAAAAGATTTATTGTTTCTGCTGCTGAATGACACGTTGCACCGTCCTGTTGGAACCACATATTCTGCACATCATTGTGCTCCAACTCATCCCACAAAAAGTTAGTAAACATCGTTCGATATCGCTGAAGATGATTTTGTTGAAAAAATTCACATTTTCAAGTTTCTGTTGTCTGGACCAATTAACGAATTGACGACGTAAACTAAAGTCTGTTGGCTTTATTTCTTGCGTTATCTGAATCTTGTAAGCCTTTAAATGAACATCTTTGTGCAAAATTCTGAATAAAGTGGTTTTTGGAATGTCCAATTGCTGTGCAGGATGACGAATTGATGTTTTCGGTTGTTCAACAACATTAGCAGTAACAGCTGCAATATTTTCTTCTGAACATCCACTACGATGAAAATTTTTGAACAATTTTTCCAAAGGTAAAATTTGACGGACAATTTTCTCTTCCATATTCTGTACGAAATTTTCTTCCAACTTCTGAACAACTTTTACCAAATTTAAAATACTTTTTAATAATAAATACGCGTTGCTCAATCATATATCGCCCCATTTTTAATAACCGGAATATTCCTACTTGTCATCTGTCAAATAACATATGATATTTTCGTTAAAAAATATAAATATAAAATATATAATAATATATATAATAAATATAAAATATAAATATAAATTTAAAAATTAACCTCAAATTGGAACACCCTTACATATCTAGAAAACAAGTTATTTTATTCAACAGTAAACGAGGTTAGTCAAGCAAATAAATGAAACTAAAATACTTTATGTTAGACAATATTGAAAAAGTTAATTAGATTTGAAAACTGCTTTCAATTAAGCTATTTCATTACTAAAAATTGTAAAATAAATACATTTAACAAAAAACGACAAAAAATTAACTAGAAAGCTTGAAATAATATTCTGCTAGAACAATTAAATACATTTTGTGAAGTCGGTGCGAATTTGAAAAGCGAAGTTGCGAAGTAGAACTTATAAATGTACTTCCCAGAATAGTTTCAATTTAGTTTGGCTTCATAAAAAGTCGTTTTTTTTTAATGTATTTATGTTTATCCTACTGAGGAGGTCGCAGATCATTTACAGGGTCATTAAAGTGTTTGTCCTTATCGTATGCTATTATGCTAATCTGATTATCCCAATTTATTGGATTTTTAATTTCCTGTGTAGATATTTGTCTGTTTATCTGTCCGCCATAGAATTCTGGACAGTCTCCACACTATATGCTGTGGTTCTCCAGTGCTACCTTGTCTTTTGCGTTCCCTATCAGCTTTCCTATTGTTGTGTTTGGTATGTAGGTTCTCTGAATGTTAAGTTTTCTCAGAATTCTCCCTATCTTGTCGGTTGTACCTCTAATATAGGGTAAGTTGACTTGACCACGTTGTCTTGGTTCTCGGTTTTTACCTTTTCTTTTTCTTGTTGTTTAGTTATTGCCTTTTTGATGACATGTTTGCAATAGCCATTTTTTCCTAGTGTCTCTTTCATTAAAGTTAGTTTTTTTTCTTTTGTTTGTGCGTCTGTTAGGTGTAATGATCGTCATATAAGTGTATTTGCCATCCCTTGGATCTGTGCTGGGTGGTGATGTGATATATATATATATATATATATATATATATATATATATATTCTGTTACAAGTAATGGAGTTACACAACGACAAACGCACGTATTTGTTAAATAACTATTTTTGATCAAAATGTTTATATATTTATTTCAAGAGAATGACTTTCAGCAAACTAGGTATTATTAATATTTTTATAGTAAGGGCAAATTATTAAAAAAGTTTCTTTCAATGCCAATAACTTCACAAATATCTTTACCTGCCTAGTACGTTATTTGCAAAATAACGAGTTAGAGGCATATTAAAAGTTAAGAAGTTTTATTAGCTTAACAAAGTCATTGATTCGCGTTATTTCTACATTTTCCAGTTGAAAGGTATTCTAATAAGTATTTGCAGTTCAAGTAAAAGGCACTGTAAATGTTCTAAAGTACATTTTTATCTATTGGATATATAGAATAAAATTATTCTGTGAGGCATTACAATTAAATTTCGCGACTTAGGTTCACCTACCTAACTCTTCTCAAAAGAATACATATTCCACATTAGGTAACGTGATAGAATTGCCGCGCCATATCCTGGCAATGCAATAATTAAATAAACATAAGGGAAATTATTAATTTTTAACAGGTAAACCTTTATTTGCAATATAGCCTGCCGTATATAATGGTTTTGAATCTCTGAAGGATGGCTAAGTTATGCAACTTGCAACACATATTATTCCACACATAGTTAACAAGGTAACAAGGCAAGATGTGGGATTTATGAAAACGTGCATTATCTTATTGAAACAAAGTATTGATAATGATCCTAATATATGACAGAACATGTGTTTCAACTAAGTCGTTAAGTTTTGCGCAGTCTGATAAAGCAATGATATGCAATATCCGCTACACCATAACTCCCACATTGTGATGCAAATACTTATCTATAAATAAGTGCTGATTACTTCTTTCACCAATTCACTTGCTCACCCTTGTTCGGCTATCTTGAATCCCAAACAGAAACTGGAATTGTCGCCAAAGACTCCAGTATTCCATTTTGTTTTCAACTGTAGCCATTACCTGCAGATCTGCGTTCGAATACCTGGATACTAGGGAATAAGTCAAAACGCTATGAAAAAAGCTAACATACCTCTGCTATAAAAATATTCTTTTTCGCCTTAAACAAAGCTTACTATTTACTCGTATTACTGGGTTATCTTATTTATGTCACGTCGTATAGCTAGGCACTTTCTGCTGCACTTTGATTTTGTAAAGTTATATTAATCAGAAATAAGTATATAAAATTTAATGTTGCCCAAAAAATTTATTAGTAAATAAATTCCCGGGGAAGCTTAAATATTTAGTATGAATATTAATTGTGGTAAACAAATGTTAAATAGGAATTATAATTCTATGCTTTTCCACAGACGTCGTAAGAATATATAAAAACGAAAACACTATCTATTTGTTGTAAGACTCGTCTAGGCAGTTTCAAATCCGACAACGATCTTAACAAAACTAGCACAAACCGCAAGTACAGAGAGAATATTTAAACACAACCGGTACTTTAACAAGGCTTTTTGAGAATTATGTAAGGGCTTTGTGCGGAGTGTTGCTATGAAACCTTATCAAGAAGTAAAGGCTCAAAGTATTAATATGTAACGCTATAGGTATTAACGTAATAGGATTTATGTTAAATATTATATTAAAACTACGTCAAGCATCATAGAAACGTATAAATTTTGCACAGATACATCATTAAGCAGTAAGATTCGTACAAAACATGGTAATGAACCGTAAAAATTTAAGATTATCCATTTTATTGATCTCTTGTCCAACATTTTGTTCTTTAGATATCCTGCTCTTTTCTATGTTCCATCAGTGCTAAACAAAATGTTTATTTAAAATGTAACAAATTCATAAAAAATGACTCATCCGTTGTCAATTAGATCGGCTTTCTTCAGATAGTGACTACTAACGAAGATCGAATTTATACTGTATTGAAAGAGTAATCTTCTATTGGACTCGACTAAAGAGAAAGTACAAGTCTGAAATCACCTTTAGCAGGAATGTGCCAAATCAGGTGAAAGCGATGGTTGTACAAGAACCAATAAAGTGTGAGATGGACCATTATTGTTTTGCTAAAACAAAAAAAGTTATACCCATAATTGCGTATCATGCTGAAACAATAAGCCTTGTTAACAGAAGGAATACATTGTGCATTAGACCCCGATAATTTCGTTGATCGTTTTGTCTTGACTCAACCTTTGCAAGGTATTCTATTGATTAGTAGGTAGTTTCGGGGTTATATTGAAAGCACTAAGTCTCACAAATATCAACACGATGCTGGTTTTTACAAAAACTTGAGTGCTTTTAGCATCAAACGACACGTTTCTCTTGTGAGGTACAAAAATTGTTTCACAATTGTATGGACTGAAACAAATGTATTGTTATCACCACCTGCAAGGTCTTGAATTACCAACCGCCTATTCTTAAGCACAATAATTTTGATTTCCTTGATGTGTTGTTCATCAGTTGATCTTAACTTCATCATCGAGAGGAATTTTATTTAACAAGGGTTAACATGTTTTCTTTGAATTGTTTATAAGACTTCTAGATATTTCATTCCACAAACAACATTTTTTGCTCAACAAATCCATACATTGTCTAAATTGTTCAATTAACTTTATATTGTCACAGCGCCCGTAATTAACTATTGGACAAATACAGATACTTGCATGAAATTTGACACAGATGTCAGTGACAGTACTCAAAACCAAAGAAAAAAGATGTTATTAAAGAACATAGAATAGACATAATTGCAGATACTGGTGTAACTGTAATATGATGACTAGTATTTTTGACGAGCAGCAGATTTGTCTATTTACAAATAGTTCCAGTAATACAAACTTTGACAAACAACCAAAAGTATGGACTTAATTTCCATGGGCTACATCTCATTACAGTTGAAATGTCCATCAATTTCTTTTCCAAGTATTCCCATGCAAGTAGATAGTATGAGGTAATTCCGTGGAGTGGCCAACACAGTCTATGGACTTACCAGATGAAATCCTATGGTATAAGTTATAAACAAAAAGGGACACTATGGAATAATTCACAATATGCAAGCCGTACCCTCAGAAATGTAACTGAATATTTAGTGTAAACGTGACTCATTTTACCTTCAATGGCAGGGTCTGACATAGAACTCGCCGTCACTGCAGTCAAAAACATCTATTTCGGTTTAACAAATCCACTTTTACTCAACTGACTTTAAAGGTCATGTTCGAGGTCATGGTCGAAGACATGGTTGAAGTCACGGAAATATCTGAATACGAAATTTTCCATTCCTTTCTGTATAACAGACCGTCTATTACTGGACAACGCATTTCTCCATATACAGGGTGTTCCTAAATTGGAGGTACAAACGAAAAGGGGAGATTCCTTGAATAGTTTTAGGAAGAAAAAGTCCCATAAACATGGGTCCGCAAACGTTTCGTTTTCAAGATACAAAGTGTTAAAGTTTGAATTTTTTTCAAGTTTCTTTCTCATAGTATCTGCACTTCACAAGATATTCAAATGAAATTTGGCATAGATATTACAATTAAGAGTTTACACCTTGTGACATGCCAATTTCGATTGCAAATCTACAGGGTGATATTTTTTCGGGAACACTGTCCACTGTTGTCCTTCAGAACTTTTTTTTGGTGAGCCACTGGTACTTTCAAAAATTGTAAAGAAAAGCTTTGTTGATAGAGCAAACTTTATGTTCTCTTTGTAGTTTTGTCGTATCTACTACCGATTTCGAGAAAAAAAATTTATATTATTAAACTAGCAATGATTCTTAAAGATTCGATAAACTGGTATAATCATTAAAAAAATGTATTACTGCAAGAAACGTACAACTCAAAAATTAATCATAATAAAAAAACTAAATAACAACAAAGGAACTAAACTACAGCAATTGTTGAAAATGTCCTCCCCCAACCCTTATACAAGCTTCTGTTCTTGTTCTCATAGACGATCGAACTCTTTCAAATACTCCGGGATTATTCCTTATTGCCTATTATACGATTTCTCAGTTAGTCTACGGTATTCACTGGCGTTATGTACACTAGAGATTTCAGTTGGCCCCATAAAAAGAAATCTAAACTATTTAAATCTGGGGATCTGGCGGGCCATGGCTGATGTCCACCTCGTCCAATCCACCTGTTTACATAATTTTCGTTCAAATACTCCCTAGCCAAAAGTGAAAATGAGCAGGAGCACCGTCGTGCATGAACCACATTTCACGTCGCATCATAAGAGGTATATCATCCAATAACAAGGGCAAATCGTTCTCTAAAAAATGTCTGTATAATTGACCAGTAAGTCGTCCTGGCAAGAAAAAAGGACCAATCAAATAATCGCCAATATTACCACCCCACACATTTAATGAAAATTCCTCTTGAAAATAAGCTTCTGCAATTTCATGTGGATTTTCCTCAGCCCATATGTGTTCATTATGAAAATTTATGATTGAAGTCCTTGAGAAACAGGCATCATCAAAGAATAGGATTGGGCAATCAAAATGAGGATTGTTCAATAGTCTGTTGAGGTACCACTGACAAAAAGTAATTCTTGGATGACAATCTCGAGGCAAGAGCGCCTGCACCCTCTGAATGTGATAAGGATAGAGCAAAGAATCCCGCAAGATCCGCCAAACAACTAGATGACTTGTATTTAAGGTAACACTAATTTTTCTTGTACTGGTTCCTGGATGTTCTTCTATTTCAATCAGCACTGCCTCTTCGAGTCGTGGTGTTCTCACAATTCGTGGTCTACCTGCATTAATATTTTTCGCAGAAAAAGATCCAGTTTCTGAAAGACGCCTGTGAATATTAGAGAACATCCGATGACCAGGCATCACTCTATTGGGATAGCTTTCCATGTAAAGACGCTTAGCTTCTCTTGAATTACCATTTGCAAGACCATACATGAAATGCATGTCAGCCATTTCGGAATTCGTAAAATTCGACATGTTTTGATATTAAAATGCAACCACCTTTAATTTTCAAAACACGGGAGTTTAATTTGATGTGTCAAAACTAACAATAAATTTATTCATTCACCACAGCCTACTAGGTAGGTAACTAGATTTCTATGACAATTCGAAATTTTCTGAGGATTTCAAGAGAATCATTCAAATTTTTTTCTCGAAACGGGTAGTAGATACGAAAAAACTACACAAAAACATAAAGTTTGATAAAACAACAAAGCTTTTCTTTACAATTTTTGAAAGTACCAGTGGCTCACCAAAAAAAAGTTCTGAAGGACAACAGTGGACAGTGTTCCCGAAAAAATATCACCCTGTAGATTTGCAATCGAAATTGGCATGTCGCAAGGTGTGAACTCTTAATTGTAATATCTATGCCAAATTTCATTTGAATATCTTGTGAAGTGCAGATACTATGAGAAAAAAACTTGAAAAAAATTGAAACTTTAACACTCTGTATCTTGAAAACGAAACGTTTGCGGACCCATGTTTATGGGACTTTTTCTTCCTAAAACTATTTAATGAATCTCCCCTTTTCATTTGTACCTCCAATTTAGGAACACCCTGTATATTGACATTTTGGATATTTCATTGAATTTGATAACTTATATGTTTCTTTGGGGAATAACACCACAATAGAAATAAAACTACGTATACTGCAGGAACACCAAACGTTTCAAAGTCTATTCTGACTTCGGTGTCAATGGCTTTATATTTATTGATGTGATTGCAAAATGAAAATTTGATTTGACATTTAAAATTGACATTAGAAAATTTGTTGTTTTTAGATATACAGGTAGCACAAAAAATTCTAAAGATCATGAATTATAGTTAACCAGCTTTCAAATTAGAAGAATTTGAAAGAGTTGTCTTTAGAATTTATATCTGGCGTTCCTAGGTACGACTTTGTTATAAGATAGCGCATTTGCCAAAAATGCGATCAAAGAATTCTATTGTTACAGTGATCCCATTAACGTCATAAGGGAAAACCTAGGAAAAAACCTTATGAACTATCCCGATATTGGGTTGTTCAAAAGGAGGTTACCATTAATAATTTCTTCCTTAATTGTCGGTAACCAGATACGATTAAATTCTACAGAAGTAGAAGCGATACAATCGTCTTCATTCAAAAGAATTAAGGCAGACTCTTTTATTTTTCGTTTTGTGTTATGTTGTTCTTTGTGAAGTATAGTTGAATTGTCAAATTGTATTTTATGGCCTAGGTCCCAAGCATGTTCACAAATCTGAATGAAGACGATTGTATCGCTTCTACTTCTGTAGAATTTAATCGTATCTGGTTACCGACAATTAAGGAAGAAATTATTAATGGTAACCTCCTTTTGAACAACCCAATATCGGGATAGTTCATAAGGTTTTTCCTAGGTTTTCCCTTATGACGTTAATGGGATCACTGTAACAATAGAATTCTTTGATCGCATTTTTGGCAAATGCGCTATCTTATAACAAAGTCGTACCTAGGAACGCCAGATATAAATTCTAAAGACAACTCTTTCAAATTCTTCTAATTTGAAAGCTGGTTAACTATAATTCATGATCTTTAGAATTTTTTGTGCTACCTGTATATCTAAAAACAACAAATTTTCTAATGTCAATTTTAAATGTCAAATCAAATTTTCATTTTGCAATCACATCAATAAATATAAAGCCATTGACAACGAAGTCAGAATAGACTTTGAAACGTTTGGTATTCCTGCAGTATACGTAGTTTTATTTCTATTGTGGTGTTATTCCCCAAAGAAACATATAAGTTATCAAGAATATGCCACAAACAACGTTTAGAAGACAATTCATTGAATTTGCAACAGTTTTATTTAGCAACGTTATAATAACTTCTTTAAAACATAAATAATTTATGAATAATATTTTGACCAATTTAGTTATTTTTCTTTCAAAATCTAAAGTTCAGAAGCTGTTCAAATATTAACTAAGCGCCCATAATTGCATCCTTATTATCTCCAACTCAGTTGTATACTGTGGATCTAAGTTTTCCAATAAATCTTTTCGGTTTCTGCCAATATTTGTTCTAGAAAGTTACAAAATAATATCAAACGAAGGATTTATATAATATCTAAGTTATAAAAGTTCTTAAGCATTGAAGACGAAAGATTTATAAAGGCTCACTTAAATTCCTGAAGCATAGGTTTGCGTTATATTTAATTTGGTTTGTTTGGTGAATATGGCGCAAAGAAGTTGATCCAATAAATTTATTCAGTGTTAAAGCTTTGATAGGAAAAATTGCCTTTGCCAGCTTATATGAAATCCTTTCGACGGATGAGCAGTTTAGCATCAGCTAGATGGTAAAATGTGATACCATCAAGGTTAAACAAAAATATTACATTCTCGGCATAATATGACATTTTTGCAGAAAATATTGTTTTATCCAAATTATTTCGTCACCATATTGTGAACACAATACAGCTAACGTAATGCATACCTCTATTTATCTAATATTTATTCTACAGAAAAACAGTTTACTCTTTTTTTTTCGTTAAAATTTTCTCTGTTGATTGTTGTGTATTTGAAGTATTGCCTAATCAGTATTTAAATCCTACAGGGAATCCTTTCATTCATGCATTGTCTGGAACACATTAGTATATGAATTGCTCGAAAAATCTGTCTTGTATCTACTGTAGGAACCATTAAATAACTAACAAGAAATAATTATTAATATGTTTTTATTCTTTCGTAAGTCACAAGCTGGTTGACTTCATGGTAAGTTGAAATAGTGTACATGGTCGTGCTAGTTGTTTCTTCATTTACTCAGGTTTGCAAGTTATCCAATTCAATGTTATGAGTACAAGCGTTTTAAAGTACCTACATTAATTTGAATTCTCTCAATATTGTTTCTATAACTTCAAAGGTAAATAAAAGTTTTTATTAATTCATTGTTTTTGCAAACTTATATTGCTTTGCTTGTTTTAGTAACAATAATGTTAAGACCAAGAGGCTGCAAAGATGACGCACATCTATAGTTATTTAATAATAACTAGTTTAAAAGAAAATGTAAATTTAAACAATTTCCTGGATATTTCTCGTAGCCTGTGTAGCAAAATTTTCTAAGAAACAATACTCCGATTATTATTTCTGCGTTGACAATGCGATCAGATCCATTCCTGGAAATCTTGGTGTCTTTAAATGTGGAGTTCTTAATCTACAGAGTGTTGTTATTTCACCAAACAGTCGTAAGAAAATGCCACAAAATACCTTTAAATATTTGTACAGTGAGATTCTAAAGTAAGGGATAAATTAAGTTCCTACATAATTATGAATCTAAATGAAAAATCATGAAACATGTAAATTTGAATGCATGAAACTACACTATTAGAATAAAATTTAGCTGCACCTTAAACTCTCTGTTTTTTATTTGTAATTATTACTATTATGCCTAGGTACATAACAATTGTAAATGTGCGCTTATAACTTGTAGATATTTTGTGCATAGGTACACATTAGGTGCCTATACTTACATTAGTTCTTATTCTATACATTTTTTACCTATTTCTAACTTTTTAGTTCTACTTTAAATTGATTTTTTTCCATTTTATTGCTTATCGTTCTTGGTACAGCATGGAAATGGATTATCAAGACGACACTTACCAAAATTCCAACAGTTTCATATTTAGGAAGTCGTTTTGCAGTTTTTACATTTGATTATATTTATATAATCACAAATGAATAGTGTTTTACAAGAAATAGGACTAGATCCATTTCAATTGTGATGTAAAACATCAAGATCTTTTTGTTCAACGGAAATAACACCTAGTTATACTTGAAAACATTTATGCATTGCATAATATATATTCAAAGGGATTTCATTAGTAGTTGATTTAAAAAAGTACACCAATCTTAACTTCAATGTGTTACACTAAATAAACTATGCAAACTCCAAGATGAACTCCAGAATTTACATCCGACACAAATGAATACACACTACTCGGCTCTGGATAAGTTCTGTATAGATATTGATTATAAGGAGCATAATGTAGATGGTCTGGATGGACCGACTACAAGTCCTGACGAAAGGATAAACAGCAACAACGGAACGAACTTAATGCTGTTTAATCCTTACAGGACTTCCTTGAGGGATACAGAAGTTGTATTCGAGACTAAACTATCATCCAAGCTATCTAGTATTAATCACCTCACGGCACCGAGACACAGAGATTTTAAGTACACTAGTTGTTGTTTCTCCTCATTTATAATAATGTGAAGTTTAATAGTGCATTTCTTATAATCTGGATTTGGTCTTGTTTACAAACTCGTTAACTTCGTTGCTATTAACACAATGCGATTATGACATATATTATTAGCAGATTTGGAAATATAAATGACTTAAATTGACAAAACAATTAACAACAACTCGTAAAGGTTAAAACGCTTCAACAGTATTTGAACAACTAGGAAATGCTAGAATAGTACTAAGTACAATGTGAATTTTTTTTATGGAGATTAACTTATATCTAAATTTTATTAATAAGCAAATTTTCGATACTATTCTCATTTAAGTGCACCCTATATATATATATATATATATATATATATATATATATATATATATATATAGGTTTTTGTTGGTATTCATCTGGAAATATTTTGATGAAATTCCAATATATTTTCAATTAATTTCATCCTATATTTCTAACAAGAATAACTAAAATGTTTTAATATCTGCGCATTCACCATATATTATGATATATTAAGAAGTCCGTTACAAGACTTTTCCGATTTTTTGCAAAATGGACCATTCCATGTCACTGATGATGAATTTTCAATCTATTTTCAATTAATTTCATTTCAAATTTCGAATAACAATAACTAAAATGTTTTAATACCAGCGCATTCATCATATATTATACATTAAAAAGTCTGTTACAAAATTTTTCTGATTTTTTCCCAATATGTCAATAAATATGAGACCAATCTGGAAGTATATTCTATCAAATAAAAGAATAATCAAAATCGGTTCATATTTGCCAGAGTACTGCGGTGAAGTCGGTTAAAAATGACATTTACATGAAAACATGTCGATGCTTTGGTTAATTTGAACACATATATTTTCTTATAATTGTAGAACGAATAATCTCGGAATTGGACCGTGTATAATGAACATATTAAAGAGTGTTTGATATTTAATTGGATGTGCTTAAATTTGTCGATGAAATATACGGTGTAAAGCCAATTAGACATCACAATATTGGATTTTATTTGAATTTATTATTTATTTATTTATTTATGCACATTGCTACAGGTAGTCGGTGTTACATTCTTGTGTTGACAGTAAGTTTTTGATTTATAGTTATTTATAGTATTTTATGATTTATTTTTAGATTTTTCAAGATATCTTATGAAGAAAATGAACATCGGCTACAAGAAATATTAGAAAACTGCTCCTGTGACTTCGCGAGCAAAGAAGAAATTGAACCGTTCCTCAGAGAAGTGAGGAACGGTTATCTGTGTTTCCCTTTTTAGACATTACCGGTACTTGTATTCGTGACATTCTTTTATTGTTCCCAGTTCTAACTGAAGCTCTCTTGTCTTCTTGCCTCTCCTCTCACGCTTAAGTATTTAGTTTTGTCGATACTGAATTTCAAAACCATTTTGTTAGTTCCTCCTCCAGTTCCTGTAGATGTATTGAACATCATCTTCATCGGTCGCGATAATTACTTTATCGTCTGGAAACAACAGGATCTAGAGATATTCAATTCTGATTTCAATTCCCATGTTCCTACATTTCCTCTTCCATTTGTCTAAGGATTTTCTGAATACACATCTTAAATAGGGTGGAGGAGAAACGACAACCTTGTTTTAAACCTATACGTTGTAGATCACTCTAAAGTAAACACTGCTAATATCACTTTCGTCTAGCACTCCGAAAAGTTTGTTCAAGGGGACCGTATCAGACGCCTCTTCTAATTCGACAAAGATGAGGTGTGCATTTCGATTCCTTGTCGTTCTTTTTTCTATTGTCTAAGAGTGAAAACGTTGTACTCTGTTTTTGTTTCTTCATTTTCTTCATACCACGCTGGTTACACTTATGCCCCTGTAGTTCTTGCATTGCCTTTTTTCACCTTTTGTATCGATTAACCTAATATAAGCCATCTTGTCCTTATATTATTAAGGATTTATGATAAAGCATTTGCAGTAAGTTTTCTGGGGCATATTTACCAATTCAATAGGAATGTTTTCCAGCCCAGCTGCTTTTTAGGGTTCCGCATATACAATATAAGGATACCCTTATAATATCACTCCGGATATCTGCCTCTGTCACATCAAAGCAATTTTCTCCTAAACTACTGGACGGAGAAGGTTGAAATTTGGTATCAATTTATAGTTTGGTGACCCGATTTTGAATTTAGGGGTACTTCTTGGAGAAAAAATCGACGGTTCCCCGCCCTGATCCCGAAACTATTGAGCATAAAATTTTGAAAAAATAGGCAATGTAGAATGTTGCCCGAACTTTACAGAAAAAATATTAATTTTGGGGGACAAATTATAGAATTAAATGAAAATTTAAAAATTAAAACTTTTCAAACGCAACGTGTAATACAATAAATGACGGTCCCATTTTGAGGAACACAAATATATTTTTTTCTTATTGTAAAAAAAATGTGTCAAAAGATATTAACGAAAATATACCAAAATTTAACCATCCCCCCCTAACTTCCGAAACTATAAAACGTAAATTTTTGAAAAAAATTAGAGGTATAGGGTCTGACCTGAAGTTTACTGGAAAAATAAAGAGAAACCTCTACTTTTAATTTTGGGGGGCAAATTGCAGAATTAAATGGAAAATATAAAATTTAAATTGTTTCTAACGCATCATGTTATATAACATATAAAAGGGCTCATTTTGACGAAAACAAATACATTTTTTTCAAATTTTTAAAATAAATTAATTAAAAGATAACAAAAATATAAAAAAATTTACCCGTTCCCCCCCCCTTATCTCCGAAACCATAAGCTGGAAAAAAATGGAGGTATAGCCTGAACTTTACAGGAAAATTAAGGAGAAACCCCTAATATTTATTTTGGGGGGGGGCAAATTATAGAATAAAATGGAAAATTGAAATTAAAATTGTTTCTAATCCATCATATTATATATCAAATGAAAGGGCTCATTATGACGAAAACAAATATATTTTTTTCATATTTTTAAAATAAATTAATTAAAGATATTAACAAAAATATAAAAAATTTTACCCATTCCCCTGCCCTTATCTCCGAAACTATAAGCTGGAAAATTTTGAAAAAAAAAATGGAGGTATAGCCCCTCACCTGAACTTTACTGGAAAATTAAGGAGAAACCCCTAATATTTATTTGGGGGGGGGCAAATTATAGAATTAAATGGAAAATTAAAATTAAAATTGTTTCTAACACATCATGTTATATATCAAATGAAAGGGCTCATTATGACGAAAACAAATATTTTTTTTTTCATTTTTTTAAAATAAATTTATTAAAAGATATTAACAAAAATATAAAAAAATTTACCCATCCCCCCCTATCTCCGAAACCATAAGCTGGAGAATTTTGAAAAAAACAATGGAGGTTTAGCGCCTCACCTGAACTTTACTGGAAAAATAAGGAAAAACCCCTAATATTTTTTTGGGGGGCAAATTATAGAATTAAAAGGAAAATATAAAATGAAAATTGTTCCTAACCCAGCATGTTATATATTAAATAAAAGAGCTCATGATGAACAAAACAAATATATTTTTTCCATATTTACAAAATAAATTAATTAAAAGATATTAACAAAAATATACAAAATTTTACCCATTCTCCCTTATCTCCGAAACCATAAGCTGAAAAATTTTGAAAAACTGGAAGTATAGCCCCTCACCTGAACTTTACTGGAAAAATAAGAAGAAACCCCTAATATTGATTTTGGGGGGCAAATTATAGAATTAAATGGAAAATAAAAAATTATAATGGTTTCTAACGGGTCATGTAATATATCAAATCCCAGGGCTCATTATGACGAATAGGTACAAATATATTTTTTTAAATTTTTTTTTAAATGAATATTTTAAAATATATTAAAATATATTTTAAAAATTACCCATTCTCCCCGTTATTCCCCAAACTCTAAGACCTCATTTTTTTTTGTTTATAGGAAAAATATGAAAAAAAATCCCTAATTCTATTATTTGGCCTCCAAATAATAGAATTAAACGGAAAATAAATTACTAGAAATCCCCCATAGTAATTTTAGGGACAAATTATACAATTAAATGGAAAATAAAGATTCAATTTTCAAACGCAGATATCAGATAAAAGGCTCATTATGTGAATTACAAATATAACAGATTTTTAAATCATTTGTATAAAAGATATTAAAAATATTAAACATCGACTTAATTCCCACTTTAGAAACTACACTATTTAAAATTTGAAAAATATATTTTATTTATATTTTTAAATAATTTGAGTAACATATTTAATAATTTATAATTTAAACTTTGACCTATTTTGCCGTTTTTCTTCCAATCTACAGAGCCTCAAAACTCAGACAGTAGATTATAAAATGTATTTCTGAAAGTTTATTAGTAAAATAAACCTCTAATGTTACTTTTTGGGGGCCAAATTAGAAAATTAAATACATATGTATTGTGATAAAAATCAAGCGTATCCTAAAGCAGATAAAATAAAAAGTCTATGTCTATAAATTTAAAACGCTTCCTTTAAAAGATATAAGGGTAAGTTTAAGAAAATGCACTCATTCCCTGCTTGTCTGAAACTGAAATATTCGAATCTTGAAGGTGGTACGGAACCTTAAGTATGCGAGTCCAACTCGCACTTGACAAAATTATTTTAATGTTTTCCAGGCTTCTGAAAAACGTATTCCTCCAACATATCTTTAATTTTCGTCAAATTTATTCGGCCATGTTGCGTTTTTTTAGTTTTGCTAAGTGCCTATTATGTACAAATTAATTACTTACATATCGAGTATATTTTTGAGGTACCAAGCCACAGTCAAGTTTGATGACGTAGTAGGTGTATATTATTATATAGAGTGCAGGAATATATGTTTCCTTAGCACCCGTTCCATAATTTCTCGAAAAAGATTACTTGCGTTACAGCAACCTAATGTGTGTCGGTGCTAAATTGTTTAATTCTATATTAATATTTGCTTGTTTGGGTAATGTGATATTTATAACAATTGTTGCAATTAACCTACTATTAGATTTATAACTAGCTACCCGCCGGCACCGGTAGCAGAACACATATAATTACATTTTTTATTTTCGTAGTGTCTAACAGCTTATTGCGTCGAGCTTGTGGATTAAATATGTATGTATCAGGCGTGTTTTTTAAGTAACTACCGTTTTACCACACTGCGGTCGCAGTGCTGCGGTCGGCGTTCTGAGCATGCGAACTGGGTACCTACTTCTCTTCTGATTCTTTCTTGTTTACGTTGTTTCCTGAGTGTTTAACTTGAACGCGTTTTGCTGCATGACAATGCCCGTCCGCCTGTAGCTAATCAAACCAAAGATCTCATCACATCTTTTAAATGGGAAACTAAACCATCCTCCGTACAGCCCTGATCTGGCGCCCAATGACTACGATCTGTTCCTACACTAGAAGAAACACCTTCAAGACGATGACAAAGTCAAAACAGCTGTGATGCAGTGGTTAACAGGTCGGGCGGCAGTCTTCTATTGGGTGGGTATTCAGAAACGGGTACAACGTTATGACAAGTGCTTCAACTTTGGAGGAATATGTGTAGAAAACTAGATGAATGTACAGCTTTGTTGTAAAAAGTAAAATTATTCATATATATTTCACAACGATACTTACTTAAAAAACGCGCCTCGTAACATACGTTCATCCTACGTGGTGTATTTTTATGTATTTTATTGTGTTTCCAGAAAATATTTGATAGCGCGTTGGTGTGGGACAACTTGAATTTATTTTGTAGCGCGATAGGTTTAGTTTGGCTAATATATATGCCTTCGCTGACTTTTCTGTTTACTTATAAAACAGAAATAATTCCACGATCATTGTTTAACTATATCTGAGGGGGATTAGCTACTGTTTTCAATGAATGGTCCCAATCGTTTGATTTTTTCTAGCATATTTTAACCAATTTACACAAAAAATGATTAAACTTACAAATAAATTTTCTCTTAATGAAACCATATGAGAATACGTTCGGTACTTTTGAGTTGAGACACGTAAATATCTTGGCATTTGTTTATTGTCAAGTTCGACATATGGTTATTGTCAATTTTACTATAGGCACTATAAAATTAATGAAACGAGTATAGAAAAAATGGTAATAATTAATTCAGTTAAACATATTTTCGGCTTACTACATCCATGCTCAACAAGTACCTATATTAATATATTAATTAAAACGCTGTGCAACCTTTGGTGTGCTAGAAATGTATAAAATACAGTTTAGTTTTGCACCCTAACACAAAACCTTTATTTAAAACACTCAACTCAAGTTGTCATCTTCATGGAGTACACCAAACTAAATATTTTTACAATTTTCGCTAATTTATACCTACCAGTAAATCTATTATGCAAGTTACTGCAATTTAATTTCAAAAACCCATGTATTTCAATCCTTCATAGTTATAGTTTAAAGATGACCTGCTGGTAGTAATGAATTTAAATTTTTTTAATAGCTGGACAATTTTTGAATTTCTTCGCAGGAGAGGTAACTTTCAAGATACATTCAGTTCGATTGTCGACTCATATAGTACGGATTTCGGTGCTACAACAGCTGCTTAGATAAAACAAAGTCAAGATGAAATGCTGAAACCAGTAAGTCCCCTAAATATAAGAAATGTTCATGCGAATACAAACCCAAAATGTTCGCACATAACAATTTTCATAAGGCAAATAATTTACAATAATCTGTTCAAAGTGACCTACCCTGTACATAGATACTCTTTAATTCGTTTACGCTAGAAGAGTATTTATCTGTAAAGTTTTTTGGCTGAAAAGAATTTTGATGCTCTACTTCACAAAAAGTCCAGTCTTAATTAAGAATTTTTAATATCTCTTTATTTAAAAAAATATATCGGGAAGATTATTATTCCTTTTAGTAAAAAAGTTTGTGCCTGCTTTGAAAAGTCATCGGCATCTTGAAAGCGCAAAGCAGCACAATGAAATGCCTACTTTATAATTTTCTAAGGAATTAAAGTCGCGGATTAGCTTCTGATCCTGAAAACTTTATTCACTGGGAAGCGAGGATGAGGATCGAAACTCGGAACGTCACCGTTATCCCTTTTTCATTTTTATGAGCAGGAAAGGTGGGAAGCGGAATAAAAATTTGAACTATATTACTTCAAAAATTGACAAATTCTGAGTCACATAATTTGGATAGGTGATTTAAGGTTAAACGTTATTAGTTATTTATCGACGCAAAATAATCTTATAAAGGCTTTGTGTATGCTTCCACAGAAAATATAATAACGTGACCAGTTCATGTTCTCTTGATATACTAGTTTTGTGAAACAAAATTATTGAATTTTTCAATATTGTTATATAATACATTTACTCCACAAGAAAAAATCTATTGCAATATAAAATAAATGACCTCAGTGTTACAGTTCTACATTTACAGTTATAGTTATTACCTGAAAATACCTTTAACTTACAACAATAGTTTTAATATACATTAAATCAGCATTTTAGAACGTACTTTCACTCACTTAATAAATATACCCAAAAACAATTTCTTTTTGTCAAGAAATGAAACTGTAGATATTTCTAAATATTGTAGAGTAAATAAATATGTTTGGAAAAACAACTTACAGGACTTTTAGGATATACTGCGCAGTTCAGAAACTATAAAATGTTGTTTATATCTCAATTCTAAGAAGTGACTATAATATTACTGACTACGAAGTCAGATACGACTCTTAATCATTTGAATTTTTTTGGGTTATAGAGCCGTTTTATCTGGAATGAGGTGTTATTTCCCAATCAAACCATACAGAGAGGAACATGTAACATTTGACGTAAAAAAAGATCTCAATATATAAAGGTAGGTCTTAACAAACTTGTGTCCTTTTAGCCATGAGATGATAAAGTTATACTAGAACATAACTCTATCCAAGCCTCCATAGACTGAACTACCTTACTTTTTCCTGTTACACATCAAAAAAGTCGATTTTGTTATATTTCCCTTGGCAATGATCAAGTGACCTTTAATTGATCTTTGCATTCCATCTGTAATTCGAAAACTCCGAAGATTGATTGTTGAAGTGATTTTTCAAGATTAGTTGAGGGACTCCGAAACGTTCTAGTATATCCCAAATAAGCAATCGCTTACGGTTTGATTTTTTTGTAGATTAATTTTATTTCGATATGATGTTTAAATGGTCATCGTATGACTTCAGAATGATCTCGAAGCAGCTAATGACCATAATCCTGGAAAATCTTGAAAATCTTTAAATTGGCTCTGGTCCTTAGGTAGTTGCCTAAAGATACAGTGAATAATAACTAAAAAGAGGCCAGATTAGTTCCAAAAAAGCAAATCTGCAATAGGGGCTAGCGCCTCAAAACTAGCAGGTTTTAAAAATTCCTTCTAATTTCTCGGAGTGAACTAAAAACCAATGACCGAAATATATTTCGAAATGTAATTCTATTTCTAATGACGTACAAATAAAATTATGAGTACAGAAGGGATTAAGTTAACGGACCCACGTATCAATAACGGTCTGCAAGACCAAGCACTGAACGGATAATGATATCAAACCCTGTACGATAAATTTAATTATCATGTAAGCAGGGTTATGAGAAATAGCCGTCGCAGTCGTGGTCGCAGGAGTCGTTCATGTCCGGGAAAACGTGTTCGCTCCGGCTGGTCGTAGTGATCACGCTTGCTTCAATAGTAGTACGTTTGACAGAGAACTACAAAATGAGCAATAAATGAAGTTCGTAGAATTATACCGTGAAGCAGAATGTTTATGACAGATAAATTCCAACGATTGCAATAACCGAGAGACAGGAGACTTGTGTGGATAATCCATACCTTCAAACACCTTCAGATTTCAGACAACTGAGAGCATCAACTTTCCATTTGTTGGAAACACAATTCATTTATGAAGGTGAGAAGATTCTTATATTGTAACCCTTTACTTTGCACTTTGATCTCAGGTTAGTAAATCACGCATGGGGACAGCACCATAACATTAACGGAGACCAGGAGTACTCCAGAAGCAGATTACTGGTATAAATGAAACTTTATATAATTTCTAAGGAGAATATTATCACCTGTAAGATTTGATGCAATATAGATGAATCAAAGTAAACATTTTTGTAATATTCCAGTTTCAACCAAGCAGGGAATGAATGTTTTTATTTTAATTTGATATATTACATGATGCCTTAGAAGCAATTTTAATTCTATAGTTTTCATTTAATTCTTTAATTTGTCCCCCAAAATTAATACAAGGGGTTTCTCCTCATTTTTCCTGTAAACTTCAGGTGGGAATCTATATCTCCAATTTTTTTCAAAAATTTACTTCTTATAGTTTCGGTGATGAAGTGGGGGAATAGGTAATTTTTTTAAGATTTTTGTTAACATATTTGTATTTTCATAATGAGCCCTTTGATTAGATATATAACATGATGAGTTAGAAACAATTATAATTTTATATTTTTCTTAATTCTGTAATTTGCCCCCAAAAATTAGTATTAGGGAGTGCTCCTTATTTTTCACGTAAAATTCAAGTGAGGCCCTATATGTTTATTTTTTTATTTTACGTTTTGTAGTTTCGGAGATACGGAGGGGGGAATGGGTAAATGTTTGAATTTGAAGACGCGAGATGTAAAGACCGACATCTAGGATTTTCGGGGAAACTAGCACATAGAGGTGCCGAATCTGGAACCTTTCCATGTAATTGCTGTTACCCGTAATTCCTAGGTTAGAATGTCACGATGAAATTTTCAGGTTAACTTCACCTGTCACAGATATTGAATACTCTCTTCGAGGTGTCATTCTTTTGTACGTGAGTTGTAAAGACCGACATCTCGCATCTTCAAATTTAACGATAAGTATCAAATACATAAAGAAGTGTTCGAGAGGACATTCTATTATAGGAAGCGCAACTGATGAACTGATGAAGGTTTCCTAACCAGAAACAATATATATTATATATATTGTCTTGCGTACAAAAGAATGATACCTTGAAGAGAGTATTCAATATCTCTGACAGGTGAAGTTAACCTGAAAATTTCATCGTGACATTCTAACCAATGAATTACGGGTAATAGCAATTACATGGAACGGCTCCAGATTCGGAACCTTTATGTGCTAGTTTACCGGAAAATCCGAGATGTCAATCTTTACATCTCGCGTCTTCAAATTTATCGATATGTATCAAATACATAAAGAAGTGTTCGAGAGGACATACAATTGTGAGAAGCGCCACTGATGAAAGTTGCCTAACAAGAAATAATATATATATATATATATATATATATATATATATATATATAATATATATTGTCTTGCGTAGAAAAGAATGACACCTCGAATCGAAAACAAATTCAATCATTAACTTAAAACTCAAAAAATGCATTAAAAATTTCCTTGAGAATGTAATAAATTTTACATTGGACAAACAATACAATACAAATACATGAACACAATAATTACGCAAAGAAACGAGCATTCGAGATATCAAATATTCAACACAAAAATAAAACTAGAAGTCTCTCTTAATTCTGTAAAATGGGGACAAATGTATGGTTTCTGCTTGTATGGAATTCAATCCTATTTGTTTCAAGATAATTTAGGGCGTAAATTAATAACCGTCATCTCTATTTAAACAATCTCATATCATAAGGTTTTTCCCATAAGGTTTTTCGTAAGTTTCTCGTATGAAGTTAATGGGATCACTGAATCTATAGAATTCTTTTATCGCATTTTTGGCGAATTAACTATCTTACAACAAAGTCGTCCATGAACACAATATATAAATCCTGAAGACAACTCTTTCAATTTCCTCGAAAACAACAGATTTCCTTAGTTATTTTATGAAAAATTGATTGTCAAAATAATCTAGCATTCAATTTCAAAAATTACCTTTATTTTATTTAGATTTTAATGCCACTAACAACGAAACTTTCCAAATCCTTATTCTGATTTGGAAAGTTTAGATATTTAGAATATGCAGCCTTTTTTTCTCAAGTGTGGTGTTACTTCCCAACAGAATCATTAAAAAATTCATAACTTGTTGCCGGAATATTGATAGATATTTTTGTTGTTTATTGAGGTTTTAACTCCGCATAATAGTTTCTGAATTTACAGATAAGTAAAATCAGTGAAAATCAAGGTATACTACCTAAGGGCAGTTTGCCGTAACTGCTCGGAACACTAGTTGTCTTCTTATAGAAAAACTCTCTAGTTTTCCAATATAAATCGCTTCGATGTATATTGTCACGTACTTATCAGCAATCGTAGTCGAATAATGTTTTTTGAAGCTATTTGTAGAATTTATTTCGTTTGACTTTTTTGTACAGTTGTCAATTAATTGGTCAACTTTCTTTCCTTCTTGATGCTATTTGACAGGATCTGTTGGCATGATTGCTCTATCTCTATAGAGGGTGTCACAGTTTCTTCATTGTTTAACAACATATAGACACATTCTTTGATTTACCTTTTCTAATACTCAATGAAGAACACACTTGTTCTTCTTTAAGTAATATATTGCCCCAGACCTTTTTGTGTATCCGTTAGTACATGGTTTGTCAACCTTGGTCTGTCTATATGTCTTCTTGAGACGTTGTGTTGACGTTCTTTTCTTTTTATGGAGAGGTCTTTAATTTTTTAAACTTTTCCGATCTTAGTGTAATATTTGTTCAGAAATCGTTTATCCTTTGTATTTATTTCATTCAGAAAATACTTAATATTGAAAGACTTACTAAAGTCTAAGGGAAAACTGCCTTGTAAGCAATCTAAATTAACGAGTGGCCCGACAAACACACAACGAAGTAAAAAAGAATTTACTTATATCTGTGAAATAAGTTTTCTGAAATATGATTTTAATGATAAAAAGCAAATGAGCAGGCAGAATGAGTAATTCAGTGGTAGTAAACTTTAGAATATAGTTTGAATTAATTTTCACTTAATAACCATTACTTGGACAGCGACAGTAGGAAATTTACTTACGTGCAAATTATTTTAACGTCAAGGAGATGAGGGTGTTCCTTACCTGCTGTCACATTTGCAAACCAACAAGTGTATAATGGAAATTGAAATAGTCACTTTTCAGAAAAGCCCATAAATTTTGTCAGAACAAATACAAATTTGCTAGGAAATATATATTTCTTAAATTCAAAACAATAATTTATCGTCATTTATATTTAAATACAAAAATGTCATTTATTTTCAAGCTCGGGCTGAGAGAAATAATAATGCTTGCTATTATTACAGAGCTAAACACAAGAAAGAAGAGTAATTTTCTGTAAAATATGTTTATTCATTAAATGTATGCTGAATTTCAAAAAAAAAAAATTGAATAGTATTTAGTAAACCTGTTGCACCTATTTTGGTTGTTCATGTGACTTTCCTGTCCTCGGAGAAAACCCACAGCAACAGTCATAACAGCTAGTGATTTCTTCAATCATTCAGAAATTATTTAAAAGTAGCCCCTATCTAATGTAGATAACTAGTAACAAACAGAGCTACATATTTTTCGACAACATTCCTTATTTGTTCTATGTACAGCGATGTACTGCTAATATATTACAAATAATATTAGAGAATCGTGTTAACTTTGTTCTTGCTAATATGTAATATTTATATTTACAACTAAAATTTGGTATACATTTAGTATTAACTAAAGAATTTCATATACAATTAATTGCTTTAATAACTTGTATTTTTAGCTCATAAACTCTCATGCTGAATTCAGGCCACAGCATTCCAAATAACCAAAATGCCATGTTCCAAATTCTTTTAGTCTTCAGTCGTCAGAGAAAGTTACTAAAAACGCACATAAGTCAATCCCACAGATTATCAGTGGGGTAGAAATCTGAAGAAATATTAGATTTATCTGGACACTACCATGAATATTGGACGATGTAAAGTGATTTTGGTGAAATAAAGTGTCATGCAAGTTTTCAATATAGGATCTTGAATTCCTCATCAGAAAGTGGATTTATCAGAAAAAATACTTTTTCATTCACCATCTTAATTCCTTCGTTCATAGTCACCATGTCAGTCCTGGATGTCATTTGCTTGAGGTAAATATGCAGACGAGAAGAATATTGTACATATGTCAAGTTGTTGATTCGCTAAATTCTATTAAGCAGCTTCCATATGACTCATGAAGATGTGACGGATCTTGAACTTCTTCCTTTCCAACCAGTAGTTGAGTAGTTAAGTTCAATCAGAATGCAACCAAACTTAAGAGTTTAAAGGCAGAATACAGCATGCTAGAATTGATTTCAATGAAATGAAGAAACTGCTTTGTCATTGAAATATTGGTCACAAACTTACAATTCTATGTGACCTTCGCCACTATATGAAGCTAAAATATATACTTTAGACAAGATACATTCTAAGAAATGAGGTGTTACAGACGACCGTTCTATATCTAATGTAAATAACAATGTATTTGGCACATCGGTTAAATTGACTGATTGAAATAACTAAACATTATAAAAAGCGAGTTCTTTTGAAAAAAGAAATATGTACCCTTGAGGAACATCACTCATGAAGAAGATTAGGGGATAAGGCTGCATTTGAAGGAGAAAATATCCTTGTTAAGAAAGATATTCTAATGGTTCGACTGAAAATATGTTCTGAATATCAGTTAATATGCTGACCATGGCAACATTGTGTGACAAGCTCCACGGAAACGCAAATTTAAGACGAAGAGAACTCCCTCACCGTTAATTCCGATCAATCTTTTTATCTAGAATTTTTTCTAGTCTAGACGCACAACTTGGAAATGGAATAAGTTGAAGGAAACCTAGATATCTTTAGCTTAAAGATACTATTTAGTGAAAGAAAAAGGAATTTTAAAATAGGTTATAAAGTAATAATGTTTTAAGACCCTGAAGATAAAAATTAACTAAAAAACAGAGTTTGTGATTTCAAGATTTTATTTGTTGATTTGTTATACTATAAAAATATTTTTAATATACTTCTTATGACGTGTTAATTGTTTCTGTTATCTGGTTAATTATAGTGTAAGGCAGTAAATTTTAAAAATTATGTACATAAAGTGTATTACTTTATGTACATAATTGATAATATGAATTATAGTTTGAAAACTCAATAAAAACTCGCTTAGCAAATCCACTAAGTAAATATAATGGATGGATGCGCCGGTTATAATTAACAAATTAATATTTTGATTAACGTTATATATTAGATGAGTTCCATGATATCAATTTATTTTAATATTACCAAAACAACGTATATGTACAAAATGTTTTATAAGTATTTAAGTTTAATATTTGTATTATGGTTTTTGTATGACTCCCTCTTTTCAATTATTATTAATTAATTATTTTATGAGAGGACATTCAATGAATAAATGATGTCCTGATGATATGTTTGATTTACTGAAGCATTACAAGCCAATTATTGTCACGTTAAAGTTGTTTTGTAACATTTCCTTGCCTGAGTAAACATACAGAAATACTTACACTTCTTCATTGATATTTCTACAAAAAAAAAACAAGAAATCAAAGTGTAGGTATCATACTCGACAGTACCAACAAAGAAATGAAAATTTTCACAAGTAACATGAATTTGCAATATTATAAAAAAACTCACCAATTGTTTGCTATAAACATAACCAATAACTTTACAAACGAAAAACAGCAAGGCAAACCTGTTCATTATAATATTAAAATAAAACTAACTTTCTTAGCTACACAACCACGTCGAAATATTAGATTCAAAACAATACAATAAATATTACATTATTTTTTTACACTACCCAACTAGAACATTCCGCAATAATTCCTTAATTTCGGGTTCGGCTTAATCAACGAAAGTAAATTTTATCCAATGTTGCCATAATTTGTGTCTCTTTCACTCTGTTGAAAATATAAATTATTTTGCCCTTAATGTCCCTTCAATTGATAAGAATGGTGAAACATTTTGTTTATTGTACTGTTCAGCTAATAAAGTTGTTGCAGATTGGCATATATATGGTTAAATACACACGTAAGTGCTTACTTGACTTTGGTGGAATACTTTGAATATTGTTTTCACTTACACCGAAAACTTTTTGACAAGTTATATGAGACTTTTTTTATTTATACTGATCAATTGTAACATCTATCAAAATATCTGTATTTTATGTTACACTCTGTGTAGATTTATAAATTTAGTATTTAGTTGCAAGTCGTTGAGAGTAGATATACGTAGTTGTCTGCCTTAAGGAATACTTTTTAACCGATTTACAAAAAGGTGGTAATCCATTCCAGGCGTATTTTTTTGTATGTATGTTACCTGATTTCTTCTTCCATTGTGCACCGATTTGAGTGCTTGACACCGACTTCAAAATTATACTAGATAGGTAGGTAAGTAATTTGTACAGAATGAGGAGCTCGTAATGTTTTTTTTTACTTTGTATGTAGGTACTTAATAACATTGATTGTCTTATTTATTTACTAGGCTGTATTTTGTTATAATTATTTTTAACTTTTTAGTTGTACTTGGAAGTCGGTTGATTTTTTTAAATTTTTTATTATATACTAGAATCGCCTGTGGTCGAAATTCGACCAATTGGTTCAATAGGTACCTAATGAATCTCTTCTTTTTCATATATAATTAATAGATTTATTTGTGTTCAAATTCGTAATTCTTAATTTAATTTGGCAAAAAACTTACTGCCTAGTGGAAATTAAATACAAAAATTTAGTTACTAGGAAATTTCTTAAAATTAAATAATTCAGCTATTAACCTGTAGAATAATATAGAAAGTAGAATAAAGGTAAATGACAATTCCATTTGAAAGAATTGAATAGTTATGATGTAGATATCACATATCTAGAAATAGCAAAATAATCTTTATTCATTTATTACTAATCCTTAATCAATTTCCATTGTATATTTAATAAATTTAGTACATGGGTGACCAAGCCTTACTCCTAAATTCAAAGATTGATCAAAAATGTTGATACATATAACCATATAATAGGACATTTGCTGTATAAACTAAATTTTCTCAAAGTGAAATGATTCAGATTAATTTCATTTCTCTATCAATTAATAAAATACTCATTTAATAATTCCACTTCATAATATATTTCCACCATACTTTATATGTAACTGCTAATGGACTACCAATATAAAATATTTTGCTAACATTCTTTTAACTACCTTATGTAACTATAATTATACTCTGGACTATATTTTATCTACCCTGTATATGCAACTGCTCATGAACTACGCATTATATTTTTAAACATTTTTTGAGCCCCCGGTAAAACTATAATTCCACTCTAACCATTCCATATATGCGACTGCCTAAAACAACTGTATTTAATCTTTTTGTTTCTAAATCTTTTTAAATATTTTCTGTAACTATTCTACTCCGTCCTATATTTGCAATTATATATGCTTCACATAGTGGGCTATGCAATAAATCTTTTCCTTTTTTTCCTTTTTTAACATTTTTTATAATTACCCAGTATAACTATAATTCCTATCACCTTCTATCTATCCTATATATGCAACTGCTCATAGGCTATGAAATCTTGCATTATTAATCTTTTTTAAAACCACACGTATTAATATAACTCTACTTTAGCACGTATTTCCACCACCCTGTATATGCATAATGTAATTATACTGCGCCCTCTACCCTATTTTTTAAACACTCAGTATATGCAGCTGCTTATGGGTCACCCAATAAACATTTGGTTTCTAACATATCTGGAATCACACTGTATAATTATAATCTATAGCGCGCTATATCACAGTAAATTTAAATATGAATATGTAACAACTGTGGGCTACATATAACAGTTATAAATGCTATAACTATATCGATTGACTTTCAAGACAACTTCATTTTGTGCCTCAAATTAATATGAGAACATATAAATATTAGCCATCCAAAAATTATCTAACAACCACTTTTTACTTTAATTTCTTGAAGGGTTCAGTTGTAAAAATGAAATAATATGTCAAGAACAGTTTTAAACTCAAGTAGTTTACCAAATCACCCTGTATTGAAACTCTTGTGATTTCAAAACTCAGCTGTCACAATCTCCTTCTTTCTCGGTAATACGATTGTTCCCGAGCAATCGATTTCTAGTCACCAAAACCCTGAAATGATAAAATTTTTACAAAATCGTTACTGCCATTTTGGAGAACTTAATTACGTATAAATAAGATGTATACAAATAAAACATTATATGAATTATACTATTAGTTAAAAATATTTGCAGCCTATCACATTAAAAGTACATTAAACAATTTTTGACTGACAGCTAATATTCGTGATGTAGTGTTAAAATCAATTTAAAATTTTTACTTTTGTTTTTGATGCAATAATAGATACACATAGTTTTCCAAAATATTAGTAAATTTTATTAGATATGTCATAAATTCAAGACTGAAGGAGTTACATACTCAAGACGTGCGGATCTGAAATCGAATGTATCAATTAAGTTTAGAATCTTTAAAGGTTACTTACTTATGTAAAAATTACATGGCTCTTCTGTAAGTGCGAAAAATTTGGTCACTTTAATATTTGTTGTTGTCATCGAAATATTTATTCTTGGTTACACGATTGTGTGATTTGTGTGTTTACTGTCGACTGCTGTCAACTATCTCAATGTCAAATTATGAATAGTTAGCTTAGAGCAAGTACCTCCTAGAAATAGCCTGTTAGAATGACATGAATGATACAATGGAGACAGTAACAGGCTATTTCACTTGGTGGGTAGAGGCAGCCAATGAACAAAATGCTTCCAACCGAGTGTAATAGCCTTTTGTCCTCTCTTTCTCTTTAGTCTTACCAGGACATTTGTACACTGCAGGCTATCTCTAGGAAGTAAATGCTCTAAGAACATTAGATTAAGAGTAGAGCTACTTGTTCATACATGGCTCAAATAATTTATTTTTAATTTACTTATTTTAAAAGAAATAAATAAAGATGCTTTATATTTTCTGCACATCTTCATTACCTTTAAAATGGTATACGCTTCATTACCCTCTTTTCAAAATAAAAGGCAAAAAAGGGTAGTGGGTTTTCGTCTTTGCCTATTAATAATAATATATGATATATATATATATATATATATATATATATATATATATATACAGGGTGTAAACGGTTTGAGTGCAAAGATTTTGAGGATTAATACTTCAGGTCAAAACAAATCAAAAAGCTTTATAACATTTTCAGAAATAAACTATAGTTTTGCCAAAAAAAATGAAAAAGTTAGAAGTTCTGTAGCCTTTATTACAGTGTATAATAGATTATTTCCGGCTTCAAAATGATTGTAAAGCTAAATATGTAAATACTCAATAGCGTATACACCTTTAATAACTGTATTAACAAAGAAAATTATTATTTAAACTCTAAATATTCTGTTATAATTTGCCTTACGTTTCTCCGATCAGATGTGGCAACATAGCATATACTCAGTACTACAGCTGGCCGCTGCCATAAATCCTTTTTTGCTGCCCGGTTCTTTTAAGAAAGTGATTTTTGCGTGACATTCGACATAGCGTAAGTTATTTGATTTTCATTTTAAAATATAAATTGGAAAAATAAATAAAATCTGTTGTGAATTGTGAGTTCAAGTGTATTATTTTGTGACAAACAGTGACAATTATACAATTAGGTAAAGACCTGACATGCTATTAATTTGTGGGGAAAGCAAATGTAATAACAAGAATTTTGAATTTTGAATATTTACTATAAATAATCCGTTTGCTCGCCAGAGCTCGATCATAATGACATCCTGCAGGTCAAAGGTTTTTATTTGTCTAAGGTAAGTAATATTAATTTCTTAGTAACAATTATTTCTCGAAGAATTTAACACATAAAAGAACTACATATAAGAAATGTTTTGTTTAATATACTTTGTATCGCATTATTTTTGTATCATAATGTAAACAACTTTGTATCCTCCCTTCTTCAACTTGATGCATAAAATAAATCGCCAAATATAAATATTCATTTCAATACATAGATATTAAAAGGGTACATTTTTGAAAATAATATTTCATAAAATTTTATGTACCTAATAAATCTACCGGCACTCGAAACTATAATACAAAAAAATAACAGGTGTTCAGTTTTTTGTGGTGACTCATTCCTTTATTATTCACGCTACAAGCAAATCTCATTTTTAGCGCGACGTTGCCACATTGACAATAATTTACTTAACATGTATTTCAAATTTTCTTGCTTATTGCCTTTAGACCATAGTTTTATAAGAGTTTTTTGTTTTGTTTGGTGGGTACTATCTGCACCTAAAATATATGCAGTCAAACTATTTACACCCTGTATATATATATATATATATATATATATATATATATATATATTACGTTTTCGTAATTATTATTGGGCAAGAATATCTTTATTGCATATTATTTTATTAAGATGCTTTTAGTTTAAATTCTGCAATATCTATACTTCGACATATCTAAATGTATTTGGAAAATGTCGAAAAACAATGTGAATATAATATTTTTTTTAATTTCAGGCAATTCAAACTAAAGCTGTGGAAATTTCGGAGCAGGCTATAAAGTATTCGTGAAACGGGAACCCGAAATTGGATAACGAAGCGTGTATACAGATCGAGAGATTTGTTTCGTAAATAGATCAAAAGAAAGGAACAATTATTTATTGCAGTCCAGTATTCACGTTTTAGGTCAGCTATGAGGATCTGTTACTAGCTCATGAATATTTGATTATGAGAGGATGGAAGCGAACTCACCGCATAACTTTCAATAATCGATGCAACAGTGATGCAAACGTGTCAATTTACCACAGATAAGTGAATTAGTAAGTCCCTAACAAGTATCATTTCCTGTTCACTTGTTTATAGATTGAATCGGATATGGACCAGGGTTGATATTTTAATATAGGTATTTGTAAAGAAGAAAGTGCAAATCTGTTAGATTTTTTTATAAATTAATGAAGATTTAACACTTCATAGAACTATCCTTCATTTTACCTAAGCCTTTTATAATATGCCCTCATAAAAGGATTTATAATGACTACAATGGGGAATTTTTTATCGATTTTATCCTCCTTCCCCAATTAACTTTTGACTGAAACAACATTTTGACTGAAACAAGATATTGACTTCAAACAAAATAAAATGCTGTCAGTCTAAATCTTAGCATGAATTTGAGATGTGACACATTATCCAGTGCCAAATGGCACTATAACCTTTTTTGAAATGGAAAGGGCCATCGTGATGTCTTATTTGAGCGGTTATAGAGTTAGAAGCAATTTAATTGATGTGTAAAGAACTATGTTCATAAGTATTTTATTTATTATTAATTATTTGATTTCTGACGTAAGTCAAATAATAAATATTGTCAAACATTTTGATTTTGCATTTTCGAATTGTGCCTTTTTTACTCATAGTTTCTTAACAACGGGGTCTGACCTAGACCCCGAAACGTTTGGAATTAATTAGTACTTAAACGTACATTATTAATATAACTGATGGACTAGGCTTATGGGCTTTGATAGTTCCAGGTACCCAGAGGGTAATTGGACATGTTTTAGTGAGTATACGAGTAACCTGGAGCGTCACATAAAGCATGTCGTGATTGAAACAAGCGCATGGCCAATCCGTAATAGGATTCCACCTTGGCAAATAAGGCATATCGACTTGAAATTTTATTTGCCACAGCCTTTTCTATAACAGCTAGACTATGAAATAGAAATGCTGGTTGTTTAAGTTTTATTACGATGTGCCTTACAAATAACCTTACTGACTGATTTAAATGCTCATAATTAAATTTCCGTCTTCAAACTCATGCAAGTTATATAATAAAAATAACTATTTCCTCTTTAGCTGCTTAGTATTTCTGTATTGAAAATTACGTACATATAATTATATAAGGAACATACGATGTGCATTTTACTTTTTCTCTAAACTACTATATAATTTTTTGAAGTCTCCTAAATTTTTAGATAATTCTGAAAAATACTATATTCAAGAGAAAAAATATTGGCAAAACTTACTTCAGAGGCCAAGTTGGTAGTTATAACGAACCATGATATCGAAATTATATTTTACCACTAGAACAATAAACTTGAATTATAGTTACGTAATTATTTGCAAATATAACGATAATAAATATTACTACGAAATCAAACTTAGGCGAAGTTTTTTCGTCGGCGAGATACAGTGGTGAGCAGTGTATAAAAAAACTTTTGTAATTAAATTAATTAAAATTTATGTTTCTATATAATATTTCCGACAAATGTGTAATTTATTTTTGAAAAATAACTAATTACGTTACTGATAAATGTCCGCAATCTCTTTTTATATACCTTAATAAAATATAATTGAACATTTTCTGGAAAACAATAAATATCGCGCTGTTATATGGTAGCCTTTCAGGATAGTCCCTATCGTAATGCAGTTTAAATCATCAAAACTGAACGCCGTTTTTGCGTAATCGAGGGGCATCTATAAAACGTAAAAAAGGTTCTGAAGAATAGTCAACCTCTTCCATTTTGGAACTCAGTTAAAACTAAAACTGCTCTTATATTATAAAACTTACTAAGGCGTATGAGACATGATTAGGATTTATGAAGAATTTAGTGTTATACTGTATGAATTATTATGAAATTGTTCATCTCATAATGGATAATATTTATCTGATTAGCCTTATATCAACTGTTGCATATAATATATAAGTTGTGGCAACAATATATTGAAGTTTTATTGAACAGTAATATTTATCAAATTATTTTCCGCAAAATCTTGTATTTATTCGGTTATCCTCCGAGTGCCATGTGTCTTTGTTTATTTTATCCAGTACATACAATATCATTTTAAAATCTATACCTTTTTATAGAAACTACATATGCATTATATATGCAAAAACTTATTTTTAAATATACAAAATTTTATCTGTGCCTATTTTTTGAAACTAGTGATAGATCCTTTTCCCATATGAAGCGGACCAGGCTTAATGATCTAAAATTTACCTTTCCTGTAATTATAAAATTATGTATATTATTATTTGTATTGCAGTTATAAAACTTAGTTACCTTTACATCTGTAATAAATGGTAAACAGTTACTTAAAAAGCACTTCCTCCACAATTTATTGTATATCGTAGGTACCTGAATTTCAGTCAGGCCCAAATTGAAAATTTCATTTCTCTTTTATTTAATTTTAAAATAATTTCTTCTTTTAACAGAGATTGTGATATCTCGGAATAAATTCTTTGTTTGATCTTACTTTTCGCTGGAAAAGGTTAATGACTCGGTCATGAGAAATTTGAAGGAGGAGAGCTCATTTTTGAAGGAATTAAAGTCTGGCATGTCTAAATGGTGCTTTTCTTTCGTATTCTCCCTTACCCTGGTCGACGGTGTTGGAGATAAAAACATTGGAAAGCGGCCATGAACATTCTGACGATGGCGCGGCCCCGCATATCTGCCGTATCTAAGATGAGACAGAAATCGATTATGGCTACTGGAAGCGATTGCAAGGAAATATATACGAAGTCTTTGGACAGGCAAGGATAGAATTCATTTTCAACTAGAGAAGTGAACTTAACAATCGACAATATATCGCGGCTTTGTATCGAAAAGAGACTATAAAGTGTATTCCATTAAAGATCTTTCAATAAGAGATTTAAGTGACGGATAAATCTCGAAAACACAAACAAGTAAAGATGCGAATAACTTTCAAATCAACAAATTATTTTCGCCAAATATAGGTTAAGAAACATAGAAACTAAATCAGCAGTTAATAGTTTATTTTAATAATATTGGGGAAGAATTTAAGTTAAAAGTTGTAGTCGCACAATAGCCTGAAATCAGTAAATACACCATTTCCCAACATAATATATACTAAAGACCATTTGAATGATAATATACTCCCTGACAAAGAAATGGCAACACCCAAAAGGAGATGTTTAAATTTAATGTTGTTTTGGTAAAACATAGATGCTATAATAAGGACTAAAGGATTAAAATTTGGTAAAGTTCCGTGAATGTTTTTTCTTGTAAACGTTTCTTCATCAATTATAACGTATTCATTGCTTGGCTTTGTTTTTTACGAAAAAGCAAACTGTTTGGCGGAATCCAAAATCGATGTTTTGTAATGTTAAAATGACTATAGTAGTTGTACGCCGATTGAATACCAGCTAATTGAATTGGAAAGAGGTCGAATTATTGGTTTACGGGAGTAGGGTTATTCATTTCGAGAAATCGCTAACCGCACGAACAGAAATCCAACTACCTGCATGATATGTTGTCAAGCGTGCTTTGATAATACTCAAAATCGGAGAAGAGTAAGTACCAGACATCCAAGGGGTACAAAAGAATATCAAGATCGACGTCTCGGACCAATGGCCTTTAGACAAAGATTTTCGACAACTCGAAATATGGCTGATCATTAGTTATGAGAACACCGCCATCTTGTAAGTGTGCGAACGGTATACCGTCTTATAAGGTCTTTTGTACAGTAGTATTATGGACCCCATCTTGTGCTACCTCTGACCGCTGAACTTCGACGTTGACGACTTCAGTGGTGCACAGAACGGTAACATTGGAATGTGGAATAGCATCAAGTTGTCTCCTCTGATTAATCTCGATTCTACCCCCACGGATTTTGGAGGTCCTAAGATATGAAATTAAGGTAGCTTAGCATAGTATTCCTCAAGAAGAAATAGACCACCTTATTGAATCAATACCAAGACGTGTTGGGGAGTGTATAGATCACTGCGGAGGACAAACACATTATTAATGAACTTAATAACATAATGAAGCACCTGCATAACTGGAAAGTACCAGGACAAGATGGTGTACAAAATTACTGGATAAAGGAACTGTATGCAACCCACGAAACACTAACAGCCCTTATAAATGACGTAATTACCCACCCACACAAGATGCTTAGTTTCCTTACGCATGGTGCTACATACCTCTTACCAAAGGACAACCTATGTGCACAGGATCCAGTAAAGTACCGACCAATCACTTGCCTTCCAACCTTATACAAACTCATAACATCTTGCATTAATCATCGCATTTTCAAACATTGCGAGCTGAACGACATAATTACTCAACAACAAAAGGGATGCGCGAAAAATTCGATGGGCTGCAAAGAACAACTGATAATTGATTCCGTTGTCTGCAATCAAGCCCACGCCAAACGTCGAAATCTCTACATGGCATAGGTGGACTACAAAAAGGCCTTTGATTCAGTTCCACATGATTGGCTCATTAAGGTACTGAAACTCTATATAGGGAATATTGTATTATTAACTTTTTAGAATATGGTTTGCCAGGTGGACCTTGCAAACCAAAATCTCACTGAATGAAAACTGACCCCTTTCCAATCAAAAGGGGTATTTTCTAGGGAGACTATCTTAGCCCACTGTGGTTCTGCCTTGCCATGAACCCTCTCTCAAACAAACTGAACTCGACTAATTTTGGGTTCAGTCTCAAACACAACAACGTACAAGCATTAAAGATAAACCATTTGTTATACATGGACGACTTAAAGTTGATGGCAGCTACGAAACAACAGCTGCATGATATGGTTAAAATAGTGGAAGGGTTCTCTAGTAACATCCATATGAAATTTGGCTTAGACAAATGCCGCATTATTAATACAGTTAAAGGCAAAATACAGCAAGGGCACTTCGAAATGGGAGATAGCACCTCAATTGAATCTATGGGGGAAGGTCATACTTATAATAAAGCAGGCTCAACGTATTGATCACATGACTATGAAAGAGGACCTAACAGCAGAGTTTTATAGAAGGGTAAATTAAACAGTAAAAATCTGTTTCAGGCTATTAACACCTATGCGTGTTCAGTGCTCAGTTACTCTTTAGGTATAGTTAATTGGTGCAAGACTGACATGGAACAATTACAACTAAAAGTTCGAGTTTTACTAACAAAAGCTCAAAATCACCACCCAAAGAACTCTGTCGAACGTACAACTTTGCCACGGTATGAAGGAGGAACAGGATTGACAGATCTAAGCAAACTATTAGATCAACAAATTTCCATTTTGGGTAGTCATTTCCAGAAACTCGCAGAATTCTCTGATCTACACAGTGTCATGTGCTTGGTTGATGACTCAACACCACTGCGACTGACACAACAACATGTCCAATTACACCACCAGACCACAGATCAGAAACTGTAATTCCAACTAAGAACTACTTAAAATACATCGTTAAAGATTCTTCTATTAACAACGACAGATGCAGGTACGGTTTCCAAACATCTGAATCTATCCAGCATATCACAGGAGGTTGTCAAGCGTTCGCTGCATCTGAATACAAGGAACGACACGATGCTGCAAAAATACTTCACCAGGAACTAGCACTGAAAATTATCACAGTCGGTAAGATTACCAAACTATAAATACAAACCAGAATCTGTTTTAGAAAATAAAAACTACAAGCTGTACTGGGACCGCACGATACTGACCGATCGGACAGTTGCTCAGAATAGACCAGATTAAGTTTTGGTAGATAAAGTCTCTCGGAAAATAACTTTAATTGACATAGCAATTCCTAACAACAATAATATAAACATCAAGCAAGCTGAGAAAATAACCAAATATAGAGATTTGGAATTTCAAATAAAGACTCAGTGGGACATGAATAACACACGAACTGTACCAATTGTTATGTCAACGACAGGACTAGTCCCAAAACATCTATTACACAATTTAAACTACCTCAGTTTGGACGAACATCTTTACAAACAAATGCAAAAAGCCGTCCTGTTAGGAAGGGCCCGGACGGTCAGGAAATTCATGGGAAACTGCCGCCACGACTCCAACCACGGGCCTGAAAACCTGGCAAGGGCCCCACAGAGCTAAACCCTTTTGATATCTAGGATATCTGGGGTTTAGTGAATTTTCCCCTAAATGCACTCATAGCGTGCCTTAGAGGGAGTGTGATACCATACATTGTATGGTCAAGTCGGGAAACTTAATAATACAGAAAATTACACTTCTTGGTATTTTTTATTCAAAATTTAATCATTTACTCCTTACTAAAGGGTGGTCCAATTTGAGGTTAATTTTGAATTTTTTAATAAAATAGACAAATGATTCTGCTAAACATGATCTTGAAGATAAAATATTAAAACTGCCAAAAAGAGCCTGTAAAAAGCTCTAACTTATAGGAAGATTAATAAGGTATAAACCTGATAATTTGCTGATAAGGTAGAATTGCTAATAGAATTTTGTGTAAGATCACACTTAAAATTTCTATTTGAAATTTAAGGGTTGTTAGGCGGTTTAGAAAGGTTCCATTGTAACTTTTTCTTTTAGTAATATTTTACTCAAAACTTTCCTAAAATTGGGTGGGCTGCTGACATAATATGTCAGGTTTGAAACCTTTTTAAAAGAAATGGTGTGAGCTTTTGTTAAAAATTTTAATTCGTTTATCTAAATAGAAAAGTGTTTCTTAAAAATTATTCCTGAAACTTCCACTTTGTATTTATAAGAGTTGTTAGGGGGCTTGAAGTGGTTCTGGCCAAAACCACTATAACTCTTTTACTATTTAATTAATATTTTCTATATAAGACACCAGCGGATCCAGAGGGGGGCTAAGGGGCTGAAGCCCCCCCAAATCATCTGAGTGGTATGCTTTTTTAATATTTATTGTGCTAAAATCAACCTTCAAGACGTCCCCCCCCCAAACGAGATCAAGCCCCCCAAATGAAAATCCTGGATCCGTCCCTGATATAAGGTATGCAATATCTTCCCAGGTTTAAAACATGCTATTATGAGGTTAAAAAAGTTTTTCCAAGGGACCATTGAGTAAAACCACCCTTAAAACGTTATTTAGACTAGTATAACCCTACCGTTAATAATTTTTGAAGTAAAAAAATTTAGTAATAAATTAGTTAAAAAGTAGTCAGAAATTATGGCATACTTGATTTTATATTCCGTTATAAAGTATCTGCTAGCTTAACGAAACTGGTTTTTTAGGCTTGTGAGAGGTAGAGGCCACGAGAGGTTGGTTTTCGATAGCTGTTTTCCACTTGAAGTCATAAAATATTCCGCTAGCATAAACGTTAAGTTAGCGTTCAACTCTGGGCCGAGTTGAACCTGGACCTAAGGTCATGTTTGTAAATATCGTGAATAGACATGATGCGCCGTACAGAAGATCCAAATCGTTTTGAGAAATACACTGATTTCTACTGTCTTCTAATAAAGCTACAATGTCCGTTACAACTTCAGGACCCTAATTAGCCAAAAGTTATGACCACTATCAATAAACATAAACAGTATTTATGTCAGTTATTGTCCCTAATATTCCAAGGCCATTTTAATGCTCTGTAACTAGACAATTTTCTTGATCAATTGTTAAGTTTTATTGCCATTGAAAACGGGGCCTGATTTAGACTCTGAAACTAGACTATTTGAAATTGTGGTGTCATTCCCAAAAAATCAGAAAAATATAAACCAGAGATGTCACAAATATCTTCCAGAAGATCCATTCTTCTCTAAGTAAGCATATATAAACATTAACAGTGTTTTTGGTCAGTGATTGTCCCTAATATTCCATGGCCATTTTGATGCACGGCAACTAAAGACAATTTTCTTGATTGTTGGGTTTTATAATCATTGAAAAAAAAGCTATGATCTGAAAAAGATGTATCTTGTTAAGAAATACATTTTTAAATCTTCCAACTGCTTCTAAACAGCTAGATATACTCTACAGAGTGATTCTAAGGTTGAACTAAAAACATATAATTATATAATATATAATTTTGCTAAAAGGATCAGTAAAATTAACCCAAATATAAAAAAATTGGAAAATTGAATTTAGTGAATATTTTAAGGTAGGTGCATAATTTTTCACATTATAGATGGATTTCAAGGAAAAGGGTGTTATTGAATTGATCAAATCTTTTATTTCAAATGATAGTACAATTATTTCGGTTTAGTAATGGAAAACAATATCTGGTAAGTGACCACCTGCTGTTGTACGACAAGCTTCTAATCTTTTGACAAAACTTTCTGGCATAACTGCGGTTCAATTATTTCAAAACAGTCAATAATGTTCTCCTTTAGGTGGTCAATTGTTTGTGGATCGTTGCCATAGACATTTTCTTTCAAATAGCTCCATAGGAAAAAATCTAGAGGTGTTAGATCGTAAGATCTGAGGGGCCATTTAATGTTTCCTCTTCGAGTAATTATTCGATTACCAAATTTCTATTTCAAACGATTGATTGTTTCTGCTGCTGAATGACATGTTGCACCGTCCTGTTGGAACCAATTCATCCCATAAAGAGATAGTAAGCATCGTTCTTAAAAAGCATGGACCAATCAGTCCACCAGCCCAAAAACCACACCAAACAGTTACTTTCTGTGGATGTGCTTCACCCCATATTCGACAATTTCGCTTGTTAACAAATCCACCCAAAATGTGCTTCATCGCTGAAGATGATTTTGTTGAAAATATTCACATTTTCAAGTTTCTGTTGTATGGCCCAATCAACGAATTGATGACGTAAACCAAAGTCTGTTGGCTTTATTTTTTGCGGTATCTGAATGCTTAAGCCTTTAAATGAAGATCTTATTGCAAAATTCTGAATAAAGTGATTTTTCAATTGCTGTGCACGATGACAAATTGACGTTTTTGGTTGTTCAACAACACTAGCAGTTACAGCTGCAATATTTTCTTCTGAACGTCTACTACGATGTTATGTTTTGCTTTTTTCATCTTTTACTGAACCAGTTTCAACAATTTTTCCAATAGTAACATTTGACGGACAATTTTCTGTTCCATATTCTATACGAAATTTTCTTCCAACTTCTGCACAACTTTTACCAAATTTAAAACAATTTTTAACAATAAACACGCGTTGCTCAATCGTATATCTCTCTCCATTTTTAATAACCGGAATATTCCTATTTGTCTTCTGTCAAACATATGATATTCTAGTAAAAAAATATAACTGGCGGCAAATTTAAAAATTAACCTCAAATTGGAACACCCTTTATAATATATAAGATTTACCAACACAATATTAGGTTTAAATATCTCCTACTGGATGTTGCTATTTCGTTGTCAGTGAGTCTATTTTCGATTTTTCGTTATATAGCGGGAAAACGGGGTTAAAAAATATAAAATATTGCATTAAAGGTACGAATATGCGAGTCAGCCAGCGTAGGTGGGGGACAAAGATAGATTTTTTTGTCCGCTACAGCCAAAGATTGGTCGTTTAAGCCAATATACACAAGAACTATCAGCAACGTCACTGCAATAAAAATCTAAGTTATCGAGAGTAAAGTGCCATTTTACGAGTTTAAAAAATACATTTTGCACATCCCTCTGGAACGATCGTGGTTAAAATGATACGTTCTGTAAGACATTTCTACAAATTATTTAAATTACAATTCTGCCATATTTACTTAACTGACTATATCATTTTTGAGCCCAATTTTGACCTCAACGTTATGCACTATCAGTACAAGGAATATTAATGTTCGAGCTTTGATTACAACCAAGTTATGATTTTTTTTTGAAAAACTCTATATCTCTATAAAAAATGCTCCGATCAGAATTTATACACTCATTTAAAGATTTACTGATTCTCTACAACTTGTCGAATGACGGGAATATGAACGCTTCAACAGTTTTCAGAATAAAATGATCCAGATTTTAGGGTTTTTAATGATCAAATAATTTACTTCTACGAGCTTGTTTTTTGAATTATGCCAATTATAACTTATAAACTGTTATTTATGTAAGTTTTGAAATTTTATTTCACTAAGAAATCTCTATTGAAGAGAGTAAAATGTAGACGTAAGGATTCATGTATAGATTTACAAATCTACATACGATTACAATAAGTTAATACACAGGGAGCACACGCAATTTTTTTTTATTATTATTAACAGGCATACAATTTTTCAGTGGGTTAATTTTGCCGAGACGCCTAACTTTTTCTTCTTCAAAGTTTTTTTAACATGTAGCTAAGAGAGCTAACACTTGTTAAACATGTCAAAATGGTGACTGATTTGTTTTATTAACATCAGTTAGTTTTTTTTGTTAAATCGTTTAATAATTTGAAAAGAACTCTCGATGGTATCGCCGCATCGGCACCCACTCTAAATATGTCAATTTAACTTGAGCAACATATTTACTAATAACAGCTTAACTTTTTCACTATTGCTTGGTATTATAATAATCGAATGACATCTTGGTCATACAAGTTAAATAGGAAAACCAGGCCAATCTATCCTACCTATTTTATTCATCTCCTTACCTTATCCTGCCAATTAAGTTCCCAAGCTACAACGTGAGATACCGTGTCAAGAGCTGAGTAGCAGCAGGGACATATAGTGTCGGGAACGGTTCCTCTGGAGTACCAGGTGGCACTCCAGATGTATGAAGGCCCTACCACAGTAATCGTGGCACTACTGGGATGGACTGCTAGTTCCCTAGATACTCGTGGGAATCAAGGAGTAATACAATCAAAACCAAACACAAATACACAAGAAGACCAAAAAAGAGAAACTTGGAGGTAATAAAACTGTAATTAAACTCTGCTACGTATTTTAACCATAATAATGGCATAATATACTACTTGTGAACTACTTGTGGATGTTAAACTATTTTTTAATCACCCTATAAACTATAATTCGACCCCATCTTATATTTCAACCACCCTGCATAAACAACTGCAACATTTTTTTCAACCCCTTTCATACCTATAATAATAGCTCAAGATAATTCAAATATCCTAAATGCTTATAGAACATGTTTTTTTATCCACCCTGTATATAATTCTATTGTACCCTTATTTCACGCACATTGTATATGCAACTACTTATGAACTTTACAATATAACTTTTTGTTATCCACACTGTATAAATATAGTTCTACTCCACCCGTTTTTCAACGACCTGGTACATACAACTGTTTATGGTCCACTTAATATATCTTTTTCGAATCACCCCGTATAACTTCCAACATATTTCAGCCACATTGTATTGTATATATGCAGCTATTTACGGGCAACCTAATATATATTATTTCAAGATTTTTTAAATCCATGTAATTCTCTAAGCTTTACCTATCCTATATATGGATCACCCTGTAAAATTATACTTTATATATCAGTTGATTTTTTTTAAATCGAAATATGTTACTTTGGCATCTTCCAAATTTTGAAAAAAGCCAAGTTGATGCAAGTATCTAATATTTGGTGCAAGCGGGGGAACCAATTTATTAATTGTGAGTTATCGAACATAGTAGTAGTTTATAGTAAGTTATAGAAGTTATATAAAATTGTCCCCATTACTTGCTGTCCTTTACCAAACCTTCTCTTCACATATGTTCTGAGTGAAAGAAAAAGCAGTCTTACTGTATACAAACATCTGTGTTTATTGCATAAACTTGCCTGCTATATCGCGTTTTAACAAGCTCTGACTCTTTATTTCCCAAATTCATAAAAGTCGTGCATCTCTTGCGAATATCAAAAAATGACGCATAACAAACACGCTTTAGGCTGAATGTATGAAAGGAACAAAAGTCTTGTACGCGTAATATTTGAAGCAAATCCTTCAAGTTGTCTGAATAAAAATATTAGCAAAACGTTTTACTTACGTTTTAGAAGCAAATCCTTTTCCACTCAAGTAAAAGTAGATGGTTATGAATAAAGCATACATTTTACTATAAATAATAAACAAGTTCTTCACAATACTTGCATTCAGTCAGTTCTACACTCACGTCTGAAGTAAAGATTGCCGTTTTTCAAGTTGATAGGGCGGGAGTTGTATTTGAGCGTATCATTAAACACTACAGGTTACATTGAAATACACCAGTAAACAATTTTAAAAGCGTATTTCTGTTTGAACCTGAAATTGTGGTGTGCTTAGCACACGTTCTTTGGTGTGCAGTCCTCTGAACATAAGATGAAAATGTGTTGATATTATTTGAACTATCCTGGTTATCAAAAGGGTATCAGGGAGGAATTTTGAGGAGACCAATCAACAGTGTCAAGAACCGTGAATTGCATTATCGATAATATTGCTAATAACTCTATCCAATTTTCTACAACTCAAAAAGAAATAGTTCAGGAAATACAATTGTGGCATAGCAAATATCAGTTTGTAACAGCAATTGAAATAATGAACTGAACGCACCTTGGGATACAAATCTCACAAAGTCATGGCAACGAATATATTCAAACAAGTTAAGTTTACAACTGTAACTGTAAGCTGGCCAGGGTCCATTCAGGATGCATGTATTTGAAAATTTAAGTTCTTACAAAGAAAGAATATCTCGAATGCCGAAAATATACCTAGTAATTATAGCATGAACTATTTTGCATAATATCGCTAAGTATTTAGAAAATCAAGATTTCGAAGTACATGACTACAGTGAAGAGGATAGAACAGTCTTAACTTGGACGATGTTGATAGGAAAGAACATGTCCTCCTATTTGTTTTTTAAATGATATTTGTGGCATATTTTTCAATGTTTAAGTACTTCTTGGGAAATAACACTACCAAGTTATGAAAATTTCTGTATATTCCAAACGTTTCGGGGTCTAGGTCAGACCCCGTTGTCAATGGTTAAGAAACTATGAATAAAAAAGGCACAATTCTAAGATGTAAAATTAAAATGTTTGACAATATCTATTATTTGACTTCTGACGCAACTAAGAGAATTTTATTTGTAATATACAGGGTAGCACAGAAACTTCTAAAGAACATATGATCTAAAAGTTCTTTTCAAATTGTAAGAATTTCAAAGGGAGATCTTCAGAATTTTAATAATAGGTATTATCAAACATTTTAATTTTACATCTTAGAATTATGTCCTTTTTATTCGTAGTTTCTTAACCATTGACAACGGAGTCTGACCTTATTTTCATAACTTGTGGTATTATTTCCCAAGAAGTACTTAAATATGTCATCCTATGTCAGGAACTATGAACTGTAATTTACTTTTACCTTCCTGCATCTCCTATTTGTTCGTTGATTACATGACAAAATTGTCTAATAAATTAAAAGTGTTGAAATATTTATTATATTTATGCGTTAATGTGAGAAAATATACTTACCAGTAACCAGAAATAGCAGAAATTTTTAATACTTATAAAAAAGGAAATGGTATGAGTAAAAGGGAATCATTGTTAACACAATAAAGTAAATGCTTCTACACTTACCTATTGGTTACAGCAAATACTTTTACTTCTACCCATTTAGTTATAAGCAAATTCTTTTTTACACAAATTTGGTCTATTGTGACTGAGGACTGCAGATTTGGAGATGAAATTTCTACATAATAGGTAAGCTTACACAATAAACAATTCTGACTGATCATATTTTGGAGATTTCTCTAAGAGGCAAAAAGTAGACCGAATATTTTTTTCCAAATTGCCTTACCACTCTGCCTACATTACAAATTTCTGTTTATCTAGTGTTTCCTAAGAAAACGGTGCTACTATTTGGCGGCCATAATATGACGTCAATCAGTAGACGTAAGAAAACGACCGTCCTCATATTAAACTTTAAAAAGACGGACAACCTTCTGTAAATATGTGATTGCTGTAAAAAATGGAGCATCTGTACATGCATTAATACTACTAACGTAGTATATTTAAATTTCGTGCTACAGCAGTTGTATTTGAAATTTTAGTGTGTCGAAATCTGCACTAAAATAAATGAAAATTGAGGGAAAACTTTCACTTCTCACCAGCTATTAATCATGTAGGAGGTGTTTAATGATGTAGTACATGATGAATGGATGATTTAAATTCAAAACTATATAACAGACAGATAAAGCCATTGTTATTTTTAAAAGATTTTCAACGTCTATGGAAAAAGTCCTTCGTCAACTCTATACAATAGTTAAGTCTGCCACCATGCAAGTGACCTCCTCAATAGTCATTTCGAAATTACTTAATTTATAGCTACATAGATATGAATATATCATGCACATACGTACCAAATAGTTAAATATCGTTTTGTCTTAATGTAATACTCAATATTTACTGTTCGTAATGGTGATTGGAGAAACAAACACCCAACTATTCCGGAGAAAAATATCGCAAACACTGCAAATCATTAACAAATGGTCGGTGTCAAAAAAGATCGGCACTTTTGAGGAACTTAGGATCTATAGGTCATGACGAAACGTCATCCTCTATTTCTACCTTTAAATGTCAAATTTATTCTACAAATTTAAACATGTGCCCCTCGAAATATAGTCGGTTTAAACTATAAAGTTTCATCAATAGTTGAATATTTTCCTCATAACTTCTAAAGGGAACACCCACCATGTATGACGTTAACAACATAGTCATAAATTCAGAGAACATAACAAGTGATGTAGATATTTGCAGAGCCCAATACAACATTATATCCCCTACTTTTATCACTATTATTGGTAGAATCTAGTTCTTCAAATTTAAATTGGCCCACTCTCGAGTCAAACCCTAGTTTATGAAAATCACATAATTAAATTCTACATAAAATCTGTGCAAATATTGCTGATAAAACCTGTTTACAAATGTTACAAAATTTCAACAACTTGTGAAATGCTTTTCTCACATTTAAATTAGTTTTTTTTTTCAGTATATAGCTTATTACACAAAAATATAAAAATCAAAATAAGGCCACAAGTAGCCAAGCCAAATTTCATTAAAAAAAGCGGTACTCATTTTACACTGAACAATGGAAGCAAAAGCTTCTTACGACACATACTTCCGGTCTTCCGTAATCTCTGTGTCTCATTTTCTCTTTCTTTGTGTGAACGGATAGAAATTTCCTGAGAATTAAAATAATTGTCATTATTTTGATACGACTCAAGTATTAATTAATTAAATATAAAAGCTAAGCAATATATGACGTGCAAGATAATTTTTAATTAAATTATCAAATTTGTTCAATTAGAATATTTCACACATGTCATACTTCACCTATTTAATATTCTTGCATTATATAACAAGGTCATTTTAATTATAACAGATTAAATTATGAGAACAACATTTAAGCAGATATTTTTTAAATATCATAACATCTCCAGACTATTCGTCGAAATAGTTAAATCCAATACAGATTTAACAAATTATCAAAATGCATTAAATTAGGGTACCGCAAAAGGGCGGCAAACAGCAACCCTAAAGGTTTTAGAATATCTCTTAGACATTTAGGGAAAATATACATTTTACATAACTTGGTTGCAAAAAAAACTGGTCCCTCAACTATAATATTATTTAATATTTTGCAATTCAGATCATACCCTCTTTCTATACCAGCGCCATTCTGGTCAGTTTTTGAACTTGTTATTTAATGCTTTCAGCTGTAAACTTTTTCAGTTTAATCCCCCTATAAGTTGGTCATCCTTGTCTCTTCCATCTATAAATTTGACCTTTTAACGGAGTTCTAGTTTGTCTTCCATATATCTATCATTCATACACTCGTACATTTTTTGTGTTGTTCTGAGTTATGTCAAGTCTCTAATCTAGAATATCGTATACAGAAAACTAGAATCTTTATTTAAAACGAAAACAACATTTTGTGCTGGTCTTATATATTATTTGTTTATTTATCATAATTTAATGATTTTTTATAAATAAAGAGACTCTTATTGCAATTTCAGTTTTTGCATTTCATTGCCATACTTGTCTATTTCCATATGTGTAAGTCTTGGCCTCTATTAAGAAGCTTTCGCTTCAAAAAAAAAACTGAAATGGTAACCTCCTTCATTTTGGATGCCGGTTAAAACCTATAAGCAAAAACAATCATTTAGTCATGATACGTTGTTTATTGGCTTAGTTTTGTTCAATTCTAGTATTTTTCGATAAACTATGCCTAGATTTCAGAGACGAATACAGCGCCTTGCACGACTGTAATAGTGCCATTAAACACTTTTAAAGCGTTCCCCTTAATCGTCTTCAGTTACTGCACACATTTCCTGATCCTTTCCGTTGTGAACATGTCTGAGTCATAAACACAAACGCTAGAGGAATTCTGATATGAGTTGGGGTAAGCTGGGATGCGATTAATTGAGAAGAAATTAATTGCGTTATCTGTTTCATGCGAAGACGCCTTAACAAGTACTGAATTAATAGGAAGGGTGCATTCGTTATTAAAATGAATCCTGGAAAATTTACAGTTTTCATATGAGTTTTAATACTCATCACTTAACATTGCAAAAGAATTTGTTAAATTATTTAACGTCATATTTGTAAAACTTCTTGTGCTGCTTTATTTTTACGAATGGGAAATTTTTTATATATATTTTGCACATCAACATCAACTTAGTTATCACTAACAAATTTTATGAGAAAATACAGAAAAATAGGGTTTAATACAAGTATATTAAATTTTTGTTTATGGATTGCTCTTCATGTAATAGTAAAAAACTAACGAGGTCTCCAGAAGTGCTGAAAGGTTACCTGAGATAATATAACACAACGTTCACACAAAGTACAGCCCTGGCATAGATAATTTTGAACTCGTCGTTAGTTAATATAACTCATTTCTCTATAACAATTATAATGGTTATATTTTTTTGAGTGACTTTTAATTAACTTCTTTTAGAGTAGAGGAAATTAATTTTCTATTTGCATGTTATTAATTGTAGAAATGCATTTTCCTTACTGTTCAAACAGACGCATCATTGCGAATTCTGCAGGCGCATTACAAGAAGAGATAAATGTGTTCCATATATCAATCGTATTAGCTCAAGCGCATCCTCCCATTGAACCCATTATCCTTTATCCAACTGACATCCGTTATCGTTACGCACAGATAAAGCAAAAAATATATGTGCATTTCATTTATTTCAATTTGTATGAAAATTTTTATTTTATTATTATCACAGCTCAATATTACACATTACATATTAATATCCAAAAAAATATATGAATTAGGTGTTGCGGTTTTAGTTCAATGCTGGTTCAATGCAAGTATATAATTGACGAAGGACCTTTAGCGGAACAATCAATAAACCACGTGCCGTCGCGTAAATTAATTCACCAAATAAAGTTAATCACTGACCTTTAACGTCGAAGCTCTGCAGGTGGTGTTTTCTTGGTTCTTCTTTCATCAGAGGCTAGCTCCGCAACAGCAGAAACTGATTTTTATAGCTTCCATGGACAACACGTTACACAAAAAATAGCGACGTAATGTTCATTGATTGAACAAACAAAAAATGCGGGTTTAACAACAAATGATGCGCTTTTGTTAACACAAAAGGAACAAACTGAAAGCGGTTTAGCGGTTATTACGACCGGAACTAATAACTCGCGGAATCGTAACACAATAACAACATCGTCTTAAGACGGAAACAAAAGCGTCCAAATAGCTTAGAAGTCAATACAAGAATCACGAATACTGTCTTTATTTTACACTCAAAAAACACTTAAAAATAGCATTAGCGCGACGGAAGGTTTTGGAAAAGGTGCAGAAGTTTAAAAATCAATGAAGTAATTCAATCAAATTTAAAACAATACACTAAACAAATTGCGGGAACGCACCAGTATTAGTTTTTGTTTATTTTAATAAATAACATCTCTCGAAGTGCCAATTGGATTTGAAAGCTTTTTTGATAATTAATAGCCTATTTATTAAGAAAATTTAGGGAATCTAACATACCCAATAGGTGCCCCTATGGTACCGTTTTCCTTCTAAACGACTTAACCGATTGAGGTCATTTATCTTGACAAGGTAGTGGTTTATAGATAATCTAGGATCTGATAGATGGTACTAAAGTTATCGTATAAATGTGTCTTCAAATATTCCCACAATATATCTGTTTTGTGGAAACGATGCTTTGTAGCTGTGCTAGGATCCGAAACGTTGCGCTCTACGGATCTTAGTGAACATATGTTAATAGCTCGTTTACATTATGCCCCAACCCCTGCTGCTCGAGCTGCCGCCAGGCTACCAGAATTACTGCCGAAATAGGGTGAAAATCTCGTCTCGTTATGCCGAAGTGGACCGGGAAGTAGGCAGGTAAGTATGAAGAGCAGTATATAAACACCATACTTCTCCTAATGTTGTGACTGCTACTCGCACTGCTTTATGCTCCCCAAAAGAGCGGTTTTTGAGCGGTAGTCAAAGGACTGAGCCGTTCATCGATCGTTTATAGTCCAGGTAATTTAAATAAATGCTGAAGAAAATTGTTTTCTGCACTAGCTCCGGCCCGCTCATGAACGGTTTATAGTCCAGGTGATTTAAATATATGCTGGAGAAAATTGATATCTGCAAAGGAACAATTGTAGGCATTTGCCACAAAATTCAACATTTTTTATCAGTAGATATTTTTTTATTAAACAATAAAAACCTTCAAATAAGTCCAAAGATTTAGTTTATTGTTTTTAGATGGACATTGTTGAATAAAGTTTAATTTCCTCATTTTTTAAATATAATACTTTACACAAAAGGCAAAAACGCAATTTTTTACTTCTATGTCGTTTAATTTTACTTTTAAACATTTTTAATATAAATAATGTAGATTTTAACAAACCCAATCTACGCTGGTAGTTGTAGATTCAGTAGTTGAATTAAAAATATTAAGTAAATTTTAATTTTATATTTCAATGTTATAAGAGAATCCAAAGATTAAAGCTATAATTAGGTAATATGTGTTATATAATATAAAATTATCACTATTAAATAAAATATCAAAAACTAGTGTTTAAAATTAACAGATATGTACTTATTTTATAAATAAACCCCAAATGTAGCATAATTAAAATATGAAATTATTTTTGGAGTTGTTTTTCTTGCGTGGTAAAGCGGTGTAATTGGAAAATTCTAAAATATCAAAAAATTTTCAGCTTTTTTTTAAATTAAGTGAAATCAGCAAAATCAAAGTTTCTCGTAGATCACTTCTATAATGTATGTTAGAGTAAAAACATATGCTTATTAAAGTTGAAGGTAGGTAAAAGTAAGGTCTATCGAATGACAGCATCAAAGTTGTAAAATATTGTGTTGTTGCTGTGCAGATTGCAAAAAACCCTTGACTACTGAAACAGAAGAATTTTTTAATTTTAAAAATTCCTTTGTTTGACGCCATTTTCTAGGCTCGTGGGATAATAAATTCAAGTAATTCACAAGCACGCAGTAGCCAGACTCTTCCCCGCTGTAAACTCAATTATGCAAGATTACACTTATTTTTGTTGTAAATTGAGTTATTGCTAAAATTGAACTGAATTTTATCACGAAATTGTCAATTTAGCAAGTCAAGAGCTATTTATTAGTTATTGCAAATACTATGTTTTTTGCAATGTGCAAAGCAACAAACGAAAATGTGTCGATTCTATTCCATAGATCTTGCTGTTACCTAGAATTTTTGTATTCACATATTGCCATTACAACTTATTGCCAAGGAAAAATATAAATTTTTAAGATTTTATCAATTTCTACTTATTACAAAAAACAAAACCTGATTTTTTAAAAATATTTTCGATATTTCCATATACATCGTTTTAACACGCAAGAAAAACAAGTAAAAAAATTATAGTTTATCTTGTCACGGAAAAAAATTATCATTATACTACTTATGTTATAAGTAGGAACGTACTACATTTTTTTACTATGATAATTATCTTTCTCTCGCAAAATGTTGAATAAAACTTAACATATAATATAACAATGTATCGGTCTTTCCTGACTTTTCGATATTGTAAAGAAAAGTACAGCTCTATATTAAAAAAAAACAACGATAATTTATTTTTTTCAACGATACTGTGAAAATATTATTCCTGGAGATAATTTTTTTTTGTGAAATTAAGAGATGTATCGTTACGACTATAGGTATTTTAATAGTAATCGCATTTCGTTACCCCAAACAGTAAATTGACATAATACGGGTTTTCTTGTAGTCGTGCCTTAGACATTGATTTGTTTTTTTTTCAATTTTTTGTTTAAATTTTGGATTTTTGAAACTACTAGAAATATCGATATTTTTATTGGTCAAAGTAAATTTAATACTTTACAAAAGACATTTCTTAACATTTTTCATTAAATTCACTACTTTTATAGTTATTCTTTATTCAAAAATAATATTGAATTTAATTTCAACTTCGAATAATTTGAATATTAATAACCTTTTTGTATAGTATTAAATTTCCTTCAAGAGAAAGTATTTAGATAAATAAAAATATGGATATTTCTGGTATAACTATAATCCAAAATCGAGCACTGGATGAATGTAAACACTCAGTCTCGCTCGTAAAAACCACTCTTTTGACTAGTATCAGGGAGTGGCAGCAGCAGCGGCACTAACTAGTGAAGAAGAGTGTTTACATTCTCGCACTGCCGGCTGCCCTACCTAATTCCCTGCTCACTTCGGCATGAACTAAACGAGCTGTAAGTTTTGTTCCTACCTGCAGTTTCAGTATCGCCATGAAACTATCATGAAATCACTTGCATCGATTTTGTAAGCAACTGAGAGTTTAGCACTGTTCAAGGTATCATCATTGTCTAGTAAAAAAAATCTGAGTTGGAACGGAATTATGACAACTTTTTGTCTGAGCTCCGTATTTCATAACTTAAGAGGCCTTCATACTTTAATTACCAATTTTGTCAATCACCTTAATATTTAAAATACAACCAAAAATACCCTAATATCAATACCGCCAAAACAATAAATTATGTCTGTCTGGATTTAGCGATGTGAATTGAACGAAATAGCTTGACAGACGTCTCTATTTTCAACACAACGAACAAGTTTCGTATGTTGTTAATCATGCCAGATTCCTCAGATTTTTGCACAATTGTGTACGACGGGCGAGTATTAGATTCTGACAAATAATATCACTGCTGCATGATTTTTTAACGAATTGCAATGGATATTAATTAATCAATAAATTTGCACTAATTTATATAAACAAGAAAAAAATACAAAAATATAATTAGTCAGAATTTTGCTACAAGTTAAAAACAATCTAATAAAAAAGCTTTTATTAGATTTGATATTTTTAGGTCAGTTAGTCAAATAGTCTTTTGATATAAAATTAAACGATTTTTTAATTAACGCAATGACATAGTTCTGCACGTGTACATACCATCTGGTATATAAGAGAATTAAACTTGATAAACAATAAATTAAGTCATCATAAAATTTTTATAACCTAAACTCAGTCTTCAATAGAAGATGCTTTAAATAATGGGACTTGCATTATATTTTTTGTAAGTTTCCAAATTTGGTGAAACAACCCCGAGTAAAACTATTTTCGTCTCATTTTGAATTCTTATCAGCAAATAATAGCTCTACATTCATTTTTATGTAACCCATATATCTTTACTTCAAAATTCCCTCCAAGTAGTATAGTAGAATATATATCATAACTCATACAGATATCTGCCTATATGGGAAAATCATATTACGAATCATACTTTAACAAAAAGCATATATACGATGAATAAATCCGTAATAGTTTTCTTAAAGAAAGATGACGCGAATAAATTCTGGGTAACACTTATAATACCCTGACAAGTACGGATGAATTTTTCTATCGCATATGTTCGGATTCTTTGTTTGTTCCATTTTGCTCTGAATTTCAAATTTTAGAAGAGCTTGATTTGTCATACCGTCAGAAATTTAGACGTATATAAGGAAATATATCACCTAAGTTTAAAAGCGTGCTCTCAATAATATATTTTTAAAGATGTTTTATAATGACTTGACCTTATGTGGAATTTCTGATTCTTATAAATTTGAGTTGGTAAATTAGTTTATTAGACTGTCCTAGTTAAAAAAATCAAACTTACTCTAAAAATGTTCTATGCGTAAAATCATTATTTTTCGAAATATAAAAACAAAAAGTTTATATTTTTAACGGAGTTCAAAAAAGGAGGAGGTTAACAATTCCGCTGTATATGATATCAATTTTAATTTCAAATATGGGTAGAGATAATTTCCAAATACAGTTGTCATTCGACATAGTACGCCTTCCGATTTGAGGTCGTTGTGAGCTATTTTTTCCCTGAACCTCCTAGGTGTCGATACCTATTGCGCCATGTAATATTATATTCTGATATTTTTACTTAATACATAATTAATTATTGTAGATTTTGATCAGTTGAGGGAAGGGCCACTGATGACGGAAACAACATATTGTCAATGGATTGTGAATTCTCTAAAAAATAGCAAACCCTATTATTCCATTGAGGAGGTTTTCGGAGTGGTCTTATTTTTTTGACGTAGAAATCCAAAATTAACTGAAAATTAACAAAACATGTGGAGATTTTCAATTCATCCTATATACATTGTGTCTCCTTAAACTGGAATCCTATTAAGAAAAAAGTTCTTTATAAAAAGTTCTGCATGGTTTCAAAAATAATAAATGAAATCATATTATGTCACTTTTTTCACTAGTAATCGAGAATTGTCAAAAAGATTATGAAAGGACAATAAAGTTTGCTATCAAATGCTTGCTGACGTTTCGCTTTTATTCATTGAAAGCTTCATGAGGTCTAAAAATATGAGGTTCATGGCGTATACAATAATATAACTGCAAATTAGATAATACGAGCATATTTTAGAAAAAATGTGTAAAGTGTCACGAAAAGAATTATTGAAAATATATATACTAGGCAGTTCGATGAAATATACAAAACAATATAAAAAAATGTGTATGTGACGTGATAATATTTTTCACATTTTTTTGGAGATTTTATCAAATTATCTTTTTAACATTTTTATACATTTTTGTAGATATATTATTTTATTTGTGATTATATTATTGTATATGCACTGTACCTGATGTTTTTAGCTTTTATGAAGCTTTCAACCAATAAAAGCGAATCTCCGGCAAGCATTTAATAGAGAACTTGAAACAAACGTTCACAAGAGCAATAATTCTAAATCGGAACCTTGTTAAGAAATAAAAGTTTACAAATTTACGAGTCTAATTAATGCTAATAGTACGTAAACGGCACACAAACATTTAGCGGATTCAAAATTTCATCTGGAACCGATATTACCCAGCTGGATTGTTGGGGCGATAAGCTCTATCTTCGATTGATTAACACTATTGAAATTTAAAAAAAAATACAAATCAAATAAACAACAATATTAGAATGATTTTAGCAAAACCAAGTTTGTTTTTCTTGAATGCGTCTCATGTTAGCGTCACTAATGTACTGTCAGAAATTTGGTCAGAATACAGTAATTTGATTTTTCATACATAATGAAAATGGTAATTTTAGAAATTGATGAGCCTCAGATGTTTGTAGTAATCATCAAATGGGACATCATACTACATTATTTATTTATTTATTTGCCTTTATTAAAATCTGTCGTCGTAGCTCAATGCTTTGTGTTTATAATATTGTACCCTTGATTTGCAGCAATATTTGATTTTGTTTCTGACCGATGTCGTTAATGAGCCATGGATATTAAAAGATTACTTTTCTTCTATGATGGATTACATTTTGCCAGATCTTGTGACACATCCTATTGAACAGTTTTATCCAAAGTACGTTTATTTTGTTTTTGATCTTGCTGTTTCACTCAACACAACATAATAGTTATAAGCAAATTAAATGAGTTTCCAGTTCCAGTGATTTTAGAGTGATACTGTGAAGCCATGTAAAATTCGATTCGAGTTAACAACAAGAAAATAACTGAAGATGTTCAGAAAGTCAAATGACAAGAGAACTCCACAACAGAATTTTTTCAAATTTAGTTTTAATTATTAATTTTGGTAATGTATTGTCTCACTGAAAAAAAAATACTACAAAACTTTCCCCTACAAACAATAATTGTTATGCTAGCTCATCCGATTTCTGCTACTACACCCGGACATATTTACATATTTAGAAATTTAGTTTTGTAATATTCCTTTCCGCCGCTGTACTTGGTAACTTTGTCTCAGCTGCATAGAAGCTATGGACTTTTGGTTAAGGGAGTAAAGTGCCATACTTATATTGAAGATTAATGCTACGTTTTTAATACAATGAAGTTATGAATTTTCAGGAAAAATCAACAATTTACCGGTTATTCCAACTATCCTCTATGAAAAATGCATACATTTATATGGGCTCAGTTTCATTAGTTACAACTTTCCGATTGTCGACATTACAATCGCTTCATCACTTCATAATTGTTTGCATAATTTACTTCTACGAACTGCTGTTAAAGTTTTATGGCACATTAATGCCTCTACTGACTGTAATACAACTTTTTAAAGAACGATAATTTTGTAGTTATCACTTACACTAATACTTATCTACGTTTTCAAATAAAAATGTGACTTTATATGCCCGGTGCAAGTTTCTAATCCACATTAATTTCCTAGTTGCTCTCGTAAAGGTTACATTACTTATGTATCACACACTGTTATATCTCCTTTCCGCTTAATTCTGCAGTTTGACGTATGAGCTGTCTACAGCCTAACTTAAATCTAGCAGACCATGCATAGCAACTACACAGCTGGCTTGCAATAATATCACATATGCATTAGAATATCTCACCCAGGAAATCATAAAGACAAACTTTAGTGGAAATAGTAATAGAGTTAATTCTACGTCAGGGATTCTACAAATTGTTAAGTCATGAGAAGTTTCCAGAAATTCCTTTATGAAACTACTTAAAACTTTAACTTCATATTCTTTATGAGTTTCTTCATAAGACTGTGCATATAAGGCAGCTTTTTAAGTGTTAAATACTGTTGCCATGAATTAATTAGCTGGCATTAACAAAAATTCAGCTGCTATTTATTTATTGATTTATTGATTTAATGATTTATTTACTGATTTATTTATTTATTTATCTTGCACAATAGGTCACCTTACAGGTCTCCACATGGGCAAACTCTTAATCAAGATGACACATATTGACAAAAAAAAGGAAATTACATATGAGTGAGTCCAAGACAACAAACATGACCATTTTATAGTTCAATACAAAATTTTGTAACCTAATTACTTGACGAATAAATGATTAAAATTTAAAAGCTTGTTGAATGTTTTTTCATGCAAATTTTTTTTTAAATAATATTATAGTCATTTTTTTACGAAAAAACAGACAAAATCGATATCAAGCAATGTTAAAGACTACCGCCAGCTAAGTGAACTTGAAAGAAGTCGAATTATTGGTTTACGGGAAACGGATTTTTCATTTCGAGAAATCGCCAACCGCACGAAAAGAAATCCAACTACGGTTATGAGATGTTCTCAAGCGTTGTTTGATAATCGGGGAAGAGTAGGCACCTGACGTCGAAGAGGCACAAATGAAGTTCAAGATTGACATCTAAGACTTATGGCCTTTAGAGACCGATATTTGACAACTAGAAATTTGTCTATTGAGTGGTTAGGAGGAAAACCTTAATCGGCTCATGGATCCCATATTTCAACAAGATAATGCTCCGCCTTTTGTTGCTAAAGTTAGTTTAAATTTTTGAAGAGACCAATGTTAATATGTTGCCATGGCCGCCCAGATCCTAGGATCTTTCGCCCATATAACATTTTTGGGATATGATACGTAGGAGGCTCGGAAATTTACCCCAGCCCCCATGGACCTTGGAGGTTCTAAGACATCAAATACTGGTCATTTAGTCGTTTAGGATAGTATTCCTCAAGAAGAAATAGACGACCTTATGCCAAGACTTGTTGGAGAGTGTATAGATAACCGGGGTGGACAAAAACATTATTAACGAACTTAATAGATAAAGAATTCAAACTCCTATGTGTTTTTTGTTCGAACTTTAATCAGTTGCTCCTTACTATAGCATCTATATGGGTTTAAAAAATATTACAAAGAAGTGTTATGATCTACAAGGTGTTTCATATATCACAGCAATATTAAATTTAAACATTTCTTTCTGGATGTTGCGATTTCTTTATCAGTCAGTATATAAAGAAATTTGAAAGAGAAAATAAAAAACAGCAATTTGCAGAAGAAGAACATTATTCTGGGCAACAAAACCAGATTTTTAAAAATAAAAATATAATTATTGGTGTACCTTATAGAGTATTCGAGCAATGCGTCATACTAGTTCTGGCATACGGAGCTCAAATGCGGACTATTACAGACCAATCGATGAACAAATTAAGAGTGAAACCAAGAACAATGGAATGCCTAATGTTGGACAGCCTTTAACCATCACAAATAAAACTCCTGGATAAGAATCGAAAATCGCAACTGAATTGAAACGAAGCAGCCGAGGTGACATGAAATAAGCAAGAACAATGGAGGCTGTATCTGAGTAGGAGCTGCAGTGGAGCGACGCAGCCCAATACGAAGGTCTATATTCTGAAATCGAGCTTATATATGATGCTGATGAGAATAGATTTAATATGTTATTGGTAAAACTATTGTTTACGACACTGAGCAACAGAACTAATATAAACATTTAGTGTTTAACTTTAGGCAAAGTACTAAAAACTTCCCTGCTAAATCATTAATGCAATATTAAATACGATTGTCTTGAACTTTATAAACATTATATATTTTTTCTTCTTTAAATGTTAACTTTGAACTTTATAAAAGTACTCGAATAGACTTATCAAAAAATCAGTCAAACGTTCCGTCCTACGCAGGGAACCTGTTTTAAATTACATATAAATCATTTATTTAAAGTGGGACCTCTCGTCGTGACGAAAAAACGCTAAATTATGCATTTTCACTGGTTCTCGCTTTACATAATGTTCGTTATTCCACATATGCCTTTGCATCATTATCACAAATCATTCTTCCTTGAAATTCAGAGGCAAGGGAGAACAAAAACACGAGCAAATATAGAAATCAAAATGCTGAAAGAGTCATTTATTTGGCGATCCACGGCTGACGACAGGTTTATTTGCAACGGAGATATTCCAGGAAATGAAAAGGGGTGGTTTATAGGAAATGCGGTTTATGAAATTATCTTGTTTCTCATTCGATATTTTCATGCTTCGATGTTTGTGAAACTTTGCAAATAAACATAATTTATGAAACGAGATAGATATGAAAGTAGTATATGTTCGCCCTGTCATAAAGCCTAAAATGTATGTTAGATATGGGATATGAAAAGATTTCCAACAAAATTCAATTGCGGTATTTACTATTTTATTTTAAATTAAGCATTTATTGCAAATGTGCAAAAACTCAAGCAGACTATTAATAACTATCATTGACACTAACATACCTGTCAGTACGAAAATCTAATTTCAAGTTAATTATAATTAAAATCTTAAATGACTTAATAGTTATTGTCTAGTAGGGGGTATTTTAAGATCAATAAGTATAAGATGAAGAGCTTTCTTCCACTCTCCTTTCTCTCCCAGTATCTCTCTTTCTTTCTTTCCACAAAAATAACCTCTCGAAACATTAAGTATTGGATAGATGTTACTGAATAGATATCACATATTAACAAATTTTTTCAATCTTATCACCTAAGCGCAACTGGCAAAGGTTTCCCGATTAAATACAATATGACGAGTGGAGCATTATGTCGTGAGACAAGGAGATATCTCGAATGGATTATATTGAAAATTATTTCAGATAAAGATTATGAGGTTCCGAGTGAGCCATCAAATGGTTCATATTATGACTTCTGGCTTTAGACTGGAAATGATCTTTGTGGGTGGGCCGTTGTTTTTGCCATGCATTTGGATAAACAAACACTTTTTTAGCCACACGTAACTGTTTTAATTTGAAATAAGGAAATATCTCCAGTGGATTTCATTTTTCTGAAAAAAATTTCACTTAAAGTTGTAATGTTTTACAAGAACCATCAAATGGTCCGTATTACGTGTTCCGGTTTGGACAGCAAATGACCTTAACTGACCGGAAGTGTTTCTTTGATGTAACTACCAAATTTTAAACGGGAATTTCTAAGATAAATGCAAAACAACTTAAAATATTGAGAAATAAATTAAATCAATAAACCGTCAAGAACAAAAATTGTTTTTAATTTCTCTTTCGAAATCTGTAATAAAAATGAGGAATTTCTATTTCAAAAATTATATCCGGTCTGAAACGGTCCAAACCGGAATTCACAATCGGCTCCAGATATTTCCCAGTCTCAAAATAAACCACTCGTAACAAAGTATGGTTAATTTCTGACCAAAATGTGGATAGAATCAAAACCTATTAAGAATAAAGAGTATTTATTTTTCACTTTTATATTAAAATGCACCTGAAAATTTTAATATTTATATTAAAAACAAATCCGATAGGAAAATGTAATTTGAAATTTACCTGAAAAACTTACCGTGAAACTGTATTCAAAGAATTAGTAATCTAGGAGTCATATAGAACAGCTCCAGATTCGGAAGAGTATCAAAGAAGAAAAATACTTTTTAAGGAGGCAATTGGAGCTCCCATCTGCCAAGTAAATTGTTTGCTATAATACAATTTATACATTTGCCTGAATCTTATAAAATCTTGCAACGTTATGTTGTACAATTATTAAGAATTTTTCACCAACCTCCAAACAGGCTGAAGTTTTCAATGCAGTGAAATATTTTTGTTTTTGTTTTTAATTATTTTTATTATGAATGATACCAGATTGCATCGCTGGTTGTGTCCAAATTTTAACTATTATTTATTTGTTTAATAGACTATGCACCGGGATAAGTCCCATTTGAATACGGGGAATGGAGTGAGATACTGAAGTCAGATGAATTTATCTTCTATACTATTATAAAATTGTAGTTTGTCTGTTTCTTTGTTTGTTTGTTTATTTGGGCATCACGTAAGAACTAGTCAACTGATTTAGCTAAATCTTTTTTGTTGCAAAGCATATAGTTTGACTTAAAATCTGTCATACATTTTATTTACCTACAGTGACAAAAACTGTAGATATATCGAAAAAACTACTTCCATGATCGGTAAAATAACATTAATCAATTGGTTCCACCGCACACACTTGCATTAGCTTAGCTTTTATTCAAAATTTGGAATATGCTTGTTTCAATTTAAAAAAAATTACTGACATATCAAGCGTAATTTTACAGGGTGTTTCGTGTAAGTGAAACATAGAGCGGAATAGAATTACAAGGGTTTAAAAATTCTTTTAAAATGTTATATTATGGGGAAACAATCAGGTCCATCATAAACAGGGTGTTTGTAATACAGGTTGAAGTAGAGATATACATAGAAGGTAATAAAAAAAAATTGAAAAAAATTGGTATATAGGTTTGCCCCATATATGCAGTAGCAGTTTTGGTGAAATATACTGGGAATTAATGGATTTATATTTATAGTTAAACAATGTGGGCCAAAAAAATTAATATTGGGTGGCCGATAAGTGGTTGCATATACAAGGTATTTGAAATAGAGGGAAGAGTAGAATTATAGTTAAATCAGGTGAATAAAAAAATGTTGGAAAAATTTTGTAGGATAAAATGTATTGTATATATGCAATATCTGAAACTTGGTGCGAAATAAAATTATAGTTAAACAGTGTGATTAAAACCATGTCAGAAAAAGTTGCATATAAGGGGTGTTTAAAATATAAGATGGAAACAAATTATACTTTTAAGGGCTACACGAGAAAAAGGAAATTTTATTTTATACAAACCAGTAGCCCTCGAGTCAATTATGTCATGATTTACTAGTAAATTTATCTATTTGCAAAAAAGTAAAAGTGGATCTTTTTTTGACTTGAGACGTATTTTTTATTATATTTTAGTGAAATTTAAGATGTATTTAAAATTATATTTTTGTAACCATAAAGATGTTTTAAAATTTATTTTAGTTCACTAGACGTGGTTAATAATTTTAGGTTATTAATCATTTATTTAGGAATTTCTTAGTATTAATTTATTTTTTAATGAGGCGTTTCTGAGACCCAAACAACTGAGATATTAATATTATTTGGAGTGGGTAATAAAACAAGAACGCGTTCAGAGGAATGTAGAATATTTAATAATAAGTATCCCGACCGCCAAATTTCCAGTCTACGATGAGAAATTAATCAAATCAGACCAGAGATGTTGCAATACGAGTATTTTAACACCGTGAGAAGAACTGAACGGTGCCCATTTTGACCATATGACTTAGACTATACTTAATGTAAATATTGTTTAATTACTACAAACTTTATTTATTTCTATGACATTATTTATTATTTTACAAATAAACAATTGAAAATTATTTTTTCTTATTACCAACGTCCAAAAATAAAAAGCACTATACTGCTGAACAGGGAATTGGAAACCATTTTTGAGGACGGTATCACAAGCTACCCCTTTAAATTTTATTTTAAAAATGCAGTTTCATTATTGATCTGTTTCAGTATTTTTCATTTACAATCATATTTAACTAAAAAATGAATTTCTCGATTTGGGTGGTTCAAATTGTATTTATTCTGTTATGGGTGCTTACAAGGTGGCCCCGTATAATGTCTCTGCAGCATAAAACAACGATTTATAGAAAAAGATATTAGTGATATATGCCTCAAAATAATTACTGACCATTAATAATATTAGAAAAATATGTATAATAGATTTATTAAAAAATTCACAAACAATGGGGTACTATAAAATCCGAAATAAAATGTTAAAAAAATTAACTAAAATCTGAAAATATTTTAGAAAAACATAACACTTCGGATTAACTACTTACGTAGTAAGTACATTAAACGAAAGAGCTGTAAGCTGTACACAAAATAACAAATACAGGCACTAGCAGGTGCGTGTTGCGTACCAATTAAAAGTTTGATAAAATGTTACACATGTAAACAATGCGGTTTTAACTTTCCTTGGTAACGAGTCTAAAATGTACTGGATAGGTAGGTAATTAATTAGTACATATCATACACCTGTTATTGTATGTATTTTTTCTTTGTGTGAAGCTACCTAACAACTGTGAATTTTCGGTTATTTCTTATAGTTATTAAGGATACAGGTGCTTAGAAAGTACCTAGCGTTCAAAGTTACTATAGCATTTAATGATCTAAAAACGACATCCTTAAGACATTTGTACACTAACATAAATTTATTGTCAAAGTATGCCGTTTAAAGTTACCGTAATTCAGGTAAATGCAAACTAAACCGCATTACAGTTCAATTCAATGAAGAGAAAAGCTTATTGTCATTGATATTTGTAAGTAAGTTGATGAAATATCAGCAAAATATAATTAAAAATGATCAGCTATATTGGACACGACATATTCACCCATTCGATATCATAAAATGTATTGATGCATCAGTTATAGAATCTTCAGTAGAATACTATGACGGGAAATATTGTATCGCACAAATAATACGCTATTCATACAAAGGGGAATGTTAGCACCGCTCCAAGTCAGTGAATGATTTGTTAGGTGAACAATTTCAGAGTAAATATCATCAAACTACAGTCAGAACCGTTAAAATAAGTTCTAGAAATCCTTTAAACGCAATTCAAAATGTTGTTTCATAATATCATGAATGTTTTATTGCATTGTTCTCTCAAAAAATATTTAGTTATTTAGAAGACTGTACTGATGATTTTTAAGATTTTTTTGCATTTAGAGAAAGTGTGAATATTATTAGTTTATTATTATATTAATAATGTAACGATCGTTAAAATTCACAAGAATTCTTAAACTGACCTTCGAGAGAATTTATATACATTTGCATCCAAGAAACAGCAGCCCAATGACTTTTCTACTGATACTTTAATTTTGGGATACGGCAAGACTGCAGTTGACAAATGTTTTCTAGTAGGTAATTGTTTTATATAATTGTCATTTAAACAAAAGTGAATAAAGTGGCAGAATAATTGAAAACTTTCTTTAAACCACAACAAGTCGTGAAGAATAAATGTTTTTGCTGGGATCAAGACTTTAAAATTCTGGGTGGATCTATTTTGGTGACTTTTTTAAATCTCTTGTGCAAAAAACGATAGAAATATTGATACTGTTAGCGAAATGAGAATGGTGTATCGTCATGTGACAAATTCATTCTTGTTTGGGTATTTACTTGTAAAAGATTAATTATAATTTACATGATTCATCAGATTATCAAAAACAGGACTCAGTTACATTGTGCAAATCAATACTCAAATGGCAAATTTGGTCTTTGACATCATCAGTGGCAGGAATGCTCGCATTCTAGTTTCTTTAAAGGTTTTTTTGAGAAAGTAACGCCGAACTGAGGAGAAAGGCTGTTGATTCACAAAATCTAAACATTTCAAAGTCTTAAGCTAATGAAACAAAATAATAGCTCAATGTACGTATTTCAGAGTAAAGCGAAGTCAACAAATGTATAAAATTTTATCGCGAAATTAATTTCGACATCTAGGACAGGGAAACGGCGTTACACAAAGTACGACTCCCGATTTCATTTCACAACATTTTGAATTTAGTTATATGTACTAAATACATAAATAATTATTCTAGTTTTCAGTTAAATGTGGGTAGTGCAACTGATGAAGGTTCTTGATCAGAAACAATATCATATATCATGCGTTCAATGGATGGAAAAAATAAAAAAGATAGTATCCACAAATTTGATCAGATCTGGGAGGGTTTTGAATCAAATAATTGCTTATTCTGTAGAGCAGTGAGCCCTAACGGATACATAGTTATACGTTTACCTGAAATTTTCTCTATAATGCGAAAAACCACTCAAAACTTACTATTACGATTACTGCACTCGATGCAGAGCTGCAAAGTATTATTTGCAACACAAAATATGTCAAAATGCTAAACATTACAACACAATGTAGATACGTAATCACAAAGCGTTAGTTAATTTGCATTGTAAAGACTTTGAAGACAATAACTAAGTTTTGCACCAACAATCCAAGGTGTTCAGCAATGGTTAACCTATAAAGTGATTTTAAAAAGGAGCCATTACTAACTGGACACCTGAGACTCCCGACTTATCATACTTTTATTATTTCCTGTGGGATGACTTTGAGATGAAGGTTTACAAGAATAATATAGCTCACTCAAATCTATAACTTTCAGTTCTGAAAAACTGTAATCAAACAAAGTCAGCTAAATTTCAAAAACAATATGTTGTGTAGAAATCAATACTTAGCACTTATTTTCTGAAGCTTATTTGTGGCAACTCCTAGTTCATTTTTATGCTTTATTTTGGAAATTGTCGGGTAAAATAGTTAAAAAGATCGGGCTTTATGTTACAAATATATATTGTATTCATGTTTTAGATTTTAATGCTTTTGACAACGTAATCAGGTTACGATTTTGAATCATTTCAATTATTAGGAATATAATTTTTCTCAAATTTAATGTTATTTCCCAATCAAACCACACAAAGATATTGGCCCAATAGGTTACCAATATCTATTAGAGCTAAAATAAAATATGGGCTAGCAGATTAGTAATATACGAGAGTGAATCAATTATAAACGGTAATTTAGCTACTGTGCTTAGAAGGCAGTTCCCAACCAGATGATGTAGAGTACCTATGTAGTTTATCAGAAGTGGGGACCAGGGTTGTTAGTATGCGTTGGCTTTGGTGTCAGTACAGCCATGACAGTGCCAGAGGACCATTCGTTTGTTAAGCAACGGATACCCATAAGACAACAACTAATAAAGGCGGTAAGCCGCCAGAAATTTTAACTACTGTGACAGTACAGTTTGGGACTCTGCCCGGTGTCAGCAACGTGTGCTTACGTGGGCTAGAGAATATAAGGGAGGATGAGAACATGTTGAGAACCTTTGAAGAGCTTATTGAATCCAATCGTCTGTTAACCGTGGAAGAAATTTCATTGGAATTATGTATCAGCTAGGGAAGTGTTAAGTCCATTATTATAAATCCTCTTGGTTTAACAAAAATTAATGCTCAACAGGTACCAAAGTTGTTGACTGAAAACCAAAAAAGGTCAGATTGGAGATCGCTGAAAGACTTATGAATCGATTTCAGTGAGAAGGGGACATCGTTTTGAAGCGCACAGTGTCATGTGATGAGTCCTGGGTATATTACCGAATTTACATTGGCAAATAAGGAGTGGCGAAGAAAGACTGAGTAGCCTAGTGGAGACCAAAGCTAATCTCTCAGCTGGAAACGTTTTTTGTTTTTTTCACTCTAGGGGAATTTTGCTAATCGATTTTCCACACGGTCACCAAAACCGCCTATCGAATCAAAAGACGAAGCTTGCCAATCAGGTATGTCATTTGTCTCCCTGCCAACGCCAGGCCTAGCACCGACACCTTGGCAAGAGTATATTCCTGGAAGAAATGACATGAGAAATCTTCGAGCACCCTCCTTATAACCCTGAATTGTATCCTTTTGGCTAATTTTGTTTGAAACTTTCTATGGGCAGTAAATACTGTAACTTCCAGATCGGTGACTAAAGTTTGCGGATCACGTAGGAGACAATATTGAAAACTTTTAAGAGACTGGTTTGTGTATAACGTTATTCAATAAATAAATTTTAAAAAATATTGTTTATATTTGATTTACCCTTGTATGTTCGTATTTGAATGCGTCTCTCGTTGATATATAATTTTACGTTAACATAGCATGCATATGTGTGTGAAAATCAATTATATTACCTAGACCTTTTATAATACAAAACGTATATTTTGTTTGATTTTGGATAACTTTATTGTGTAATACAAAAATAATTGTTAATTTGCTATAAGTGTTATAGAAAAATACGTCATGAAGTACAGTAAGAAATTAATGGAGAAAATTGCTTCATCCTTATAATATCTAATAAAAATACAAAAGTTAGGCATTTCAACTGAACACTTGATATTAATTTGCTTCCACTGCCACATTTCAATTACCATACATTATCTGGTTCGCTTCGAGCTGGGATTTAATCTCATCGGTACAATTTATGATTTAATCCTTACTTGTTAAAACTTGATCGAGTAATCGATTGGTAAATTATAACGTAAAAGGTTCCGTTTTTATACTTGTACGTATAAATTGAGTCTTCGAATCCTCTGTTCTTTGAACATTCAGTATAAACTTTTAATATTCTAGGTTACAACACTCAATGAAATTATTGCTTTTTTTATAAATTGCCAGAATATAGTTAAAAACAATAGTTTAGTCAACAATACAGAAAATTTCTTCGTGAGTCTGGTAACATCTTCAAATATACATTCAATATTATTTCTTTGGGAATAACACCACATAAACTTGAAAGCCTGTATATTCCAAAAAGTCCAAAAATTTCAAGGTCTGAATCAGACCCCGTATTAACACAAATGAACAAGAAATTAAAAAATTAAAATGATTCGTAATGAGAAATCACAATTTGACATTAATATTTGTCAACCAAACTAATCTAACTAAGGGAATTTATGGCAAATTTTACATATAAATAGTAACACTAAAAATTCTAAAGTTCATATGAAATAACAAAACTGCTTTCAAATTGGAAGAATTTGAAAGAGTTATCTTTAGAATTTCATATGGCATTCCTAGGTACGACTTTGTTATAAGATTCGCCAAAAATGAGACCAAATAAATTCTAATGTTTCAGAGATTTCAATAGCGACTAAATGATAGGTTCATATAGCCGATTTCATAATAAGTTATTGAGTTATTTGGAAAAAAACTGTAAAAAAATACGCAATTTTCAATCGTCCATAGTTATTGTATAAGATACGTTGAAACTTGGAAACTCTCCAGAAACTTTCATTTCTACGAGGTAAATAAGAATCTCAAATTTACAGCTCAGTATGATTTTCGCAAATCTGATTTTTTTTCCAGGGCCTTTGATTTTACGTGAAGTTTATAATGCTCCCATTAATTCATATTTTATCCATCTGAAAGCAACATATTAATTATTAGATCTTTCAGTACAATCTCTCATAAATTAATTTTCTTTTGGTTTTGTTTTATTGTATGTAAAATCAGTTTTAAAGTCAGCATTTTCGTATTCGGAATTAAATAAAATGTACTGGTGGGAGAAGCACCTTCCCCTCATTTTACTACTGCGTTCGAACTGACATTCATTTCAAGTCGCTTTGATTCTTTCCCTAATACAAATGTCATGCCAGCTGTCGAACTGTCTGCTGATAGCCCAGGGACGAAAACCGTGGCATATCATAATTAGTCATTGAAATGTTACATGTTTTTGGGCTTAGCCTTCATTTGTCAGAGGACTCAATTTTATTTTTTAGATATCAAGAGGGGTTAGTGTTAAGTTAAATTCAAGTTTGTGGGGTTGCAACCCACGGCCGCCTTCTTGGAAATAGTCCAAATGATTTCTATGGTTTATCTGACAAACTAGAGGCCTCATAAAAAAAATATTTCACATTTTTTGTTGCAAATAAAATTGTCTACAACTTTTGTCAAGTAACTTTTAGGCGGACAACCATAAATAAAAGAGTTATAAGCGAAGTCAATAAAAATTTGAAATAAAAAAGTTCTATTTGTCGATATAACTTTTTTTCCCATTTTACCCAAAAATGACACCAAACCATTTTTATAGATGGTGTTTTAAGGAATGAATTTCATTATAATATAAAAATTATTCAATAGTTAACTAACTTGATAGTTCATAACTATGCATTAATATTAATTATTTGCCATAATTACATTTTTATCTATCTGATCTACACACTTTTTCCACCGAGAATTGGGAGTTTCAGTATTTTCTGTTCATAGAATGTTTGAGTGCGAGTTGCAAGCCAACTGCGCTTGTGCTCCTCGATTTCTTCACTTATTCCAAATCGTTTTCCTCCTAGAGACTCTTTCAGAGGTAAGTCAGGGCTATAAGGAGGGTGGTAGAGAGCTTCTCAGCCCATTTCTTGCAGTGTATTCCTTGTTTTTAGTTTCAAACACGCGGCCTTTGCCAACCGTAACAACTGACAGTAGTAATCCGCATTCACTATTCGTCGGGCATGTAGAAAATCGATCAAATAAAATCGTGGCAAGGGCTTTTAAAGATGAGAGGCGAGTTTTGAATTTTATTCTTTTTTCGCTTCCAAAAGGCTTTCCCTTTTCGCTGAAATCTATTTAGAAGTTTTTCAACGCTGTTTGGTTTACAGTCAACAACCTCGGAACCCATTGAGCACTAATTTTTCTGAAACTAACTTGATCAATGATAATTGCTTGAACACTTCCATTGCTGACACGCAATTCTTCCACAGTTAGTCGGCGGTCACGTTCAATAAGCTGTCGAACACTATTGGCATTGTCAGCTGCAAGGCTTGTCCTTGTGCGTCGATCATGTTTATCATGCTCGTACACCCTTAAATTTTCTCACCCACATATACACACGATTTTGAGACAGTGTATTATTCCCAAGCTGTGCCTTCAAATAAGTTAGAATTTCTGAGGCTTTAACGTTTTTACTGGTTAAAAAAGCTACTGCCCATCTACTCCAAACAACATAATCTAGCTGGAAGCTGCATTCTAAGCAAAATAGCGAAATTACCGTTTATATTTGATTTACCCTCATAAATAATGTAATTTGCTTGGAAAAGCATTTTAAACGGCATGTCAATTCGATGATATGGTATTTTTATTCTACCGTGAGGGGAAATCAGGATCCCCTCTACTAATATTTATGTTTTGCCGAATACCACAATGCAGAATTTAAAATTAAATTTACTTACAATAGAACAAAGCCAAAAGAATATTAATATATGTTAAGTTGTACAGAAAGATTTGATAATTACCATGTTCCATTCAGATTTATAAAAAAGTAGTTAATGCAGAATTGGAGCGTTGTAAACATCAACAAAAATAAAGAACACTCGATAAAAAATTACATTTCTGAGAAAACCTTCAAGGCCATGAAGTTGAAATTTTGAACAGTTATTTTTGATAGACAAATAAAACTTTTTGACAATAACTCATTTATTAATTAAACAATCCTATCGATCAGGATCTCATTTAGTAGGTTCTAAAGATGCGCATACAACACACTTACCTCTGATACTTGAAATTTTTATTCTGTTGCTGAGAAGTCACAAAAACTGCCATTGCTATTTTAAACAACTAGTTAACTAAGAAGTAAAAATGAGTTAACAAACCTGTTTTGGGTTATGCGGTATACCTTCTTCAAGAAAAACCGGTGGATTTTTTTTTGCAAAAATGGTATTAAAATAATGCTAAGTTTCCTACACTATAAGGTAAGACCTTACGAACTATCCCGATATACGGTTTTTCGAAAGGACATTACTATTATTAATTCCATCCTTGATTATTGGTAACCGGGAACAGCTGAATTCAATAGAAATACTAGCTTTCATTTAATAAAATTAAAACAGTCTTTTTCAGCTTTCGTTTTGTGTTGTGTTCCTCTTTGTGTAATATGGTTGGTTGAATTTTGAAATTGTATGTTATGACCAAGGTTCCAGGCATGTTCACAATATTAGTTAAACAATTAAATCCTCGAGACAGGGTGTCTTTTGTATTTAATTGACTTCTTGTCTAATTCAGTCCTTTGGTCTTCCTTTCTACTGATCTGGAAAGACTTCTAGAAAATTGAAAATTGCTACAGTTAAATGTGAGGGTGCGTCATGCTGTTGAAGTCAGACTTTGTGGTCTAAAGTATATGGTTGAATCAAGAATTATTGAGTTTTGGAGAAATTTTTAGTGATGTTGATTGTTAAAAACCACCCTATTAATAGTTTATATTTTTATTTGAAAAGATATCTAAAAAATTATTCATTTCAGAATCAGCTTTAGACATGATTGTATTGACTTCAAAGAGTGACTGTAAGCATTTTATAACAGCGCCAGGAACGTTTTACACGTCATTTATTGGTTAAAACCCGACGAACTAATAAGCAGAGGTAGTAAATCACAGAATTGGGCTGGCATGTGACTGTTGTTCCTTGGTTTACCTTACTTGTTATATCATCTCTACTTTTACTACTGTCCGCAAAGTTTAATCCGAGGTAATTAAGTTTTTATAATATTTTATTATAACATGTTTTTGGTAATATTTGCTTTTAGTCGCCGTTTGCGATATTCTTCTATCAAACCTGTATCTCCATCAGCTGCAATAACGACTTCTTCGTTGGCAAAATACAAAGTATGCATATTCGTTTCCACTCTGTCATATTTTAATTTCATTATGTGTACTAAATATATAAATAATTGTTAGAGATTTTAATCAGTTGAAGGAAGCTGAACTGATGGAGGTTCAAGACAAGATAAAATATTCCTTGAAACTCCAAGATGCCATAAATATGTTGGCACAACAATTTAAATAAGAAATGCAATCACCGTGCCTATCTCTGACTGTAAATTACATAACAGCAGCTACTTAGATGTTATAATACACAGTGTTTAGCAGACTAATCTAAAACATAAGCAGGCAGAGGTATTGTAGTTTAGAACTTTTAACTATAATTCATAAGTTATTACTAACATAGGTTTAGTGGTAAACACATATATCTTTTTCGAAACCTAATAAATTAAGCAACTCATGTAAACTATTCTTTTCAAGCAATCTTTCTTTGAAAATAATTGTATTTTAAATAAAACACATATTATTTTGGAGCAGCAACTCTACAATTTCTTTCTCTACTTAAGTCTTTTTTAACCAATTTCCAAAAAGGAGCAGGTTATCAATTCGTCAGCACGTTTTTTTATGTATGCTCAGTGATTATTCAAAAACGGCCTGGGTAAATTTGATGATTTAAACGGCATTTTATTAAGGAATATTACAGAAAGGTAACATATAATTTTCTATACCATGAGATTTATGGTTTTCTAGAAAATCAAAAAAGGCAGTAATTAAGAGAATACAGTTCAGTGAATTTCAATGAATCTACACGGTTTTCTCTAAAACGGCTCAACCAATTTGAATGTTTTAAATTGTATTCTACAAAGAGATGATCCGGCTTGATTTGTTATAATCTTATATAACGTAAAACATACCTTTCTCTGAAAATCGTAAAAATATGTGCAAAAAACAGTAAACATCAATGCAAATGTCAAATTTTCATTATAAATGCGTGCATCGAAATCCAAGCAGTAAGCAACGTGCGCAATTGAAATATAGATCGAAGTAAAATTACAGTTAGACAGGTCGGTTTAAAAAATCTTACAAATAAATCTGATATTGGGTGGTACATAAGCAGTTCCATATGCAAGATAGTTGAAACGGAAGGTGGAGTGGAAGTATAGTTATACAGTGTGGTTAAAGACATGCTATATAGTGTGCAACATACGTAGTTGCTTATACTTGACATATGGGAGGAAGAAAAATTATAGATATACAATACAAACAATAGAAAAATAGAAACAGTTAATAAAGTGGAGAGGATTAATACTTATACAGGGCGGTTGCAAACTCGTGTAGAGTCAAACTATAGTTGTACAGAGTGATTCAGAAAATGATAGACAAATAATTTATATTGGGCGACCAATACACAGAAACAAATGCAGGATGGTTGCAATATAGGGTGAATTGAAGTTACATTTATAGAAAGTGGTCCAAATAATAAAACAAATATAAAAGTTAAAAAATATGTGGGTAATATAGAAAAAAATACGAGAACGAGAGAGAGAGAGAGCGAGATAAGGACACGCTAAGATAATCAATAGAAATGTACCTTAAATCAGATAAAAAAAGAATATAATGTCAGAAAATAGTTATTGGTTGCACACAGTTTCTAAACGGTTTTTATTTTAAGGCAGTAGAAATCGGTTCTTTTTTAAATATAAATTGTTTTCTAATTTGTTGACAATAGAAAACGAATTCACTTTTTTGAGAAAACAATAAAAACTTTGGTACCTAAATAAACAAATTATGTTGTGTCACCTGATATAATCTATTTGAAATGAGCCTTTTTCCCACACTTTCAAGAAATGTATATTATTATTACATTACCAAACAATTTTCAGAATTTACTTCTTGCCGACAAAACGATCGTTATATATTTACGTTTACGTCAAGAAAGCTAAGACTAACGGTCTGGAAAAGGCATACGAAAAATTTTCTACCAAGACGCTGCTCAACTTCTGCGATTTCATCTATAGCAATTTTTACGCTTTTGTAATGTTGCCTCGATCTAAAGTGCACCGACAATAAGATCGATATAACACCGTTCCATTTATGAGTTACAGTTTTTCTAGTACCGAGGAAATCACACATAAAATGCGCAGAGATGACAAACGGCAGTTTCAAATAACTTGGGAAAGTTGAGAGATAACGCCGAACAAAATTCTATATTTTACTTCGATGTGCATTTGAATCTGGGTCACTATTACAAATCATTTGTCTTGCCGCTTTGTTCTTAAGACAACGCGGACAACCGTGCAGGAAAAAAAACGGTTGCTCAGAGAAAGTTCGGAAGTTGTTTGGAACATACTTCTTGGAAGGCAAGAGTGGAGGTTTTTTATTGAGTAAGGGCTTGAGTGGTTTTGAAGCCGTCTTTAATATACTTTATCATGCCAAGTAATTTTTCGTCGTTGTATCGCTAGTCAACAAACCCAATTTGTCGTTTTGTTAAATACTTTCAAAGACAGCAAACATCTGTTTTACCCGTTGTAGTCATTAAAAGAAATTTGTTCTGAATATTATATTGGAAATTAGTTACAATTAAATATGAAGGACGAACACAGCGTGCATAATAGTAAGGTACAAGTATAAATGTTGTTAGTTAATTCTTGTTACTGCTAATAAAAATAGGTATTTGAGGGCTCATTTAATGCAGAATGACGTCCACAAAATCTGCAAAAATCTACATGATTAAAGCTTATTAACAAAATAAGATTTAAAAAACAGGACTATATTTTTCTAGGAAATAGTTTAAAATTCCAATAATATTAAAGGTAAGACATTTTCCATAAAATAAGATGTGTAATGATTCTCGTGATCGAGCGGAGCATTTTACTACTCACTTTCTTCCTATCTCTTGATCTGGACGATTTGGAAAGACTCTTTTGAAGTAGTTGGTTTTTAAAATCATTCCTATTAAAAGTTATATTTTTATTTGATAAGATATTTGAAAAATTATTTCGTACTGTTTCCAGGCCAAAAATCAACTTTAGACATGTGTGTATAGACTGGGATTCAAAAGTGACTTAATCATTTTATAACAATGTTTTGGACGTCATTGGTTGGTTAAAAACCGACTAACTAATAAGCACTGTACTTGATTTTAATGAAAACCGCAATCTCATTTACGTGGTGGAAATAGTTTACGCAAATTACGCAAATATATAGATTTTCACCTACCTAGAATAAAAATATATGTGGGCTCAGTGGATGCAGAATGACGTCCACAAAATCTACAAAATCTACATGAACAACAGTTTTTAGTTTTCTAGCAAATAGTTGAAAATTCCAATAATACTTAACACAATTAAAATGAGGAATATTAAAAGTAAGGCATTTTCAGTAAAATAATCTATTATGCCATAACCATAATTCAGGAAGACTTAGTAGTAACATAGAACGTCCAAGCAACTTAAATTAAATAGCAAATTCAGCCGCATTTCAGTTACCAATGGGCCCTATTATATTAAAGATAAATAATATGCATTTCTTCTTCTGAACGTAGGTTGTTTAAGTTTAAAGCAGGCTAACTATTAAGATATTTTATCAATTTACTGTGATATTTTGTTTTATATGAAATAAAAGTCGAAATTCGTAAAAATGAAAGAAAATTTAATTCTCATTAAAGCAAAAATTCCATTTTTTCTAAATATAAATCGAGCCAAATAATTTTAACATGAAATTTCAATAATTAATTTTTACTGCAATTATTTTTTTAAATGTTATTTTTTACAATTTGTTTATATTAATTAAAAATTATTTTAAATGGAATATAAATTGTGAAGTAATAGTAGGTAAAATAATAAGTTGAGAACAATTTAGAGTAACCATTTTAAAACTTACATAATGGTGTTATCTCAATAAAATTGTGTGAATATTCCAAAATTGTAAATAAATTATTATCTACTAAAGCAAGATAAAATAATTGTAAAAGTATAAATACATTTACTTATCGTCGTTCATACAATAATCACTACCTTCCTCATTGTTATAATTTTCATCAATTTCACAATCAAACTCCTTAATTTCATTTTAAGACTCATCCTCTACAATAATATATGGAATCGATTCAGGCAATTAGGACCCTTCATTAAAATCGTTTAAACTTATAAACATTATCATCAATAAACTGTCTGAATAAGCACTGTTTAATCAAATACTAGTTATTTAATTGGCTCTCAATAAATGCTGATTTAATTTTGAGTGACAGAGCACTAAAATCCAGGGATTAAAGGTTTTTAGCCATTTAAAAAAGTCTGAGTAAGAAAATTAAATTGAAGACATTGATTTGATTTTAGGAATTTCAACTATTTTTTATATAAAATTAAACATTTTAATAAATTGATAGAATATCATATTAGTGATTCTAAGAGAGCTTAAGAGAACCTAAGTTCAGAAGATAAGCCTTATATTTTTCACAATGTACCAAGCGCATCGGAAGTTGGTGTCAGGTAATTCAGGCGTTAACCTAATATTTTAAATTTACCCAGTTTAAGATCCTTTGTCAATACTTTGCAATCCGCCCTTTTGAATTGTGATATCTTCTTTATTTACAAGTAACTAAAGTGCAAATGATGTTCATTTTCTCTATCACGAATATTAACGGGCCAAATTTTAATTTAAAATGTTTAAGACTTTCCTGGCTATATAATAACTCTGAATGTTATCAGAGGTTAACTAGTACTTTTTTCTAAATAACAATCCTATTTTTGACCTTGTTTAAATCTTAATGACCTGTAAGGTTACATTGGACTTAAGACTGGAGAACATATTTGATTGCAAAATGTAAACCATTTCCGACAGACCTGCTTAATTGACACGCTTTACATAACACACTTCTTTACCCCATTAAATATATTTTTTTAATTTCTATATAACTAGAGCCACTGTCAATGTAATTAACAAAATATTTAAATATAATTAACCTGGAAAAACTGTGATACCTTTGGTTTGTCACAGATGTATAAACACAAAGTTTTATAATACAGAGAGTTGCTGTTTGCACGTTAATACACTCCAAGGGGTTGTGGGAAATTATATGACTCGTGCAAATCTATTTTCAAAACATTTTACACTAAGCGCTTTCGACTATTAATAGTCATCATCAGAGCAAAAAATCAAGTCACATACGAAAAAAAAAACATCTTAACATAACTAAAACTACTTATAGTTGATGCTAATGAGTTACAATATAAATTCTTTTTAAAAAAGAAAGCAGAGTAAGAGCTGAATACACACTAGTCAACAAATTTTTCTATTCAATTTTAAAATTTTTTTGGGAAATAATTTCAAAAGTGAGGTTAAACCATGCCGGAAATGTGACCAAATTAATGTGTTTTATGTCATAAATTCAGAAGATCTGTCAAACATGGAAGATTAAAAGTTTTAAGGTAATAGATTTATATGTAAAGTAATAAAGCGTTTATTTAACTTCGCTTTTGTATTTAGACAAAGTGGATTAGATTTTATTTCGTTATCTATAGCAATGTCTTCCAAAAATTCAAGTCTGGTAAGATTTTTTATTTACAACTGATTATTTAAGAATGGAATTAGATTGTGGACTAAAAGTGTGTTTATTAAATGCTAAGTGGTGCCCAAATGCTGATTTGTATGGATATTTTATGTGCACTTTTATGCGGACCTCAAGAGCCCTATATGTTCTACCCACATAAGAAGCTCCACAATCGTTGCAATTCAGTTTATAAATGCCACTTTTATAAAGATTATCAATGACATCTTTGTTGTTGATTAAATGACTACCTAACGTTTGGGTGGACTTGAATGAAATGTTAATGTTATTGACTGAAGATTTTAACATTTTTGAAATTTTCTGACATAGGTTATTGTCAATAAATGGGATAGGAAAATAAAAAGTTGTTTCAATTGATTCCTTCAGATAAATGCTATTTCTTAATTCCCTTGATTCTATTTTATCCTTAATCCTTTTAATTATGTTAGGATTGAAGCCATTGTTTAACGCAAATTGTTGAATGATTTCATATTCTTTCTCATATTCATTCTGATTCAATGGTAACTTGAGCATGCCTTGTATGTAAAAGTTGAATGCTGCTTGTTTTTGTTGGTATGGGTGATTAGAAAAAAAGTTGATCAGATGATCAGTCTGAGTTGATTTCCTAAATATGCCAAATTCCAATTTCTTGTTGTGTAAGTTTTTTGTAATTGTGAGATCAAGAAAATTAATTTTAGTGTCTACCTGCAATTTAAAAACAAAAGGGGAAATCAGACAAGAAATACTATATAATCTTGAGAAATTTAAAAAGAGGGGCAGGATTTCTAAAAAACATTTGAAATATTCTCAGGTTATTAATGGCATTAAATACAAAATTAAAAACAATAATTTAGTCTTTTCAAAAGCAGATAAAGGGAATTGTTTGGTAATTATAACAAGAACAGATTATATCTCAAAAAGTTGGGGAATTTTTGGCAAAAAAAAAAATTAAAATGATTAAAGATAACCCTTTTAAAAAATTTGTAAATAAATTAAAACATATTTGTCAAAATAATTGTCATATATTTCAATTTTACTTTATAAATTTATATCCATTGAAAACGAAATCCGACAGGATTTTGAAACGTTTGGTTTTAAAATATACACAAGTTTGAACTCTGATGTGGTATTATTCCCAAGAAAATCTAAAATAAACTAGAAGATGCCACAAATAACATTCAGAAAACAACCAAACTTTTATTTTCGCACTTGACGCACGTTTCAAGAACGAAGCTGTAGTAAACCAAAACTGAAAATATTAACAATTGTCCATGATGATGACAGCTGTTGAAACGTGCCCCGAGTGCAAAAATAAAAGTTTGGTGTTAGGCTGCAAAACTTTGTGTTTATACATATGTGACACACGAAAGGTTCCACAGTTTTTCCAATACAAGAATTTACCACCAGGTCAAAGGAACTAAATTTATATTGTAAGTATTCCACTAAAATTAAATTAATTGGTGCAGATATTTGGTTTCTAAAATGTTGCAAACACACAGTTTTTCCAAAATTCATTCAGATTAATTCTAATAATTCCCAGGCCTTAAAAAAGTTGAAAAATATGCTAAATTAAAGTGGTTAGATTTTTGAATCAAACATTTGTACACTAACCCTAGTCTATCAGAAATTGATAGTTATTCATTGTACAAAAAACTTACACATATATTAAATAATAACAAATTCACACCATGGATGGAGTTTGACAGACATATGTTTTGCATGATTAATGCAAAGCATAAAAATAAAATGATAAAGCTTAATAAAAAGTTATGTTAAAAAAATAAGACGACTTTGAAAACTTCATCTATTGTGGAAAACCATTCCTCTCAATCTTTTAATAACGAAGAATTAAAATTGTTTTAAAATTTAGTATTCCTAAAGGAGGTGATGTTCTCGAAGATGTTGTAATGTTGAAATCTCAATTCAACACTTACCAGACACTTCGAAAGGATTGATCCGTGAACAGGTTCCAAATCAAATTACAAAAAAATTGCCATTGAATAATAAACGACAAAAGAAAAGCAAGATGCAAACTAATGTTATTAAACGATTGAGAAACAAGGACAATTTTTAACTAAAAGCCGATAAAAGCAATAAAGTACTGATTCTGGAAAACTCTGATTATTTTGATACATTAAAAGTGGTCCATATTCAAAATTAGCTAGAACTCTATTATTAAAAATGACAACCGAAGTAAATAACGTCCTTAAAACTGTAAAACGAGGTGAAGTGTAGGTTACATGTTTCTAATTCAACGATCCCGAAATTGTATGATTTGGCAAAAATTCACAAATCGGGAAAAATAGTACGTCCTATCGTTTCAGCGATCGACGCCCCCACATATAAGTTAGCAAAGTGGTTAACAATACAATTTACCTTGTCCACAAACATTTTAGTGTTATGAACTCTTTAGATTTCATTAAATCAGTACAAAATGTTTCACTACAACCAGGGGTAATTTTAGTATCGTTTGATGTTATCGCTTTGTTGCCTAGTGTACCCATTCCACAAACTTTAAAGTACCTTGAGGATTTATGGCCTGAAAACTCTTTTTGTGGGTCCGAAATAAATGATTTTATTTCCCTCACAAAATTGTGCATGAGTCAAAATTGTTTTCAATTTGGGGATTGCTTTTATGAACAGAAAGAAGGAACGGCAATGAGGAATCCCTTGTCTCCGTTCCTTGCTAATCTGTTTATTAGCAGATTCGAAGGTGTACCAAAGAAGGAATACTTTCCTAGGATATGGCTAAGGTACGTCGTCCATATATTTGCTGTTTTCGAAAGAATAAGTTTAATATTAATGATTTTGTCTTATATCTTAATAATAAATTTCCTACTATTAAATTTACGTTTGAATTATAAAATAAAGGTAGTCTCCCATTTTTAGATGTACTTGTTATAACAAATACTATTAACTGTTTAGAATTTGACGTATATAGGAAGGATACCAGCACATTTAGATATTTACCTAATAATTCTTTTCAATGTCAACAACACAAAATGGCGGGGATCAATTTCCTTGTACATCGTTTGTTACCCTAGCTACATGTAACGGTTATCTAGGAAATAATGTAGACAAGGTAGTGAGATAGAAAGAACTTAGGCTAAGAATAAATAAAGTGTCAACTTTTCGAAACGTCACAAAAGAATACAAGTTGATCTCTGTTCCATATAATCATTATACTAAGGGCTTTAAAAGAATTGTTAGGGAACCTGGTACAACGCTTGTATATAGAGCAATGAAATATTATGATCACACACGTAGATGTATTAGAAGCCGATTTAAAGAACATTTTGCACATATAAAATACGGGAGACCTGAGAAATCTAGGATAGCACATCATGTTTTGGCAAATAGTCATTCTATAGATTTAAATTCGTTACGATTAGTTAGACAAGTGAATAATTGTAAGGAGTTGGACTCGTACGAAAGCATAATGTTATATAAAAATAATAACCTTATGAATTCCGACAAAGGTTTAATACCAAATAGCCCATTGTATAACTTATTACATAAGTATCCGTAGAAATTTGTATCTTAAGAACTTAAGTATTTAATAAATAAATTACCGTATTTTGTTGAAGGGTCGGGTACTTAGGGTTATACGAATTAGCATGTTGGGTTTTCCCAACTAATTTACTGATCATTTTTAAGTTTTATATATTCAGGCAAAATTGTAAATATTTTCAGTTTTCCTTTACTTCCTGATGATGACAGCTTTGCTGATAAAACGTGCGTCGAGTGCAAAAATAAAATTTTGACGTTAGGGTACAAAACTTTGTGTTTATACATAATTAACCTGTTCAGTACTGTTCAGCGATATCATACCCCTCATGATAAATGTATAGCATGTATTATCCATAAAGCCATTAAATACAAAATATTTAAATTGTCCTCCAATGTCCATTGAATGCTTTCAGCGAGTATATTTACCCCTACGGTTTACATAATGAGATTTTTCACCTTAACGAGATTGCCAATAACTGTCTCGTTATATATCACATCGATCATTCAACATAATTTTTCAACTCTCTCAGTATCGATCCGAATGAAATCGAGTTGGGCGTCAATTTAAGCGAACATGATATATCTAGCATAATATGAGGAATATTTTTGTAGAATTCCACAAAAGATATTATTAAATTATACTTTGTTCTTAAACAGCTCTTCCAATGAACAATTTGAGGGTGAGGAATATTGGAATTAGAGCATGAAGCATAGGACCTCAGCAGATGCAAGATAGAGATAGCGGTTCCATTTAGCTTTCGAGTGGGCAAGTTTTAGTGAGTAAGAGTGTCACGTTCAAGTTAGCACGATAGACCCCACATGCAAATACAACATACACCTAATAAGTTTTGACGTACAAAAAACGTAGTTATTTAGATGTCAACAAATAACATCAAAGTTTGGATACTGGTTCTTGACAATGGGGTCGGTCAAACATTAGTACAAATATCTTGCAGGGCGAGCAAAGAGCCTAGGAACTTGGGAGCTCTTATTTATCGCTATTTACTATCTAATAACACCTGAATTTTATCTTACTCTAATTATCCCTGTGATGGATACAAATTGGCACAAAAATGATTATTCCTTCTCAAACATGGAACGCTTCTAAAGTTTCAGTCTGAGATCGGCATTCTTGATTTCGACAAATACTTTTCCGAGGTTCTCCAGTTTGTCGACAAAGTGTGAACTTTGCCTATAATATCATCCAGATACTCAACCCATATCCAGTAACTCAGTCGTCTACTTGTTGTTTCCCCATATGTTCATTTCCAGAATATATTCAATGTTTCCAGAATATTTCCCATTTGTAATGAGGTTACGTAGCCCGTTGTACCATCTTTCTCAACTACAATGTGCCAGTGGTCTAAAACAAATTGTGTGTTTCTGTATTCTATATGCTAACTTCCCGGCTTGAAGTATTCAGTACATGAGTGGTATATCACATCCAACCTTAACTTTGTGCCTTCCTGGAGTTGTGAGTTGTCGATCCAGGTTCCACCAATCGGAGGCATCTCCCAGATCGTTGTACAAACAGACGCTATTGACAATCCAACAACTTTTATCTTGCTTTAATTATCCCTGTGGTGAATACAAATTGGGACAACGATAGCTGGATAAACAATAACAAGAATAAACTGGGTACATGTGATATGATTTTTTTTAAATTCCACATTCAGCATAAAGTTTCTTATCTACAGTCAACTTTGTTTTCCACAAACTTTAACACCGAACTTTTTCAGTATAAAAAGAAATTCCGTTTACCAGATCAATTCACAATACTTAAAGTCACATAAATTGATTAATAAATTATAATATGCAAGAAATGGAATTTCCGACAAGACTTATTATAAAACTTTCAAATTTTACATCATGGAACAACAAGTTACAGCATAAAATATTTGTGCACTTTTCGAATGGCGTTCCTGATAACAGCAAATAAATGTCATAAAAAGCAAGGAAGTTTTGATGCAGTATGATATTTAATATCATGCATGCACCGAAATTTCATGCTCAGCATATATTATTGTCGCCGCTTCATGTTTATTCTGCATAAATACGAGCGATACGTGTTCAAAATGTCACTGTAAAAATGTTGTCAAACTGAGCATTGAATCTGTGTGTACTTGATGTTAACTTTTTCCAAGTGGGTTCATAATTCATCAGCAAATTATGTTGAGTTCCAAGCAGGTATATTTTGCAATGTTATCCATTGATTTAGGGCCCATATTTTATAATAATTTTGTAGGTACTAGTAAATTTTAATTAAATAGTAATGTGATTATGTAATGATCCAGCCAGCAGATACCTCAAATCATATAAATTCATAAAATTTGATATAATGACTTGTTTGTAAAATATATGCCGAAAAAGTTAGCATATGTGTTTTAGTACATATGCAAGTGTGCCACACACGTATTGAGATAATGACATACATAATTTCTGTTCGTTGTAGGATGAAACTATCTATATTTTCCAAAATTTGCAAATGTGAATAATCTGTCTCGTTAACGTTGCAACTGATCTCGAAAGTATCGCAAAATCTATAAACGTTATACAATGTGACCCAAATTCGTTCTCCATAAAGGTGTTTCTGCTTCTATTATACATATAGGAAAGGTTAAATGAGAAAAGTTTTAGAGGAAGCGTAGTGCATTCGATATCCGGCTTCAGTATTACGATAGGTCAACAAGTTTTACAAATATCGGCGAAAACCTAAAATAACCGATTTCGTTTTTTCGCCATTAAATTCGAACTGATTAATTTGAGAGCTATTAAAATCTAACATTACTGGGGCACTTTTTTAAGACTAATAAGAGGGTCTGCATGATTTGTCTCAATCGTCTTTTGTTATCCCGTAAACCGCATCAACTTTCATTATTTTTGTAGTAGACATTATGGATATTTCAATTCAATAAGTGATTATAAGGTTTGAGTATCATCGAAATATTACATTTCGAAAAGTTTGTTCCAAATTTTAGTAGAACCTGAACGTAAACAAAGATGTCATTTTTCGAAAAATAGCGTTAATATGTAACCTTTTAGAAGAATTTTCAATAAAACATAAACCTAAATAACGTCTTCTCAACAATTCTGAATTACTAAGTACTAGCGTCATTCAAGCCCCTACTGCAAATTTTTAAGTGGTTCCTAACTGTGTGCCAATTTACAAATTTGCAAAATGACTTCCATCTAAGGAAACCGATTTTCGAAGACGAATATCATCTATTGTGGTTCGGTAAGAGTCGGTATACAAATTGTAGATTTTGAATAAGCACTAAACTTATCAATGGGCTGTGAAAAACCCTCATGAAATGTCTACAGAACAGATTTGAAAGCAACGTTTGGTGTAGTGGTTGATTTCACGGAATCGAGCTATAGGACTATGTTTGTTTGGCTATCACCTAAATGGACAGAGTTGCATCGAGCTTTTGTCAAACCAGGTTGTGCCAGCTTTACGAGTTGCTCTAACCGAAGATCAGGTTAAAAGAACCTGCTTTCAACAGGATAGATGTCCGGTTCATAACACCATTCAAGTCAGAAACTTCATAAGAGGGCAGTTTGACGAAATAATTATTTCATTAAATTGTCATAATGGCCTCCTAGATCCCGTATATCTCCTTGGTTTTTTACCTCAGGGATAATGCAAAGAATAACATCTACGCATTTCAATCTCCTGCGACAATAGTAATTCTGAGGCAAAGAGTTTGGACTACTTTTAGATATATTTTTCACGGAGGGCTAGGGTTGTAGGTACAAAAACATTCACCAATTGTCTCGAGGCAAATGTGCGTTATTCAAGATCTGTAAATTAACACCCAGTAACGAAGCTGTTAAGAATCTAATTAGATTTGACATGATGGGCTTGAATAAGGCTAGTACCTATTAATCGTGACCTAATGTGTCGTTATTTACATTCACATTCTATTGAAATTTTGTTTAATATAGTTCTTGTATAAATGTTATTTATGATAAATAAATCATGGCTTTCTTATTTAAGTTCACGATCTGTTGATGCGTTTGATAGAGTACTTATTAATGATATTTGCCACAAATACAACATGACCTCCTTAAATAATTAAGATCTTATGAAGTGTAATATTTTGTTAATATGCAATTCTTTTTGTGTACTTGTGGGACATGACTAAATTGGAATTTTGCCGCTATTTCCAAAAATTGAAAATTCAATTCTGGCGGTAGTAAGAAAAGTGCTATTGACATCATTTGCGAGATAACAAAAGACGATTGAGATATGTCATAATCGCCATCTTATTAGCCTTAAAAAAGTGTGCCAATAATCTTGACAGCTAACAAATTATCCGTTACTGATTTACTGAAAAACGATATTCGCTATCTACTGTTTTCGTTGGTATTTTTATATCCAACTAACCGATTACAAGTCTAAAACTTTCCCTTTAACATTTGCTGTAGGTATAATAGGAGTCAGATCCTTGTAAAGAGAGGGAATCTGAAACACAGAATTTAAATGGCATGACTATCTTATTGTCATGCCATTTACGAAAATTCCTGACAAAATTATTAATCAGACATAATTAACGGATTGTAAGGATAAAGTTTTATTAACTGTCATATAATTTAAATTTTTTTTATCGATTAATCGATTAGTATTTGTTTATTAACATTATAAAGACAAAATATCGCTGAAAATTTAGTGTTTCCATCTTAAACGTCTTCTTTATGTCCTTATACGAAGAAACCGGCAAGCGGTGAAAACAAATAAGTAATTAAGAAATAAAAACGGCCTGAGACGGTTCACATTTTACCATTATAAGTGTAAATAGTAATTTCTTATCTGTGTTATTTTTAACCGACTTTCAAAAAGAAAGTGGCTATCAATTCCACGTGTATTTGTTTGTATGTATGTTACCTGATTTCTTCTCCAGTTGCGAACGGATTTGAATTACTATTGTTTTGATTAATAGAATCTAGATCCGGAAATTTGAGAAAAGAATTGTGTATTTAAAAATGGATGAAATTTGTGATTGAACACATATCTGCATGGAAACTAACCAGTATATCTATTATCTCTTCTTTGTAACATGCCAAATTTTCAAAATTCCCATCGAACTGATTTTACTGACATTTCTTCATCTATACTTTATAAAATTGTAAGTTTGTCTGTTTGTTTGTTTATTCGGGCATCATATAAGAACTACTTGTCTGATTTTGCTGAATCTCTTTTTGTTGCGAAGCCTATAGTTTGACTTAAAATCTGGTAGACATTTTATCTCTCTAAATTGATATAAACGGTAGATATAAGGAAAAAACTTCTACCATGTTGGGTAATTCAACTACTCAATTGGTTCCACCGAACGCACAAACTGGCATCAGCTTAGCTTTTATTCAAAATTCGGAATGTGGAAATGTAACATGTTTCGATTTAACAAAAATCAACATATATCAAGCGTAATTTTACAGGGTGTACTGTATATAGGGAACTTAGAGCGGAGTAGAATTACATGGATTTAAAAACTCTAAAAAGAGTTATATTTGGTGTCCTATAAGCAGCTGGATATATACGATGTGGTGGAAATAAGGGGAAGTGGAATTAATTGGTTATACGGGGTGGTCCAAAAAAGATATACTGAGTTAGCCATAAACAGTTGCATATACCAAGTAATTGAAAAAGGGTAGAATATTTATACAGTGAACAAAAAAACTTAAATAAAGTGTTAGGTAAGCAGTTAGGATCTTTGAATTATGTTCATAAGATACCATAGTTATGAAATGGATTGAAGAAATGTTTGAAGCAGTTGTTTACCCAGAGTGTTTTAAATAATACTATTACAAATTGTAAGTTAGTCTGTTAGTTTGTTTGTTTATTTGTTAACTTAACTGATCTTGTTGAATCTTTTTTTTGTTGCGAAGCCTATAGTTTGACTTAAAATCTGGTAGACATTTTATCTCTATAAATTGACAGAAACGATAGATATAGCAAAAAAACTTCTACCATGTTGGTTAATTCAATTAAACAACTGGTTCCACCGCACGCCCCAAGTATTAGATACTGGCATCAGCTTAGGTTTCATTCATTTCATTCAAAATTCGGAAAAAGCAAATGTAACATGTTTCGATTTAACAAAAATCAATATATATCAAGCGTAATTGTACAGGGTGTTCTGTATATAGAAAACTTAGAGCGCATTAGAATTACATGGATTTAAAAAATCTAAAAAAAAGTTGTATTTTGTGTCCTATAAGCAGCTGGATATTTACGATGTGGTGGAAATAAGGGGGAGTGGAATTAGTTATACGGGGTGGTACAAAAAAGTTATACCATATACCATAAACAGTTCCATATCCCAGTGATTGAAAAAGGGTAGAATATACAGTGAATAAAAAAACGTAAAAAAATGTGTTAGGTAAGCAGTTAGGATCTCTGAATTATGTTCATAAGGTACTATAGTTATGAAATGAGTTAAAGAAATGTTAGAAGCAGTTGTTTATACAAGGTGTTTGAAATATAAGATGGACTAGAATTATAGTTTATGTTGTGGTTAAAAACTTGTTTTATATCCACAAGTAGTTACATATATAGGATGGTTGAAATATGTAGCGCAGTATAATTACAGATTTACAGGTGGGTTTAAAAATATTGTAAAGTAATGGTATGATCTACAAGCTGTTCCATTTACCGGATGGTTGAAATATATGGTGGGGTAAGATTCTAAGGATACAGGGTCGAACAAAATTGTTATATTTGGTGCAAATAAGTAGTTGCATATAAAAAGTTGTTGAAATATAGGGTGGCTTACAGTTTGAATTATACAGGGTGGGTAAAAAATGCTAGAAAAATTTTGTTATATAACATTAGCATTTATAAAGTACCTGAAGTATGGTGCGCAGTAAAGTAATTATACAGTGTAATTCAAACAAAGTTAGAAAAATTTGTAAATGAAGTATGGAGAGAAATTATACTTTAATATATCTTGAAAAAATATAAGGAAAAAATGTGAAATAGAGTAGTTCATAATAAGTTAAAGATAGGATAGTTGAAACATAGGGTGAGGAAGTGTTATAATACTTATATAAAAAAGTAGCGTATACAGGGTAGTTGTAATACATACGAGGTGATTCAAAAACATGTTGAACAAAATTGTTATTTTCGGTGCCCCATAGGCAGTTGCGGTTTTGGTGAAATATATTTGGCATTGATGGATTTATAGTTATACATGGTGGTAGAAAAAATGTTATACTGGGTGGCCGATAAGTAATTGCAAATACAAGGTGGTTGAAATAGAAACAGGTTGGATAATATGTATTTTCTTGTAGAATCGAAGTAAAATTATAGTTCATACAGTGTGATTAGAAGTATTAAAAATTTTATATTTAGTTGCCCCTAAACAAATGCACATACAAGGTGGTTGAAATATATTGTATAGTAAAATTATGGTTATACAGGGTGGTTCAAAAGTAAGTTGTAATATTTGAGAAATTTGCAGCGGTGTATACAAGATGGTTTTAATGTAAATTGAAGTAGAGTTAGTTTTATACAAAGCGGTTAAAAATATTTTTGAATAAAATTGTTATATAGGGTGGCCAATAAGCAGTTGCAGTTTGGTTGAGGGTTTTAATAAAAGTTTGGTGTTAGGGTGCAAAACTGTGTTTTTATATTGACTCAAGAATGGTACCACCTCATTTCCGTTAGGATGGATAAAAAAGTTAAAAAAAAATGTTATTTAGGGTAGACCACAAACAGTTGCATTCTACTATAAGGAAGATATGAAATATGGGGAGAAGCAATCTTATAGTTTTAGTTTTACAGTTATATTGGGTGACAAATAAACAGCAGCAGTCAGGATGGTTGCAAATATATGGTGAACTATAGTTACAGTTATTCAAGGTGAATCAAAAAAATTTCGAATAAAATTGTTATATTGGGTGGCCCATAGGTACTTGCAGTTTGGCTGAAATATATTCGGGATTGGTGGATTTATGGTTAAGTAGGGTGGTTCAAACAAGTTAGAATTTTTTTTATATAGGATAACCCATATGTTTCATAAGTTATTTCTTTTTGCGAAGGCTTTAACATTCTGTACGCTGGTGAAACCGCGGGTAAAAGCCAGTATATCTTAAAATTCCACCTTAATATTCTGGGAACTGTACACACTGAAAAATGTAATCGCGAATTTGAAAATTTTCAGTGCACATCGCTAGCGTAATAGATAACTCTAAACTGCTATTCAATGTAATTATACACTGTGTGTTTAGTAAAGTAAGGTGATAAAAGCAATAGTAACAATAATTAATTCAATTACAAATTCTCGCCGTGACTCACGTCACGTCAGGAAGTTTGCATCTGCCAGTTTAACCAAAAATGTAATCTTTACTATTGCGGCTTTCGATGTTAGCTGGTCCCCGTCTCTTAAGGCTATACATACAAAATAGAAAATAAAGAATAAAAACTACTGCCAAGCAAAAATCAAGTTTGATATAGTTTTACATAAGGAAGCAATACAGAGGTTTGCTTGGCACCGACTTCAAAATATACTAGATAATGTTTTTTAAATGTTATATTAGTAATTATTTTTATTATTGATTTGATAGTTTAATTCAATGATAGTTACTATTTTTGTTTTAAGATACAATATCGTTGTTAGTAAATGTAGCTTAGTTAGTATAGGAAAAGTGTAGAACTAAGAACATTTGGAACAGTCAGATATTTCACTTCACCTTAGTTTCTTATACAGTGGCAAACGTATCAAAAAAATTCCGCAAAGTAGCCACTAACAGGATCAAGCAATAAAGATCACTTAATGGTAGAATCAAGCGAAATGTAATTAAAATATTTCAATAGAGTAGGAGTTAGCAGGGTATTAGCGTCTTGTAAACCTTGTAGACGGGAGATGTGAAGACTGACAAGATTTTCTGCGAAACTAGAACACAGAGGTTCCGAATCTGGAGCCGTTCTATGCACTTGCTTTTGTCCCGTAACTCCTAGTTTAGAATGTCACGATAAAATTTTAAGCTGACATTCTAAGATCAAGACAATGCTGATAAATATATACATATATATATATATATATATATATATATATATATATATATATATATATATATATATTGTTACGAAATTTACCCAAAGCCGACCCTGTGTCATTTCAGCACGACAACAAACGCTTCAATAAAAAATAGGATTCTCGAAAAGACTCGACAGCGGAAGGAGCGATGATTATTTTCTACTGGAGAATTCCACGGGGATTATAAAAGAAGCACACCACGATCGCCAAGCAGTGATACCGCGACGACTAGCTTATATCGGATTATTATTGTATTTTTGAATCAGCTGTTTGAATGTAAATATTAGTTGTTATAATTTTAAATTAAACCCACGAAGTATATTGCAATATATATATATATATATATATATATATATATATATATATATATATATGTATATTTTTGGTTGAATATCTTGGGTTTTTGGGACCATTGAAATAATTCTAATTTAGTTTTTCGTGGTAATTATTATATTTTACGTAAGTTTCGACCAATTCTTGGTCTTTTTCAATTATTGTTTTTTAAATTAATGACAACATAATTTTACACACACTTAAACACTAAAATTAACATATTTGAAAAGTATTGTGCCACTACAATACTACTACAACCAAATTTATCTGTCTGTGGTTGTAGAGGCACAATACTTTTCAAATATGTTAATTTTATTTACAGTGTTTAATTGTGTGTAAAATTATGTTGTCATTAATTTACAAAAAAGAAAGTTTGTGAAAAAGACCAAGAATTGGTCGAAACGTACGTAAAAATAAAATAATTACCACGAAAAACTAAATTAGAATTACTTCAATGGTCCCAAAAATCCAAGATTTCTCAACCAAAAATATACAAACCGAGGACCGAGAAGGGTAAAACAATTGTTCCCTTTCCACATATATATATATATATATATATATATATATATATATATATATATATATATACAGGGTGTAAACGGTTTGAGTGCAAAGATTTTGAGGATCAATACTTCAGGTCAAATCAAAAAGCTTTATAACATTTCCAGAAATAAACTATAGTTTTGCCAAAAAAAAAATAAGAAAATTAGAAGTTATATAGCCTTTATTACAGTGAATAATAGACTATTTTCGGCTTCAAAATGCTTGTAAAGCTAAATATGTAAATACTCAATAGCTTATACACCTTTAATAACTGTATTAACAAAGAAAATTAATATTTAAACTCTAAATATTCTGTTAAAATTTGCCGTATGTTTCTCCGAACAGATGTGGCAACATACCATATAAGATGCCTTATTCAGTACTACAGCTGACCACTGCCAAGAATGCTTTTTTTGCTGCACCGGTTCTTGTCAGAAAGTGAAAGTGATATTTACATGACATTCTACGTAGCGTTCCTGATTTGATTTTCGTTTTAAAAAATAAATTTGAGAAATAAATAATATCTGTTGTCAATTGTGAGTTCGAGTGTATTAGTTTGTGACAAATAGTGGCAATTATACAATTAGGTAAAGACCTGCCATGCTATTAATTTGTGGGGAAAACACTTGTAATAGCAACAATGTTGAATTTTGAATATTTACTATAAAAACTCCTTTGTTCTCCAGAGCTCTGTCATAATGACAGCCTGTAAGTACATGGGTATTTATTTGTCTAATATAAGTAATATTAATTAAATCAGTAATAATGACTCTTTGAATAATTTAACTGGTAAAAAACTACATATACAGATCTCTTGAGTTGAATATCATATTTACCCAACTTTGTATAATTACATAACAGAAACCGCCAAATACAAATTCTAATTGCAATACCTTGTATTAAAAACGTAAATATTTTCAGCAAAATATTTCATATATTTTTATTTAATTCTAAGGTCAATATCATCAGTCAATACAAAAACACAGGTGTTTATTTTTTTGTCGGCGTAGTCATGCCTTTATTATTCGCGCTAAGAGTGAATCTGCTTCGAACGCGAGCGACGTTGCCGGATTGACAATATTTTACTAAATATGTTTTAGCGATTTTCTTGATTATTAAGGCCTACTGACCATAGTGGTATAAGATTTTTTGTTTAGTTTGGTGTACACTACCTCCACCTAAAATAAAATATATGCACTCAAACTATTTACACCCTGTATATATATATATATATATATATATATATATATATATATATCATTCTTTGTATTTTTTTACTATTTTATATTTTGATAGAAATACAAATCAGTTTTGGTATATCATTGTATATAATGTAACTTTTAAAAAAGTGACACACTGCAATGATTAAACTTTATTTACATTCGATTCATTACAGAAAATGTTTTTATTTTATTAACATATATTTACATACAAACAGGCACTTTATAATTCGGTATAATATTCACTTCTCGTTCTTATTTTACAGAATAAACTACACCTACAAACAGTATTAAAACAAATACAATTCATAAAACACACAAAGATGTTTGGAACTATTTAAAGCATATGTTATAGTGTGCAAAAAGTAATTACCTACAAAGTAATAATTTTTTCATTTATATCTTATACCTACCAGTTTTTGCAGGCCAAGGCAGAACAATAATGCACATTTACGCATCTTTAATAAAAAATACTGTTGTTGCCGATTTAATGAATTTAATGCAATTTTTGTGGGTATCGTTGTTGGCGGCAATTTATAATAATTTATAAAGTGGAAGTGGGTTCGCAAATTAACGACAGTAGCTTGTGGATGTTGCACGGTGCCAATACATTTAAATTGGTGGGATTCTACCACATTTTGTCGTTTCAACTGTGTTGTGCTCAATGACCTGAGTGACACTCCATTTTCTTGTTCTCTTTTTCAGCCAAAAAATGTGACCATTAACAGGCAATTTTGGATAATTTAGATTGTGCATTCTCATAAGGATAATGCTCATCACATTATAACAATATTAAGCATACTTTTGATTCGAGCCATGACAAAATAGTATAGAAAGGAAATGTAACGCACACTAAAATATCGAAAAAATCTTCTTAAAATCGGACCTATTTTTAACATTTCAAAATTCCGAGCTTTTTACATCTTTATTAAGTAATAAAAATTACTGCATTTTTTATCTAACAATATGGGGTACAGGACAAACAAAATTTCAAACAAACTCAACCTTAATATATGTCTATATATTATAATCCTTTTCTGCTAACGTTTTCAAATTGGGTAGCAATTTTTAATGACAAAAAGAATTTCAACAAAAACTAACTACTACTAGCGAATTAGTAATTACTATGATTTATTACATAAGTAAAAAAGTTTGCGAAACCCTTTCAAAAAATGTGTTTTGTTAGGGCAAAGAGTTCCGGGTTTTAAATTTCTTTGGCAAAAGGTATGCAATAAGGCTGATTGCGTTATATAATGGTTCGTTTACTTTATTGCGGTGTCAAATAACATCATCAATCTCCATTAATTTTTAGCTTATTCTAAGACGTTCGGAAAAGTGTAGAACAATAAGCTGTTGATAAATGATGGAAATGTGTCTAGTCATTGGGTCACCCATATTTCAGTGTTTACAAGAAATTCTAAAAGCTAAAATATATCCATCACTAAATTCCAATAAGAGAAATTGTGAATAAAACATAGTGGGGAAATAAACTGATTAACATTCGATAGATGCATCACCAACTTAATTTTACAAATTACTAAGTATGCAAGTAAGTATTGTTTAATAATGTTACATGCAGTATATATTTGGGCTAAAATAAATTATTTACATACAATTATACACTTCCTGCAACAATTATCTACAGAGATTTTTGCGCCTGTGCATGTGTTACGGTGTATATACCAAACATATGTAAGAGTCCACAACAGTGTACACATTTTCTTAAATACATGTTTCACATGCAACACCCTGATTTTTAGTTTCATTTGAGAAATTCAAAACCAATCTCAATGACTTACGTCATTGTCGGTAGCACGTTCAGATAAATGTAACTTAAATTTCAAATGGTTGAGCGTATATGTGCAGGTACATTTTTTGTTTAATGAACCCGAATTATTCCAGAGTAATACAGCAACCTTACGTAGAATGTAATTTACATACAATTTACGTGTGTCTTACAACTGGTTTCTGACATGAGGCCGCCGACAGCTGGAAAATAATTAACCACAAAGAGCCAGAAAGGGGCCATTGAAATTACAAGAAGAATACTACTACTACTCTAGGCGACTTATAGGGTCGAAAAGCAGCTTTAGTAAAGATGGACATAAAATCGAGTAACAAGAATTGGACAAAAAGCATTTGAACACATACATTAACCGTAGGTACACAGAACGTGCCTTAGTGTAACGTGTCATATTAAGAAATCAAGACAGTACATAGTAAGACAAAAAAAGCTAGAAATCTATATGTGTACATGTTCTAAAACAACTTATTGTTTTCTTCCGATTTATATCAATCTTAAAATAGTTATAACTGGTTTTACTATACAGGCACAATATGTCTATCACATAAACTTCTAAATTTTAGGCGCTTACAACATAAGTAAATACATACAATGGTTTATACTATGGCACATAATATTGTGTTGTAAATCAAGGTACTGTAAAACACTCTTGCGGTATCCTAGTAAACAAAAACAACTGAACGTAGTATAATGCTAATATTCATCTGAAATGAAAATTATGTTTAGAAAGTAAAATAGTAGGAACATCAATTATCATAAAGAAAAACAATGTTAGTTATGTCTTACAGTGCGTTAGACAATAGTCGCACCAATAGGTAAATACATTTAATGAAACACAGTTGAAACACAGTGACAATATGATTTAAGAACAAAGAAAATTGATAAACAATAAATACGCTCATTCTGCACAAGAAGACAAGAAGCCATAGCAGAAGAGGAGAAGAAAAAACTAAATGAAAAGTTGTTGTGTCATTTATATCAATATCAGCCAGATTGGATTGGTGGTCCAGTAAAGTCTTATATTAAAGACACGACATAATTAGTTGATGTCACCGGAACAAAGGGAAGGCGATAAATAGGGCAACAAGTTGGGATCCCAGAAATACCACTTGGATTTCATTACCACCCTTAATTAACCGCAATAAAAAAACAGACAAGTTAGGGTAACGATCAAATGTGATGGAATAAAAAGGCTTTAGAAGAACTGATGCACCTCTTATATTGAGATTTTCTTACTAGATAAATGTATAAACCAGATGTATAAGTGTTTTTTGAGAACCTAAAAAATAAATCAATATTGTATTAGCAGGAATAAAAAAGAAACAAATGGAAATTTTATTAAAATAATCATCCCAGTTTTAACTAAATTTCCATTTGTTTTCTTTTTTATTTCTGCTAACGTAATTCTGTTTTATTTGAAGGCATGGTTTGTTGTCATACATAATCTTCCAAAAAGAGATATTAATTATAAATTTGTTTTGGTCCTTAATTACTTCAATTATTTAATCATTTATTTTTTTAATTTTATTTTGTTATTCAGATACAAATATTCTATGCTGTGCTATTATGCTATTTTGCAGCTTTGGACTTTATAATCTGGTGCACTTATTAGACCTCGAGACTAGTCGCCATAAGCACATTTATTCTATTGTTGTGATTTTGGGACCTTTCTGTTTCTTAGTGCCATGCTATACTATATGAATTTCTCGTTTAAATACGCCAGCATATTTTAAAAGATACCAGTGATTTGTCCACAATCATGATGCTGTCCTGTGTTCAGGGATTCTTGAATTACAGGATTATAAAATTGAGATATAAAAGCAATAATAAATTAAAAACGCACTGTTAAAATAAATGCAACATTGTTAACTTACCACTTAGGGAAAACTACTCACCAAGTCTTTCACTCACTTACCTGAAAAAAAAACAATATGTTGAAAATTAAGTGTACAGGGAATATACAAATACTTCAATTTAATATCACAAACGAAATTAGACCCTTGAATTCGGTTTAAAGTAACAACAATATTGCATCTCATCTTCTTACAATTTGAATTGTTATTGGTGCTCCATGAGTATTGAGAGTATCTGAATTGAAGTTATATTTGGCTTTTTCATTAAAAATATGAAGTAGAGACAAACAATTACTACAACATATGAATAGTGCATACCTATCTAGACCTTGACAACGGAGAAAAATACAGGCACAATGTTCGGAGAAGTCGTACCGAACTCCACTAGCACAGAGCACCAACCAACGGAGTGTACTTATTTTCAAAAAACCTAGGAAAGATTTGATGCTGCACTAAGATAACAAACAATGTTCCACTAGAGCACCCACTATAAATCTATTAAGTATGATAAATAAAAAGAGCAATTATATGGATTAATTACTCTTTTTTTAGCATTATAGATGTTAGAGAATTTATTTCCCAAGAAAGGACGCTCAAAAAAAGCTGCTTCTGCAATAGGAAAAAAAAATATTTCAATCTAAAAACTTTGTTTGAACTTAGCGCCATGCTGATAAAATTTTTTGGACATGGTACATTAACTTTTTTTATTCCTGCGAAGAATTAAGTCTATATATCATCATTGTCAAAGGTATCCGCACAAAACAACTGAAAAAGAGAATACGATCAAATTTATTGTATATTTAGTATGTTTTATTTCTTGACATATGGATCCTAGCACTATGTCTGAAAGTGATCCGTTTTTGGTTTATAAAAAAGCTAACGAGATAAGCTTGTTATATTATAACTTTCACATACGAGCATTAAATCCTATATAGTTCAAACTTCAAAGTTAAACATACAATTGCGTTCACAGATCTAAGGAAGGCTTATGGCTACATTCCATGACAGAAAAGGCTATGAGACAACCACACATTCCTGATACCTGACACGTAAAAATTTTCCCGTTTGGAAGTTTCGACGGATAGAAATCGATTGGCGAGGATCTAATCTTTGGGAAAAATCGATTTACTAAAAAATTAAATTATTAAAAAATTTATTGACAGTTTGTGACAATCAAGGCGGCTGCTTTGTAATTTCAAAGCGTTCAATATAACAACAGTGAGACTTCTGTTGTAAAAATTCTTTCAATACAGGGTGATTTCCTAGCATTATATTTTTATAGTTAGGCATTTAAAGTTTGCTAGGTGAAAAAATTGGAACGGTAGTCAATTTTTGGATGAGTAAGATCTCATGATCTCGCATGTTAATTGATGCATATAATATGAATTGGTGGTGCGAAATTATAATTTGCGTCTACCAGAGTCTACAAGATACCTTGCGGCGGATGCGAGCAAGCATATGTAGGTCAAACAAACCGTAGGATCGAAGCCCGAATCGAAGAGCACAAACTCAGCATACGAAATAAGACCACAACCTCGGCCCTGTTCCAACATCAACAGCAAACAGGACATAGAATCAACTTTGAGGGCTCTAAGCATCTGGCAACAGAAAACAACTGCAACAGAAGAACAATTAGGGAAGCTATAGAAATTGAAAAGGAAGGAGAAATCAATAACCGTAACGAAGCTCAAGCATCAAGCCTGGAAGAACATCTTACGGGAAAAGAAAAACAAATTAAAAGAGAGCGCAACAATACCACAACGTTGCATCCAGTCACTCGTAGCTAACTATCAGGACGCCCACCCTTCTAACGAACATCTGCGGCCGCCATCGGTACCAACAGAACCACGTCATCGGTACAATTTGCGACAACGCAATGGTGTCACCCAATCAAAACAAACGGCACCGCCCCCTCAACACAATCGGAGGCTGGGCAAAGAAATAGGAGGGGATTCGGGAGATAGCATAAATAGCGGCGCGCACATATCGGAGCTCACTTCCACTTCAGACGCCACGGAGAGCAGACCAAGCGGAGAACGACCTAGCCGACGATCTCGGATACGAAGTAGTCCGGAAAAGTCCGAACCTGCAGCCACCCTTCGTGTTGGAAGAAGAGGAAAAGCCTTATGAAAATGCCAAGTGAGATTTTGGCGAAACGTCAGGCGACCGTTCCTTTACAGGGACAAAACTTTCAACGGACGAACACCCGGACCATCAAGAGAGCTACATATATACATATATACATATATATATATATATATATATATATATATATATATATATATATATATATATATATATATATATATATATATGAACTAAGCTAGGTTCCGGGTGAGAACCGCGTCTGAATTTATTGAATACTCGACGTTTCGACTCCTGCTTTGGAGCCATTATCAAGAGACAAAAGTGAAAAAGAGTTTCAGAGTCTAGATCGAACTCGGGGCCTCAATCTGCCTACTCCCCAAGAGTCACTAGGTAACTGAACTGAATTTGAGTCTGCTCTGCTTCTTTTATTTATAGTTAGCGCTGGGGTAGAAGAAGATGTCACGTGATGAGGCTGTGTTGTGATTGGTTGGGTATTGGTGGGCGTGTCTGCTTTGTTTAATCTGGCAATTACGGAGGACCAAGCTGTGGGAAGGCGAGTGCTGTCATCGCGTCTATTTAGACAGAGAGGTCTTTTCTCTATTTCGATGGCTTCGCGAATAGTGGATGCCCTAAGAGAATTGAGAGATATGATAGTCCTACTGTCCTCGAAGTTGATAGAGTGTCCTGTTTGGATATGGTGATGCGCGAGAGCTGAAGTCGGTTCTTTTTTACGAACTGACAGAGAGTGTTCATATACTCGATGGTTAACGCGCCTGTTGGTACGACCGATGTAGCTTTGTGGGCAATCGCGACATGAGATTTCGTAAACTCCTCGATCCTCGTTAGGTACTTTGTCTTTGGGGTTACCGGTTAAGTTGCCTATAGTTTGAGTGGTGTTGAAAATAGTCTTTATTTGATATCTTTGTAAAATCCGTGCTATTTTGTCAGTGACTCCTCGAATGTATGGAAGTACGGCTTTTTGATGTTGTTGTTCTGTTTCTGACAGGGTTGGTGTGATTGGGGGTTGTTGAGATTGATGAATTATACGCGCAATGTGGTCCGGATGATAACCGTTTTGTCGAAGGATTTGTTGAAGATTATTAAGTTCGTTTTGTCTATTGTCAATATCTGTTAAACGAATAGATCTAAGAGTCAAAGATTTCATTACAGAACTCAATTGGGCAGGGTGGTGGTGTGATTGGGCATTTAAGTATCGATTGGTATGGGTTGGTTTTCTATAGACGGTATGTGAGAATCTGTCATTGTTGGTTTTTGTTATGAGGACATCAAGAAACGGGAGAGAAGAATCGGACTCGATTTCCATTGTAAATTGTATATTAGAATGTATACCATTGAGGTGTTGTAGGAAGAAGTCTAATGAATCTCTGCCATGAGGCCAAATGACAAAAGTATCATCTACATATCTAAGCCAACAGGAAGGTTTTAAATTAGACGAGTTTAGGGCCTGGGTTTCGATTTGTTCCATGAAAATGTTAGCAAGCACTGGAGAAAGAGGTGAACCCATGGGGGCCCCACGGACTTGTTTGAACAGAGTGCCTTGAAATGAAAAATAAGTGTTAGAAGAACAGTGTTGTACAAGTTTGATGATGTCAGAAGAGATATTGTGTTTTGTTTTTAGAATATCTAACGTTTCTGAAATGGGGACATGGGGAAAAGAGATACAACATCGAAGCTAACTAGGATATCATTTTCTGAAATTCTGTAACCACTTAGGATATCTAGGAAGGAAGAAGAGTTCTTTACGTACGAGGATGCTTGCTCGGCTAGAGGTTGGAGGGTTTTGGCTAAGTACCGGGCTAATTCTTGGGTCGGGGATTGTACCGAACTGACAATGGGCCTAAGAGGAATGTCCGGCTTATGAATTTTGGGTAGTCCGTAAATTTTCGGAATTTTAGAAGACTTTTCACGAGGAATGATGATCTTTTTGACGTCAAGAGGAAGTTGTGTCCTGTTGATGATTTCCTTAGTCTTTTTCTCTAAGTAAGTAGTAGGATTATTGTTCATTATTTCGTAGTCTGCAGTGTGGAGTAGGGAATTCATCTTGTGAACATAGTCCTTAGTATTGAGAAGAACAGTCGCGTTACCTTTGTCGGCAGGAAGAATAGTTATGTCATCGTTGTTACGTAGTTGTTTTAGTGCATGTCTTTCGTTAGAAGTTAGATTTGATGTTGGTGGCTTTGATGTGCGGAGTACTCTAGCAATGTCTTGACGAGTATCTTCAGCCTCAATATCTGTTAGTTCAACCAAAGCTACCTCAACTTGAGAAATGATTCTTTCAGTTGGAATAGTATTCGGCGTCACTGCGAAATTGAAACCTTTGGATAGGACGTGTAAACTGGTAGAGTCTAAGGGGAAGTCAGAAAAGTTATGGACGGTCGTCTGAGGGGGTGAGGTGACAGCGGGTTGTTGTTTTGTAATAAGTCGTGTTAGCTTAAGTTTTTGAGTGACTGTTTTCTTTTGGGCCAGGTGTTCGGCTTTATCGCTCGAAATGCGATTAAAATTGTCCCACAGAATTGGATGAGGATTGAAAGTATGTAATGATGAATAACAGTGATACAAATTTCGGTTGGTTTGGTCAAGTTGATATCTGATTGAATGGATGGAATTTCGTAAGAGGGCTAAACTTGCTTTGTTAAGAATACTGGAAACTGAACGTGAAGAAGTGTGATGTTTTAGTTTGAAAGTATTTGGAATAACGTTATAAGTTCTACAAGATTTGAGGAAAACAAGATCACAAAGAAGCAGAAGCATCCAATTCTGTGTTCTTCTAACACTTATTTTTCATTTCAAGGCACTCTGTTCAAACAAGTCCGTGGGGCCCCCATGGGTTCACCTCTTTCTCCAGTGCTTGCTAACATTTTCATGGAACAAATCGAAACCCAGGCCCTAAACTCGTCTAATTTAAAACCTTCCTGTTGGCTTAGATATGTAGATAATACTTTTGTCATTTGGCCTCATGGCAGAGATTCATTAGACTTCTTCCTACAACACCTCAATGGTATACATTCTAATATACAATTTACAATGGAAATCGAGTCCGATTCTTCTCTCCCGTTTCTTGATGTCCTCATAACAAAAACCAACAATGACAGATTCTCACATACCGTCTATAGAAAACCAACCCATACCAATCGATACTTAAATGCCCAATCACACCACCACCCTGCCCAATTGAGTTCTGTAATGAAATCTTTGACTCTTAGATCTATTCGTTTAACAGATATTGACAATAGACAAAACGAACTTAATAATCTTCAACAAATCCTTCGACAAAACGGTTATCATCCGGACCACATTGCGCGTATAATTCATCAATCTCAACAACCCCCAATCACACCAACCCTGTCAGAAACAGAACAACAACATCAAAAAGCCGTACTTCCATACATTCGAGGAGTCACTGACAAAATAGCACGGATTTTACAAAGATATCAAATAAAGACTATTTTCAACACCACTCAAACTATAGGCAACTTAACCGGTAACCCCAAAGACAAAGTACCTAACGAGGATCGAGGAGTTTACGAAATCTCATGTCGCGATTGCCCACAAAGCTACATCGGTCGTACCAACAGGCGCGTTAACCATCGAGTATATGAACACTCTCTGTCAGTTCGTAAAAAAGAACCGACTTCAGCTCTCGCGCATCACCATATCCAAACAGGACACTCTATCAACTTCGAGGACACTAGGACTATCATATCTCTCAATTCTCTTAGGGCATCCACTATTCGCGAAGCCATCGAAATAGAGAAAAGACCTCTCTGTCTAAATAGACGCGATGACAGCACTCGCCTTCCCACAGCTTGGTCCTCCGTAATTGCCAGATTAAACAAAGCAGACACGCCCACCAATACCCAACCAATCACAACACAGCCTCATCACGTGACATCTTCTTCTACCCCAGCGCTAACTATAAATAAAAGAAGCAGAGCAGATTGTGATTGTGTCAGTCGTCGTCGTCGAGTACAGTTGGTTCTCCCTTGCTGAAACGCAAGAGATAGGGAACCCTTGCTCGAGAGGGCGATTACCTGAAACGACTACCTGCCAGAGACCTTTCGAGGTACCGAGGCGGAAAAATAAAAACAAGGGAATAAGTTATAATACCTAGTATTATAGCATAACAGATTCCCTTAATCCTAGGCCGTTCACGGTTTAGGATTTAAAATTGCACTAATAAAAAGTTTATTTTACAGATTAGCAAGATGATATTAATAGAAGATCTCAACGTAGAGGAACTAAAGGGATTAGTAGTGGCAATAAACGAGAGGATCATCGAACTTTCCAGCAGAAAAGAAGATAAGGCAAATAAGGAGGATCAAACGGTAGACATGGAAAGTGACTTTCAAACAGGGACCAGGAGAAAGAGGAAAACAAAATCCAGGGCAAGTGACTCCTCATCGTCTAGTGAGACGGAAAACGAACAAGTCCAGCAGAAAAAACCCAAGGGGAAGAAGAGGGAATATGCCGACGCCAGCATACCTATACAGAAGACTGACATCCCAGCACACACAAGGACTGATGCCCCCACAGAGACACAACCCGAGAAGGAAAAAAGACGGAGAATACCACCCATTGTCATACGCGAAAAACAGAAGTGGACTGAGGTGACCAGGCTCATGAGAGAACGGAAGATAAACGTGCCAAAAGCAACTAACACACAGGATGGCGTAAGGATGTACCTGAGCACAGAAGAGGACTTTAGGACAACTACAAGAATGTTAAACGCGAAGAAGATACCATACCACACGTACGCGCTAGAAGAGGAGAAGACGGCTAGAGTGGTGATAAAGGGCATCCCCGAATTTATCACAGAAGAAGAGATAAAGAAGGAACTCCAGGAGAAAAACATCCAACCCATCAAGGTCACCAGGATGATCAGAACAACCAGGACAGAGAAGGGTGTAACAAAAAAGACGCCGATGGCCATGGTCATCGTCCAACTGGAAAAAACAACAGAAAATAAACAAGTTTTTCAATTACAGGATATCGGAAACTGCAAAGTCAGAGTGGAGACACAAAGACCCAGAGCATCTATCGGGCAATGCTACAATTGCCAAAAGTTCGGCCATGGACAAGGCAGATGTACAGCGCCCCCAAAATGCGTAAAATGCGGAGGATCACATGAATCCAGGGAATGCAGAAGACCGAGAGAACAGCCACCAAAATGCGCCAATTGCGGAGGGCCACACCCAGCGAGCTATAGGGAATGCGAGAAGTTCCCAAAGAAGAGAAACAACGATGATGAACCAAGAACAAGGACCGGAATAAGCTACGCAGCCGCAGCTAGACCAACCGTAGAAGAATCAAGAGAAACACGAACAAATGGACAAGACGTACTCACAATGATGGAAGAAATGAAGAAAATTTTCCAGTCCTTCATGGGGCTGACAACAAGACTAAACCTCGTGCATGGATAAGACGACCCCAACAACTTTGAAAATCATGACGTGGAACGCCAACGGGCTCAAGAATAAGAAAAACGAATTGGAATTACACCTAGAGGAGAACAACATCGACATAGCAGCAATACAGGAGACCTGGCTCAAAGAAGAGGACAATTTTAGGATCAGAAACTACACAGTACACAGGGCGGACAGGCCAGGAAGGAAACCAGGAGGAGGAGTCATAATCGCCGTGAAGAACCGACTAAAACACCAGCAGGACGACCCATACCAAACAGAGAACATCGAAAACGTAACTGTAGAAGTAGAAATGAAGGACGGAAGGAAGATACAGATAATTAGCGCGTATCGACCACCAAATAAAGAACTTACAAATAATGACTTAAATCTTATTTTTAGGGACAACGTAAAGCCGAAAATACTAGGAGGAGACCTAAACGCCAAACATCGAGACTGGAACTCGAGAGTCAGCACACCGAGCGGAAAGAAACTACAGGAACACGCAGAAAGAGGGAGATACGACGTAATGGGACCAACGGAACCAACCCATCATCCAACAAGAGGCCAAGGAGACGTACTGGACATCTTTATCCTGCAGAACACGGACATGGATTACGACATAGAAACAACGGAGGAACTATCATCGGACCACAACCCAGTGACGATAACAGCTGCTAGATGGACAGATAAGCCACAAACCAAGGCGGAGACAAGGACTAGCTGGGAGGGATTCAAAACTACTTTGACATCGAGGACGGAAGAAGAAGAGGAAACAATAACAAGTATAGATGAGGAAGCAAGAAGAATCAGGGAGCAGATCATAGAAGCACACCGAATCAACACAACAACAACAAAATGCAGAATCTACACAGGAGACATACCAAGAGGGCTAAAGGACAAAATACGGGAGAGAAACAGACAAAAGAGAAGGTACAGAATAAACTACGACCCAGGGGTAAAAAGGACGATCAACAGGTTAAGCAAAGAAATAAAAGAAGAATTGACGGAACACCGGAGCGAAAAGTGGAACAATTACCTGCAAGGATTAGACATCGACAAGAACACACACTGGCACATAATGAGAAGAATGAAAAGGAACACAGAAGGGAATAAAGCGGCACCGCTACAAGGAAGAAACGGACTAAAACACAGAACAGAGGACAAGGTGGAAATATTCGCGGATGCTATGGAGGAACAATTCACACTCAATGTAGACCCAGGAGACGATAGAGAATTTGAAGAAGAAATCAAGAAATTAGGGCAAGAAGTACGAAGACCACAACCAAACGAAGAGCAAATGAGGGAAACCACGACAGAAGAAATAATGGATATCATAGGAAGACTGAATACGAAGAAAGCACCAGGATGGGACAGGATCACGAACAGGATGTTAAAGGAGCTGCCAGAGGAGTACATAGACAAAAGAATGAAGAGCCTATTCAACAACATTCTAAAGGACCAAAGATACCCGAGGGAATGGAAGAAAGCAGAGATCATATTATTACCAAAGCAAGGAAAGAACAGGAAACTCCCACAAAACTACAGGCCAATAAGCCTACTGAGCAACACAAGCAAAATCATGGACAGAATCATTTTGAAAAGGATCAAGGAAGAAGAGGAACAACTAAGGATCATACCACACGAACAATGCGGATTCAGAGAGGGACACTCGACGGAGGATCAAGTAATGAGGATGGTGGAGGACGCGATGGATGACACGGAGAACAAAAGGTCGACGTGCATAATATTTTTCGACGTAGAAAAGGCATTCGACAGGATCTGGCAGGACGGGCTTATAGCAAAAATGGACAAAAAAGGATTCAGAAGAACCACCACAAGGATAACCCAGGACTACCTCACAGGAAGGACATACAGGATCAGGATCGACGGAACCACATCAACGGAGAGACGCATCAGGGCAGGAGTACCACAGGGATCAGCACTATCACCGGCATTATACAACATCTACACCAGCGACATACCAAAAGGGACGAGACACTCAAGGACTTACGTATACGCAGACGACACAGCAAAAGCAGCAACATCAGCAAGGGCAGACCAGGCAACAATCTACTTACAACAGGACATAGATGAGATGGAAAAATGGGCCAAGAAATGGAAGATCAGGATCAACACAGAAAAGACACAAGCAATAGCAATAGGAAGGAGAAAAAAGGACAAGCCAACCAGGAGACTAACTGTAGGAGGAACACCCATCAACTGGCAGGAAAACGTAAAATACCTAGGGATCCACATCGACAGGAAGCTAACATGGGGGAAACACATAGAGGAAACAGCGAAGAGAGCCAAACAGCGCATCAGCATGATAAACGCATTAATAGGACGGAGGAGCAGGCTACACCTGAGGATAAAGAAGACGATCTACGAAGCAGCAGTAAAACCATTGATGATGTACGGAGCAAGCATATGGGGACAAGCAGCGGACACACACACCAAGAAATTAGAAAGGATTCAGCACAACGCCCTGAGAAGAATGACGGACGCACCATGGTACATGAGAAACGAGCAGCTAAGAAGAGATCTAGGGATACGCACTATAAAAGGGGAAATAATAAGGAGGACTAAGAAGGAGATAGCAAGAATGGAAAACCACAGGAACCCACTACTACGAGAGGTCACAAACTACGACGAAAGCAAGAAACACAGGACGAAGAGACCCAGGATGGCGCTACTGCAGACAGAAGAGGAAGTAACAGGTAACTTGAATATCTTAGGGAATGAAATATCTTAGTGAATAAAATATCTTAAGGGATAGCGTAGGGAAAACATTGTAACAGCGTAGGGAAAAGTATATGAAACATGTAAAACAAATTAGGGAAATAGGTATAAAAATATGGACTAGGAGTAAGAAATTTGTAAAAATTTAACTCTGACAATAAAGACATGAAACTGGACTCAAATTCAGTTCAGTTACCTAGTGACTCTTGGGGAGTAGGCAGATTGAGGCCCCGAGTTCGATCTAGACTCTGAAACTCTTTTTCACTTTTGTCTCTTGATAATGGCTCCAAAGCAGGAGTCGAAACGTCGAGTATTCAATAAATTCAGACGCGGTTCTCACCCGGAACCTAGCTTAGTTCATAATAATGACCGCGGAAGCCTCTCAGAACATATATATATATATATATATATATATATATATATATATATATATATAATGGTTGAAATATAGGGCGAAGTATAATTATAGTTACAGAGGGTAGTTGAAAGATTTTGGAAAAAAAGTGCTTGTAGAATGGTCAAAAGCGGTCGCATATACAGGGTTGTTGAAATATGGAAAGGAGTGGAATTGTAGCGTGATTAAAGAAAATATTAAAAAATATATTTGAATGGGTTTTGCATAGGAAGTTGCATCTATAGGGTGGTTGAAATGTAGGGGGGAGTAGGATTGTATTAACAACATGAAAATAAGCATTGTAAGAAAAAATATATTATGTTAGGGAGTTTAAATTAGTTTACATAGCAAATGTCCGATTATTTGGATATGATAAAACCTTGAATTTACGAGTGAAGCTCGGTCACCCAGGTACTTGCACCTTAAAACGCAAATCTGAAGGAAGCGGAAACCAGGAAGAGGTGGCCTCCTATACACTCTTCGCTATTCGCACGACCACAGTCAGGAAAACACGACGGAAATTCTAAATGAAACTAGAACATACATCTAACTGTTAAACGGATTCTTGTGGAATACACAATAACAAACGCTACAAAGAAAATAATGTTTAAGACCCAGATAAAATCTATGAGATACTGCGTTAGAAATTACGCCTACCCAAAAGTGACCAAAATAAAATTCTGACAGTAAAGTTGAGATACTGACGTAGATACAGTAAATTTAAAAGGAAATAATGACAATTTTAGAAGAACTACAACATTTAGAAGATACCGGACTGGAATCCGGTAGAAAGGAGAAAGAGACCTTGACCCCGAAGGTCAGTCAGAGAAAAGGTGAAAATTCCATGTTTGTTAACAGAAGGTAGACAGCTGTAGCTATAAATTAACCTAATATTAAAAAGGTTTAATTACTTGTTGTGAGTGTTCTTCTATTTGTTGATCGGTTTAATTAGGCCGATTACAAACTCTATGCTCAAGTACAGATAATGAATCCGAAATACTACCAGGAACAAATATGTTAATTTATTTACGTAATGGCTTCCTCACAGTTGGCTATGGAAATGATCATGGCCTGACCTTGAAGTCATGCTCCAAGAACATGTTGGACAGTGGCTTTACATATTCCAGTGACTTAAAATGTTAAATAACGTTTTATCCAATGCAAACTATCACTATTGCAGCTTCCCAACTCAAAATGGCCTTTTTAGAGATGTGCCAAATACTAGTTTAACTCAAGATGTCAAATATAACATACAAAATTTTCAGTCAATCTGTCCGTACCCCCATTGTCATTTATTATGTGCCAGGTTATTTAACACAAAATGGGAATAATTATAACAATAATGAACATTAATTCAGAAAATAATAACCAAGAAAATCGTGTAAGTTTACAGATATAAAACCTATTCGAAAACAATTTTAGTATGAGAGTACCTATTTAACTCCTATATCATTTTATGCTAATTGTTTGGTATTTTCATGTAGATGTATAGTGGATGTATAGTTTCAATATACATTTTCATTTCAACGAGCAAAGTATATTGGTGGACCTTTCTGGAATTTTTAGGATTTTTACAGTTTTATTTCAAAAGTTTACTTCGAAATAGTTTTCTAATTTGCATTCTGATTGTCACTGGGTGTGTCTTCTAAAGTTTTTTAGGACATTGGGATTTGCTCCTATAACAGTCAAGCTCTGAGGAGATCGCTTATATTGTTAATTAATTAATAAATTAGAAAACAGGTACTAAAGTATAAAGCTTCTTAATTCTAATTTTCTAAATGCTCTGGAGAGACAAAAACAAATACTTTTTAAACAATGCTTTCCCAGTTTTTGCTGCTATGGGTAATTTATATTATAATTCAACTATTAAAGTATTAATATATAAACTTTCGAGTATTTACAGTTTAAAAGATAATATATATACTATTGTTGAACTAAACACATAATTTATATTTAAATAAGAACCGACTTTATCTCACTTCAAATAAAAACCGTTTAGAAACCGTGTGCAATCAATGACTATTTTCAGACATATCTTCTTTTTTATCTGATTGAAGGTACAATTCTATTTAATATTTTAGCGTATTCTTATTTCTCTCTGTCACTCCCTGTCTAATTTGTATTCTTTTTCTATATTTTTCAAATATTTTTAACCTTTTTTATTTGTTTTATTATTTGGGCCACTTTCTATAAGTGTAACTCTAATTCACTCTACATTGCACCCATACTATATATCTCTATTGGTCACCCCTATATAACTTATTAGTCTATCATTTTCTGAACCACCCTATACTACTATAATTCAACTCCACACAATATTTTGACGATCCTAATATTTTTAAATCCACTGTGTATAAATATAAATCCTCTCCACATTATTGACTGTTTCTATTTTTGTATTGTTTAAATTATTCCTGTATACCTATGATTTTACTTCGCCCCATATATAACAAAATTCACATTTTTGAACCACATTTTATGATTATAATTTTACTCTATCATCTGTTTCAACCACCCGGCATTTGCAACTGCTTCTAGAAATTTTTAAACCCATGTCTATTATTATATTATACCCCGTCCTATAACAAATATCCAAACTAATTATGCTTATATAACAAATTTTTGATACACCCTGAATAACAATAATTTTACTCCATCCTTACTTCAAACACCATGTATAAGCAACTACTTCTGTTCCACACTATATAATATTTTTTTAACCACCATAATTCCACTCAACCTTATATTTCAATCATCCTGTATATGGAAGTCCTCTATGTGACTTTAATTATACTCCGTCCTATAACGCAAATATCCACTCTGTATAACTATAGTTTTGCGCCACTCTTATATCAAACACCTTGTATACGCAACTACTTATGTGCGATCCAATACAATATTTTTGAACCATCCTGTATAACTACTTCAATTCCACCATATATTTCAACCATCCTATGTATGCAACTGCTTATGTACCACCTAATATAACATGCACGCACACACCTACAACCCTATACCATATAAAAGAGATCGCCGGCATAACAAATTTTTGTTTCGATAAACTAATGGAATATTTTCTGCCATTTCACGCGACTATAAGCCCCGTAATTTAACTTCGTCTCTAAAATAAATTGACTTCAAATTAATCACACCGAAAACCATTACAAACACCATACGATACACTTTTATGGCTTATCTTGACATTTAAACATTTGACATTTACATTGATGTTGACATTTTTTTGCGATTTTCACAAAATGGTATGTTTTAAGTTATAGAAAAATATACGGAATTTAGCTGGAACATATGTTTGTAGAATACATGCAATTTATAATATTCAAATTGCTTTTAGAGAAAACAGCGAAGATTCATTGAAATTCACTGAAATGTAGTTCCTTATTTACTTTTTTTTTTATTTTCTGGAAAAACAGTTATAATGTTCCTTAATATAATGCAGTTTAGATCATCAAAATTGCCAAAGCCGTTTTTGAATAATCGCTGGTGGTATATAAAAAAAATTGCCGATGAATTGATAACCCCCTCCTTTTTGGAAGTGAGTTAAAAATAGGAAAATGTGACTTAAGAAAATATGCACTTTAGCCATCGAAATTCATTTTTAAGATTGGATTAAATTAGCATTGAGTCTTTCCATATCAAAATTTAATATTGTTTTATTAGAACAAATTAATAGTTTCCCTTCTACTAAACTGTAATATTTATTTGTATCAATTCTACGACAATTTGAAAAAACATATGATATTAATTGGAACCGTTACTTTACATCATTTTTTAATTTTTAATATCAATGAAATTCTGCAAAGCTATTATTTTAGAACTAATGTGTCATTGTGGCGAGCTCCGAAAACAATTTTCAGATGTCTAAATGTAATCTTGAGATTGTGTCCTGTCCGTCCTCTAATCGTTCCCATGCCGTCCTTTTGAAGCCCTTATTGGATTTTCCTGTTTATATTGTGGGTCGAGTGAAATGAATTGGCTGGAATGTGTAAACATTGAATTCTCCTTTAATACAAATATTCCAGTACATACATTGTATTCTCTGAATGTTTCTATAATGAAATAACATAGTTCAGTCAATATGTTACATTATGAAGTTTAACATAATTAAAACGAATTTCATTGGAAAAAACTTACTTGAGCCATAAATATACATATACTGTTTATTTTTTACTCTCGTAGGTGTGTGCAAGCCCGTACATGTGTAAGCATGGACAAAATGAGATGGTTGATGTCTGCTTGTGGTATCTCATTCCAAGCAACTTGTACATAGTGAACTGACTGTGTCAGAGTCTGTAGAGGATGATGCAAAGTGAACAGTCTGCTCCCAATCATACCCCAAACTTGATCGATGGCATTTAAATCCATCGAATAGGGTGACCATTAAACCGACATCTTCACAAAACACTAACCGATAAAACTTTAACAAAAAATTATCAAAGATAAAGCGTTGAAATTGATATCCTAGCATGCACTGAATATACTAATTCAGTTGTTAAATAATCGAGTTCAAAAAATTCTTCCTCTGAATGTAGCACTTCTACTGTAACTGAGTAAGTTGGATTAGATAAGCATCTTGCAAGTACAAATAACTTTTTCAAAAATCTTCGTATTTCGTTCCATAATGGACATCTTTCTTTATGTAGAAATGACCAGCTCAAATAATTATATATTTATATATATTTTATAATATTACTAAGACAATTAACTTTTAAAAAAACTTTTTATTTGAAATAAAAAGATTAATACTTGAAAATAACAATGTTGAAATAAAATATAACTTAATGAATTTAAAACACTTAATGACGCTCGCCGTCGTCGCATGTGAATTTATAATCTTGGTTTTGCAAGCTAAGCATCAGCAGATTACACGTGCGAGGAAGCCGAGCGTTGTCCGTGAGAATTGCTATATCGTGAAATATGAGATGTAATACGATAATTATGAGAAATGATTATTATATTCTTGCTATGGTGTAAATTTTCTAATTGTGGTTTATGACGGATATAACAACTCCCCTTACCAACAAAAAGTTGCTGTGTTACAGGAACTTTTTTCGCATAAAATAAGTACAAAAGCAAATCAGGAATAAACATCTTAAGCTAATACAAATTTCCAAAGGAATATGAAACATGAGGTTATTAAAATAATAAAATTAATAATCTAAAGATAGTAATAAATTTTCATACACATTACTACATAAAATAATGAAATAATGAAAATGGTAAAAGAGAAAACGTAATAGTGAAAATTTACAAAAATTATTTATTTAGTTGAAGTTCGATATCTTCGGTAGTTTTCTCCTCTAGGATAGGTCTTAACTTTGGCAAAAGTCTAGACAGTCTACTTTGTGATATGTGGATATTCGTCCTTTTGGGCTGTGTGACCACTGGTCCAAAACGTTTTGAGCACGAAGGCAGCGATAATAATAACTATGGAGATTATGGTGGCATATGTAAACAACGAAATATTTTTGTTGACAAATGGTTGGTTAATTAGTTCGTCCAACTCTTTCGAATACTCGTTCAACTTATGATTGGCGATGTTAAATTCATCCACATTTAAGTCGTTGAGCTTTAATGGTTTCAGCTCTGGGACTTGGATTTTCTCTGAAATTGTGTCACAACAATTGAAGGGAGTGACAACTGGCTGGTAATTGTCTATTATGTTGATGGGTTTGAATGCTTCTGCTTGGGCTTTAGTTATTCCAACTAAAGCACTGCATTCGCTCTGTAATTTCAACAAGGAATTGTTCGTAATTGTTAAAGTCTTTGCACTAATATTTGGATAACTGATTGTGATGCAGAGAGGTTCTGCAACCATGAATAACCATACGTTGGATTCTATCTTTTGAACATGGTAGCCTTGAACGAGTATCACAGCACTTTTACAATTATCTGGTACGGATTTAAAGTTTTTGAGGAGTTGGGCTTCACACAAAGCACTCGAGTCTATTGAGTACGCATAAAGTTCTGAACACAATTTCTTCCGGATCGTTAATGGTTTGCACTCACTTAAGTCTTTAATGGGGATATACAACAAAGAATCATCGTTTTTGGCAACATAATTTTGGGTAAATGAGAGTACATGATGCAAGCCAGTTCTATCATCGTAGACGGGAATAGGAAATAGACAGAAAGCAGTGAATGATTGTTGTTCGATTAAAGGTATTCTCAATATAAAAACAAGGTCTGAGTCTGTTTGAAAAGCTTCCAATTCAGTGATTTCTAAATATCGGGCAATACTCGAATATTTAACAGGTAAAGGCAAATTATTCTTTACGAGGTTTTGCGATATTTCCTGTAGGGCGATTATGAACCGTTCGTGGGTTAAAATAGAAGTGTGAATAATTTTTAAACGGGCGAATGTAATTGAGTTTAACACGTCGTTTAAGCTATCTTCTAAGAATAAGTAGTTTTCCATACGTTTTTCAGACATTTCTAAAAATGAAAGTTTAGCTTCCACGTAGGTCATTTTATCGCTTAGTTTACGTATAGTATTTTCAATTTTCCGAATATTTTCATTGAATGCTTTTTCGTCAAGTTGGATTTGTTGTATAGTATTGTTAAAGTTTTTTATCAATGAAGTTGTTTTCAACTTGAAGTTGTCCCTGATTTAATCTGTTGATACTATTCGTGAAATATTCCCCATCAGCGGCATCTAGGTTGCCAGTTATTGCCTTGAAGATTGTACCGGCACCGACTATTAATCCGCGTTTATATCTCCTGGTATCCATATGGATTTCCCTAAATTTGTTATTTATGGATATCGAAATTTGGTTAAGTAGATTTAAGTGGGTTTGGACGTCGGCACGGAATAGGTTCATTGAGTTGAGGTTGTAAGAAATAGATCTTGTTAATGTGTCAAGGAGTCTCTTATTAGTAGTGAAGACTTGTTCAAGAGCTGAAAGGTTTTTATGAACTAATAGTGTCCATCTGCAGTTTCAAACGTCAATTCGTGCTTCCTCGTGATAGTAAATTCCTATTGTGTTATTTATGGTTTTTATTTCGAACTGGGATGCTGCTGATCCGAACAGCAGGATGACCCTGTAAACAAATTAGTCTTCTATAAAAGGTTTCATGCGATCAAAGTTTACTTTCGTATTTTGGTTAGTTCGGGGGTTTAATAGAGTTGCTGATTTTTTATGGATTTCTAGTATTTCGAAAGGTTCGTTGTTGTGTAGTTTGTGTTGAAATTGAGATTCTCTTATGTACACTTTATCACCTACTTCTTGGTAATTAGGAGGGTTTCCCGAAAAGTGTTTGTCAAATCGGACTTTGGCTTTTTGTTTCTGTTGTTCTGTCCTTTCACGGGCGATCTTATAGTAATGAGAAATTCTATTATTGAGGTCTCTAATGTATTTTGTTATCAGGTTTTTTCGTTGTATAAAGTTTCTGGGGGTCTGCTGGAAGTATGTGTTCATCGGGGTGTTCTGCTTTGTAAATTCGTAAACATATCTAGAAGAGTAGAGTGAAATCGTTCTAATGATCCATTGGATTGCGGGTGTCCAACACTTGAATATGAAAGTTTAATGTCGAAAAGTTTACAAAGATCTTTAAGTAGGGCGTTATCGAATTCGCGACCATAGTCAAAGTGTATTCTAATAGGTATTCCGAAATGTTGGAAAAATAAGAGAAGCGTATTGACTACTGTTTTAGCAGACTTGTCAGTGATTGGGTATGCTTGGGAAAATTTGGTTAACTCGTCTCGTATGGTCAGGGCATAGTTTTTATTTGGGACTTCGAGAATGTCAATGTTAAGTCTTTCGAATGGAGTTCTTGGAGTTTCAGTAATTACCAGAGGGCTATCAAGGTTTTTGCGAAATGTTTTAGCTGTTTGACATATTCGACAGTTCTTAATATAATTGTCAACATCTTTTGTAAGACCCTGCCAATTATATTTTTCTCTAATTCTCCTAATTGTTTCATTAATACCTCTATGTATGTTGATTTTTCCGTTATGAAACTGTTCAAGAATTATTGGCACTTGATCTTTTTTGATAGTTTGAGTTATGTTTTGACAAACTTTCCATTTTACGTTTAATTCTGCAAAGATAAACGAAAGCATTTCTAAAATAGGTAATTCCAAGTTATCCTCGACGCAACAGAGTTCTGATTCGGTTAGTAAATTTTTGCTTTTAAATATTGAAGCAAATAGAATCTCGTTTACGGTTTCAGGATTAGATGGTAAGGGTATAATATAATACCGTCTTTTTCTGGAGAATACGTTAATTTTATATCGTTCGAAGAGAAAGTCTTTAAGATTGTCGGTTTGAAAGAAAACTAGAATGTGTTTATTTTCTTTGTCAAGCAGTTGGCAGTTAGAGTATTGTATCTTACTGTAGTCAATGAGTGAAACTGTTTTGTCACGTTCTACGAACGTTCGAAATTCGGTAAATATTAGGTTATCGTCGTTATTTGTTTCAGGTTCGTCTGAGTCGGTGTCATCGTTTTCTTTAAGGGGGTTTATTGGAAAGTACTGAAGATTGTTGGTTCACTGGAAATTGATGCATTCATTGAAGTGAGTTATTTTAATGCGCGAAAGGGCGTCGGCATTTTTGTTGACTTTTCCTGGCTTGTATATGATTTCATAATCATATTCCTCAAGTTTGAGGCGCCATCTCGCAAGTCGACTACCCGGATCTTTAATAGAAAAGAGCCACGTTAACGGGCGGTGTTCGGTCAGGAGTTTAAACTTGCGGCTAAAAATAATTGGACGAAAGTGTTTGACAGCCCAGACGATGGCCAGAAGTTCGCGCTCTATGGTGGAGTAGCTAGTCTCTGCTTTGCAGAGAGTTCTAGAGGCATATCCAATGGGCAGGTCTTTGCCCATTGGTCCCTGCGAAACTACAGCGCCGATTGCGAAAGCACTAGCGTCTGTAGTTAGAAGAAAAGGTTCGTTGAAGTCGGGATAGATCAAGATCGGAGTGGACGTGAGAGCTTGTTTTAATTTGTTAAAGGAGTCAACACAGTCTGAATTAAAATGAAATGAAACGTCTTTTTCGAGCAGTTTTGTGAGAGGTTTGGATATTTTGGCGAAAAGATTTATTGTCTTTCTGGTTCTGCGGTTGAGGAAAGTTAAGTATACATTCGACTTTGGACGGGTTTGGTTTTACTCCGTCCTTTGTAATGAGGTGTTCTAAATATGCGACCTCCTTGCGGAGAAATTCGCATTTATCAGGCTGAATCTTAAAATTTGCCTTCCTAAGTCGTTTGAATACTTCAGTCAGTCGGGCCAAATGTTCATGTATAGTTGGTGAGTAGACGATTATATCGTCCATATAGACCAAGCATCTCTTGTTCTTGATTCCGATGAGAATGTTGTCCATCACCCTTTGAAAGGTTGAAAGAACATTCTTCAAACCAAAAGGTATGCGAACGAATTGAAAATGACCGTTCTCTACAGTGAAAGCGGTTTTTTGAATGTCCTTCGATTCAATTTCGATCTGGTGAAAGCCAGAAGCAAGATCTAGTGTAGTAAAGTATTGGCATTTGCCAAGACGATCCAGTAAGTCCGATATGTTAGGTAAGGGATACTTATCGTCTACTGTGAGTTCATTAAGTTGTCGGTAGTCCACGACTACGCGCCACTTTTGTTTGCTGGATGCGTCCTGTTTTTTGGGACAACCCACACAGGGGAAGACCAAGGGGAATTTGAAGGGCGAATGATACCTTGTTCTAACATTTTTGAGACTTGGGTCCGAACTTCCTCCTTATGGATTTGGGGGTAGCGATAAGATTTGGTGAATATGGGTTTCGAGTTATTTGTATCAACAGAGTGTTTTATTTCGTTAGTGAAGCTAAGATTGTCTCCTTCTAAATAGAAAATGTCCGAGAAATCGATGCAAAGTTGTTGGATTAATTCTGCTTCTTCTTCGTTGAGATGTTCAAGTTGTTTGTGAATTTCTGTTAGTCTGTCTATGTTAGAGTTGTTTCCGAAAGAGATTTGATCGCAGTGGTTAATAGAAAGATTCTGAATGGGTTCTTACTGAATTTTGTTAACATTTATAATTTTTGGGCTAGAATTTGCATTTAAGATAGAAGTGAAAAATTCACCCTTGTCATTAACCTGGACTAAAGCGTTTGGTAATCGTACGTTTTCTATTACGGTGGAAGTTAGAATGGCCTCCGTATACCGTAAATCGCACTTAAGTTTAAAAATGCGTTCAGTCCGCGGTTCGATACTGATGATATTTGAAATCGTTTGGTTGTTTATCTGTAGTTGTCTGTCGGTTGATAATGTCTCTTCAGTAACTTTCATGAGCGGGTTGGTTTTGAAATTGGTGACGAGAACTTTCTTATTAAAGTCTATTACACAATTGTAATGCTCCAGGAAATCGGATCCTAATAGGCCATCGAATTCGATGTCTAGATCGCATATGTAGACTATGTGTGGATTTGTTAGATTGAACGGAACTAAAGTGGATTTGTTTATGAGAATTTTTTGGTTAGTGATACCTTGTATCACAACGTTTTCAGGAGATCGGTTTGGAAATTTTTCACAAGTTTTGGGCTTGAAGATTGTTAATCCTGCTCCTGTGTCGATTAACAATTTGTAAGTGTTAGAAGCGTCATTGATGTAAAAGAGGTTCTTTGAGTTAACAGAAGTGCGGGGCTTATAGGAAAGCGTTTTCCGGGAAGTTGACGTTTGGATTGAAGCTAGTTGGGGGTCGATTTTGTTCAAATTGTTGGAAATTATTACTGTTAAAAGTCGAGTTTGGCTGCTGTTACCTTTGTCTAGTTAAGCATTCGTTAAACGAATGCCCTGTTCATTTGCAAAACGAGCATTGCTTTATAAAGGTAGTAGCGTTTGGGCGTTTTTGTTGTTGTTGGTTACGTGTCACTTGAAACTTTTGGTTTTCTAAATGACACAGTTGTATCTCCCGTTTTATTCTAGAAACAGCAGTTATAATGTCGTCAGGGTGGCTGGCACGTATAATTTGCCCTATTTTTGGCTCAATACCTGTTAAAAGGCTGTTAAGAGCCATAGAATCAATGAGAGAAACTTGAGCGTCTTTTTCTTTTGTAGTTATATTTTCTTTATTGACGGTCGCGTGCATTTTGGCTTCGTGTGCTTGAAGGCGGGCTGCGAAAGTTAATGGGGACTCATTGGGAAGTTTCCGCATTCTCTGAAGATCTTGAATTAATTCAGACAAAGTGTGTTTCAAGAAGCGTTTTGATGTCGTCCCAAGTTGATGGGTCCCGGGAATTTAGAAGTTCGGCAGGACGGCGGCTCAACTTGTTTTTTATGTGAAGGATTAATAAGGCTATTTGATTAGCACCAGCCATGTTGTGCAAGAGCTAATAAAAGTGTTAAGGAAAATGGGATTCCCGTCGTATTCAGGAATAATCGCAAATATCTCTGAAATTTTGTAAGGTTCTACCGTTGGGGTTCAGGCACCTTGTCTAGTTGTTGCCATTTTGTATTTAGAATACGGTTATTGCACAATATTAGAAATTCAACAACACAAAAACAATAGCAATAGCAGAGTGAGAATTCTACTATCAGATTAAAGTATATAAAATTTTACCAAAAAGGTATAATAATAATTTGTTGTAAAGATGTTTAAAACCTTGTTAATCTATTGCGAAATATTTTATCGATATATAGTGTAGGGGAATGGTAAATTAGTTAAAAAGAAAATCAAAAATCAATAAATCAGTACAAAATAAATAAATATGATAAAATAAATTGTCCTTGATGATAGAAATGTCCGATTAAAAATAAAATAAAAATAGTGATTAAGTGTAAATTAAACGTGATTCTTACAGTATTAATCTCGGCATGGACTGTTCTGTGAGGACCGCACTGGTTAGCCTGGCTTGTTCCTGGTGCTGATTTACTCGCAGTTGTGTCTCCAGCTCGAAGGTCGTTGTTCCACAAAGGTTTAGAAACCACCACGAGGAGTGAGAATTTTTCGTGTTCTTTCCGTGTTCGAACAATCCTACTGACTGCGCCAATTTTTATATTATGACTAACACAATTAATTTTTAAAAAACTTTTTATTTGAAATACAAAGATTAATACTTGAAAATAACAACGTTGAAATAAAATATAACTTAATGAATTTAAAACACTTAATGACGCTAGCTGTCGTCGCATGTGAATTTATCTTGGTTTTGCAAGCTAAGCATCAGCAGATAACACGTGCGAGGAAGCCGAGCGTTGTCCATGGGAATTGCTATATCGTGAAATATGAGATTTTATACGATATTTATGAGAAATGATTATTATATTGTTGCTATAGTGAAAATATAAGTGTGGTTTATGACGGATATAACATATATATATATATATATATATATATATATATATATATATATATATATATATAATGTCGACAATGTTATTTATATTAGATCAAATTATCCTAAATTCATTTACACGAGATATTTACTAAATAAACTTAGAAAATTATTTTAATTCAATTAGTATATTACACTTCCAAAACTAATATGTTAATATTTCAGGAGAAAGAAAATAAGTTTCAATTTTACATTTGAAATTTATGTTGGTCACTGAGAACGCCCCAACTAGTACAACTTACATATATGATTTTAACAATATTCTGCAACTAATTAACAACGCTATTAAGGATTTAAAAAATGTGCAAAAATCTTTATTTTTAAATGTGAACCAAAAACAAAATGTGGTCAGCGAAACCTGTACCAAACTTGACAAATATGTCATGTTGCTGTTTACTTGAAAGATTATTAAGCGCTGATATTGTTTCTTGCTTCTCTATTTCCAAAAGTTTTCAATGGATTTTGTGTTGCATTTAGAATCATCGCCTTGTCTTCCTCCTCGCACCAGTTTTTCCACTGACACAGATTTATAAGATTCACCTCTGGCTAGTTTTATTTTCTGCACATTTCTTTTCAAGTTCTCTCTGGTTTTCGTGTTGTCTTTCGTACACTTTTGTTGTTAAACGACTCCTGCTCTTCATTTAAATTATTTTCAGGCGCACTAAATGAATATTTATTATCTGAAGGCACTCCCTGTACTTCGAAATGGTTCCTCTTCGAAGCTTGAATTCATGTTAAAAATTGCACGTACCATAAGCAACACTAGTTTATTTCTAATTTCCACTGTTCCATACTTAATTTGAGGTGACAAGTATATGCGTGTCACATGATGTAAACAAAATGCATTGTGCTGTAGTGGGGCATAATAGGAACAGTTTACCGAAGTATAAAGCATTTGGTGCAAGAACGAGATAAGTTACACAAATCTTACACCGTTATTGTACCAGACCATAACAGGGGATAAGTGGTTTGCTATCGTAGTTCCGAATCTATAAACTGTAAGTTTCCCAAAGTTGCACCAGACAAATAAAGCAAATTTTTAAACCTGAATAACCAGCTAACTCACAGATTATTGTACTTATCCCGTTCTTGCACAAGAATCTTCTCTTTGTCTCGCTCTCTCTCTCACCCATGGAAAAATAGTCATTACCTAATCATATATTCTTTTCTTGACTTGTTTGTGGCATCTTCTAGTTTCTACCGATAGGGAAATAACACCAAACTTTAGAAGGCTGCAAACTCAAAAAATCCGAACGTTACAGTTTTCTTCAGACTTCAATTGCACGAAAATCTGAATAAAATATAAATTTGACAATTTTACAAGATATAACAGAGGAAACTTGTTTTTTAGTCACAGAGTATTATATTGAAAGAATTGTGTTAAATGTGACGCCCCTTGCAGCGACTTCTTTATTCCATTAACGTCATAACGGAAAACCTACAAATTATGTATTTTATGTTTGATGTCAAATTGTGATTGTCATTGCCAACTTTATATTATTTAATTTCTTAATCAATTGTGTTAAGTTTCTATTGCCATTGAAATCGGGTCTGATTTAGATTTTGAAACGTTTGAAATATATTGACTTTCCAGCAATTGTGGTTTTATTGTATTCTAAACTAATATCATTCTTGCAAATTGATATAATGCAAATAACATTGTCCTTTATAGGTATGTTTTCTTCGTAATATTTATGTAAATACATTACTTACATTCTTTGAGTTTTTAATCTGAAATTGTTCAAACCCCTTTCCTAGACTAAAATTTAGCATATTCAGTTTTTATTTCTAATACGTTTAAGGTGGTGTATAAATAAGTTCTTCCAGGCCCGTTATTTTTAGAATTTTGTTAGTGAGTACAGTTTTTGATTTTGTTATGGGTTATAAATGTTCAAAAACCATCTTTAACCACAAAATCTTCTTTAATCGCACACAAAAAAATCTCGGCTCCTTTCTAAAACTAAAAGATACATCAGCTTTTCCGCATGTCGTTCAACCATTTCCATTGTTCTCGAAAACTTCCCGTTAATACTAGAAATTTCGGTTCCTCTTTTTATATTCGTAATCGTACATACTGGACAAAGTTTTTTGCTAAACGTTTGTTTGTTCTTGTTTTATTACAATGAAATATTTGAGAGAATTACTCTATTAGTAACGTCAAATCAAACGTTGTAAGACATGATAAATCTGTTTAGGGGTTCAATTTCTCACGGCCGATGTCAGTGGTTGTACTATATGTTACCGGGCTGTTTTGCAGTGGTCTATTAGAATGTCTTCCGAAAGTTTCTTTTGCAACTGCGGCAGACATCTTCAGCGGGGCGGGCGTAGTTAATACCTCGTTGGATGCTCGAAGAGAATAGAACTGTCGACTTTAACTTTAACATATGTTTATTTTCAGAGCTAAAATGACAGAAATTTCCATACTCCTATATTGATATAATTCTAATTCCCTAAGTAGTTGGTTGCCTATCTCATCAGTGGGTTCCTATGCTGTTCCATCCTGGCTATGGTTTTTTTTCGCTCTCTTCGTTATTTCTCCTTTGATTGTAGTCATCGCTAGGTCTCTTCTTAGTTGGTTGTTCCTTAGGTACCATGGAGCGTTTGTCATCCTCATTAGTGCGTTCTTCTGTACTGCCTTTAATTTTTTCATGTGCGTTGCTGCAGCTTGTCCCCAGATGCTCTCTCCATATGTGATGATTGGCTTCACTGATGCTTCGTAGATGTTTCTCTTCGTCCTCAGTTGTAGCCTGCTTTTTCTTCCTATCATCGGGTTGAGTTGGCTGATCCTTGATTTGGCTTTCTTCACTGTCTCTCTTATATGTTTCTTCCACGTGAGTTTCCTGTCTATGTGTATTCCCAGATATTTGGCGTCTTGGCTCCATTCGATGTGATTTCCTCCTACCGTAAGTGTTCTAGTTGGTTGGTCCGGCTTGCTCCTCCTTCCTATGGCTATTGCCTACGTTTCTCCCGCGTTGATCTTGATTTTGCATTTCTTCGCCCATTGCTCCATGTCCTCGATTTCTTGTTGCAGGTAGTTTACCGGTTGGTCCGCCGTCCATGATGTTGCCGCCTTTGCTATCTCGTCCTGCTAGATGTATGTCCTTGTGTGTCTTGGTCCTCTTGGTATGTCGCTGGTATAGATGCTGTACAATGTCGCTAATAGTGCTGATCCCTGGGGGTTTCCTCCCTGTATCCTCCTTTCCGTTGATGTGGTGTCGTTGATCCTAATGCTGAAAGTCCCTCCGGTTAGGTAGTCCTGTATTATTCTGATGATCTTTCTGCTGAATCCCTGTACTTCCATTTTTGCCAATAGTCCGCTTTGCCATATCTTGTCGAAAGCTCGCTCCACGTCGAAGAATATGATGCACGTTGTATTCTTGTTCTCGATGTTGGTCATTACGTCTTCTACCATCCTCATTACCTGGTCCTCTGTGGAATGTCTCTCTCTGAATCCGCTCTGTTGGTCTCGAATGATGTTTAGCAGTTCCTCTTGCTCTTTGAGTCTTCTCAGAATGATCCTGTCCATTATCTTGCTGGTATGGCTTAGTAGGCTAATCGGTCTGTAGTTCCCTGGCAGTTTCTTGCTCTTTCCTGGTTTTGGGATCATCACTATCTCCGACTTTTTCCATTCTTCTGGGTATTTTTGCTGAAACAAAATATGATTATATAGTGTTTTTAGCCTCTTATCCATTTACACGTTTGGTAGTTCCTTTAAAATCCTGTTTGATATTTTATCCCATCCTGCTTTTCTGACTTTCAGCTGTCGTATGATGTCCTTTATCTCTTGCATTGTCTTTTCATTAATTGGATCGTCGTTGGGGCGTCGTGTTTTAATCTCTTAGTCTTTTTTTTCTATTTCTTCCTCGAATTGTCTGTCGTCTCCTTGATCTGTGTTGAACTGTTCCTCCATTGCGTCTGCGAATATTTCTACCTTGTCCTTTGTTCTGTATTTTGGTCCGTCTGTCCCTTTTAGTGGTGTTGTAGTTTACGTGTCCTTGTTCTTCCTCATTCTTCTCCTTATTTGCCAGTGTATGCCTTTGTCTATGTCCGGTCCTTGTAAGTAGTGGTCCCATTGCTCACTTCTGTGTCCCTTCAATTCTTCTCTTATTTCGCTGCTCAGTCTGTTGATTGCTTGTCTTATCCTCGGATCTAGGTTTATCTGGTATCTTCTCTTGTTCGTGTTCCTTTCTCTGATATTCTCTTTCAGTTATCTGAGGATGTCCCCTGTGTAGGTTGGTCTCTTGGTCGTCGTAGTATTTGTTTCGTGTGCTGCTGTAATCTCCTCTCCGATTACCCTTGCCTCTTCATCAATCCCGTCTATTATTGGTGTTATCCTTGCTCTTTCTGGCAGTGTTGTCCTGAATCCTTCCCAGTTGGTCCTTGTTGCCATCCTAGTTGGTTGCTCGTTCTTCCATCTTGTTGCAGTTAGTGTCACTGGGTCGATATCTGATGATAATTCCTGCGTCGCTTCGATGTCGTAGTCAATGTTGTTGTTATGTAATATTAATATGTCCAGTACATCTGGTCGTTCTCCTCTGGCTGGATAGTGTGTGGGGTCCGCTGGTACTATAACGTCATACTGCTCCCTTTTTGCGTGGTCCTGAAGTTTCCTGCCGCTTGTTATGGTTATTCTTGAGATCCAATTTGTGTGCTTTGAATTTAGTTCCCCCCCCCGGCCATGTTTGGCTTCCTGTTGTTTCGGAAAAATAAATTTAGAACATTACTGTTCAGCTCTTTGTTTGGTGGTCGATACCCGGTAATTAATTGTATCAGTTGACCTTTCATCATTTCCACTCTATTGCCGCATTCTCGATGTTTTCCGCGGGGTATGGGTTATCTTTCTGATGCTTAATTCTGTTCTTCACTGCTATTAGTACTCCTCTGCCAGGTCTTCTGTTTGGTCTGTCTTGTCTGTATATTGTGTAGTTTCTTATTCTGAAGTCTTCCTCTTCCTTTGAAAATGTTTCTTGGACTAACGCCACGTCTACCTTGTTTTCTTCTAAGTACACTTCTAGTTCATTCTTCATTTCTAATCCCGTTGGCGTTCCACCTCATTATTTTCAGTGCTGTTGGGGTCGTCTTATCCATTCAGGTTCGGAGTTAGTTTCATTGCCACCTCCATGAATGATTGATACAATTCTTCATTTACTCCATCATAGTGAGGAAGTTCTTTCCTGCTGTTTCTATGTTGTTACTCCTGTTCGCTGCTGCTACTGCTGCTGCATAGTTGAGCCTTGTCTTCCCTGTTGTTTTTGGTCTTCTTTGTTCTTCTTTCTTCTTTGGGAATTCTTTGGATTCCCTGTAGTTGGCCGGATGCGCACCTCCGCAATTTGCACACCTCGCTTCTTGTTCCCTCAGTCGCCTGCAGTCTCTTGACTCGTGGTTTCCTTCGCATTTTACGCAGCGAGGTGGAGTCGTGCATATTGCTTGTCCATGATCGAAACTTTGGCAACAGTAGCATTGCCCTATTTGGTCTCTCGGTCTCTGGGACTCTACCCTGATAAAGACACCTTCCATATTTCTCCCTTTGTTGATTTTCTTGCTTGCTTCGTTCTTCTCAACTTGCACAATAGCCATTGCCGTTGTTAGCTTCTTTGTTGTTCCCCTCTCTTTCCTGATTGTGCGAATAATCCTCGTTATCTTGATGGCCTCTATTCCTTTTTCCCTTAGCTCTTCCTTGATGTCTTCTTCTTCAACGTATTCTGGTACTCCCTTGAGTACTACTCTCACCATTCTTTCTTCCTGTAATGCGTACTTACATCCTTGTTGTCGTCTGAAACAAAAATTCTCACTCCCTCCGGTGTGTTGCTGGCCTTCGTGACTTGTGACCTTCCTCTCTTTCAGAAGCCTCGTGACTTCCTTCCATCTTTGTTTATCCCTCACTACTATGGGAGGGATCCTGCTTCTCCTTTCTTGTTGCTTTTTTTCCCTCCACTAGTTGATGCTGTAGTGTCCTCTCTGTCATATTTCTTTGTCCTCTTGTTTCTGTCCTCTTCTCTGTCCTGTTTCTCTTCTTTCCTTGCCTTTTTCTTTTTATCCTCCTCGATGTTGTCCGTTTCTGTCTCTATCTCGATGTATGTCTTCTTCTTGCTTTTCCTGCCTTTTTTCCTGTTTGTCCCTTCTTGGAAATCCATGTCCGTGTCGCTGTCCTTTCTTGTTTCTTCCATTGGCGTCTCTTCGTTTTTAACCTCCGTTCCATTTTTCTTTTCCTTTCTTCTTTTCTCCTGTTTTTCTTTTTCCTCTGCGCGAAAGTTCTCCATGTAAAAGTTGGCCGGATTAAGAGGACTTCCAATGGCGACGCCATCAATCTGCTCGTAAAATTATTGGTTCCACTTGAAATAGGCTGTGGTCAGTACATATCTAAACAGATCGGAAATGTCTCTAGGGAAGATGTTTTGCAGCTGTTGAATTGTTTCCTTCACCGGGACCATGGTGTACGGGGTTACTACGTCAAAACTGATTAACATGTCTCCTGGTTTGACCTTGAGTGTTTTTAGTTTCTCAATGAAATGACAGGAATCTCTAATGTGTGAATCTGTCCTTCAAAGGTGAGGTTTTAAGAGCTCTCTCAGATATCTGCCAATGTGGTACGCGGGAGAGTTAATAGCACACACGATAGGTCGGGGGGGGGGACATTAGCCTCATGAATTTTTGGTAAACCATATAGTCTTGGTGGTATGGCCTCTAATCTTTTGGTAGTTCTTTTATCTTCATCGGGTATTGTGGACACATTAATCAATTCGATTCCCTAAGAATGTTTGATGTTGGGTCCTTCAGTAGTTTCGGTATATGTGACTGGGTAAAGTAGCTTACGAATTTTCTTGTTGTAATCCTCAGTGTTCATTACCGTGGTAGCATTTCCTTTGTCAGCTGACAGGATAATGCTCTCTTTGTTTGTCCGAAGATTTGTTAATGCCAAACGTTCCCAGTTAGTGATGTTGCTCTGAGGTGTTTTGGCCTTTTGCAAAATCTTCGATGACTCTCAACGAATTTCTTCTGCAGCATCCGACGGAAGGTTGCGAATGCCTGACTCAATGTTGGTTCTATATTTTGTTTCATTTTTTAAACTGAATCTTTTTAACAATACTTACCGGTTTTGTTTTGAGTAATATAACTGAAATTAATTTCGGTGACTGTATACCTAGTATTACTGATGTTACATTTACAAAATTTTAAAAATAATTATGTTTCAAAGTAAGAAACACTCAGTATAGAAGTTAAGATTAGTAGCGATTTCTTAAAGGTAACGATAATCTCTCTGTATAGTATTCTCTATTATTTGATATGCATTTACCAATAAATTTTCTAAGGCATAAATGAAATAATCTTGTCAAACATTTTAAATTTAAATTTTAGAATTGTGCCGTTTTGCATAGTTTCTCTTTGCCATTGACAACGGTGTCTGACCTAGACCTCGAAATGTTTGGAAATATACATTATTGTGGTATCATTTCCAAAAAAGTGCATAAACAATAAATTTACATAATAACCCTTTGCCAAAATTTAGATGAAATCTTTTCAACAAGGTAAATATTTTAAGTTGTTGTAAGAATATCCCCTTCTAACTATTGTTTACTGTGTCCACCAATATTATTGAGTGGTAAGCACATTTTTTTATGTGAACTTATATTTTATGTTCTTCCACAGTAACTTAGACCAGGGCTAAAGCCTTCAAAAATGGTAAAAAGGTGAAAAAAAGTAGGTGGATGAAACTTATTGTAAAAGGAACACAATACAGCAAAAATTCGGTCAGGAAGTGTAATGGAGTGGGTTTTTAAGGGTAAAAAAGATTGATCTCGATATTTAATAACATTAATCTTATTAAATACTCTCTTCGAGGTGTCATTCCTTTGTACGCAAGACAGTATATATTATATATAAATATAATATATATTGTTTCTGGTCGGGAACCTTCATCAGTTGCGCTTCCCACAATTGAATGTCCTCTCGCGTCTTCAAAATTAATCTTATTATTTATAAATACCTTATTTTGAATTCTAATCACGTGTGCTTTAGTTTTTGTCTCTGTAATGGCATTTCTTCTTCGTTAGATTCGACAAACTTTCCCGAATCTAGTAGATCTTCGAAATCTTCAATACCATCACCATCTTCGTCTCCACTGTGCATGGGTTCTTCATCCACAATTTCATCTGAATCATTAACTTTGTCGTGTCGTCGTTTTTTCTTCTACAATTTGAGCATAAATTTGTGTATTTTAAACTATATTTTCGGCAGCCATATTTTAAACTATTACATACAGTTTCACAGTTGCATTTCCCACTTCAGTTTGATGTATCTTTTTTGATGGGCTAAAATTTTTCGTAGGTCACTCAGTTATATAGTGTAATCTTAAAATAGCAATTAATAAGCATCTGCGCATATAATTTAACTATAACTATAGATGTCTTATTAAATACTAATTGTATTAACTTTGTAGACACGTGATATAAAGACCGACATCTCGCGTATATAAATTTACCCTTATGTATGTGTCAAATACATAAAGAAGTGTTCGAGAGGACATTCTATTCTGGAGAGTGCAACAGATGAAGGTTCCCGACCAGAAACAATATATATCGTATATATTGTTTTGCGTTCAAAATAATGACACCTCGAAGAGAGTATTTATTAACTTATTTGGTTGTTAATTATATTTCGACTTGCCATTTTTTGTTTATCAATGTAACATGGTATTTTAGGTTTTTCGAGTAATTAACGTAAAAATTTTAATAAATAGCTCAAATTATACATAATGATTAAAACAAATTTTTGCATTCGAATTTTTTTCGTATCTTTGCATTTTCTGAGAACTCGACTTAAAAAAAAACTTATTTTGACTTGAGAATTTTGGAGCGCTTTTTGATATTAAGTCAAAATAAGGTGAAAAAATACATAATTTTAAATCATTATTTTAAATAAAAAAAATTTAAACACACTGTGTTTGAAACATCAAAAGGTAAGTTTTCAACAAATTTCGTGATTTTTTTTGTAAAAGATTAAATTAAAAAACTAAAAACTTGTTTTTTTTTCATTTTTCACATCAATTTTGAGGTTATGTGAATAAAGTGCAAATACAAAAGTTCTAGATCTTTTTAAATTTACTATTTACCTTCCACTTCCCGACTTCAGATCGCCCGTAAATTATTTTTTGTCATATTGTTCTTGCATTCTCATCCTTTAACAATGGGTTTCATCTACCTATTACTTTTTGTTTGGTTTCAAAAATTATGGCCCCTGGTCTAATTGTGTTGTCCTATTTTACAAACTTTATATTATTTCTTACCGAATTTAGGACTCTTTAAAGGCATCTTACAAAAATATTTTGTTTTCTTGTAGTCATTAGGAAAATAAGATAGTAGTTTATACAAGAGCTTTTGAAGCACAAAACGCTTCATTAACCTTGTCAAAATACTCAAGAGATAATAAGGTGCATGACTTGGCCCTGACTCAACGGATCTGGAAAAATGTAAAGTTTATATTTTATTACTGACATACATTCAAACGGAGAAACGAAATGAACATTTTGGCATTCCACTGGATCTCGTAAAGCTCATTTAAATAACTCATTACTGTGGGTTTTCTTAAATGGAAAGGATAATACTTTCATTTCCTTGTTCCGGGCTTCCAACAAATTAATGAAAAGGTATCTGCCGGAGTTTAAAATTTATTATAATCACCGAATAACATTGCTGAGATATCAAAATTCCGGTGCTACTAATTTTCTTAGGAAATGAGGTACTATAAATTTAATAAATAAATTTTATTTGTAAAAATTTTTCATTTTATATATATGACAGTGAAATTAATTGCATAGTATATGTTATGTTTACCAAAATAAGTTAGACTGGATGTAGGCATTTTACTGCAACAAACTTTCTTAAAGTACAAAAATAAATAAAATCTGCAAAAATTAAATAAACAAAATGTTAAAAATAAATAAAAAAATATATCTTAAATATTATCAATTTGACCAATAAGTATTTAGTTGCTTTTTAAGGTAAAGCATAGAGTGGTTTACTTCATGAAGGTGAAACTTGGTATTAGGGTTCAAAAATTTGTGTTCATTCATCTGTGACATACCCAAGATTCCACAAAAATAATGTGTATTATGGTAAATAGTAAAGTAAGAAAACTTATTAAGCCTTTTAGGTGTAAACAGTAAATCTCACGTTTTGGTACTTATTTAGAGTTTAGAACTTTTTAAATAACTTTTCTTGATATTTGACTTGAGTGTATTCATCTGTTTGATATTACATTTTATTAATTTTGGATTTTATACCTATAATAAATATCTTTATCGTTGTTGCATAGTTTTTTAGCTGAAAGTTTTTTCATAACTCGTCTATATTATTTATTATGATTCTAGTTTCGGTTAAAATTTAATAAGCTGCTTTTTTTTAATCATGGCTTTCTTGTATATTCGAGTATTATTGTATATGCAGGAAGATTGCATAGACGATTTGCGTTTCTTTTTGGACTACATTAATAATAAAGAATTCACCATTGAATTTACGCATGAAATAGAGAATGAAAATACTCTTCCAATTTTGGAATACCATCAGCTACGAGTATTTAAATTTAGCCATTAAATTCGCACATGACAGAGGAAAAGCATTTTCATCAACAAAAGGGATTTTATGTTTAAGCACTTTCTGGGAAATAATATCACAAGTCACGAAATGTCTGTATATTTCCAAAGGTTTCGGAGTTTAGGTTGTCAATGACAAAGAAACTATGAAAAGTCACAATTCTAAAATTAATATGTTTGAAATATTTATTATTTAAATTATGACGTAACTACGAGAATTTAATTTGATAATATTGTTACGAAATTTTCCCAAAGCCGACCCTGTGTCCTTTCAGCACGACAACAAACGCTTTACGATAAAAAAATACGATTCTCGAAAAGACTCGGCAGCGGAAGGAGCGATGAGAATTTCTACTGGAGAATTCCACGGGAATTATAAAAGAAGCACGCCACGATCGCAGTTCAGTGATACCGCGACGACTAGCTTATATGAGATTATTATTGTATTTTTGAATCAGCTGTTTGGATGTAAATAAAGTTCTAGAAAAGTGACAGTGCATATTAGTTTTATGATTTTTAATTGAACCCACGAAGTATATTGCAATTTGGTGTTAGAAGTGAAGGATTAAGTCAGTTAAAATCGTAATTTGATTCATGGAAACTCGAAGTATGGAAAAAACCGACGAAACTACCAGAAAAATGATCAAACAGGTTACGGAGGGACTAGACGAAAAAATAGCACAGATTCTAGAAAAACGTGACAAGAAGGAGAAACAACATCAAGAAGAAATTCAACAAAGGTTAGTGAAATCTTTTGATGATAAACTTAAAGTTGAGTTAGGAAATCTTGTCACTAATATCGATGAAAAACGTAAAGTAGAATTAGAAAATCTTGTCGCCACGATGGAAGAAAAACAACAAAATCTAGTTTCTACAATGAAAAGCGAACAACAAAATTTAATGGAGGGATTATTCTCGAAATTGAATGAACAGCGACAAAATGATTTTAAAATATTTGAACAAAAACAAGATCAAATTGAATTAAATCGACACGAAACTGAACAGAAAAGACAACTGCAATTCGAACAATTAATGCAAATAGTAGGACAAGTTAATGAAACAGTTAACGAAAGAATGCAAATAGTTGAGTCAGATATAAAAGAGATAAATGATGACATTAAGACCATAAAAAATACCGTGGATACTCTTGAAACAAAAGTAGATGATCTTGATTCCATCCAAAGTCAGGTAAAATTTGAAATCAGTTCAATTCAAGATACAGTTCAAGATCAAATCAGTTCCATCAAGCAAACAGTACACACTGAAGTACAAGATAAAATCTGTGCCATCCAAAATAAACTAGAAACAGAAATTAAAAAAATGCAACAGGACTTACAGCGAGGAAAATACCAGAACACCGTGAGTACCAAAGGTTCCTTTAGTAAACCACCCACATTCGACGGCAGTTCATCTTGGCCCATGTATAAACGGCAATTTGAGGCCGTGGCTACAACTAATGGATGGGATAATCATGAAAAATCCACATCTCTGGTAATTTCCTTAAGAGGTCCGGCCCTAGAACTCCTCCAGAGCATTCCAGTCGATGAACAAGGCAATTTCGACAAGATCATCGCTATCCTAGACAAACGTTACGACAATCAATCCTTGAGCCAGGTATACCAAGTCCAACTGAGTGGAAAAACCCAAAAATCCGGTGAAAGCCTCCAAGAATTCGAAGCAGAAATTAGACGGTTAGTTCACTTGTCCTACCCAGACCTGCCAGAGGAAACGAAAGACCAGTTGGCCACACAGAGTTTCATAAACGGCATCAGAGATGTGGAAGTACAAAGAAATTTAAGACTGAGTGGCGTCAAGAAAAGTAGTGATGCTCTACTTCGGGCTTTGGAAGTAGAGGCCGTCATGAACATGTCCAAGCCGAGGGTCCGAGCAGTTTCCTTCCACCAGGAAGAGTCAGAGTCACCATTTCAAGCGCTGCTGGCTGGTCTGAACAAATTTTTAGACCGGTCACAAAGAACTGACACCAGAGGGGCATGTTACCGCTGCGGACGGACAGAGCACTTCCAACGTAATTGTCGAGTGAGGCCACCTGAACGATCACCGACCAGGGGTAACCAACAGAACAGCCACATGTCCAGGGACCGTCAGTCAGTCAGCATAGGGGGGCGAATGCTGACTGTCCCTCCACCAGCCCCCAAAACGTTATCCATCCGGGGATTTTGCGGAGATAGCGGCAGCCTAGTCATCAGAGGCACCATCAACGGGCGAGCAGTTACCATCACCATCGATACCGGCGCCGCTGTGTCCATTGCCAAGTCCAGGGTTTTGAGAGCATCAGAAATTCGGCCAGTTACCAATAACATCCAGCTCAGAACAGTCACCGGCGAGTCCATGTCCATACAGGGTGAGGCAGATGTCGTGCTACAGATAGGGGAAAACATGATCCGGCATAGGGTCCTGGTAGCGAATATTGAGGACGATTTTATACTGGGAATGGACCTAATTAGCCAGCATGGATTTATGTTCGACCCAAAATATGATGTTCTTCGGTTCCTGAATGAGGAATTTGTACTGACACGGCCCGTCAACACATCAGTCACGCCCATAAAAATTGTGGCAAAGTTTTCAGCTAGAATTCCCGGTCGAACGGAACAGATTATTCATGGGCAGCTAGACAGCAATCCTGGGAGCTGCGTTGGAATGGTGGAGCCCGTACACTCAGCTCATGACTACTTGGTTGGACGGGCTATAGTTAAAACCGGACGAGATATACCAATCAGAGTCCTGAATTTGTCCAACAACGACATCAGAATTACCGATGGTCAAGAGATAGCTTGTTTCGAGCCAGTAGAGACCATCATCAATTGCGAAGAAGAGTACCAGACGTAGGTGAAGGAGACAGGGCCCGATAAAGAGTTCCTACAACAGTTTGCTGACCACTTAACACACTTGACACCAGAGAACCAGAAAAAAGCCAAGCAATTTATCACAAAACACTGGCAAATTTTTAACAGTAAAAATGGAACCACCGGTCGCACCAACATCATCCAGCATCGAATAGATACCGGAAAGGCTCAGCCCATCAGAATACCACCTAGACGACTACCATTGGGGCAACAACAGGCAGTCGAGGAAAACATCGAGTCCATGTTACAAAATGGAGTTATTGAGCCATCCATCAGTCCATGGTCTGCTCCCGTCGTGCTAGTTAAAAAGAAGGATGGAACCACCCGATTTTGCGTGGATTACAGAAAGCTCAATGACGTCACGAAGAAAGACAGCTATCCACTACCCCGAATCGATGACACTTTGACCACACTAGCAGGCTCCCGTTGGTTCTCCACACTAGACCTAAAAAGTGGATATTGGCAAGTTGGTCTGCACGCAAACGACAGAGAGAAGACAGCGTTCTCCACCAGTAAAGGGCTGTTTCAGTTCACGGTCATGCCCTTTGGGTTATGTAATGCACCCGCTACATTTGAGAGGCTAATGGAGTATGTACTGAGCAGGTTAACATGGAGGACGTGCTTAGTATACCTCGACGACATTCTAGTCATGGGCCAGACATTCGACAACCATCTGAAGAACCTGGGCGAAGTATTCTCCAGAATTAATAACGCCAACCTGAGACTCAATCCGAAGAAGTGTTCCTTGTTTCAAAAAGAAGTAGAGTTTTTGGGCCACGTAGTGTCCGAGTCAGGAATCCGCACCAACGAAGACAAGATAGAAGCCATCCGCGATTGGCCAGTTCCAAGAGACAAACATGAACTCCGAAGCTTCTTGGGCCTATGTTCATACTACCGGCGTTTTGTTGAGGGATTTGCCACCATCGCCGCCCCTCTACATCGGCAGACCACTGATAAAGAGACCTTCCATTGGAATCAGGATTGCGAAACATCATTCAGGCGACTGAAGGCAGCACTATGTTCCAGCCCAATCCTAGCATTTCCTACACAGTCCGGCAAGTTCATCTTAGACACCGACGCCAGCAACACAGGTTTGGGGGCCGTCCTATCCCAGGTGCAAGATGGTGAAGAGAGGGTGATCGAGTACTACAGCCGTGGATTCTCGAAGCCAGAAAGAAATTATTGCGTCACCAGAAAAGAACTTCTTGCAATAAAAAGGGCTGTGGACCATTTCCATAAATACCTGTATGGTCGCCATTTCTTAATCCGAACAGGTCATGCCGCACTCAAATGGCTGCTAGACATGAAGACACCGGAAGGACAACTGGCCAGATGGATGGAGAAATTACAGCAATACGACTTCAAGGTGGAACACCGCGCCGGCCGGTTGCACAATAATGCCGATGCCCTATCCAGAAGACCCTGTAGAGCGGAATGCAAGCATTGTCTGAAGACGGAACAGCGAGAGGGTATCTCCATCAGGCAGATTCGAGTGCAGGCCAATAAAGACTGGACAACGGAACAGTGCATTCAGGACCAAATGGCTGATCCAGACATCGAACCAATCTTGTCACTCAAAATGAGAGGGGCACCCAGGCCACGATGAGACGAGGTAGCTAGATACTCCGGCGTGCTGAAATCGTTATGGGCTCAGTGGGACTCTCTACGAGTAGACAATGGAATGCTCAAGCGAGTTTGGGAAAGCGCTGATGGACGAGAAACCAAGTCCCAACTGGTAGTTCCGAAGAAAAAGGTACCAGCCATCCTGACCGAAGTACATGATGGAATTACCGGAGGCCACCTGGGCATGAATAAAACCCTAGACAAAGTTCGCCAGCGGTACTACTGGGTGAATTACTTCGAAGACGTCAGAGCTTGGTGCCGCAAATGTGCCACATGTGCCGCCAGTAAGGGCCCGAAGACCCGGACCAAGGGCAGAATGCAGCAGTACAATGTGGGCGTCCCATTTGAGAGAATCGCCATCGATGTCGCCGGTCCGTTTCCCGAGTCTGAGAGGGGAACAAATACATTCTGGTCGCAATGGATTACTTCAGCAAATGGCCTGAGGCATATGCGATACCCAACCAAGAGGCAACCACGGTAGCGACGGTGCTAGTAGAACAACTATTCAGCCGGTTTGGTGTCCCGATGGAATTACATTCAGATCAGGGGCGTAACTTCGAATCGAATGTATTCCAGAAGGTCTGCACGATGTTGGGGATCAGGAAAACGAGAACAACACCATTACACCCACAGTCAGACGGAATGGTGGAAAGATTCAACAGGACCTTGGAACAACACCTATCCAAGGTCGTCAGCAATAACCAGCGTGATTGGGATGAGCATATTCCCCTATTCCTGTTGTCATATCGCTCTGCTGTACATAATAGTACAGGCCTGACCCCAGCCAGGGTCTTATTCGGAAAGGAGCTGCGATTACCATGCGACTTGGCATTTGGCTCCCCCGAAGAACCTCCCCAAGACATCAACGATTATGCCGACCAGCTCCGACATAACATGCTGGCAATACACGAATTAGCCCGAACGCAGATGTTGGCCACCAGTGACCGGATGAAGACGCGATACGACCTCAAGGCCAATTCAGTCGGGTTCCAGGAGAAGGACAAAGTCTGGCTGTACAACCCCCAACGGAGCAAGGGTAAATCCCCAAAGCTTATCCGTCGAAACCCCAAGGCTAAATTGAAGGTGGTTCACTTAGATCGACTCACTCCCTACCATGGAGGGGATGTTTCTGATCGGGACGATCAGAATTAAAGGGGGGGCAGTGTTACGAAATTTTCCCAAAGCCGACCCTGTGTCCTTTCAGCACGACAACAAACGCTTTACGATAAAAAATACGATTCTCGAAAAGACTCGGCAGCGGAAGGAGCGATGAGAATTTCTACTGGAGAATTCCACGGGAATTATAAAAGAAGCACGCCACGATCGCAGTTTAGTGATACCGCGACGACTAGCTTATATGAGATTATTATTGTATTTTTGAATCAGCTGTTTGGATGTAAATAAAGTTCTAGAAAAGTGACAGTGCATAGTAGTTTTATGATTTTTAATTGAACCCACGAAGTATATTGCAATATATAGGGTAACACAGAAACTTGTAGTGATCATATAATAATAAAGTTCCTTGCAAATTTGAAGAATTTGAAAAAGGTCTTCAGAATTTTATGTGGTGCTCCTAGGTGCGAGTTTGTCATAAGATTCGCCAAAAAATGCGATCAAAGAATATTGTTGATTCAGTGATGCCATTAAAATCTTAAGGGAAAACCTAGGAAATAACCTTATGAACTATCCCGATATTGGGTTGTTCATAAGGATGTGATCATTAGCAATTTCTTCCTTAATCATCGACAACAGAAACGATTGAACTCGACGGAGGTAGTAGCAAAACAATCGTTTACATTTAAAAAAATTAAACCAGACTCTTTTAGTTTCCGTTTCGTGTTGTGTTCTTCTTTGCGTAATATTACTAAATTGTGAGACTGTATTTTATGACCAAGGTCCCAAGTATGTTCACAAATTTTGGATTTTTCAAACTGTCGTTTTTTAATGTAATTATTGTGTTTGATTATACGAACATTTAGAGGTCTAGAAGTTTCTCCAATATAGAATTTAATACATTATTATTGGAGAAACCTCTAGACCTCTAAATAAACGCACATGATTTCAATGTTGCGCAAATCTGTGATGACATATATATATATATCAAAATCAAAAATTATCATAATCAATTTTATTTCATTTATTTATTGAACAATTAAGTGGTGAGTCATTTATTTTTAAAGTTAGAAATATACAATCGACACATAAAAATTGCTGAAGTTTATAACTAGCACAATTACTAAAGGTCCGATTTGCTTGTTCAGATTTAAGTCGCCATGCAAGTCGGAAACGGATGAACCCCATAGGCATTCAGTTTTGTTTTTAGTTATTCCTCAGACTTCTAAAATGAGACATGGCGGATTATACATTAGTGACAGATGCAGCGGCTGAATTAATTATAAAAACCGATAAAAGTTTTTTTTTTAAATATAACCGACTTCCAAATATAACTTATAAGCTGAAAATAATTATAACAAAATTTAACTCTAGACAATAAACAACGCATTCAATGTTGTTAGGTACCTACACACAAAGTAAAAAATGTAAACATTAAAAGGTGGTCCCTCGAAGTTTCCTTGGACTTCTTTCGTCTTGAAGTGGTTGATCTCACCACTTCAAGACGATGGAAGTCCAAGGAAACTTCGAGGAACGAGTTATATTGTCTACCAACTTTAGTCTAAAATTAAAAGGTGGTTCTGTACAAATTAATTACCTACCTACCCAGTATATTTTTAAAGTAGGTTCCAAGCAAATCTAAAATCCTGCTTTGTTTGACCAATCCGGATATATACTCTATTAAACAAGACCAGAATCGTTCAAATCGGCGAACAACAGGAGAAGAAATCAGGTAACATACATACAAAAAAAAACGCGACGAATTGATAACCTCCTCCGTTTTTGAAAGTCAGTTCAAAATAATCAAAAAATAGAAAGAAGTGGTCTAAACATTGACTACTAAAAATATCTAAAATTTCGCATGTAAACCTGTTAAAAAAATTAAGGTCAGAGCCTGAAGTTTGATTATTTACGCATGAATCAGCAAACATGGAGTGAATTGCTAAAACTGGTGACTCCATATATCAAAAGACTGGATAGGTGCATGAGAACACAGAGAACAGTCATCACACCTCATGAACGTCTATCTGTTACCTTAGGTTTTCTAGCAACATGCAGAAGTTATATAATATTCTTGAGCTATTTCCGCTCAAGAATTGGGATACATTATACCTGAAATCTGTGATGCTCTTTAAGAAGGATTAAAAAATGATTAGTCAAGGTAAACGATTGTTATTTATTGTTATTAATGATATTTTGGACATCAGAATATTCATAATTAGGTGTAAAGTGAAAATAGTAATTTGTAAGCTCACTATTATTGTTTGAAGCTAACGACGCTGAACTATATGACAGATTCGTACTAATTTGTACATTATCGACTATTGTTGATTCTAACGTCAAACTAAGTTGATCAGTATAAAGTGCTTCATTCATAATTTTCTTGCAATATACTGCCTTTGTCGGGGAAAACTCCCTTGACATTAATCACAGGTCACCCATTTTCTGTCTAAATAATTAAAATAATCAGTAGAAAGATGTAAAAACATAATTTTGCACCCTAACACCAAAGCTTTATTTAATCATTGTAGGCCGTTTCAACAAATCTAAATTGTCATCATCAACGAGTAAACTCTAAAGCCTAAGTTGTTGAAACGCGTTGAGTGTTTAAATAAAGCTTAGGTGTTAAATATGGGATGGAATCTACTTCTTCCTATAGTTTACAGAAGGCAACTAACAAATTTATGCTTCGCACCGACTTCAAAAATATACTAGATTGGTAGGTAATTAATTTGTACAAAATGAGCACCTTTTAATGTTTACATTTTTTACTTCCTGGGTAGGTACCTAAAAACATTGAATGTGTTATTTATTTCCTAGAGCTGTATTTTGTTATAATTATTTTTAGCTTTTTAGTTATAGGTGGAAGTCGGTTATATATTTTTTTAAATGTTTTATTTTCAACTTTTTAGTTTTTCTGAACTCAGGTAGTTTTCATTCTTTATTTTTCATTTTGTATGTATTTTATATTATGATTTTCAAAATTCACTTTTTAAAAACAATTTATTTAATTAAACACAAAAATAATAATAACAACTTTCAACTGTAAGAATATAAGTCAACTAATCATCTAACGACTGAAGGTCCTACACTAGTATTTATAACATTACAAAATGATGAGTCGACACGCGTGTTAAACAAAGACAATTTAAGCGTGTCGTTTCAAAATGGATGGTCATCAGTTTTTATGTGAACTGAAAGATAAGAAGTGTACAGTTTTGGTTACCACGTATAAATGAAAAAAAAGTCGAACGTGATAAAAGTTACTAACAAGTATCATATTACAATGTGGGAATAATGACAGTATTTGACCTTATAATTAGAAGAAAATTTAATATAAAGTCTGTTTAAATACTTATATAACATGTATATCCTTAATAGATAGAACCAGGTGACATCGAAAGCCTCAACATTACACATTGATACATTTTCATTTAAATTAACAGGTAAATGTTTACCAACAAAATGTACTAGTACACGTTGACTTAATAAGCCCAAAATATATTTATGCCTTATGGACCAGGCCATGTAACCTTTTTTCAACTTTCTCTGACAACTCTGTATAACTTAAGATAATTCCACTCCGCCCGATGTATCAACCATCCTGTAAATACGACTGCCCACGGACAAGCATAAATTTGTTAGCTGCCTTCTGTAAACTATAAGACGAAGTAGAATCCATCCCATATTTACGGAGTCAATTTCGTCCTATATTTCAACCATAGTATATAAGTACTTGTGGGCTACCCCATAAATTATTTCATTTTTAACATTTTATATTATAGCCCGGTGTAACATTAATTCCTCTCCACACTTTATGCAACTTCTTATGGGCTATTAAATAAATATTTTTTGAATTATACTGTATAAATATAATTTAACTCCAGCATATATTTCAACTATCCTGTATATGATTTGTTTACGTCAACATCATATAACAGTTTTTTAATCACCCTATATAATTTTAATTCCACAATTTTTTCCTATCACTTTACGTTGTGATTTTGCTTGCTATAACTAAACACCCTGTGTATATACGCACCAAAAAGCATGATAGAGTTTGACATGTGTTGTCACTGTATTTTCTATTAGGCCGGAAGAATGTGACAACCAAAAGCACCGTCTTCGCAAAATGAAAAATTTTCATTTAAATAGGTATTTGCCTGGTATATCAACAAAACGAGCTTGGTACTCATTGATTTAAGGAACCAAAAATACTATACTTTACTACCTATATGCTTGAGATGTACAAAGAAAATTTTCAAATTCGCAATTAAAACTTCCAATGCCTAAACTTCCCGCACTATTACGTTGGAATTAAAATATTTATGAGGAAATGTCCTTTATGTCATTTCGATGAAATTTTTGATAAGAATTTTGGAATTTTTGGCGATTTTCTGCAAAACTGTAAGTTGCACGTCGCAGAAAAGTATATGAGATCACCTAGGGATCTTCCTTAATAGATTATACAGGAGAAGAAATCAGGTAACATACATACAAAAAAAAAACACGCGACGAATTCATAACCTCCTCCTTTTTGGAAGTCGGTTAAAAATGTATCAATGTGTAATGTTGAGGCTTTCGATGTCACCTGGTTCAATCTATTAAGGTTATACATACAAAATAAAAAATAAAGAATGAAAACTACCTGAGTTCAGAAAAACTAAAAAGTTGAAATTAAAACATTTTTAAAAAAATATATAACCGACTTCCAGCTATAACTAAAAAGCTAAAAATAATTATAACAAAATACAACTCTAGCAAATAAATAACACATTCAGTGTTGTTAGGTACCTACCCAGGAAGTAAAAAATGTAAACATTAAAAGGTGCTCGTTCTGTACAAATTCATTACCTACCAATCTAATATATTTTTGAAGTCGGTGCCAAGCAACAATCAAGTTTGATGAAGTGGTAGATAAGTACGCAATGAAGGATTTTAGATTTGCTTGGCACCGACTTCAAAAATATACTAGATTGGTAGGTAATTAATTTGTACAGATTGAGCACCTTTTAATGTTTACATTTTTTACTTCCTGGGTAGGTACCTAACAACATTAAATGTGTTATTTATTTGCTAGAGTTATATTTTGTTATAATTATTTTTAGCTTTTTAGTTATAGGTGGAAGTCGGTTATATATTTTTTTTAAGTTTTATTAAAATAGATCTCTATGTTCTGCAGATTTAGGTTTATTTTAATTTGAGCCGACTCTAATGATACATCACTGTGGATTAAAGCTTCTCACAATTTCAATCATTATTTGGGCAGGTTCAACCTAAAATTATTTAATAAAATTTGTAACTATTTGGTGATTATTTGAATTGCCTATTTCTTCAGAACCTGTGTTAATGTATTTTCTAATTAACAGCACATTTTTCCAATAATATTAACATCTAAAGATATTGTGACACTTTGATTATCAAGGTGTTGTGCTTGCCAGTATTTTTTCTGCTTCGAATACAGTTATTGTAATTGTCCGAAGTTTGTTTAACACAAAAAATCAAATTTGTTTAACAATAATTCATATGAACACACAAATCCGTTCAATCATTCCTAGTGAATTAGCGGAGTGATATTCCTTAGCTCCTTACTGGCCTGGTACGTTTACTACGACGTTAATTATAGTCAACGACTTCCATGTAAGTTGTTAATTTAATAATTGTAAGTTTTTCCCGAATTACATCTTAGAGTATTTACTTCCTAGAGATAACCCGCTGTGCATAAATATCGTGCCAAGGCTAGAAAGAGAGAACAATAGCGAGGGTAAGAGGCTATTTCACTCTATTGGGAAATGCGTCCAATGAGCTCATTGGCTGCACCTACCAATCGAATGAAATAGCCTCTTGCTCACTCTATTGCCCTCTCTTTCTCTCCTTGACACGAAGTTTGTGTATTGCAGGAGGCTACCTCCAGAAGGTTTATGCTCTTAGAATTAGATAGAGTTATTTGATCAAAGAGATAATCAATATGATAGATATAATAACTCAAATCTTCCTGTGACATTTTTTATAACATTCACCTGGTACTGCTTTATGATATTAATTTAAATCAACTCTCGCCCTTTATTTATTTATTCGGAGAAGCCATTTTTGGTCATTTACCGTACTGTTCAAAATATCGATATATTTACAATAAACCACAGATTCGTTAAAAAAGTCTGTAATTAGCCGTCATAACCTTTCGAAAATTATGAAAATTTTGCGTCGTAAGAGTAGAGTGGAGAACAAGTAACATTGCTAAACAATATAAAATTATCATTACCTTCAACCGCGGAAAATTAACAGTGTATGTTTCTCTACAGCAAATGCATAGAACATCTTAAATTAAATTTCTTCCTGCAGTAAGTATTTGAAAATGCAAGTTTATGTGAACTAGAGTAGTCATTAGTGCTTTGGAATTGTTTTGGGAACTCGAATTAAGACAAGAGGTCTTTGTGGTCTTCATATTTTACAATTGCCAAATATGTTTGATTATAAGGAGGACTATAAACAGCTTCCTCTGTTGAATAATCTGTACAGGGTACCTTTCGAAATAGAACGACATGGCACTAGAGTCTTGGCTACAATGTCAGGTTCAAAATTCCTTTCGTCTAAGTTTCTCCATCATTAAGGAGTTTGAAGAACTGGACAAACCATCTAGGCAGGAAGACGAACTGCACACAGATATGGAATGAAAATGATTGAGGAGCATGATTACAAGAATGAGGCTGGACGCTCCAGCAGTACCAAATAACTGTATAGACAGCATACATTGTGAATGTAGTAATCTTTACATTGGAGAGACAGAGGAACCACTGGACACCAGGGTTAAGGAACACCGCATATGGCAGAGCTAACGAAGTCTGGACTAGCTAATCACGCATGGACCGAAGAAAATAACACCAACTGGGATCAGACCAGGGTAATTCACAAGGAAGAGCACTGATATTAAAGAAAATTTGTAGAGACAGTTTACATAATCTCAAACGAGAATATAATTAGGGAGCCCAGCGTCCAATTTAACAACATTTGAGGACCCCTTCTTCTCCTTGATTGAACCAGATAAGACCCAATGACCATGACTGGCGACACATGATCGGTTAAGGGTATAGATACGATTGATAATCTGAATTTCTCAACATTCACCTGATGACAATAGCAGACACAAAGCTATTAAAACGTTGTGAGATCATCCATTTCAAGATGATGGAAGTACAAGGAAAATTACTTGTGGCATGTTTAATTAATGTTTAAAAACTTTTTGGAAAATAACACCACAATAATTGAACTTACTGTATATTTCCAAACGTCTAGGTCAGACCCCTTTGTCATTGGAAACTATAAAACAGGGCACATTAATTTCGACTATTGTGGTGTTATTTCCCAAAAAGTGCTTACATTTTAAATGACAGTTGTTTGGATACTGAGGAAACATTCACATACAAACACAAAAATGCCTAAAAACAGCGATGCATTAAGTTATTTGGCAAATATTGTTGACAAAACCGCCATCTTTTTTACTAAATATCTATTGTGGAAATGTTTGAGAAAGAATTTAATAGTATAATATTGTATTAAAATGATTATTGTTTGTTATCGTTTGCTTCCATTTCACAAAATGCTAATGCAAACCTGCACCCAGTTACTATGTCTATAATGTAATACTGATAGTGAAATTTTTCGTAGCAATGTAAAATAAGCATTTAATTGAAAGTAATTCTTTGCAAAACATAATGGTCTCATTATTTTTTCATATCTCTCGAATGACGAAATGTTTAGTTAACATACGTTATAATTTTAGTCTCATCTCTAATCAATTATTTAAAATATACGCTTTCTTATTCATATAAGAATGAGAAACCTAACTTAAATTTAAATTTACCGTCGCGGCTTAATGTTCAAAATTAGAATTTAATAAGTAAACGCCTTAGGAAAGATAATACTTGCACAAGGGAGTATTTTTGATATGAATACATGACGATAACCTGGCATATCTCATTTTACAATGTCTACATACCCCTTGGCCTCATTGTTCTAGTTCTAATATACTGGTATTAAATTTTCAAAAGATCATATAAAAGAGGATTGATAAGAAAGCTTTACTTTGGTAAAAGTTTTAATAGAATGGTACATTTAATAACAAATCTCAAATTTAATATTAATCCGCGAATCTAGAAGTCAAGAAGATTAATTTTCAGACATTAATACTTACCACAGCCTGGCAAACTAGTCCACCTAGTCACCAAAAGAAAATATAAAAACGTAAAATAAAAATATTGTTATAAGTTTCGTGGGTCCGATTAAAATTATATAACTAATATTCACTTTCACTTTGCTAGAACAGCAGGACAGTAGTGGATCAGTTGATGTGCGGTTGACTCACCGAAGTGTTAGTGTAAGAAAATTATTGTTAATGAGTTAATGAAGATTTTTTGATGGAGTTAAATTACGGTAATTTGAACGTGCAGTGAAAATTCGTAATAATACTAATAAAAATGGTTTAGGTTCTGATTCTATTCAATATATTTTGTTTGGGATACAGTTCTTCCAGGGAATAAGTGGCTTATTCAACAGCTAGCAAGAGTACATGTGAATATATTCAAGAATTGAAGTTGAATTAACAGCATATGAACTCTTTTTATTAAAATGGGAATTTTAGATGGTAGAATCCCGAAAATAAGCAATAACTAATATGTGTTTTATTGGAGCGATTCTGGTTTTACATTGTAGGTCGCTTTTGAAATTTTTTATTGATTTTATTCATACCATAAGTAGGGATTTCATATTATCGTCCAAATTTTCACATTACAGTGCATTAGAATTATTAAAATTGTTAAACTAGTTGAAATTATTTTACTTTTAATCTTGAGTGCAGTTGTATTTTGCTCATTCTCCAAAAATACCAATGGAATTGATACTTGATAGATTTTAGTAACGAGCAAAAATGACCAATGATCATCTCCACATATTTTCAGCAACATTATAGGATTTGCACAATGTATCTACAGTGTCTATGACAATATTTTCTTGTATCTTGATTCTAAAGGTTGAGATTGTTCTAAAGGCTGGGAATCCACATGTAGTTTCTTGGCATCAAAATAAACTGATTGAATTCTTTCTGATAGTTTTAGATTTATTCCGCTAAAATTAATAATATCACATAAGATAAATACATATATACGAGAAATATTTGGTTGCCCATGATTTACTGGCAAATAAATAAATTTGAAATAATATCTAAAAGTATCTAGTTTTCCTTATCTTTTACAAATTCTTATGTAGTATAAACAGATTTTCTGGTAGTAATGAACAAATAAAAATCATTTTGTGGAGGCTTTCTTTTTAACAAACTATGCAGAGTAAATTGTAATTGATTTACTGATATTCCACCTGTGAGACAAATCTTAAAATTTGACTATGAATGTATGCTGAAAATATCTACTATTAACTCTTCAAATGGTGAATTTCTTATATAGAATAAGTTTTGATGGTGACTTATTGTCATTTTAAAAAATTTCAAAGACTTTCATAATGCACAGAGACTATTTTAGATTTTTTGGACAGGATATTTATCTTATTAAATTAGAAGACCTTGTTTTCTGCTTCACGTTGCTTAAATCGATTACTAGATCAACATCAAGTTGTTAATTTTTGTGAGACATACAAATGTCAAACTTTGTGAGTGCCTTCTTTGCAACGAGTCCGACAAACTTTTCTAATGCCATAACTTTTGGCGCTACTGCGTTTTCCAATGTCCGATTTTCGGGATTGTTGAAATGGCGTCACTATGAGATGACTCTCTGATTATACAAGTTTGATTTTTTTAAATTTTTTAGTAAAATTAATTTAAAAATTGTGGTCAACTCATCCGACAAAAGCCATGCTGTGTATGGGGTGTCCACCACCCCGAAGATGTCGATATGACGTCATTATGTGTTAGTTAACAATGATAATAATAGTATGGTACACAAGCCGATTGAGAAGGTACAAAACCAGTAACCAACGGAAACTAGACAACACACTTTTCCGACAATCAGAAAAAGGGTTTTATAGAAAACTTAACAACACCAATAATAATGAAGCCCCTAGTTACCCCAGTGAAACAGACATCGAGGAATTCTGGAAAACACAGCTTTCCACAACAATCTCCTATAACTCCAGAGCAAACTGGATTAATGAGGAGGAGGCTGCATTTCAGAACTGTGCACCTCCATAACTGGAAAGCACCAGGACCAGATGGTGTACAAAATTACTGGATAAAGAAACTGTACGCAACCCACAACACACTAACAGCCCTTATAAATGACGTAATTACCCACCCACACAAGATGCCTAGTTTCCTTACGCATGGTGCTACATACCTCTTACCAAAGGACAACCAATGTGCCCAGGACCCAGCAAAGTACCGACCAATCACTTGCCTTCCAACCTTATACAAACTCATAACATCGTGCATTAATCATCGCATTTTCAAACATTGTGAGTTGAACAACATACTTACTCAACAACAAAAGGGATGCGCGAAAAATTCGATGGGCTGCAGGGAACAACTGATAATTGATACCGTTGTCTGCAATCAAGCCCACGCCAAACGTCGAAATCTCTACATGGCATATGTGGATTCAGTTCCACATGATTGACTCATTAAGGTACTGAAACTCTATAAAGAGAATAATTGTATTATTAACTTTTTAGAATATGTCATGTCCACCTGGCAAACCAAAATCTCACTGAATGAAGCCAACTGTTCGATACAAACTGACTCCATTCCCATCAAAAGGGGTATATTCCAGGGAGATTCTCTTAACCCGCTGTGGTTCTGCCTTGCCATGAACCCTCTCTCAAACAAACTGAACTCGACTAATTTTGGGTTCAGTCTCAAACACAACAATTGTACGTTGTTGCTGAAATGGAAAGAGAAGCCCCTTCATGGAAGACATATAAATGACGTCAACCAAGATTATGTCGACAGTGCAGCGTCGAACTACTGGTTGATCTCTGGTCATATGTTTTCTGAAACGGAAGGCTTTATATTGGCAATCCAAGATCAAGTAATCCCAACTAAGAACTATCTAAAGTACATCGTTAAAGACCCTTCTGTTAACAACGACAAATGCAGGTACGGTTGCCAAACATCTGAGTCTATCCAGCATATCACAGGAGGTTGTTAAGCGTTCGCTGCAACTGAATACAAAGAACGATACGATGCTGTGGCTAAAATACTGCACCAGGAACTAGCACTGAAACTTGAACTATCACAGTCGGTAAGATTACCATACTATAAATACAAACCAGAATCTGTTTTAGAAAATAACAACTACAAGCTGTACTGGGACCGCTCGATACTGACTGATCGGACTGTTGCTCACAATAGACCAGATATAGTTTTGGTAGATAAAGTCGCTCGGAAAACAACTTTAATTGACATAGCAATTCCTAACAACAATAATATAAATGTCAAGCAGGCTGAGAAAATAACCAAATATAGAGATTTGGAATTTCAAATAAAGACTCAGTGGGACATGAACAACACACGTACTGTACCAATTGTTATGTCAACGACAGGAATAGTCCCAAAACATCTATTAAACAATTTAAAATACCTAGGTCTGGACGAACATCTTTACAAAGAAATGCAAAAAGCCGTCCTGTTAGGGACAGCCCGGACGGTTAGGAAATTCATAGGAAACTGCCGCCACGACTCCAACCACGGGCCTGAAAACCTGGCAAGGGCTCACACAGAGCTAAACCCTTTTGATATCTAGGATATCTGGGGTTTAGTGAATTTTCCCCTAAAGGCACTCTAAAGGGAGTGTGATGCCATACAATGTATGGTCAAGTCGGGGTATTGTAAATGCAAATATCGACTTGTCCAACCAATATATTGAGTTAAATAGTCATTACTAATGGCAAATTTCTTTTTATCAATTTCTAATTGAATAAGCTTAAATGTTCACATATAATATTTAAATATACTAAATTGACCTAAAATTTGTAGTATAAAATTACAAATCTATTTTCTTTTGTATTAATATTTTAAAAGGTAAAAAATACGTATTTTATTTTTTATTTTAATATAAAATAAATATAATTCACTCTACAGCAGAATCATTAACATCATCATCATAATTATCATCATAAAAGTCATCGTTATCATCAGATTTTATAACAAAAAGTAGAAGATCTATTACAAGGTTATTGAATGAGTATTAAATTGATATTGAATATTAATAGACTACCTAATATTCTGATGAAATTTCAGATAATGGTGGACTTTCGGGCCCATCTCGGGCCCATCGACCAATAAAATTCAAATTTTCCTTTAAAAAACACTCAGCCATAATCTTCAGGAGTTACTTCCGTTGGATTGCGCATATGTGCATTGAACCATATACTGCTTATGTATTGTGTCCTTTTAATAGTGTTGACGCATGGCAGGACCTAATCTTCTTTTTAAAACTTCTTCCAAATCGTTGCAGGATTTATATAATTTTCGAATATCTCAAAGCGACCTTTGTTGACGTCTTCTTTGGTTTTTGGATTGTCACCCTAAAAAAGTGCAGAAAAAACACTCCATTATGTGATAAACAATGCTATAAACCTTAAAATAAACACTCCCAAAAGATTGAACAATTTAGTCGATGCGTGCACTTATAGGCATACAACACGTGACTTGACTTATTTGGAGAATGTATTAATCTCCTGGTACATGTGAAACTAAGCTGCGTAAATTCAAATAAAATATAAGAACATTTTCAGAACAAATATTTTCAGTATTAAAATTTACTAAGTATAAAAAATTTATTAGTTTATAGTTTATAATAATATATCAAAGATAAGTAATTATGAAGAATTATTAAATGATTTTTTTATTAGCTTGCAGTACTATATTTGTCGGACAATCTTTTTACAATCAGTACTTTCTTTTAAATCGAAAAATATTAAATTTAAAGTTGTATGTAGGGGGAGACATGATGACGTCATATCGACATCTTCGAGGTTGTGGACATTCCATATCCAGCGTGATTTTTATCGGACAAGTTGACCACAATTTTTACATTAATTTTATTAACTAAACAAATTTCAAGCAATCAAAGTTATATATAGGGGGAGTCATAGTGACGTCATGTTCGGAGTGGTGGACACCCCATAAGCAGCATGATTCTTATCGAACAAGTTGACCACCATTTTTAAATTAATTCTATTAAACAATTTTCATAATAATCAAACTTCTATATACGGAGAGTCATAGTGACCTCATCGATAACTCCTGGAATCGGGTATTCGAAAACGCAGTATCGCCGAAAGTTGTCGCAGTAGAAAAGTTTGTCGGACTCGTCGCAAAGAAGGCACTCACAAAGTAATGGGGATTATAACGAAGGAACAGACGCCACTGAAATAAGATATTAATTATTTAATAGTTATAATTAACAAAGCGAGAAGCGTAATTAGGTCATTGTAGAGCTCCAAGACAAATGAAAATCTACAACACACGGATCAAACACACGTTGGTGTAGGAATCTCAGACCTGAAAAATGAAGGAGCAACTAAAGAAATATGAAAGCAACTAAAATGCTCTGAGAAGAGAGAATAAAATGATTTTATAACTTCTCTACACTTTTTAAAATGTTCATTGCCCTAACGGATATTTTGCAACTTCTCTCATGTTCGAAGACAGAATATTATAACAGATATATTTTTTTCAAGAAGTAAAAATCGTACAGCAAATTTCTGTTACAACAAAGGCGCAAAAAAAGGCATCATACTATCAGTAGGCAAACTCAATCCAGATGTTAGTGTGAAAAAATTCCACATATACAATATGATTTATCCTTATCTTCTTTTCGATGTTTACACTTGCCTGCTTGTAGTAAATAAAATAATAATTATTATAATCATAATGTTGTTAAAAGGTAAAAACGCATTTCTAAAAATATGTTTCAATCCATAAATCGCTATTTTATAATATAAAATAGCGTTAAAAAAATATCAAAAACCAAACTATTCTTGAAAAACTGGAGTAATAATGCTTTGAATTTTTGTCGTATGTATAATAAAAATTATACCATACATAAATGCGTTAGTTTGTTCTATTTATACTAAATCAACTCAACTTTAACTTCAATTAAAATTTAACTAGAATAGCTACATTGTTGCTGTTAAATTGTCATTCATACCAATAGATTTGCGTGAACTATGATTGTATATACATATATATATATATATATATATATATATATATATATATATATATATATATATATCGCAGTTTTCCTTATTTCTCAAAATAATTAATGGTATCACGGGCAAACTAATCTGTGCCTATATACCGATTGTAAGTTAAGGAAAATGTATAATATTATAGTTTTAACAGTGGAATAACATCAAGTAGTAGAAAACGAACGGGGCTTAAATCGCACTGAAATCATAACAATCTCAACAAATATATATGAATTCAGGAATTCAGAAAGTTAAGTCAATTATAAAATGACCAGATGACATGTATTTAATCTAGCTTGACCCACCAACATTCTACAAAAAAGTCAGTTCTTTAAAACAAAAACCTTCATGTAACGCAAAATGTATAAATACTCCAACGAACAGTTTTGAATCCGCGGTGTTATTTAGTAGTCTGTAAACTCTACTTCATTATGTGCTTTTGTAAAGTTTCCTACTCTATTTTATTACATCGGTTATAAGGAATTCCGTTTTACATACCATTTCCTACTACCCTTCAATATTTTAGCGTGAATATATACAGCTAGGTGTGAGCATTTGCGTTTAAAAGATTTACGTACCCATTTCCATTTTAAGCTCTTTTTTATCATATCTTTCATGAATTGAAATAAGCATAAATATTTTATATAATTTATACACCAGCTGTTGATTGCTTATACTTACTTATAAAGAGAGCAATATATATTGTAATTACATTTAATTGTGCGATCATAAAATAGGAATCCTTTTGTTAATATTCATCTGCAATAAAAACTAATAAAAACCACTTCTTTTCAACGCATGATTAAAGATAAATAATTTGGTCAAGTGCGAGTTGGACTCACATACTTAGGGTTCCGTACCACCTTCAAGATTCTAATATTCCAGTTTCAGACAAGTAATTTACCCTTATATCTTTTAAAGGAAGCGTTTTAAATTTATAAAAAATATACACTTTCATTTTCCCCCCATAGACTTTTTATTTTATCTGCTTCAGGATTCGCTTGATTTTTATCAGAATACATATGTATTTAATTTTCTAATTTGGCCCCCAAAAATTAACATTAGAGTTTTATTTTACTACTAAACTTTCAGAGAAATCTTTTATAATCTACTGTCTGAGTTTTGAGACTCTGTGAATTGGAAGAGAAAGGGCAAAATAGGTCAAGTTTTAAATTATAAATTATTAAATCTGTTATTCAAATTATTAAAAAATACAAATAAAATATATTTTTCAAAATTTAAATAGTGCAGTTTCAAAAGTGGGAATTAAGTCGATGTTTAATATTTTTGTTAATATCTTTTCAACAAATGATTTGAAAATATGATGTATTTGTAATTCACATAATGAGCCTTTTATCTGATGCTTTTGAAAATTGAATCTTTATTTTCCATTTAATTGTATAATTTCTCCCTAAGATTACTTTGGAGGTTATCTAATAATTTATTTTCCGTTTAATTCTATTATTTGGGGGCCAAATAATAGAATTAGGGATTTTTTCATATTTTTCAAATAAACAAAAAAAAATAGGTCTTATAGTTTGGGGAACAAAGGGGGGAATGGGTAATTTTTTTAAAATAATTTTTAATATATTTTAAAATATCCATTTAAAAAATATATATATATTTGTATTCGTCATAATGAGCCCTGTGTTTTGATATATTACATGACCCGTTAGAAACAATTATACTTTTTTATTTTCCATTAAATTCTATGATTTGCCCCCCAAAATGAATATTAGGGGTTTTTCCTTATTTTTCCAGTAAAGTTCAGGTGAGGGGCTATACCTCAATTTTTTTTTCAAAATTTTCCAGCTTATGGTTTTGGAGATAAGGGGGGAGGGAATAGATATTTTTTTTATATTTTTGTTAATATCTTTTAATTCATTTATTTTAAAAATATGAAAAAAAATATATTTGTTTTCGTCGTAATGAGCCGTTTCATTTGATATATAACATGATGGGTTAGAAACAATTTCAATTTTATATTTTCCATTTAATTCTGTAATTTGCCCCCCAAAATTAAAAGTAGAGGTTTCCCCTTATTTTTCCAGTAAACTTCAGGTCAGAACCTATACCTCTATTTTTTTTTCAAAACTTTACGTTTTATAGTTTCGGAGATAAGGGGTGGAATAGGTAAATTTTGGTATATTTTCGTTAATATCTTTTTAAATATATTTTTTTAAATATGAAAAAATATATTTGTGTTCCTCAGAATGAGACCTTTTATTTGATATATTACATGATGCATTTGATTTTTATTTATTTTTAAATTTTTATTTAATTCTTCAATTTGCCCCCCAAAAGTAATATTAATCGTTTCTCCTTAGTTTTCCTGTAAAGTTCGGGTAACGTTCTATATTTCCTATTTTTTTCAAAATTTTAGGCTCAGTAGTTTCGGAGATCGGGGGGGAACGGTCGATTTTTTTATTCCCCCCCCCCCAGAAGTACCCCTAAAATATTTTTTTTTTCTTTTACGATATGTACTTCTGATCGGGTCACCAAACTATACATTGATACCAAATTTCAACCTCTTCCGTCCAGTAGTTTAGGAGAAAATTGCTGTGATGTGACAGAGGCAGAAATCCTGAGTGATATTATAAGTGTATCGGTATATTGTATATACGGAACCCTAAAAACCACCAAAATTTCCATTCTGTTCCTGAATAAGAAATTAGTAAAACTGGGTGGCTAAGAGAAAGTTCAGGAAAGATCGAGAGTATTTAAACGTCGATGTTTAACAAGATTTCAGTACAGTAGATAGCGACGTGGTAAACAGTGTGAGAGTTAATCGACCTTTTAAAAAAACATATTTTGAGTGGAATTTATTGTGAATTAGTTCAATTTATAAAAACAATTAGTTCTGGAGTAAATTTAGTGATTTGAAAGTGATACTAAAGACTAAAGAACTAGTTATCACAATTTCAATAATAAATGTTGAATTTCTATGTTTTGAATGATTCAATTGACTGTACGTGATATTTAGATTGGCGGGATAAATTTTATATCTCGTGGTTAATACGACATGAGGCGAAGCAAATATGGTGAGACAGGTTTCATGAGTATATTGTTATGGATTTTTGGTGTGGATTGAAAACAGTAAAATTTCTTTACGAACTAATCTTCTTTATTTCCACACAAAAAAATCACAATGTTACACTAGTTTTCTTAGGCTAACACTTCGATACGCCAGTCGCACATCAGTTGAACTACTACCCTGATGCTCTTACTGTACTGCCCTATTTATACCCTATCACAGTTACCTTCAAATGTTCTCTCTTTTCTGACTAATGTATATGATGTGTAGCTCCCGAAAGCAATGGATTTTCGGGCTATTTATCCTCAATCGTGCGTCCAGAGAATTGGATTTTCCTACCCGTTTGTTTATTCGGGTATTTTTTTGTTGTAAATGTTTAATTTCGGGGGGATTCCTTTATTATTAATGTAAAATTATATCTTGTAACAATATCAAAAAAGTTTCGTCATGAATTATGAAAATTCTGCTGGGCTTCTTATATATTAATACATGAACATGAAATCGTTCTACCTCTTTTTCGCTCTTTATTTTATAAAAGATGCAATTTAACGTATGTCATTTCAAAGTACTATGCCGAAGGTTTCGCAGCCTATATAAAGAGTCTTTATTTCCAAATAATTAAATTAAAGATTAGTTATAGCAAACAACCAACTGAGGTGGCTTCTTCTGTGAACAAGTAACCTTAATCTATATAATGTTTGAGATTTGACACAGCGTCACGCAACGGTTGGTTTGATAAATACACTTGCCAAACAAAATTTACTTGATATTCATAATAGTAATAAATTTAATTAGTATTTATATTTGATAATACTTGAAATAATAACAATACAATGGTCGGGGCATATAGCTGTAGCACAATAAAATTGCATTATCACAACGGTATATATTATATATTTCTACTGTAATAATTAATTCACAGCAGTGCGAACAACTGTTTAGCTAGTAATATATTTCTCAAACCTGGCGGCACTCATAGCTTAAGAGCTCGCATAAATATTATATAAATAAAAATGGATGACAGCAGCAAATATTAAAGTGACCAAAATTGAGCCTGTCTATAAGCAGGATTTTCGCTCATCTTAATAATTCTGATAAAAATTTTTACGTAAGTTATTTAAACAGTAATAATTTAGAGATTCTAAAGCTAAATAATAAATATGATTCCATGTCTTCATCAGCCGAATAAGCAGATATTACGTTTGACTCTTATATGCAATTTGAAAGCAAAATTTTTGGTTGGAATGAAGAATCTATTTGTAAAACTGACTATTGAAAATAAAATTGTAATCATTCCGTTCAGTATTTAATTCCCACATTATGTCAGTTTGTCATGCCTTGTATGGTTAAGTTAATATTTAGGAATTTGTATCGAATAAATTCCTATACATTATATATGAAAAATAAGTTGAATTTCGTTACTGCGTAGATGCAAGTGGACGAATATCGACCACAGGCGATACGAGTAATAAATAAAAAGGACAACAGGAGAAGCAAACAAGCCTAGATTAAAGATCGTTAAATATAATCATTGAACGAATAAGAAACACTTGAAAACAAAAATTACTTAAATAAACAAATGATTACGAATTAGAGTTAATTAAAATGCAACGACAGCTATTTGTGCAAATGTGGTGTAATGGATAATGCTAATGATACCATTTACTGAAACAGCATCTGATATATATGACATAAAAGTTCGAAACGAAGATCCAGATCAGGCAATAAAAAAGAGGCCGAGGCCACACCAGTCGTAATTTCACCAAGAGACTGGGTGAGAATAACATAAAAGCAGAATAATGAAGACCTTGTTATTAATTAATTAGCCTCTTCAATAAGCCTCTTCAAACTCAACAGTCTTCACGAAAACGTGGCAGAAATTCGGGGGTTGTTATTCCTTGCATTTAAAGAGAAATTTTTTCAAGGGCATCAAGGGTACCAAAATCAAGAAAAGTATGGACCTCACTAGCAGAAGAAAGTGCGACAAAGCCCTCTTACTTGCACTGGAGATCGAAGACTTGATAAATTACCTCAAAACCAAAACCAGAATTCAATCTCAACAGATTCTAGTACAAGAAACAGAAGCTATGTAAGCTGACGACACATTTAAACGAGGTTGTAACTATCAGCAGAATATTTTCGCTGACAGGATACAGGTCACTTTTAGAGAGATCTGATTTATAGATGGAACTACTGAATTGGTTTTTGTCCAATTACGTTTTGTAAACTCTATGTTAGAGTTGGGAAATCCTGGCCGAAAAGCAAGTTCAAAATATTACTTAACAAGTACAATCTGCTGTTAAATATATCTAAAATCTTACGATTATGATAGAACAATGTCGATGAAATACATATTTTAAATTTGGCGCAGTTCCCATTATAGACCAGCGTCGATAATTATTGAAACCATTGAAAAAGGAGGGGAATAAAACAACTATAAAAGGCAAAATAATATGAGGTCGGGAAGCGGTGGGGTTTTAAGGTTAAACAATGGTTTATCTCGATTTCCGGCAAAACTACAAGTCCTATGGAAAAAAATTATAACTCGAATCCAAAAAATAAGTACCTAATAAGGCCCAGACCCTTATAACCCCGTCCTCACTTTTCTATCAATTAACTTTTGATGGGCACAAATTTCCGTAGGTCACTCAGTTATGTAAATATAATCTTAAAAAATAGGAATAAATGGGCATCTACGCATATAATTTAAATAAGTTTCTATAACATTCCCAAAAAACTTTAGATTAATTATTAACTTAATTTTCTAAGAACATTTACCATAATAATGAATATATCATTTGCAACATTAGAAAGTAGAGATTTCAACGAACAAATAGTCCACCGACTTTTTTAAAAAACCAGATACTCTGAGGAGAGAATTTTCGATTGAAAATTAGGGTTATTTCTAGATATTAAGTCAAAATCAAGTGAAAAAATAAATATTTTAAAAAAATTACAGTGTGTTTGGGACATAAAAAGGTAATACTCTGTTCGAGGTGTTATTCTTTTGTACTCAAGACAATATATATAGTCTATATTGTTTCTGGTCAGTTGCGCTTCCCACAATTGAATGTCTTTTCGAACAATATCTCTGACAGGTGAAATTAACCTGAAAATTTCATCGTCACATTCTAACATTCTAACCTAGCAATTAAGGGTAACAGCAATTACATAACGGCTCCAGATTTGGAACCTGTATGTGGTAGTTTCCCCAAAAATCATAGATGTCGTTCTTTACATATGGCGTCTTCAAATTTAATAAAAAGGTTTCATGAAATGTCTCGATTTTTTTGTAAAAGATAAAAATAAAAAAACAATAACTTGTTTTTTGAATCTGTTACATAAATTTTGAGGTTATGTAAACAAAATGTATAGACAAAAGTTGCAGATATTTTTATTTTCTACAACTTTAACTATTTAAATTTTTTCCATAATACTTGTACTTTTGCCGGAAATCGAGATAAACCGTTTTGTACCCTTCAAATTTATCCACTCTTACGATATCCTTGTTGTAATTATCAAGTATTTTAGGATGTGGTACTAAATTTCAGATGTAACTACTACAATGTTGTGTAATAACATATTAGATTGCACAGATTTCCATATACATTAATTTTCGAAATTGGTACATTGAATATTGAAACATTACTTAAACTGGGTAATTAACTTCATTCCAGAGTTAAAGGCAATTAGTTTTATTTATTCACTAACACCATAAAGTATCTACATTATTGTTTATTAAAGCTAATGAAAGAAAAATAAAACCTTAAATTAGAGTTTATGTTTACCTATAACTTAAACGGTCAGCCATAAACTTTTAGAAAATCCAAATAAATCCAAAGTATATTAAGAATAAGGCAGTAATAGAGATCATAATGCAAGAAACCTCCAGCAATAAAACGGTATTTTATGTGTCTACCATATTGTTGTCCGACGAAACATTCTATCTGGTTGGCTTCCAAGAATTTCGGCAAACTTTGAATAATGCAGGAGAATACGAATTCGATAGCAAATGCAGCATCTTGATGATCGTCGGGAAGGCCATTACAAAGAGTATTTCTGTGGAAATATTGATGGAACATTTTTTGGTGGCTGGCTCCAATTCTTTGATAGTGGTAAGGATACATGATTTATTCAAAATAAATGGCAATAGGGGATGAAACCATCCGGTACGTGAATGGAATTGCCTCGTCCGTGTCCCCTAATGGAAAGTAATTTGAAATTTGCGAAATTAGTTTTGAAAATTATGTTTTCAAAGAAATGTTACCATCTGGTAACATAAACAAATATATGTTTTAAATTTATTTAAGGATATGAAGGAGTTGAAACCATTCCCTATTAAAATTGACGCAAACACAATGTTAATATTGTATAGTTTTGAAGTTTGACAAAAGATATTTTTTGCCCATTTTTTAAAAGGCCTGTTATGTTTTAAGTTTTATGTAAATTTACTGCAACGCAACATCCTAGTGGACCAAATTACCTGAAAACGATGTACCTGTTATTTCGTTATTTTTCCGTATTCTGATTTAAATTTTAGAAATATTTTCACAACTGCATAGTCAATTTTTTATAAATTTTATTGTATTTAGAAACATGTTAAATTAAAACATATTTCTCAGTTAAATACCTATTATCTTCTGTTTTTTTTTAGAACGATATGTCCACAGGATTCAGGTCGATTCAGGTCAGGTGGTGGAATAAAACAAAACGAAATAAGGGAAACAAACGCTTTTGACTGCGGTGGTGTGCCAAAAGTGTTGCTAGCAAAATCAAAGAAGAATACAAAAATTAGCCAAGAATTTTTCTATTCAGTTCTGCAAAAGATCGCTTGCAGTAAATAGAACTAGGCATGGTTTCCTGAGCAATAATGAAATATGGTTAAACAAATATTTGGTTTTGAAAAGTATTCCTGTAAAACAAAATTTTGCCGGAAGACCAAATTAGAATTTGGGCAGTTCACGCACAGTTACAAATTTCGTAGAACGAAAAATTAAGGAAATCATATATTGAGGAACTTTTGCTTTCTTCGCTTTGACAGCGGATACTGGATTGTCTCATAGGCAGTATCAAAAAATGAGAAACGTATTGTAATGTTTTTATTTTTACACTCGGGTTCAGTTCAGTTCCCGGACTTATTTATAAACACAGTTCAACTCACTATAATTTATTTCCACTACTTTAATTTATATTCACAGAACTATTTACAATTTATCTTAACTATACGGCAGTCGAATACTGAATGAATCCCATCGCCAGCTATCCATATTTATATTATATTTGAGTGCTATATTATAAATTTTTCAAATTCTATAATAAATTGTAATTTTTTTATTACCTCAGGGTCTTTTTCGCTTGGGTTCAATTTCCAGATATTAAATAAATAAATAAATTTTATACTTATCTTATAAGTCTCTCTTTCTTCTCAGTTACACTGACACTTTTTAAAATTTTGAAATTATATTTTTCACTTTATTTGTCTGTTTTAAGATTTTAAATTACTAATAAATAAACTTTCAAACTTTTCAATTAACTTACAATTTATTTATAATGGTCCACAATACAATTTTGATATAATCTTGCCTTTAAAACAAAATAAATTTCCTGGGTACTTAAATATTATTAAATTTCTATCAACTTGTTACAAAAATATTTCAATCCTTTAAACACAAATATTCATTATACTAAATTTTAAAAACCTTTATTTCTATCACTGATTGATTATTTAGATTTTAATAATCTGTTTATTAAATAATGTTTCAAAAACTCACAGTTGCCTGGCTTGAATTCCCTTTTCCTTACTATTGGTTTTGAATACTACTTCCTGATTTCTGTTTTTGTAAAACCAAATTATTCTGCTGTTTAATTGACTTTTTTGACTGCGGTACCAATACTTATATTCTTCCAACAAAAATTGATTTTTATCTCCATTCAATGGATTCCAAATAACTCCTTTTATGGAATATTTATTTTATAATTTCAAATTGTTTATCCAAATACTTCAAAAAAATTTTTACTTCAAACTCAATTTCTTGTCAAACTGACATGGAACACTTATTTCAATGATTCCATAAATCAATTATCTTGTTGTCATGGAAACGTGATTTTACAATAATAAAATTTTGAACTGCTCTCGTCGACGCTTGGGAAACAAAGAAAGCCTTTCAATGTCAGATTTTCTATTTATGTAATATATTTTGCCACCTGCTATTTCCATTTCCGTTTTCATTTATTTTATTACTTTCCAAATGTGTTCTTTCTAAATAATATGCAAAAATCTAAACAAATTTTAACTTGAATTTCAATACCGTTTACTCTCATAAATTTTATCTAAATCACTTAATTCATGTTTTCAAAAATTTTGATTTGACACTTGTAACCTGTTGGTCACCAGTCATTTAACAGGTACTTTATAAAAATTGGTTTTTACTGAAATTAAGACTTAATATCTTTTGAAATATTGAATTTTCATAAACTATGCTCTAAGCTCTTTCTAACGGTATAAATCTCTTTACTGTTCCATCATTCCTTAACATTTATAACGGTTTTTACAATTCTGACGTTTCAATTCTCTATTTATTTAACAAATTTATGTATTTAAAACTTAATTTTGATCTAAAATGTGTTATATTCAGTGTTGTCATTGCCTAATATGTGATCTATACTTGTTTTACAAACTATACTGTGATTTTCATAAGTGAATTTAACCTGTTTGCTGTTTGACCTAAATGTAAGTATCCAAATTCTATTACAATCTGCATGATAGATTATCTAACTTTATATGCCTCCTTTTATCCTTTCAACAATTTGCTTTTGAAACATTCTTTTTACATAGTTTATATTTTTAGGTTAACTTTATCTGATATGATTTCTGCAAATTCCTTTCTTTATTAGATATGTATGAATTTTATTTACATTTCCCCAATCATTTACTTATTCAAATTACTAAACTTTTGTATTATCTCTTGTCTGTTTAAATCCATTACAAATTTCCCCAAAATTTTACAGAATAGATTCTTTTAGTTTTAACTTAAGAATTTATTTTGCTGAAATTTTCCAATACCTTCTTAATGTTCATATATTTTTTTAACCTTTTATATTTATTAATTTTTTTTTATTTAATTTTTTAGCTATCAAGAATATCATATAACAAACAATACTGTGAACAAATTAAACATGAACGATCAACAAATCTACAACTACTAGTATATTATTTACAAACTTATCCAAGATATGCTGTCCAAAATTTTCATTTGTGGAATCAACATTCTTAGTAAGTTTTCAATTATCATTTTATTATTATTATTTTTTTTTAACCAATTCTTTTATTTTAAATCAAATCATTAATACAATTTTTATTTCTTCCCTCTAGTGATATCAAGACTTCATTTGGTTCTTCCCTATTATCTCATCATTGAAGATTATAAGATTTCTACAAACATGTTATTAATTTTAAAAATATTCTGACTTGTATTTATTGATATTATTATAATATTTTTCCATATTGTCCTTGTTTAATTTTAAATTTAAGTTGTTATATTTGCATTAATTTAATTGATTTATGCTTTTAGTTCATAAGTTTCTTCTTTTCTCTGTAGTTTTACTCAACACTCTCATTTTCCCTTTTCTTTAACTTATTTGCTTCCATTCCGTCTCCATATTTTATCTTACTATTTTATAATTCTTGCCTACAGGATAATTTATATTTCTTCATATATTACCGCATTTTTGCCACATTATTTATTTATTTATACTCTTTATCTGTACTATTAGTACCTTTTTATTTCATCGTTATTTCATATCTTCTTATAATTCTTTTATTTTAACCGCATTTATATTATATAATCATTTCTAATTCATCATATTTTGAAATACTTGTTATCATCCTGTTTCTTTTTGCCTACACTGTCTCCACTCAAATCATTCACCATCTACCATCTTACTTATCCACCATCTACATTCTTATTTATTTTAATCATTTTACTCTGCACATATTTTTTAGATTTCTTCACTTCACTTCTTTTTAATTATTTATTGTTGTTTTTATATTTATATTTTGTACAATATGGATGTTATGTATCACACTAACAATAGACCCATTGTAAAAAGGACACTACGCAGTAAGAAACATTAATCATATAACCTACTAATGACTTTTGAGCAATAACAGGAAACACCTGCATTCAAGCTAATTCAGCACTACGTAGCGTCTTTTACCCACGCCTAGACAAACATTATAAATAGGGATAACAATTAATTTACAGAGGATTTAAGTTTGAGATTTTAAGATATTAAGTCAGAGTCTAGTTAGTCGATAGTTAGCTTCCAAACCAGTGTTTAAACATATAATCATTTAATTTGTTAAAGTAATATTTAAAGTAGAATCAGTGAAAGTTTGTACATTCCAGCTTCGAAATAAATATATTTTTTAAAAAGGGTTTTTAAGTCCTAAAGACCCAACAATTTGGCGCAGTCAGCACGGATGCAGAAAAACCAATTTGAAATTGACCAGCAAAGAACGAAAATCCAGTCCTAGCCAAGCGAAAATTGACCAGACCAGATTTCGAGAAGCAGTCAACGACGAATTGGGTGACTTCCAAGTCTTCGACCTACACAAAGAACCAACTACGACAACTACGACAACTTAAATCCCCAGGGATAAATCAACGGTGAGTCAAAAGATTTTTATTTGTGGCATTGCTATATATATGTATATCCTCATATCCTTATAATAAATAAAAGTTTATATTCATTAAACGAACGGTAATACAAGATATTATCTTCGAAACTTCCACAAAAAAGGGTTAACTTTTTGACTGAGCGTAAATCAAGCAAAAGTATAATCCGCGAGTTCGTCTTTGAGCGCAAATCTTAGTGAATTCGAACAAACGTAATTGAAGGTTTTCAGTTAGTTTGAAGTGGAAAAACAAGAATCATTTTCAATTTTATTAAAGCCACTATAACATTTCCAATATGAGCCAAGAAAATATATATGAACCTGAATATCGATTAAGCGAGTTATGTCAGATAATCCCTGAGTACGACGGCGATTCAATTCTTTTAAACACATTTTTAAACTCCTGCGATGCAGCATTCGACGTCGCAAACGATCAGCAAGCGTATCTCCTCACGATACATTTAAAAAATAAACTTAAAGGTAGAGCCTCGCAACTAATAAATTCACGCGATTTAAAAACATGGGAAAGCATAAAAACAATACTAAAAACACATTTTGGTGATTCCCGCGACTTAACAAGTCTTATATATGATCTTCAACAAATTAAACAAGGTACGAATGAAAATCCGCAGAATTATGTACACAGAATCAACGCCCATCATTCTAAATTATATGCAGCGATTAACCAACAATTAACTTTAACCCGCGAACAAAAAGATGCACAACAAGCGCTAGTTGATAAAGTTGCATTACAAACTTTATTAGTAGGTCTCGACGCAAAGGTAGGCGCGATTGTACGGGCCTCACGACCTGCAAACCTTGCAGAAGCAGCAAATATTGTAAAGACGGAATATCAGCTGAGTTATCTGGAACAGCGAAAACCGTGCGTAAATTCCCCCAATGTTAACAAAAATAAAAAATTCTGTAACTATTGCAAAAAATCAGGGCACACAATTAATGAATGTAGACAAAAACAAAATAATGATAGATTCAGAAATTCACAAAATAATCAAAATCAATACTATCAACGCAATTCCAATCAAAACTTCCAAAGAAATGATAATACCGGTTATCATTCTCAACAAAGGTACGACAATAATTACCACAGACGTGATAATACTGCTTATCATAGTCAAAATTCAAATCGACCTCCAAGTAACCAAAATCAAAATCGAAACTTCCAGAATGGACCACAAAGAAGCTACCATTTAAACGAGACGAGAGCAGGAACAGAGACTGGCTCTTCTGCTCAAGGGGCTTCAACCAGTCAAACGCAAAGTCAAAGAAACAAAGAAAACCAAAACAAAATATAAAAATACCGCAACACACGTCTAAAGAAAATAACTTATTTTATATAAAATCACGCAACGGAGAATTAAAATACTTATTAGATACAGGAGCCGGAATAACAATTATAAAACCACATTTATTTCCTAAAGAATTAATTAAATCAATTAAACCAATACAAGTACACGGTGTAACAAATCAATATATCGAAATAACGCAATCGGTAAGAAATAATTTTTTCACAGAAGATGAACGAGATGAAATGGAAGTATATCTTTATAACTTAGACATGAACTTTGATGGAATATTAGGTATAGACTTTTTGCAAAAATACGAATGCATCATTGACATAAAAAATCGTAAATTAATTACAAAAACCAAAACCGTACCGTTGTATAAAGAAAACGAAATAACAAATGAAATAACAATTGAACCGCGAGTAGAACAAATATTCAAATTAAAATGTGATCATTTAAATAAGGAATTAATCTTAAATTCGCAAGAAAAAGATGGTGTTATAATTTCAAACTGTTTAATAAAAACCAACAAAAAAGGTGAATTCTATACTTCAATTCTAAACAAAACCGAAGAAACAAGAAGCGTAATTTTTGACAATTTAATTTTTGAACCCTTCCTCGAAGAAAAGAAAAAAGACCGAAAACAAACTTCAGTATTCAACATAAAAACTCAAAATCTCTATACAAGGCAGCAACGAGTAGAAAAAGCTCTGCGAACCGACCATTTAAATAAAGAAGAAAAAGATGCCATAATTCCTTTATGCAAACGTTACTCCGATATCTTTTATTTAGAAGGAGACGAATTATCATTCACAAACAAAGTGAAACATAAAATAGATACGGGACAAGCGAAACCAATTCATACTAAATCATATAGATATCCGTATATTCACAAACAAGAAGTGAAAACGCAAATTAATAAAATGTTGGAACAAAAAATAATACAACCCTCATCATCGCCATGGTCATCACCAGTTTGGGTAGTACCAAAAAAGCTAGATGCTAGTGGAAAACAAAAATGGAGAGTAGTGATTGATTACAGAAAGCTAAATGATGTAACAACAGATGATAAATATCCATTACCAAATATCAACGATTTATTGGACAAATTAGGAAGATGCAAATATTTTACGACATTGGATTTAGCGTCAGGATTTCATCAAATAGAGATAGATCCTGCAGACATTGAAAAAACAGCCTTTACTGTCGAAAACAAACACTATGAGTTCAAAAGAATGCCATTCGGATTAAAAAACGCACCAGCGACATTCCAACGCGTTATGGACAATGTATTAACAGGTATTCAAAATGAGAGAGCATTAATTTATATGGATGACATCATTACAAGAGCATGTTCAAAGATTAACAGAATTATTCCAAAGACTACGAGATGCAAACTTAAAGCTACAACCAGATAAATGCGAATTTTTGAAAAAAGAAGTATCTTACTTAGGACACATTGTCACAGAAAATGGAGTAAAACCAAATCCAGAGAAAATAAAGGCAGTAAAAGAATTTCCGATTCCCAAAAATCCCAAAGACATAAAAAGTTTCCTAGGATTAGCAGGTTACTACAGAAAATTCATCAAAGACTTCGCAAAAATAGTAAAACCTCTCACGCAATTAATAAAGAAAGATGTAAAATTTGATTTTAACCAAAAATGTATCGAAGCGTTTGAAAAACTAAAAGAAACTCTAATAAATTTCCCTATACTTCAATACCCAGATTTTGAAAAGGAATTTAATATCACAACAGATGCAAGCAATTACAGGAAATTTAGATAGTGAAGACGGACAATATTATGATAAAGTAATTCAAGAAGTAGAAAATGATGAAAAAAGATTAGAAAATCTTCTTAAAAATCAAATATCTGTAACAACATCAGTTATTAAAAATTTCAATTACACAATCAGAAAACTTCAAATTGATGAAGAAACTTTCAATGAAAATCTCCACCTTATAGAAAATGCAATTTATAATATTTCAGATAATCAAAACTTCTACGAATCAAAACTTCATTTAATTAATATTTGTGAACAATTACTCGAATCATTAATTTTGATTGAAGATGAACTTAACGATATAATCAATTCAATCACCTTTGCCAGATTAAAAAGCATACATCCCTCAGTTATTCAACCCGAAGACCTCATTTTTCAACTAAGAATAATATCATCAAGTCTCAGTTCAAATAATTTACCTTTACTACCAAATATAGCCAACATAGCTAAATACTTTGAAATAATTGATTTACAAGCTTACCAATCAAATAACAAAATTGTCTTCATATTACCAATACCATTAGTAGAACCAGAGGAGTATAAACTTTTACATGTATATTCACTCCCAATATTTAACCCAAAAACCAAACTATCCCACCTGATCCTCAATTCACACAAATATATAGCGATCAGCAGAGATAATAATCTTTTTATCACACTTGAAACCCTCGAAAAGTGCAAAAGCCTAAGCACAGAAATTTTACTATGTTTTAACCAAATCGCATATCCAACCGACGAGAATTCCCCATGTGAAATCAAAGTCACCAAATCTACAAAAATACCAGAAAACTGCAAAATCATAGATGTACCAATAGAAGATTACAAAGTTCAACTAATTTCGGACAACGAATGGTTAATAGTAACAAGTGTAAACATACCAATTAGTATCCAGTGCAAAAACACAACAACCAAAACTTTCAATGTACTTCGAAATTCAATCCTAAAGCTTCAACCCTATTGTATAGCCTACATAGGTTCAATACGAATCCAATCAACCAAAAGCTACACGTCAGAAGACACCAGTGTTATCGAAATGCCAAACATACCCCGCGAGTGTTGTGAAAATGAAAACAGTGCAAAAACCCAAGTGATCAAACTGAAACCATTAAAAATTCAAAAACAAAACCTTGACGAACTAAACATCGCAGAACACAAACTTAACCAATACTCGGAACAACTAGATGAACTAATAAACCGACCCTTTCTTCAAAGACACACTCATTGGTTTACAATATTTTGTATAGTTATTGTAATTTTATTAATCCTATGTTTCATATTATATAAATGTAGAAGACGATGCACAAAAGTATACCCTGCGATACTTTATCCACCACAACAAGAAGAAGTACAACCCTCTAGAAACATATTCAGACGATTCCACCCAAGGAGAAGGAATTCAATAAGAAACGAATCAATACTGGAAATGAGAGAAACAACACCAATTTGATGTGAGAACTTTTAATAATTTTTGAACTTTTTCTCATTTAAATATCTATATATATTCTTATGTTAATTTATATACTAATCAAACGATATATTATTCATTCATATTAACCAGATAATTTATACCATGCCTAACCAAAAACTATGTATTTTAATTACAACTACTTATTTTGAAAAATTTATAATTTTAACAATTTTGAAAATTTGCGTCATTATGTAGAAAGCAAATTTTTTCTAAGGAGGGAAGAGTGTTATGTATCACACTAACAATAGACCCATTGTAAAAAGGACACTACGCAGTAAGAAACATTAATCATATAACCTACTAATGACTTTTGAGCAATAACAGGAAACACCTGCATTCAAGCTAATTCAGCACTACGTAGCGTCTTTTACCCACGCCTAGACAAACATTATAAATAGGGATAACAATTAATTTACAGAGGATTTAAGTTTGAGATTTTAAGATATTAAGTCAGAGTCTAGTTAGTCGATAGTTAGCTTCCAAACCAGTGTTTAAACATATAATCATTTAATTTGTTAAAGTAATATTTAAAGTAGAATCAGTGAAAGTTTGTACATTCCAGCTTCGAAATAAATATATTTTTTAAAAAGGGTTTTTAAGTCCTAAAGACCCAACATGGATTTTATTACTTATTTTATATAAAATATTTGAAAATACTATCAATGTTGTATATTCCTTTGATCTTCTTTGTCTTGATGTCCACTAACTCATAACTGTTCACTCCATCTTTTGTTTTTACCATATACGGTCCTTCATAAGGAAATAATAATTTTGCACATTCTCTTCTTTTTCTATTTGCTACTCTTAATGTTTTCACTAGAACTAAAACTCCCTCTTTGAATTTTGTACGTTTTTTCTTTTCCACTCTCTTCCTATATTTTCTTGCCAAACATTCCATGTTTTTGTTAGTCTTCTCGATTAACTTGTCATACTCTATACTCCTTTCCATAATCCATGGTCTTTCTTCTGGATATCTCCCATTCATCAATACTTCTGGTGTTTCTTCTGTTGAACTATTATGTGTATGATTAATTAAATTTTCAATCTGTTGTAATTGCTCTATCCATCTATAATGTCTTTTATTACAGAAAAATCTTAAATGTTTCACTACCTCTCTGATATATCTCTCTACCGGATTTGCATTTGGATGCCTAATGGATATATATCTTGGCTCAATTTCATTTTTATTTAAATATTCTATAAATTTTTCACTTTTAAAGTATGTTGCATTATCCATTATAACTGACTTAGGTTTTCCCACTTTATATAATAACCTTTTTAATTTCTGATACTGTTGTTCTTCTACAAGGGTATAATTTAATATATTTCGAAAAAATATCTACAATAACTAAAATATGTCTATATCCCTCTTCAGTTTCTACTAAGTTACTTAAATAATCTATTAAAATGATCTCTAGTTTTTCTGTAGCTATTATTGACTTTGGTAAATTTGTATTTTTATAATTTTTATATTTTCCCTTTTCACAAATGTCACATCTTCTTGTAATATCCTTGCATATTTTCAAATCATTCTTTGTATAATAATTTTCTCTAAACATGCTCCACAATTTTCTTGCTCTATATGTCCATATCTAATATGTAATATTTCTAAAATTTTCTTACCCAGGTCTTTTGAAATAAAATATAATTCTGATCCTTCCCAATTTTTGATAAATATTCCTTGTTCTGTTTGTTCAATGTTTATTTTCTTAAACTTTTCCATATTTTTCTCTTGATCCTCTATAATTTCTTTTAATGATAGTATTCCTTTTTCATTTTTCATTATATTTACTCCAATATTGATTGTTTTCCTATCACTTGTTTTTTCCACTCTTGTCAATGCATCAGCAAAGTTATTTTCCTTCCCCGCTATATGTTTTATCGTAAATGAATATTCCTGCATCAATAATGACCATCTATGCATTCTACTACTTCCAAATTTATTATTTAAAATATATGTTAAAGCCGAATTATCTGTTTCTATATCAAACTGGTTACCTAATAAAATAAATCTGATCTTTGTTACACAAAATATTATACTTAACAACTCCAACTCAGACACTGAATAATTTTTCTCATGTTTCTTGGTAATTCTTGATATAAAATATATAGGTAATTCTTTTCCCCCATATCTCTGTAATAACACTCCTGCCAGTCTTTCTTTGGATGCATCAGTTTGCAATATAAACTTCTCCCTATAATTTGGATGGTATATTTTAATTTCTTCTGCAAATATTTCTTTTAGTTTGTGAAACTCTTGTTCCTGTTCATCTCCCCAATTCCATTTCTGATTATTTCTTAATAATTTTATTAGATTTAATTCTTTTCCCGTTATATCTGGTATTAATCTTTTAAAATATCCAATTAATCCCAAAAATCCTCTTAATTGTTTTAAATTTCTTGGTCTTGGATATTCCATAATGACCTTTATTCTCTCCTCATCCATTTCTACACTTTCTTTTGTAATTTTGAACCCTAAATATATAACTTCTTGTTGTACAAAGAGACATTTTTCCAAATTAATCTTTAACCCTGCTGTATCCAATTCTTTTAAAATTATTTCTAAATGTTTTATATGATCCTCTACATTTTTTGAAAATACTAATAAATCATCTATATAATGTAGTATGAATTCATATTTATCAAATATTTATCTTACTAATGCTGCACATGCTGATTGTATCTCAAAAGGTACTACTCTAAATCTATACACCACCCCATCTATTTGAAAACCTGTATAGTCTCTGGATGCCTCCTCTAGAGGTATCAACCAAAAACTATGTTTAAGATCGATTTTTGAGAAAATGTTTGCATCTGTTATCCGATTGAAAATTGTATCTATTGTTAAAGGTGCTTCATATTGTGGTATACTATATTTATTCAAATTTATTGCATCTAAACAAACCCTAATTTCACCATTACCCTTTCTAACTACAACCATGGGATTTATAAAACATGAATTTGATTTTTCAATAATTTTATCATTTAACATTTTATTAATTTCCTGATTTACTTCTTCTCTAAATTTAAATGGTATTGGATAAGTTTTTGCTTTAAAATTTTGGATTCCCCTGACTTCTATTTTATGACTAAAATTAGTAGCAATTCTATTCTCTCTATTTATTAATTTTTCATATTTACTGATAATACCTATTACTTCTTTTTCATAATCTGCATGACATTTTAATACCTTTCTTATCTCACTCACAACCATGTTCTTATTTTTACCTTGTAGTTTACGTGTTGAAATGGGTTCCTTTCTATATTCTTGTTCTTGCTTGAAATAATTCATTTTTAACTCCTTGCTTTCTTTCAATTCTTGATCATCTTCCACCATGAATTTTATTCCATAATCATGAATTACCATCTCTTGCCTTTCCATATTAATCTTGACTTCATATTTTCTCATCATGTCCATCCCCATTATCGCATCATATATCAAGTTTTTTACAATCAAAAATGAAAGTTGTATCTGTTTTTCCCCAAAAAATATATTTAATTTTATCATTTTATTTGTTTCAAATAATTTTTTATTGTTAGCTGATAAAATATTAATTCTATCTGTTTTAATTATTTCATTTTCTGATATACCCAATTTTTTATCATGTTTTCATTAATCATAGTCCCTTCTGCCCCAGTATCTATCATAATTTTCAAAATTTCATTATTCACACTCCCATTTATAAATACCAAATCATAATTTAAATTTTATATTAATTTATCTTCAAATTTTATAATTTCCCTAGGATGTTGATATTTACATGTCAAAACTTTACTTATTATTGTATTTTTATGTTCAATTTTTTTATTTTTTATATACAAACTTTTTAAAAATCCTGATCTGCTTTACTTGTGCTCGCTTTACATTCCCTTGATTGACTTCTTTCCCTGGCATTTCTATTACAACTTGTAGTATTCTTTCTTATAATGTGTTTTCCTTTATCTTGTCTTTGTTCATCTATTTTATCAATTTCTTCTTGACTTCTTACCTGTTTTAAATTATTTGATCTTCTCTGATCTTGATTAAATTCTTTATTATAACTGCCATATTTTCTGTTCTCATTCTGTCCCTGATATCTATTATTCCAATTCTTATTCCCATTTATATTTTGATTTTGATAATTCCTATTACAATTTTGCTTATTATTTTCTCCATACCTTCTATTTTGCCATGTTCTTCTGAAATCTTCTTGTCCCCTATTTTGCCAATTTGTATATTGATTATTAAAATTTTTCATGTCTTGTGTTTGCTGCATTCTTTGTAGATATGTCCTAAATGCATCTATTGTTACTATATTTTGGATTGATACTGTATCAATCATCCCATTATCAAAATGTCTTGCTATATACAGTATTATCTCGGATTCTTTTAACTTTGGTATCAAGTATTTGGCAGTAGTTATTAATTTCATTGCATATTCTAAAATATTTAATTTCCCTATACGGTATTTCCCCAAATGTAATTTTTCCCTAAATCTTGTTTGATTAATTTCACCCCAATAATATGAAATAAATTGTTCTTCTAGTTCCTGCCATGAATGTATATCATTCTCCACTGAAGCAAACCATATTGCTGCTCCATCTATGAAACATGGTCTTACTCTCATTTTAATCTGTTCAATATCCTTTATCCCTTGCATTTGTGTCTTAAATGATTGCATAAATATACATGGATGTAACTTTCCTATTCTTCCATCAAATTTCACTCCAGTATCAAAATTTGATATTCTTTCGATTATCTGTGGACTTCGATTTTCTTCTAATCTCTTGATTTGTTCTTCATATCTTTTTTTAAGCTCATTTTCAGTTTTCTCCAATCTGATATCCATCGTTTCTTCATATTTCATCATAGTTTCATCCCATTTTTCCCCAATATATTGTATTTTTACTTCATTTGTCCCTACTCTCTCTTCTACTCCTTTTATTTTCTTACTAACTTGTTCCTCTGCCTTCTTGATTTGTGCTTGTCTCTTTGTTCTTTCTTCCTCCAAAGCTACTCTACAATTCTCTCCCAGTTGTTCCATACCACCTTTCACTTCTTTGATCGCTTGTTGACAATTATTTTCCATTGTTTTGCTATTTTCATATATTTCTCTTTTAAAATCTTCTAGATTCCTTTCAATATCTTCTTTCATACTACTTATCTCTTGTTTTAAACTTGTATCCATTTTTAAACTCAACTCCTGTTTCATATTTTCCATTTCTTGTCTTATTATTTGATTATTTTCATCCATTCTTGAACTTAATTTCTGATTATGTTGTTTTAAATCTAAACTTATATTATCCATTCTTGTATTCAAATTACCCATATTAACATTTACATTTCCTATTTCTTGTTTTAAACTTTTATCCATTCTTGAACTTATATCTGCCATATTAGAATTTACATTTCCTATTTCTTGTTTTAAATTTGAATTGAAATCCTGCATCATTCTCTTCATCATTTTCATCAATTGTAGATAACCATCAGATCCAATACTTGCATTTCCCTCAGATCTTGATTCTTCTGGTTGTCCTTCTACTACCACATGCTTTGAAATGATTTGAATATTTTGTTCTTCAATTTGCTCTTCACTTCCACTTCCTTCTTGCCTGTCTTCAGTTTCCTGCATATCCTGCTCCATTTCTTCAGACATATGTTCTTCTGGATTATCCACTGATTTTGCAGCTCTAGTTTTTACCATGTTAATAAATTATTTTTAACACAATTTCTTTATTTATTATTATATATGTTATGTATCACACTAACAATAGACCCATTGTAAAAAGGACACTACGCAGTAAGAAATATTAATCATATAACCTACTAATGACTTTTGAGCAATAACAGGAAACACCTGCATTCAAGCTAATTCAGCACTACGTAGCGTCTTTTACCCACGCCTAGACAAACATTATAAATAGGGATAACAATTAATTTACAGAGGATTTAAGTTTGAGATTTTAAGATATTAAGTCAGAGTCTAGTTAGTCGATAGTTAGCTTCCAAATCAGTGTTTAAACATATAATCATTTAATTTGTTAAAGTAATATTTAAAGTAGAATCAGTGAAAGTTTGTACATTCCAGCTTCGAAATAAATATATTTTTTAAAAAGGGTTTTTAAGTCCTAAAGACCCAACAATTTGGCGCAGTCAGCACGGATGCAGAAAAACCAATTTGAAATTGACCAGCAAAGAACGAAAATCCAGTCCTAGCCAAGCGAAAATTGACCAGACCAGATTTCGAGAAGCAGTCAACGACGAATTGGGTGACTTCCAAGTCTTCGACCTACACAAAGAACCAACTACGACAACTACGACAACTTAAATCCCCAGGGATAAATCAACGGTGAGTCAAAAGATTTTTATTTGTGGCATTGCTATATATATGTATATCCTCATATCCTTATAATAAATAAAAGTTTATATTCATTAAACAAACGGTAATACAAGATATTATCTTCGAAACTTCCACAAAAAAGGGTTAACTTTTTGACTGAGCGTAAATCAAGCAAAAGTATAATCCGCGAGTTCGTCTTTGAGCGCAAATCTTAGTGAATTCGAGCAAACGTAATTGAAGGTTTTCAGTTAGTTTGAAGTGGAAAAACAAGAATCATTTTCAATTTTATTAAAGCCACTATAACATTTCCAATATGAGCCAAGAAAATATATATGAACCTGAATATCGATTAAGCGAGTTATGTCAGATAATCCCTGAGTACGACGGCGATTCAATTCTTTGAAACACATTTTTAAACTCCTGCGATGCAGCATTCGACGTCGCAAACGATCAGCAAGCGTATCTCCTCACGATACATTTAAAAAATAAACTTAAAGGTAGAGCCTCGCAACTAATAAATTCACGCGATTTAAAAACATGGGAAAGCATAAAAACAATACTAAAAACACATTTTGGTGATTCCCGCGACTTAACAAGTCTTATATATGATCTTCAACAAACTAAACAAGGTACGAATGAAAATCCGCAGAATTATGTACATAGAATCAACGCCCATCATTCTAAATTATATGCAGCGATTAACCAACAATTAACTTTAACCCGCGAACAAAAAGATGCACAACAAGCGCTAGTTGATAAAGTTGCATTACAAACTTTATTAGTAGGTCTCGACGCAAAGGTAGGCGCGATTGTACGGGCCTCACGACCTGCAAACCTTGCAGAAGCAGCAAATATTGTAAAGACGGAATATCAGCTGAGTTATCTGGAACAGCGAAAACCGTGCGTAAATTCCCCCAATGTTAACAAAAATAAAAAATTCTGTAACTATTGCAAAAAATCAGGGCACACAATTAATGAATGTAGACAAAAACAAAATAATGATAGATTCAGAAATTCACAAAATAATCAAAATCAATACTATCAACGCAATTCCAATCAAAACTTCCAAAGAAATGATAATACCGGTTATCATTCTCAACAAAGGTACGACAATAATTACCACAGACGTGATAATACTGCTTATCATAGTCAAAATTCAAATCGACCTCCAAGTAACCAAAATCAAAATCGAAACTTCCAGAATGGACCACAAAGAAGCTACCATTTAAACGAGACGAGAGCAGGAACAGAGACTGGCTCTTCTGCTCAAGGGGCTTCAACCAGTCAAACGCAAAGTCAAAGAAACAAAGAAAACCAAAACAAAATATAAAAATACCGCAACACACGTCTAAAGAAAATAACTTATTTTATATAAAATCACGCAACGGAGAATTAAAATACTTATTAGATACAGGAGCCGGAATAACAATTATAAAACCACATTTATTTCCTAAAGAATTAATTAAATCAATTAAACCAATACAAGTACACGGTGTAACAAATCAATATATCGAAATAACGCAATCGGTAAGAAATAATTTTTTCACAGAAGATGAACGAGATGAAATGGAAGTATATCTTTATAACTTAGACATGAACTTTGATGGAATATTAGGTATAGACTTTTTGCAAAAATACGAATGCATCATTGACATAAAAAATCGTAAATTAATTACAAAAACCAAAACCGTACCGTTGTATAAAGAAAACGAAATAACAAATGAAATAACAATTGAACCGCGAGTAGAACAAATATTCAAATTAAAATGTGATCATTTAAATAAGGAATTAATCTTAAATTCGCAAGAAAAAGATGGTGTTATAATTTCAAACTGTTTAATAAAAACCAACAAAAAAGGTGAATTCTATACTTCAATTCTAAACAAAACCGAAGAAACAAGAAGCGTAATTTTTGACAATTTAATTTTTGAACCCTTCCTCGAAGAAAAGAAAAAAGACCGAAAACAAACTTCAGTATTCAACATAAAAACTCAAAATCTCTATACAAGGCAGCAACGAGTAGAAAAAGCTCTGCGAACCGACCATTTAAATAAAGAAGAAAAAGATGCCATAATTCCTTTATGCAAACGTTACTCCGATATCTTTTATTTAGAAGGAGACGAATTATCATTCACAAACAAAGTGAAACATAAAATAGATACGGGACAAGCGAAACCAATTCATACTAAATCATATAGATATCCGTATATTCACAAACAAGAAGTGAAAACGCAAATTAATAAAATGTTGGAACAAAAAATAATACAACCCTCATCATCGCCATGGTCATCACCAGTTTGGGTAGTACCAAAAAAGCTAAATGCTAGTGGAAAACAAAAATGGAGAGTAGTGATTGATTACAGAAAGCTAAATGATGTAACAACAGATGATAAATATCCATTACCAAATATCAACGATTTATTGGACAAATTAGGAAGATGCAAATATTTTACGACATTGGATTTAGCGTCAGGATTTCATCAAATAGAGATAGATCCTGCAGACATTGAAAAAACAGCCTTTACTGTCGAAAACGGACACTATGAGTTCAAAAGAATGCCATTCGGATTAAAAAACGCACCAGCGACATTCCAACGCGTTATGGACAATGTATTAACAGGTATTCAAAATGAGAGAGCATTAATTTATATGGATGACATCATATCATTCGCATCATCATTACAAGAGCATGTTCAAAGATTAACAGAATTATTCCAAAGACTACGAGATGCAAACTTAAAGCTACAACCAGATAAATGCGAATTTTTGAAAAAAGAAGTATCTTACTTAGGACACATTGTCACAGAAAATGGAGTAAAACCAAATCCAGAGAAAATAAAGGCAGTAAAAGAATTTCCGATTCCCAAAAATCCCAAAGACATAAAAAGTTTCCTAGGATTAGCAGGTTACTACAGAAAATTCATCAAAGACTTCGCAAAAATAGTAAAACCTCTCACGCAATTATTAAAGAAAGATGTAAAATTTGATTTTAACCAAAAATGTATCGAAGCGTTTGAAAAATTAAAAGAAACTCTAATAAATTTCCCTATACTTCAATACCCAGATTTTGAAAAGGAATTTAATATCACAACAGATGCAAGCAATTACGCAATCGGAGCAGTCTTATCGCAAGGTCCAATTGGGAAAGATTTACCAATAGCTTACTCATCACGCACCCTAAATGAACACGAACAAAATTATTCAACGATTGAAAAAGAGTTACTGGCAATAGTTTGGGCAGTATCCCAATATCGACATATAGTCTACGGTAGAACCTTTAATTTAATAACCGATAATCGCCCAATAACATGGCTATTTAATGTCAAAGATCCAGGATCAAGATTAGTCAGACGGAGACTAAAACTAGAGGAATACAATTACAAAATAATTTATAAACCAGGCAAACAGAATACAAATGCAGACGCCTTATCAAGAATAAGAATTAATCATGTTCAAAATATTCAAAAAATATTCTACGGAAGCATCAAAGAAGAAGAATTGGAACAAGAAAATGAAGAACGATCATATACACCTGAAACAGAAATAGCTTACGAAACAATCGAAAACGAATGGAATATTTTCAAAAACTTAAGAGAAAAGAAATGTTTAATCGATTACTCGAAATGTACCTTCACAAACGAAAAATTCTTAGACAAAAATCAGAAACAAATAATCTCATTTATTAAACAAGGACAATTGACTGAATCTCAATTCAAGATAGTAGAAGACATACTTGATATAAATAGTTTGTATGACGAGCATAAAATAAACGTCGTAGCATCAAAATCAAATACTCGAAGAAAGTATTTCCTTATCATAATTCCGCACATAAACTCAACGCAAGCAATCTTCGAAATACTCTATTATAACAAAGAAGTACTGTTAGGAAATAACAAATACCACATGGAAGAAACGAAAGAATTACCAGTCGCAGAAATGTTATCGTTTATCTTTTCAGATAATGAAATTGAATTCATCACTTGTAATCCCAATATAATTATCCCAGACGAAGAACAAAGACAGATAATCATAGAAGAAAATCATACCGGAAAACTAAACATGCATCGAGGTATTCATGAAACAATAACCAGAATTAAGAGGAAATATCAATGGAAAAATTTAAATAAAGATGTGGAAAACTTTATAAAAAATTGTGAAACTTGTAATAAAACCAAAGCATGCAGAAAGAACTTATCAAATCCATTAGTAATAACTGAAACACCAAAAGTTCCTTTTGAACGCATAAACCTTGATATCTTAGAAATACCAGAGAAGAATTATATTTTAGTAATACGAGACGAATTCTCAAAATTTACTCAAGCCTATCCAGTAGAACAAAAAACCGCGAAAAATATAATAAATACATTACTTTTATATTTCATGCATTACGGCACACCCTCAAGAATTCATTGTGATCGAGGAAAAGAATTTGACAATCAATTGTTAAGAGATTTATGTACCCTTTATAACATTCAATTAACATTTTCGTCAATCAACCACCCACAAAGCAACGGATCAGTAGAAAGATTCATGAGCACTTTACTAGAAATGATAAGAGCAACAGTAACCGACAACCCAGAAGATCATCCCTTGACATGAATACCATATGCAGTCATATGTTATAATAATTCAATTAATAGAACACATGGTTTTACACCATATCAATTAATTTTTGGACACACGAATTCCAGACCCCCAGAACAGGTATATAATGAAGAAGAATTAATCTCAAAATACATGCGCGAATTGAAAAACAAAATATCCTATTTTTATCAAACCGCAAGAGAAAAAACTATTTTAAAGAAATTAAAAGCAAAAGAGAGACACGACGAAAAATCAAAACCCAAAGAAAAACATTTTGAGCTAAATGATTTTGTATTTATAAAAGAATCTCAAATAAAAAATAAACTTTGTAATAAATCAAACGGACCCTTTAAAATAATTAAAGTTATGGATAATAATGCCATAAGAGTAAAAGATACCGAAACAAATAGAGAATTTACAATAAATTCAGACCAAATAAGTTCAATCATAAAATAAAACTTTTTCTTTGCAGATGCAAAAGTTCATCACACTTGCAATACTTTACACAGTTGCAATAACAGTAAGTAATACCAGCGATTTCAAAATAACTACCTTGAACAACACGTTAGGAATCCAATATTATCACGAATATGATTTAAAAATTTCAAACGAAAAATGGAAACTCTTAGTAGTCAAAGATATAACACTTTTAATAAATGCATATCAAAATGATATTTCAATTTTAAACCATATTAAAAATTTAATTGAACAAAACACACCAAGAATGCTATCATTCTATTCTGAAATGAAACCGCACATCACAATGCTAAATAAAATGATTATGACAATGGAAAGAAAATTTAACGAAATCAAAACCGACATAAACCCTTATACCTTACCCTTAAATAACACGAGATTTAAGAGAGGAGCATTTAACTTTCTAGGTTCAATTTGGAAAGCAATTACAGGAAATTTAGTTAGTGAAGACGGACAATATTATGATAAAGTAATTCAAGAAGTAGAAAATGATGAAAAAAGATTAGAAAATCTTCTTAAAAATCAAATATCTGTAACAACATCAGTTATTAAAAATTTCAATTACACAATCAGAAAACTTCAAATTGATGAAGAAACTTTCAATGAAAATCTCCACCTTATAGAAAATGCAATTTATAATATTTCAGATAATCAAAACTTCTACGAATCAAAACTTCATTTAATTAATATTTGTGAACAATTACTCGAATCATTAATTTTGATTGAAGATGAACTTAACGATATAATCAATTCAATCACCTTTGCCAGATTAAAAAGCATACATCCCTCAGTTATTCAACCCGAAGACCTCATTTTTCAACTAAGAATAATATCAACAAGTCTCAGTTCAAATAATTTACCTTTACTACCAAATATAGCCAACATAGCTAAATACTTTGAAATAATTGATTTACAAGCTTACCAATCAAATAACAAAATTGTCTTCATATTACCAATACCATTAGTAGAACCAGAGGAGTATAAACTTTTACATGTATATTCACTCCCAATATTTAACCCAGAAACCAAACTATCCCACCTAATCCTCAATTCACACAAATATATAGCGATCAGCAGAGATAATAATCTTTTTATCACACTTGAAACCCTCGAAAAGTGCAAAAGCCTAAGCACAGAAATTTTACTATGTTTTAACCAAATCGCATATCCAACCGACGAGAATTCCCCATGTGAAATCAAAGTCACCAAATCTACAAAAATACCAGAAGATTACAAAGTTCAACTAATTTCGGACAACGAATGGTTAATAGTAACAAGTGTAAACATACCAATTAGTATCCAGTGCAAAAACACAACAACCAAAACTTTCAACGTACTTCGAAATTCAATCCTAAAACTTCAACCCTATTGTATAGCCTACATAGGTTCAATACGAATCCAATCAACCACAAGCTACACGTCAGAAGACACCAGTGTTATCGAAATGCCAAACATACCCCGCGAGTGTTGTGAAAATGAAAACAGTGCAAAAACCCAAGTGATCAAACTGAAACCATTAAAAATTCAAAAACAAAACCTTGACGAACTAAACATCGCAGAACACAAACTTAACCAATACTCGGAACAACTAGATGAACTAATAAACCGACCCTTTCTTCAAAGACACACTCATTGGTTTACAATATTTTGTATAGTTATTGTAATTTTATTAATCCTATGTTTCATATTATATAAATGTAGAAGACGATGCACAAAAGTATACCCTGCGATACTTTATCCACCACAACAAGAAGAAGTACAACCCTCTAGAAACATATTCAGACGATTCCACCCAAGGAGAAGGAATTCAATAAGAGACGAATCAATACTGGAAATGAGAGAAACAACACCAATTTGATGTGAGAACTTTTAATAATTTTTGAACTTTTTCTCATTTAAATATCTATATATATTCTTATGTTAATTTATATACTAATCAAACGATATATTATTCATTCATATTAACCTGATAATTTATACCATGTCTAACCAAAAACTATGTATTTTAATCACAACTACTTATTTTGAAAAATTTATAATTTTAACAATTTTGAAAATTTGCGTCATTGTGTAGAAAGCAAATTTTTTCTAAGGAGGGAAGAGTGTTATGTATCACACTAACAATAGATCCATTGTAAAAAGGACACTACGCAGTAAGAAATATTAATCATATAACCTACTAATGACTTTTGAGCAATAACAGGAAACACCTGCATTCAAGCTAATTCAGCACTACGTAGCGTCTTTTACCCACGCCTAGACAAACATTATAAATAGGGATAACAATTAATTTACAGAGGATTTAAGTTTGAGATTTTAAGATATTAAGTCAGAGTCTAGTTAGTCGATAGTTAGCTTCCAAATCAGTGTTTAAACATATAATCATTTAATTTGTTAAAGTAATATTTAAAGTAGAATCAGTGAAAGTTTGTACATTCCAGCTTCGAAATAAATATATTTTTTAAAAAGGGTTTTTAAGTCCTAAAGACCCAACATATATGATTTAAATTTATTATTATTGTTTTATTTTTGAATTATATTGTTTCTTGATTCTATATACTTTTATAAATACCCCACCAAGTTTTTTCGAAATTGCAAAAATCACTTATTTTTTTATAATTTCAAATATTCTTACCTTTTTTTTTAACCAAATTATCACACAGTTTACTTTATCAGGAAATTTATTTTGTTTTTTTTATTATTTATTTATTTAAATCTGACAATTATTATATTTAATTTTTATATATTGGACCCCCTAATTTTTGAGCCCTTTTAGTTGTATGCCAATTTTGCAAAGCCTTACGTTTGGTCAACACTTTATATTAAATTGTAAGTATGAAATTAGTTCGTTAGCCTCACTATTTGGTGAGCCCCTTTAGTTGGGCGCCATTTATATTGAATGATATGAAATTGTAAACTACCTACCAATGTGTTTCTGATGCCACATTAGTTAGACGCCATTTATAATTGACTATTATTTATTCTTTTTCAAATTTATGATTTTTCAATTGCTTATAAATAAATTTTCAATTTAAGTTACTATTTATAATGATTGTCTACAATCTAATTTAGATATAATCTTGCCTTTAAAACAAAATAAATTTCCTGGGTACTTAAATATTATTAAATTTCTATCAGCTTGTTACAATAATATTTCAATCCTTTAAACACAAATATTCATTATACTAAATTTTAAAAACCTTTATTTCTATCACTGATTGATTATTTAGATTTTAATAATCTGTTTATTAAATAATGTTTCAAAAACTCACAGTTGCCTGGCTTGAATTCCCTTTTCCTTACTTTTGGTTTTGAATACTACTTCCTGATTTCTGTTTTTGTAAAACCAAATTATTCTGCTGTTTAATTGACTTTTTTGACTGCGGTACCAATACTTATATTATTCCAACAAAAATTGATTTTTATCTCCATTCAATGGATTCCAAATAACTCCTTTTATGGAATATTTATTTTATAATTTCAAATTGTTTATCCAAATACTTCACAAAAATTTTTTACCTCAAACTCAATTTCTTGTCAAACTGACATGGAACACTTATTTCAATGATTCCATAAATCAATTATCTTGTTGTCATGGAAAGGTGATTTTACAAGAATAAAATTTTGAACTGCTCTCGTCGACGCTTGGGAAACAAAGAGAGCCTTTCAGTGTCAGATTTTCTATATGTAATATATTTTGCCACTTGCTATTTCCATTTCCGTTTTTATTTATTTTATTACTTTCCAAATGTGTTCCTTCTAAATCATATGCAAAAATCTAAACAAATTTTAATCTGAATTTCAATACCGTTTACTCTCATAAATTTTATCTAAATCACTTAATTCATGTTTTCAAAAATTTTGATTTGACACTTGTAACCTGTTGGTCACCAGTCATTTAACAGGTACTTTTAAAAAAAAATTGGTTTTTACTGAAATTAAGACTTAATATCTTTTGAACTATTGAATTTTCATAAACTATGCTCTAAGCTCTTCCTAACGGTATAAATCTCTTTACTGTTCCATCATTCCTTAACATTTATAACGGTTTTTACAATTCTGACGTTTCAATTCTCTATTTATTTAACAAATTTATGTATTTAAAACCTAATTTTGATCTAAAATGTGTTATATTCAGTATTGTCATTGCCTAATATGTGATCTATACTGGTTTTACAAACTATACTGTGATTTTCATAAGTGAATTTAACCTTTTTGCTGTTTGACCTTAATGTGACTCCCTGCCTAGATTTTTTTATGTAAGTATCCAAATTCTATTACAATCTGCATGATAGATTATCTAACTTTATATGCCACCTTTTATCCTTTCAACAATTTGCTTTTGAAACATTCTTTTTACATAGTTTATATTTTTAGGTTAACTTTATCTGATATGATTTCTGCAATTTCCTTTCTTTATTAGATATGTATGAATTTTATTTACATTTCCCTAATCATTTACTTATTCAAATTACTAAACTTTTGTATTATCTCTTGCCTGTTTAAATCCGTTACAATATATTTCTCTCGGAATTCTCTAGTGGGTCAACGAGCCGTTGGGAAATATATTCTCGAAGATTCGAGGAAATTCTATTAATGCCCGTTATAGTCAGTTGCCGGCCTCGGGTCGACAGGCCAATTTTTCGAGTGCCACGAAATATCGGATGAAGGCTGATTGGACCAGCTTCTTTTCTAGGTCTTCTTTAGCAAGTTCCACCTGCCAATAACAGCTCTTTAAGTCCAGGGTGGAAAACAACTTCGATCCAGCCAACGTGTCTAGGGAATCTTCTATTTTTGGGAGAGGATGGCTGTCTTTCTTTGTAGCGTGGTTGAATTGCCGATAGTCCATGCAAAATGGGGCTAACCATCTTTCTTTTTAACCAATACAACTGGAGAAGCCCAAGGGCTATTGGATAGTTCAATAACACCTCCTCCATTTCGCGGACAATCATCTCGGCTTCATCTCTTTTATCTAAGGGTAGTCTTCTCGCCGAAAGTCGAATAGGTTGAGCATCCCCTATATTAATTTTATGTTTCACCAGATTAGTCCATCCTCTCTTTCCTTTCCCTACTTCGAAGATTTCCTGGCACGAAAGAAGGTCATTTCCAGTGCGATACCTCTGCCTACATTTCCATCGTGAAGTTCGGGATCAAACATCATTACTGTTCCAGCTTTAACTTTCCCATCTACATTGCAAGCCAATTTAATTTGCACAGAATATCTAATAAATGAACGTCTTGAAAATGATCGACACATAAATGATAAACTTATTTAACTGGTACATGTGGGGCTTTCCCAAACGAACTGAATAATATAAAAAATTCTCAAAAAAAAACATTAAAGATTAGTACCCAAAATTCAGTAGTACATTCCTGCATCGATGGATAAATTGTCTGTCGTTTACCACTAAGATTCAAACTGAATTATTGTTGAAGTTATGATATTTCAACAGAAATTACAGGATTGGACCAAGCGTTTATATACCGTTTTTTGCCATCTTGCAAGTCATTGGTAGTGGAATAAACGTGAAAATAATGAATTTGATACAGATGCAATGAAAAATGGTAAATATTTTGTATTGAAATATCCTTGGTACAAAATGCCAGAATTCTGTTCCATTGTTTAGCCATTGTACAATCAACGCCCAGGTCAACAGTCCAGGCGGCACGAAAAATAGAGTACAGGAGATACAGGGAACACAATTCTCGAAAATTTAATAGACTTGCACACATATTGATATCCTTAATAACTTGCTCGTTTCATCTGCTTCAAAAATTATTAGTTTAAGCCAAACACTTACAATTAAAAACAAAAAAATTGCACAGAGGCCAGCTGTAATAAATAGTTGTTTTTTATAAGCTGCGATGGTGAATTAAAAATTGGGCAACTAAAGATAACTTTTTTAGTATTATTTGAATTCAAAGGGTTATTTTTTTCTGTGCTTGTTATTAAATTCTAGCCTTTTAAATAAATGCTTCGCAAAACTCAGCTTTTTTGTATTTGTATTTATCACCTTCAGCTTTTTTGATATCTTTTTCGATATTTTTATAGATATTTTTTGACGGTGGCGCACTCTGGTGGGGGAAGGTCTCGATAATCATCATAAAGCTTATATAATAAGTTAATAATTTTTGGGAAAATACTTCACAAAAATCGTGTTTCGGCGAAAAAAAATAAAGAGAAAGGATAAATAACTGTTGCTTTTTTATTTATTCGGATTTTAAACAGATTTTTTTCAATCTATTATTTGATTTAAGTTTTAATTAAATATCCAAAAAAAACCTTCGGCATTTGGGACTATAAAAATTTAGGAAGAACAATAGAAGTTTCGGAAATTTTTCTATTAAAGATACAAAATTTTCAATATGTTTTATGGTGCCGATACACACGTCCCTCGTCCGTAAGATGCCAGGTATAATTCGGGGATAATATACAACCTTCCACTTACATAAAAAATGTATCGAGAGCACCATCTTTAACACACTCTATACGTCCGTCGTCCGAAAAGACGATTAGGATTCAATCTACCAGTGACAAGAGAAAATTTAAGGGCATTTCAATATACAAATTTTAACAGTTGTTAAGTGTTATATGACTTAAAAACCTCCAGTAACTGAACTATGTCATAAGCTTTCTTTCTTTTGGCATTTGCAGATTTACATTTTATTACTTTTTATTGCACTCTGAATATTTTGGCCTGGCAGTTATTGAAATTTCCTACTAGGAAACGACCCGAAACCATCGATCCCTTGCATCGAGCCGGGCATTTGTAGTTACCGACCAATATCTTTCATCTTCGCAAAATTTTTGGTTAGTTCAGGGAGTAGAATGAATATATCCATTCATAAAAAAAAGCATTTTAAAGAAGGGTACGAACCCAACGTGCGTGGTCATATCTGGCGGACGAGAGACGTGTGTATAGGCACCATTACAAAGAACCAGGCACCTTTCTCGTGGAAAAATGGACTTCCATCAAATTTGTTGAAATTTTCGTATGGTGTTGGATTTGATTTTTTGACAAAAAGAGCCTATGGGCTCCAACTGATTCTGTGACTACATTTCGAGATACAGGGTGTTAAACATCGAAAAGGACTCATTTCTGATATCAAAATTTTCATGATAGACGAGTTTTCTATCCGGTTATTGGAATATTAGTGATTTGTACGTTTTTTGGAAAAAATCATTTTTTTATTACAAAGTTAAAAATATAAGAAGATGTCATTGCACAATTAATATATCGTTAAAGTAATAATTTCTTGGATGTGTTTCATATGATATACAGTGTCAGCCATAAATATAGTTAGAGGGGACATATATTATGTTTTATTATTAATGAGTCACCCTGTGCGAAGCATTCGTCCTGTGATTTTAATAATACATTAAACAGATATATAATTCGTCTCTTTATACTCACGATGTTAAACTGATTGCACAAACTTTACATATTAAAAAAGGTAGTTTTTTATACTACCCTGGCTAGTTTTCGAGATATAGGGTGTTAAACATCGGTAATGTTTCCGTTTTCTTATCCGAATTCTCACAATAGTGTTTTATTTCCGTTTATTGCAGAAAACATGATTTGCACATTATTTGACTTAATTGTAGCCCAAAACAATTACTATTAATTATTTTTGATTACAGGGTGTTTCCAACATAAGTAATATGTTTTTCAGAAAACACATTTTTTATTATAATGTTGAATACATAAGAAGATTTAATTGCGCATAATTAATATAATGTTGAAGAAATGAATTCTTGGACGTGCTCATATATTATACAGTGTGAGCCGTAATAGTTGCCATAGTGGGTATCTATTATTTTTTCCATTAATGAATAACCGTGTGTAAACCATGCGTCATGCAATTTTTAGATTAAATTAAACTAATCCCGTCACACTTTATTCTACAGGTTTTAAAAAAAGTAGTCTATAAACGAAAAAATATATGTCCACTATAGCAATATCTCCGACCCACCCGTCCAAGAATTCATTTCTTTAACATTATATTAATTGTACTATTACATTTATGTATTCAACTTTGTAATAAAAAAATGAGTTTTCCTAAAAAAGTCTGTTATGTGTATTGGGAACACCCTGCAATGATAGATAATTAATAGTATATGTTTTGATCAATATTTTTATCAAATAAAGTGAAAATCACCGTTTTCTGCAATAAATTGATATAAAACACGACTGTTATGAGAAATCTGATATGAAAAATGGGAAAATTTCCTATGTTTAACACCCTATAACTCTAAAATTAGTCATACAATTTTAATAATAGTCTACTAAATTGTAAATTGTAAAATGTAAAAACATACAAAATTGACGGAGAAAATTTAGAACAACAAGGTTATATAAAAACTAACATTTCTTTAATTTGTACAGTTTTTGCAGTAAGTTTAAAATCCTGGGGAGTATAGAGAGACGGATTGTATATTTGTTTAATGTCATATAAAAATTGCGGTAGGATTGGTTTGTAGAGGATGACTCTTTAATACTAAAAATAATATATGCCCTCTCTAGCTAGATGTATGGCTCACATTGTATATTATATGAAGCACACCCAAGAAATTACTACTTTAATGATATATTAATTGTGCAATAAAATCTTCCTTTGTTTTCAACGTTGTAATAAAGAAATGTTTTTTTTCCAAAATAATATGTTAGGTATTTTTTAAAGACCCTGTAATTCACCAAAATGTATGGCAATTGTTTTGTGAATTATTTATGTACAATAATGTACAAATAACGATTTTTCCAATAACCGGTAATAAAACACCTCTATCATGTGAAATCTGATATCAAAAATGGGACATTTTCGATGTTTAATACCCTGTATCTCGAAAACTAGTCATAGAATCCGTTTGAGCCCATGGACTTTTTTTATCAGAACATTCTACAACATATCAACATTTCAAAAAAATTGCAGGAAAGTCCATTTTGGCGTAAGAAAGGTGCCTGGTCCTTTGCGTTAGAGGTTAAAGCTTTCGAAATACCAAAACATGATCCCCAATCAGGTACCACCACCTCATATTATCTCATATACCTTTTAAGTTGTTTACAACTGAATTCAAGTTATTTTTAAAATAATACACGATAAAATATAATATATTGATTGGCTTTAGGCTTTAACAATGTTCAATATTTTACGAAAACCTGGCCCACAGTGCGTATATCGTCCAAGGTTGACAGATTTATTCAAATTTAAAATAATTCATAACAAAAAGAACTCCTTTATCCCTCAACACTGAAATATCGTTGTAAAAACTTTATCTTATGGTTTCCGGGAATTCATCCGCGTAGTTAATAACTGATCCCTGCCGGTCGGTTACTGATATTCGAGTAATTAGAAGCGAAAGCAGAAGGCTACAAGAATTATGCGAACCGAACTGAAGAGGGCAGATGTGACTCTGCCGAAACGTCGTCATTTTAGGTGGTTTCCGGGAATTTATCCGCGTAGTTGATAACTGATCCCTGCCGGGATCGATGGTAAAATTACGGTGTTGAGGACTCCGAAGACGAGGATCCCTTTAGAACAACAGGGAGTGTACGAGATTCCATGTGCAGACTGTCATAAACCTATATGGGACAAACTAATAGAAGAATTCAAGCTAGACCTGATGAACACCAGAACGCTGTAAGAAAGCAGGATAAAACAACATCCATTGCGGAACATGCCACCACGATGTCACACCGAATAGACTTTGAGAACACCAGAGTACTGGCAAATATAGAACACCCGAAATCAAGACTCGTAAGAGAGGCAATTGAAATAGCGAAAAGGCCTCACAGTCTAAACGCACGCAATGAAATTCAGAACTTATCGAATTGTTGGAAAATTCTATTAAACACCGTACCAGCCCGGACCCGTGCAATAACAACTCAACCGGAAATAACAAATCAGCAGGCGGGAGGCGTGCCCACTGAGCGCCAAGAGCCAATCACACGAAGCCGTTCACGGTGCCAACGAATAGGCGCCGAGCCGCGACTATGTAATAGCGCGAGCACTTCTGAAAATATTAGTATTTGAGTAACTAGTAGCGAAAGCAGAAGGCTACGAGAATTATGCCAACCGACCTGAAGAGGGCAGATGTGACTCTGCCGAAACGTCGTCATTTTACCATCGATCCCGGCAGGGATCAGTTATCAACTACGCGGATGAATTCCCGGAAACCACCGGAAACCACCTAAAACATTTAGTGCCCGCGAAAACTTAAAAACAAATATATATATATATATATATATATATATATATATATATATATATATATATATTTAAAAATCAAATAAAACAATCAAATTGTATTGCTATTCATTAAGGAAATTGAATCTAAAATGTAAGAAATCTGTAACAGAAGACTAATGTTTCTGGACCAACAATTCTGATTCGAGTGTTACTGAAACAAATCTTTCCAGATTATCGGAATTTACCCTTAAAGGAGAAGGCAAGCAAGTGAACATTTGTTACATGGAGTCAAGTGGGATAATCGCAAGTATTGAACGAGTCTCGGCCAAACCAACTACCCACAATGAACAGACGGCCAGTTGCATGCACAGAGCATAGAGCGTAGCACAATAGTAAAATTAGTCATTTCGCCCTGTCAGCGGCAACTGTTGTGGCTTCAGCTATGGCGCATCATCCCTCAACCGCAGAAAGGAAAAGTTTATTACGTCTATTGTGCAATATAGATGTTGGAAACAGGAGAGAACGTTAGGTACAAGTTTATTGTGTCATGAACATTACCGGAACTATTAATATGGTTTCAGGTAATTAACTCCTTGCTGATCTCATTTAAATCTGAATTACATACAAAAATCATTTGCGGTATATGTAACTTAGTTTCTTTTAAAAATTGCTTTCATATTTACACGATTGTAAGCTTTACTACCTTCAACAGATACATTAATTTTTAATTATCATTTGAGTTATCTGCATTTTTTAAACTACGAAATTCGTACTGGACTTCGAATGATATAACTGTAACATTTAATAGTACCTAATATGACAAAGTTAACTTAATCTCAATGAAAATATGGCTTACAAAATTCACCAATTAAATCATGAGTCTTCACGAGCTATTCAACCCAATCCAGTATATGACATGAATTTTCTGCGACCAATTAGATTTTCTTTCTAGCCAATTCTGCGCAAATTCCATGTTGTTTTTTTTGCTTTGTCATGGCGTTCGGGTATTCATCACGTCTAGCTTGAATTCTTCTATTAATTTGCCCCACATCGGTTTTATGACAGTCTAATAAACTGACTAAATCAACACTGTATGGAGGTCTGATCCTTTATAATTCTTTACCTGATAGTATTAAAAATTCTGGAAATTATTATACATTTAAGAGATGTTTATGTATTTATGTTAAGAATAATTTTTAGTTGTGTTCTTTTTTTAATGTATAACCTGTTGATGTAATTGATAGCTACTTCGCTAATAAAGACATTATTACATTATTATTACATTACATTACATATGGATTCTCGTACACTCCTTGCTGTTCTAAAGGGATTCCTCAACGCCGTGCTGATTTTTCTGTCGGTATTGAAAATAGTATCGATAGTATATTGTGTCTCCATATGTTTCTCGCAATATTGTCCTTGGTACCCTTGACATATGGTAAATTTAAATTTCAATTGCATTCACCCCAGGATTGAAATCACATTAGAACTCAAAGAAAACAAGCAGTTGCATTTTCTTAACGTCCACATAACCAGAACCCAGACCGGACTCCTAGAACACACCATTTACAGGAACCCAACACACACTAATAATATCTGAATACAGATTCTCATCACCACTCCTCGCAAATACAGGGAGTTGCCAATACACTAATTTCGAGGTCACTAAAGCTCACCGATGACAAGCACAAAGCGCAAAAACTAAACAAGATTACTGCTACTCTTCAACAAAACGGATATACACTCCATACAATCAACAAGCAATAGAACACAACACGAGACAGAATACGCAACTGAAACAAAAGGAAGATGTTGCTGAAAAACCAAGAACCACACTACCGTACATGAAGGGAACAACCGACAGAATCGGCCTAATTCTCCGAAAACACAACATAACTACCGCGTATAAACCACACCAAACCATAGGTACAACCTTGAAAAATCAAAAACCTAATGTCAAATTAGAATATCAGGGTGTATACAGTACTGTGTGTGGAACCTGTGACAAAAGGTACATCGGCCAAACCAACCGGAGAATCTCAGCTCTGGTGGTAAAAAACCAAATATGTAAAATTGGTGAACACGAGGTTTGGAAAACGGCAAAGGGATTCTTCAATATGGAACTATTAGATCCATTGTTCCAATTTTTCTAGTATACTTTCTTCAAAGAAATATCTTCTGGGACTTTGATACATCTCATATCAATATAAAACATTCTAAACACAACAAGTAAATTATATTATTTCTATAGGTCTTTTGCAGACATAATTTAAGAAAATCTCAATCGTATAAAATAGCACCTAGTTTTCCAGTAATATTAAGCAATAAATTGATAGGATCTTGTTCTGAAAAATGGGATCTATTGTGTGATAAAATAAAATATACAAATCTGATTATTGAACCTAGACTTCACAAGTTTGAACTTAGAGCGCGATTTCACGTCCAAGATACTAAATGAAAGTGCACATACTGCTGTACCAAAAAGAACGTGATACGGAAAAATCTTTTCACCAATACAACTGAAAACTGCACACTGCTGTGGTTTAGAACCACCAAAATTGCTAACTTACACAATTTTAATTCAATACGCGTATTTTAGGATCGAAACTCTGAAACTTGAAAATCAAAGCATATAAATCTATATAGAAAATTTTGGTAGAATGATAATATATTATTGACACAGAAGATACCTCGGACCTCGAAAAATAAATAACATAAACAATAATGTTTAACAACATATCAATAAGAAAAATATATATTTTTTTCTAAACCTCTAGTTTATGGAATATTTAAACCAATGTCATACATTTCCATCAGAATTATAATTTAAACCAGCCATAAAAATATACGACTGCAACAAAATTCATAGGAAAATTCGTTACTCCTGTAATAAATTTAAAAGACCGTTTATATATTGCATCGTTCTGTAAAAGAATTGTCCCTTTTTCTCTAATAGACTCGTTTCACTGCAAGAGATGTCCATCCCGTTTTGTATCACAACAGCGCTCTTACTCTCGGAACAAGTGATCAAATTTTGGCAACCATAACCCTAAATCCTACAACTTCCATCAGATAATACCGGGCTATTCAAATGTTGAAAATGATGATTGCTTCCATGTCCTTTCTGTAAATCTACAACCCGAATAAAATGGTATATTGGAATTGCGGATCCTCTGCGAGATATATCGTATCCCTCGTTCAACCAAAACGGATAGATTACAAAACATTTCATTATTGTTATCGGTCTAATTGTGGGTCAAACAAGAAAAAAGTGTAACCAGTCCCAGATTATAGGTTTCGGAATAGTTTAGTTTGGAATGATGAAATTGTTTCTAGTTAAGCTTGAATCGAAATTAGGGGATTATAAAAGGCAGTTACTGAGCAGATTTTTGTCAGACAAATCTTTGGTTTTCTAGTAGTTTAAAATAAAAATTACCCACATTTGTTGCAACTTATACCATCTTAATTTTCTGTACGATTTCAAATGAAATTCACATATAGATAAAGAAGACCTAGAAATTTAATAGAGTTGTAAGTTTATTCTTTTATGTGGTAGCATCCGTTGAAAGTAAATAATGCTAAACAACAAAAAATTCTCTTATAAGATCATAAAACGTCCTATTTACTAACATATAGACAGGAAAATACATTTTAGACAAACACTTTTAAAGGTTAAAAATGAATACATTGAAATCACTTCCTAAGTACTCATCGAAAGAATGAATTGTGTGTTTTATATAAAAGAATTTTTCATTTTTGCTTTCTAATGATCTACGTTTAAATTTTATATTTCTGCTGACAGTGTATTAAAAACTTGTATGCCATAGTACGATTGTTGCGATCTGTGGTGGCTGAGAACTAAGGCTCCTTCATTTCTAGTTGAATAGAAGTGACTATCGTTGTATGTTCTGTAGCTATTTTGGTTCTGTTTCAAACTGACAAGACACTGAAGGATAAAAGTAGTAGGGTAAGTAGTTTTAGTCCGACAAGGCCAACATTCGCGGTACTTTATTCCTGCAATAATTCTAGCAGACACGCTTGTTTGTTTGTTGGTTTGCATAGGACAAAAACCAATTTGCAATTTCACGGTGTTTGATTTGAGTCCACTGAAATACTGGGTCTGAAGATTGATGGCTCAGGAACGTGGTAGCAGCAAACCAGTTTATCAGCAGTTTCCATAGATTATTAAATTGTCAGAGTCCAGGAATAGCATATATAATATTGTAAAGTTTTTATTTTCACACTCAGGCTCAGTTCAGTTCTCGGATTTATTTATAAACATAGTCCAACTCACTATAATTTGTTTCCACTTCTTTAATTTATATTTACAAAACTATTTACAATTTATCTTAACTATACGGCAGTAAAATACTGAATGACTGCTTCTTTAGCTCTCCGTATTTATATATTTCTTCTCGGAATTCTCCAAAACATCAAAGAGCTGCCGAGGCTAGACTATATTCTTCGAGAATTACATCAAAGCAAGCCGCCGACCTTGATGCGCAGCCGAACAAGATTTTGGATTCCCCGAAATATCGGATCAATACCGATTGCACGAATTATCGGAAGAATTCCCGTCACATTGCCCCGTCCTTAAGGCCATTTCGTCGTGTAATGTCACATAATCCTTCCTGGTGTGGCGATATCTCCAGGACTCTCCATTTCGACAACGGGAAGTTCTTTGTTTTGTAAGGACTTCCTGAACTCTCTTCCTTACAGAGGTTACCTCATTTCCGCAATCTTCTGGTTCTCCGTCAATGAGTCGGATTCTAGCTTGACCTCTGCTTATTTTTAGCAGCCTCGAATTCCAAAGTTCGAGCCCGTGCATCCACTAATTGAGTGGTGTCAATGCTTGTCTGGCTTCGCGGCCCCGAAGTCCATCCAAAAACGCTTGCACTGCTTACCGTTCAATTACATTTTCCAGTGTGGCTGGATAAGCAAGGCGAACCAGACGGGCAATATCAACTTCAATTTTTCAGTTGGAAGTGGCAAACATTCTCTCCATACCTCCGCTCAGTTTGCAGCCTCGAATTGGCGCCGATAATTAGTCCATGACGATTTTACATTAAATTGGGGAGGTTTCATTTTGTGTCTTGCCTACTCGAAGACAATTTTCGAAACCACTACTTCTAGACTGTTTCTGCTTTCTGTTTGTGTTCTAGACTATTTTCTCTTGTAGCATTTGTAAGTTTTTCTGTACCATGCTTTCAAATTTTCTTCAAAGGATTTAGAATTTTCCAGTAACTTGTCTTCCAGGGTTCTAGAATTTTCTGCTAATTTATCTTCTAACGCCTCCTTCAAGTTTTTAGAATATTCTAGCAGTTTCTGTTGTAATTTGCCTTGCTGGGATTTAGAATTTTCTTGTAATGTTTGAAGAATATCTTCTAAAGAATTTTCAGGCAATTTGTTTTGTTATGTTTCTTTTACATTTTCTTCCATTTTTTAATAGCATACTCATGCCTCCTTTGCCAGAAACTTCAAACAAATAAGTATCAGGATTTTTATCTTCATTATTAGGGCATCTCGAAACTGTTGTAATAATTCACTTTTCTTCCCACTAATTTCTAAATCCCTTTCCTCCATTTCTTTTTTTAAATCAGTTACTTTTAATTGGTCCAAACTCACCGCTTTAAACATTGTTAGTCTGTTTATTTACCACTTCAAAAGTTCCACAAATACACCCCACACCTGACACCACTGTAATGTTTTTATTTTTACACTTGGGTTCAGTGCAGTTCTCGAATTTATCTATAAACATAGTCCAACTCACTATAATTTATTTCCACTACTTTAATTTATCTTCACAGAAATATTTACAATTTGTCTTAACTATACGGCAGTTCTCCGTATTTATATATTTCTTCTCGGAATAATCCAGAACGTCAAATAGCCGCCGAGACCAGACTAGATTCTGCGAGAATTACATCAAAGCAAGCCGCCGACCTCGAAGCGCCAGCCGAACAATATTTCGGAATCCCCGAAATATCGGATGAATACCGATTCCACGAATTATCTGAGGAATTCCAGTCAGAATATGCTTCTTATTAAAGTCCTCTACCACAAACGCACTTAGTCGAATAATAGCCAGAACTGTTTTCTTTTTGTTATCGAAAACCTAATTGGTTTCGTATAAAGATATTATTAACCTTAAAGTAGTAAATCGTTTGGTCGAGAATTTTCGAGATTATTGGCACAAGAAATATAGGCCATTAGTTTGTTCGATCTTCAAAATCCCGCTTAGTTTTTAAAACAACTATACGTTTTACTAACCTGAGAACATATGTTAGCATGTTTCCTTGGATGCACAATATTGTCAATTGAAATTAAACGACATGTTCTTCTTTTTAAAACAGGAGCTCAATTACATTTGCCGATGACCAAAAACTTATAAAAAAATTGTTGTTTTAAAATCTTCTAGTTTGACCCCAGCGCTGTATTCAGAAATAGTTTTTCAAAAAATTTAGTTTCTGAAATGAGGGTAGGTACTGGTTGACTATATTTCTTTAATATAATTCAAACCATACATTTTGAAAACTAGGAAAAACTACACATAGTTGTTTGTTTTACAATAACTTTTGTCATTTGATATTTTATGGACCGCACTTCAAAATTTAAATTCTAAAATTTTTATTGGATTTCCTATGTTCTACAAATTGATGTAATTCAACAAGATGATTTTCACTTAGGTTTTGTTCGAAATTTTAGAAAACTAGGATATGGATTGTTTTCTTTCTATAGAATTTATTTTAAAATATATATTTCTCAAAATGAGCCTTTTAATTCCATGTATTAAGTACATGATGACATATATATATATATTTTTATTTTTCCTTTAATTTTCAACTATTTGTTTGAGGACTACAGTACTCTACATTTTTCTAAAATTTATTTTTATATCTTTTTCTTGATGACTTTTTAACCCCTATGTCTCAAATATTTGCCCAATTATATTTGGAAAATAAAATTCCTATTTTTCACTAAAATACCTAATTTTACCTTATATTGAATATTAGGATTCTCGTTTATGTTTTCCTGTAAACATTATTTAAGGCCCTATATAGTGGACCTCACTGGTCCAAAACTCGGGCACATAGAACTCAGATTTTCACTAATTGACAATCACAAGGCAGAAATTACCACATTAAAAGGTAGAGAGACAGCTAATTTCTAAAATTACAAACTCACAAGGAGGGCGCTTATACATAATCAAACACCCAATATACCAAAGAAACACGGAAAACATATACATTTGCAACTTTTTACATCTTTGTGCGAGAGACAATAAACATTATCATAATTAAAAGGGTTTTGAAAAAACATAAAATAATTTTGGATATCAACCCCAGGAAAAATACTTGTTGAATGGTATTTTTCCAACATACGATTAACAACAAATAAATTTTGAAAAGTACAAAATTTTGGCAATAGCAAAAATTAAAAAGCGAGGCTTAGGAGGGAAGTTACTACGGAAATATATATCAATCAAAACTCCCGGAGCACATTGAATCATAGAGAACACACTAAGGACTGTGAATCATCTTAATGTTATGTTGCACGCGTGTAAATGAACTAAGATACAGTAAATCGTAAAATTCATTAAGAATTTCGAGTAACAAAGCAATTTGTACTCTCTGCAGCAACAAGTATAGCGTAGGTTGTAACGTATAAGTAAAAGGAAAGATCCTAAATGAAATAAATAAGTAATCAATAATCCGACGAACAGGGCTATTCACATCTTTTTTAAGAAAATATCGTTCTTTGCTCTTTCATCTGAATCATATATTTGATCATTTTTCCTGTTCGTTATGGTTTTCTTTTCATAGGTGTTTTTGGCAACAGATTTGTAATTGAGATTGTAAATGGGGATCCAGGTGTAGTAAGGCTATTTCGAAAAATTGCCTTCACAGGTATTTTAAGGGGAACAGATCATCCAGTATACCTGTATATAATTAGTGTAAATTGTGTGATACTTATCTGTGTTTGGAGACGTTTCAATTCCAAATCTAGGGTCAATCGCTGTGTATTTTAGCTGGGGTATTACTGTGAAAACTTACATTCAATACAGTATACTGCAATCAGAGATATCGCTCAATCTCCTATACCAAATACCAGCTTTACTTTGTCAGATTTTTCATCAAACATGATTTGTAAAATAACAGAACATCAGCTGTCTCGTGTATGCACAGTAGTCGTGGTAAAAATCTATCATTGCCGAGATTAGAGCAATGAATCAGTATACTGATATAGAACAGAGCTATGCAACATTTGGGACATCGGATCATCGCCTCAAATCGAGCAAAGTCGGGTGATCAGTTTCGTCCGATGGAACGACTCGAATTTAAAAATTTGATACTTAATTGTTTCTCGCAATTTGCTCTTGGTTAGTACTCACAAACATACATATAATATAGAACAGAAATAAATACATCTGGCGTTTTGGACATTAGATTTTATGGAGAATAATTAAAGTATGTACGCATTGTGCTTTATAATATTTCAAAAATAAAATATATAATAATAATATCTAACAGTTTTAAATATAGACACAGTTCTTAACCGTCTGGGGATGTAAATAAAAGCTATGAAAATTTCTTATGATTTATGATTGTACCTAAAGGAATTTATCTTATACATACCGCCAACCTTATTCACATTTCATTGAACCTTTTAAAAGTTATCTTTTCCAATTCCAAGTGTATGTACCTACGCAATCCGTATCTTTTAGTTTCAGTTAGAACTCTATTCAAATAAAATATTTATTAAATTTCCCAAATAATTTTTACTGAATAGCTCTTAGAATGGCAGGCGAGTTGAGTTTCATTACTTTCAGTAAAGACCTACACATCTCTAATGCAGAGTCACTAAGAGCTTATTTTCTCCTACATTTCTTTAATGACCCATTTGATTTTGTAATAGATTTTAATAAATTCCAAAGAAATATCCTCTCGAATTCATGCGAGTTACAAAACATTTCATTATCTAGAAGCTAAGATTTCAAAAACAAAACTACTGCATTGTCATCTTGACAGATAAATGTCATAGACATTTCGAGAAAATTCTTAACCTGGGCTACTAATAAGGAACATACAAAAATTAAATTACACACTCTACATCTAGAAGGATAAAGCGTATATAAAGAAGTATCCGACACAGAGCAGATAAGTTTTTAGCTGAATTCAGTTTAGTATGTTTAGTTTGTCAATAACTAATAAAGTTCTAACTCGAATTTATTTTTCGTTGTATATTTATGTTTTCATTAATTGAAAGGCAGTGTGATTCGAACACACAGAAATATGTAACAAGTGGAGTTAGAATTTGGGATAATAATCTTTAATTCAATTACTGGAGAAAACAAAAGCGGAAGGAAATGAAAAGCTATACAACGCGGGCATTCCTATTGAAACAATTGTCGCTGACATAACCGAACAATTTCCAGGAACAAGAGATGTAACAGATATATACTTGATGCTGTTGATTATGTCAGTAAATGATCCAAAGTGTTTGATATCCCCAAACAAGTGGTAACCACTGTAGCAAGGGTATTAGTAGAATAGTTATTTAAGAGATGTCTTTTACCACTGATACTGCAATCCGAGCAAGGTAGAAATTTTGAATTACCTGTACTGGAAGCATTTAACGGGTATTAACAAAACCAGAACTATGTGGATATACCTACAGACAGACGACTTGGTAGGAGATTTAAAAGAACTCTAGAAAGACAGTTTTCTAAAGTGGTCGACTGTAACCAATCGGATTGTGATGATCACAGGACTCCTGTTCCCGATCGCATATAAATACTGTGCAGATTTAAACCACTTCTTTTTTTGGTTCCTAAAAGGAATAAGACTTCCATGTAACTTGGATTTTGTGACTCCAGATAAATTCGCTTTGGAAATTAAAGATTTGCAGATCAAATACAGGAAATATAATTAGACATACATGAATTGGCAAGGGAGCTCATACTAGCTACAAGTGTCAGGATGAAAACCCTGTTTTATTTGAACCAAATTCGACCGGGTTTCAGCAAGAGTTGTGTACAATCAACGAAGGATAAAGGGCTTGCGAAATTGTAACCGTCATGGGATGGGCTCTAAGAAATCATTAGTGATGCTGTGGATACCGCACCAAACGCAGCCCCAGGCCCAAGATGAAAGTTGTTCACCTAGATTGTCTGAAAAGATTTTGATTTCTCCCGACGAAAAACCAAGAATATAGAAATTTATTGACACTCGTCTTGGCAGATATTTATAATTATCTTTTCAAGAAAGTTCCTAATGTTACTTGAACACTTTAGACGATCAAAAATGCAGTGGATCCTAGACAACTCAGATTACTTTTAGATGCGTTCAGTTGACGCAATTTAGTTTGACATTAAAATAAATTGAAATTTATACGTTGAGTTGTATTGTGAATTATGAAGTCGAACAAAGTGTTTTATCCATTGAACGCACCGTAATCCTTAACAGTAAGTTTTAAGGGTATTGAAAAGTAATACATTTGAATGGTATTATATCAAATAGTGAAAACTGAAACATATAAAGGTTTATTTAAAAAAAGTTCATTTACAACAGTTTTGTGTCATATTGTTAACATCAATGACATTTTTTTGAACTTAATGGGTGCTGATAGTTGGGACAATTCATTTGTTATAAATATCGAATAGATTCTTAAGTACACTATGCCTCCCGTCGTTGAAACAAGCGCATTGAGAAATTAACAAATACTTTGACTGGCGCATATTTTGGGGCAAACTTTTACAGCTACAACAATTATGCATTGTTTTGTATTTTATTTTTGTGAATTAATGAAAATTACATGTAAACAAAAATATTGTGGACAATTGTAAATGTTCCACCAAAGATCAAAGTGAACTTTACATAAAAATAAATTATTTGTGGTTCTTTGCTGACGAGTAAATTTAATCAAAATTTGAATAAATTAATGTTTAGATGTAATCATAATAAAAAATGTGAAGATCATAATTTAGAATCATATACACAAATTATAACATTTACCGGAAATGCGTTCGTTTTTGCGTGGAAATTTTTATTACCCGTAAAAAATAGTAGTAATCATCCACCAGCCAGGCGCTCGCCTTGTTTTACTGGCGGTGGACGCTCTTATATCTTCTTGACCTATTTTCCAGAAAATACCAATTTCAATGCAAAAAGAAAATTATTACGGGTGGTAGATTCAGTAGACTAGCATATTTGAACAAATTTGATTACAGATAAGGCTCATAATCGATGGAATTTTTTATTACCGAATTAATTTTATATTCCAAAACACAGACTTTAAAAATATTTAGTACTATTTTTATTTTCATAGTTTGGTTATTGGATTTATTTAAAGCACAGTCGAATTAACTATAATTTCATCCACAACTTTTATATCCCCACAACTATATACAATTAATCTTGAACACCTGCTGTTTACTATACGGCAATCGAATACTGATGAATCCTTTCGTCGGTTTCACTTATTTATATATTTGTTCACGGAAGGATCTAGAAAGTCAAAGAGCCACCGAGATATTTCCTTCATAGATCCTTGAGCTCTTCGAGAACTTTAACAAAGCTTGAGGTGTCAGACGAACAACCTCTTGCATTCCACGAAATATCTTAAGAATATTCTACCCAGAATGTCGCAGAATCCTTCATGGTATGACGATTTTTCGTGGACTCTCCATTTCGAAAAATAGTTTGCATCCTACTTCTCACCACAAAACAATCTCTACCAGAGTCTCCCAAAGATCGCTATATGTTGTCTCGTCCAGCGAGAACGTTTTCGTTACCACATAGAAGATGTCTCTGGTACCCAATAATTGTTTATCTGCCCCTCCAATGGACCTTGCTTGCTTATGTTCTGTAACTGGCCATACTTTTTTGCAAACACCTTGGCATTCCTATGGGAATCCGAGCCAAACAATGAGCCCGGGAATATTCTATGGACACCTCAAACTGGTTTCAGTATTCCTCTCTTCTCACGTCGTGCTGCACTTTCTGCCCATCTGAGTAAAGTGCCATATACTATTCGGAGGTCACTTCTTCATTCATAGGGTGGTTAGATGTTGCAGACTTGGGCTTGCTCAACATCGGCGTCATGACTTCGGGCATAAATTTACCACCTTTAATAGTCTTTGAGGTAGCTTCCTTATTCTGCAAACAATATCTTTGATCCTTCTTACAATTTATTAAGGCCCCTGCCAAGACCTTAAGCTTGCGGGAATATCCACGTCAACGTTGCGGGTTATACAACCAAACAAGATCATCAACTTGGAACTCCCCGCTCTTTGATGCCATGCTTCCTTCATTTGAGCACTGGCATTCTCGCTATTTAACAAGACTCGTTGGTGAATGTCGTTCATCGTTTGACGTAACTGGCTGTCGTAGTCTTCACCTGCAGTCGTCCGTATTTTATTGTTGATAAATTTTAGAGACGTCGTTACGAAGAGTATACTCGAGATTTTTTCCTTGGTCTTAATGCAACAACAACGGAACGCCAAAACGGCTGACCCTTTTCTTGAGAAGGACATCAACAACGGCCAAGGCTTCTTGATCCGGCAAGGCATCAGCTTCTGCCATTTACTGAAATCCATCTCCACCACAATATAGTTATTTCCGGAGTCAGATACTCAGGCTATTCTGTTAAATGGAGTGCCCACGTTATATTGCTTCATGGGAGGTTTTGATCTCTTCTGAGGCCCATTACTTGCTGCGCTAACCGTATTCGGGCATCAATCCATGACAGATGTCTTCCTGACAGTTTACCCAATAGACACGTTGTCTTAACTTTCCCAGGGGTTTCGTCACTCCCAGAGGTCGTCCGTTTGTACCGTCATGTAGTTTCCGCAAAACCTTCGTTCTGCTATTTATAGAGTTACAACCTGTTTTCTGTACTTGACCTCCTCTGGCGTTTCCGTCGTGCGCTTCAGAAGTTAGTATCGGGAAATCTCCTGCCATATAGGTTTGCGGTCTTCTTCTTTCCACCGGATAACCTCTTTTAACTCTGCATCCAATTTCTGGTCTCTCTGATCTTTACAATCATCCCGGCAATCTTTACAATCATCAGGATTCTTCCGACCAGGAAGTTGGCACTCCATTGCAGCTCTTGCAACGACTGGCTTCCTGGTACCGAAATCCCTCCAAAACGTGCAAACCTTTATATCACATTTTTCGGAGTGGCTGAATAGGCAAGGCGAACCAGACGGGCAATATCAGCTTCAAACTCTTGTAGGATTCATTCGATTTCTGGTGTCGATTTTTCAGTTGGGAATAGTACACCTGCTCCAATTGGGTCTGTCCACACCTCCGTTCTAAATGTTTGACTAGCTGTTCGTAGTCCGAGGTATTCAACATTTGTTTGCAAAATATCTGTAGCATGCCCTTTTAAGGCAAGGATTACTGCTATTGTCTTCTACTCTGCCAACTATCCGTTTAGCTTTGCTGCAGCCTCGAATTGGCGGCGATAATTAGACCAAGACGATTTTTCCAAATTTTGGAGGTTTCATTTTTTCTCTTATTCACTCGACTACCTGTTATTTTATTTTGCTGATCTCACCCCCATTATCTGTTTTAGCTCTTCTGTCCACGTTTAATTTTCGACAGTCGTCTGCTACAGCTCTTCGCCCCTTGTCTGCTTTAGCTCTTCGATTCGAGCTTTATTCTTAACTACTTTCTCCACTAAAATTTCTGTACCATGCTGTTCAAATTTTCTTCTAAGGATTTAAAATTTACCAGTAATTGGGCTTCTACGGATTCTTTCAAGGTTTTAGATTTTTCCAGTAATTTATCTTCTAGGGTTTTAGAATTTTCGTGTAATTTATGTAGCTTATCGTCCAAAGATAAATAATTTTACTAACTTCTAACGCCGCTTTCAAGTTTTTAGAATTTTTAAGCAATTTGCCTTCAAATATTTTAGAATATTCTTGTAATTTGTTCTCTAGGGTTTTAGAATTTTCTAGTAGTGTTTTTAACGACTTCCAAAAAGGAAGATATTATCAATTCGTCAGCAACTTTTTTTATATATGAAGAGGGATTATTCAAATACGGCTTTGAATATTTTGATGATTTAAACGGCATTAATTCAGGAACATTACAAAAAAGTACCATATAATTATTTATGACGTGAGATTTACGGTTTTCCAGGGACTAGATATCAGTGAATTTTAATGAATATTTACTGTTTTCTCTAAAACCGCTCTAGAAATTTGAATATTATGAATTGTATTCTACAAAGATATGTTTCAGCTTGATTCCGTACATTTTTCTATAACGTAGAACTTACCATTTTCTGAAAATCGGAAAAAGGAAAAGGAATTCTGAACGCATCTTTTTATTCTATTTTTACGGTTGGCAGCACTGAACATCACTTCTATCATATCATGAATCTCAGTGGATGGATCTGTGCCGGGTTGTGAAAAAATATTTAAAATAGGTAAATACTAGTTCTTTGTAATATTGAAAGCTTGAATAACTTCTAAACTACAACTTTCAGTATGACCAACACATCAAATGTTTACAATTCACCTGAACACAAGTTTATTCAGCTATAATAACGACTTTTATTGCAAGCCATAACTGCGAAGTTGACCGGTATTTTGTACGGGGTGTCATTGATCACCTCTGAGGGTTTACTTTGGTCAATGATCAATTTTACCCCATAAGGCTATTTAGTTTGAGTTACTTAGACTGATTAACGATTTTAAGCCTTTTTATTAACAATGATGTTTTTTATTGTTGTAGCATCATGCCAAGGACCTATAAAAAGCGTTTAGCCTCCCGAAAATACCGGAATTATGAAGACTCATGATTCTGAATAAGGCTTTTAGGGAAGTAATTGAAAACTTATTGACGTTACATGTAGCGTCTGCAAAGTATAATATTCCCTACGAAAGAATATATAACAAGTACCATGGAAAATTTGTAAAAAAAACCTGGTGATTGGGGTTATGCAAATAACTGATTTGTAGAACTGTTACAATAAGCTAAGATTTTTTATAAGATATTGTTAAGACAAAAACTGTGTCTTTTCATAATAAAGTTAATTATTTCGTAAAATTGCTTTGTTTTACTAAGTCAACGTTACCCCAAATACATAAAAGCGATATTAATCCTAGACAGATGCATATATTTACAAAACTATTATTTGTGTTTTCTTCCTGGTTGGAAATAGTTTCGAATTCTGTAAGAAAAATGGACGGTATCAAAGTAACCATGATTGCAGTTTAAAATTAATCACTGACATTTAATTTTTTTTCCCGAAAAATAATGAGAAAATAATATTTTTTTCAAATAAATGGACAATACAGACAAAACCGATATTTGCATTTATTTTTATTTTTTTTTCTCGGATATTTTAAGAAAAAAAATTGTTTTAATTCTGAAACTGATCAAAGCTACCCCAATCTACGGTAGTACATAAGCAGTTGTATACATAGGGTGGTTGAAATATACGTTGGAATTGAATTAGTTGGGTTGTTCTAAAAATATTGTATTGGGTGGCACAAAAGTAGTTACGTATACAAGGTGGTTGAAATAAGCGTGGAGCAAACCTATTGTTATACAGAGTGGATATTTGCGTTATAAGACGGAGAATAATTACAGTTATACAAAAGGCTTTAAGAATTGTTAGAAGCAGTTGAATATACAGCATGGTTGAAATTGAAGATGGAGTATAATTACAGTTTAACAGGGCGGTTTAAAAAAGTTACATAGTTTGGAACATAAGTAGTTGCTTAGACAAGGTGTTTGAAGAAAGGGTGGGGTAAAATTATTGTTATTCAGGGTGTATCAAAAATTTGTTATATAAGCATAAGCAGTTAGGATAGGATAGTTAGAAGCAGTTGCATATCCCGAGTGGTTGAAATAAATGGTAGAGTAAAATTATAGTCATAAAATGTGGTTCAAAAAGGTGAATTCTGTTATATAGGGTAGACTATGAGCAGTTACATAAATGGAATACAAGACTATGGGGCGAAGTAAAATAATTGGTACTCAGGAATAATTTAATCAATAGAAGAATACAAAGAGTCAATAATGTGGAGATCATTTATACTTACACAGACTGGTTTTAAAAACATCAGGACCTTAGTAATATTGTGTTGAGTTGAATTATAGTTGTACAGGGTGATTCAGAAAACGGTAGACTAATAAGTTGTATAGGGGTCACCAATACACAGAAGCATATACAGTGTGGATTCAATATAGAGTGAACTAGTTACATATTATTATATAGAAAGTGGTCCAAATAATAAGACAAATAAAAAAGTTAAAATAAATAAACAAAGAATAAAAATTAGTGAGGAAGAAAGAGAGAGGGAGAAAATCAAAGAGAGTTAAGAATACGCTAAAATTTTCAATTTAATTGTCCCTTAAATCAGATAGAAAAGAATATATGTCTGAAAATAGTGTTGGATTGCAGACGGTTCCTAAATGGTTTTTATATATTAAGTCATCTGAATTCGGTTCTTTTTTAAATATAAATTATTAGCTTATCTGCTAAACAAATTTATTCAATTTTTTTAATAGCATACTTAAATAAGTATGGGGAAATCCCATTACCAGAAACTTTAAACATACAACTATCGGGATTATTACTTTCATATATTAGAGCATCTTTTTAGCCTTTGTATTAATTTATTTTTCTTTCCTTCAGTTCTTTGTTTAAATCCGCCACTTTCAATTAGTCTAACCTCACTGATTTAAACATTGTTAATCTATTTATTTTCCACATACTCTACTTCCAAGGATATACCATTCGAAGTTCCAAAACCATACTCGGTAGATAAACTTATGGTCGGTTTCTAATGTTTCTCAAAAATCTCGTCAAGATAGGTCATCTGAAGTATTAGATGGCAGGTAGAGTTATCCTTTACTACCTTATGAGACGTAAGAGTTGTTAGGTCTCTAACATTAACAAGTAAATAGAAAACGAGGTGTACTGCTTTGGTCGCTTCTTCACAAATGAGAGCAAACCCTCAAATCTTCTGCTTCGGAAAAAGTTATTACTAACCGAAGAAAACTGCAGTAAGGGAAAGTATACGATTTCTGACCCTTCAGGTGGTTTGGTATATCTTACGATGCCTAGCAAAACTGTTATAACCATAATTGCAACGAAATTCAAAAGGAAACGATTTGACCGTAAACGATTAGAGGATTGAGTCTTTAATTAGCATAGAACGTCTACCCAGTGGTGGTAATTTTTTATACTATATTATGTTTGGCTGCTGTAAAGACTTGGATAGTGTACAACCAAGTTAGACGAGAAGAGGTACCACTGCATTTATTTACTATAGAATTTCTTGCAGAAATCAGTAAACCTAAATAACAATGTGAAAGAGGTACAAGATGTTTTTCTGTAAAAATTCTATATGTTCTACCATAAATTTCTCAAGAATGTGGCATTTTATCAAATGCATAACTAGCCTAACTATTTATATTTTACTAATTATTTAGTTTGTACTATGGAGTGTAGAGTGAAAGGAGGAAAAACTTATATGGGAATAAAACTGAAAAAGTGTCCAGCGGACGGTTTCAAATAAGAAGTTCAAGAAATGACCAGAATGGCGCAAGTGTGACCACAGGGTATGTTATGAAGTTAATTGTCAACGGATTGAAATACACAAATCCTACATTTAGAAGTGAATCGTAAATAAAACGTAGAAAATCTGTTATGTGAACTTCTCTTTGTAAATGGTTGTCTCCGTTTTTTGTAATCTCTGCAAGTGATGAGTTTATAGCGTTTTAATTGTGATATAAATTAATAAGCGTGTGCCCCAGTTTTGACTTTTTATAAAACGGAGTGATTTTATAATTGTTATTTTCTTATAAAACTTTTTGAAACAGTTAAACATTTGGAAAAATTTGTATATTTGTAATATTTTTATACTTATTAACAAATAGATGTTGGTGAATTAGATGTAAATAAAAAATATTTATTTTTACATTCTTGTGTTCTTATTACATATTTATTTTGAAAAGTTGGTGTTTCTAGTTCCTTGTTCATCTTTCTCTGGATAAAAGGTAATTAACAATTGGATTGAGTTGGCTGATACTTGGTGGAACTTGAAATTGAGTAATACACTTATTACAAACTTACACTTTATTTAAAAAATTGTGACAATTGTTTCGCGTCCGATGGAGCTTAATCATACATCACTGAATAAACTGCTATAATTAAGTTATCTCTTCTGTTATCATTATGGAACAAATTTCACTTGCATTTTATACTAGAATAGTTTATTTTTTAATGATTCTAACATTTTCACACACTGGTTTTCCATATATTTTTTCTTGTCTCCATTAACTACAATTAAATGACTGTTTTTGGCATCTTTCTGCTGTAGGTCTATTTTAAATATTTCCATAGGTACGCCTGGTGAATGGCCCTGGAAAAATATCTTCTGAAGTTTGTTGAAGTTCTCGATGGACAATGCCATAATCAGTTTAGTAATTATATAATAATGGGTTCTTCAGAGTTTAATTTGTGTAGGATATTTATCTTGACTCCTAAAAAAATGTACAAATAAAATTTTGCTTGCAAGTCATTTTTATCTATGTACAATGTATTTCATTGACTGAATACATTTATTAATATTAAATACAAATTTTACCAATCATTTTAAATTTGGTTGTTTAACTATGATGTTTAAATTTGCAATTTTTGGATGTGTACTTACTTTACAACACATTTTCAAAAAAAAATTCTTGATAGGTTCTGTTCTAACTGCATAAATTCTTCTTTCCTATTAATAATTAACCAATCTTGAGCGTCAGTTTTTGGTTTTAATGTTAGCTCTCAGGCATGTAACAAAACCATCTTTTCTTATTTACCCACACATTTTTGGTTGGTTTATTTTGCAGATCATATGGAGAGAATATTTTGTGGGAATAAAATAATTTTCAATTGAATCATGTCAATAATACTACATTTATAACAAGTAAATAAAAACTTTACAGCATTTATTTTTAGAAATACTTACTTTTCATTATAAAAAAACATATTATAATCTGCTGTTGTAATTTGTAAAATGTATAGGTTACCCCGTCGTCCCAGTGGCGCCCCCAAATTGATACCCTTTTGTGGACACTTTTTGATACACAGAGTGTGTCCTCCTCAACACTAAATAGTTTGTACCAATAACTAAGCGTCAAGTATAATGACATGACGTATACCCACACAGACATCCCCAACCTTAACAAACCCAATTAAATCAATACCACCCTGTTGGTGAGAATAAATAACCTTGTTTTCATAAAATTATACCAAAATTCAGAATATTATTTTTTTTGACCAGCCACCCCAAAGAGTTAACGCATTACCACCATTGAGAAAAAGATTCACCTAGAGATGTGCAATTTAAAGTATTTCAGAATAAAACCAGAGAAATTTATCGGACAGTTTCTCTCCTAAAACTATGAAATAAAACTGTCTAAATATCAGCTGAATTCGAGGTACTGATACAATAAAGCATGCATTTTATCACATGAGCCACGATTTTGCCTAAAATCAAATAAGATCAATCATTGTCTAGAAAATTAATTTCAAGGACTACCACTGTGTTTTGGGAAATGAATCTTGCCAATATCTGAGATGCTAAAATATAAATGGTTATGTATATTTAAACACCTTTACGAATGATAGATAACTTCCACTATAAACATGGACTAGGATCAAGTTAGAACATAGCTTCCACAAGATACCCAGAAGCCAGCAATTGAGACACTATCTTTCATTAAACCAAAACTATAGGACTTTTTTTTTGTGATCTCCAGCACTTGACGAGAAATTCGAGTAGGTGCATTTTGTATATATATATATATATATATATATATATATATATATATATATATATATTAACAATACGAATATTTTTCTAGATGACGAAATATCTTGTGAAGAAATATCTAACAAATTCATTATAAATACTTAAAAACTAAATTGTATTTATACGTTTTTCATTGGCGGTATTTTAAATTGAATTAAAGTACTTTATTTGACATGATCAAGTATGTGTGTATGTCTAGGTAATGGCTTTAACGTTTGATAACTTTCTCCTGTTTCAAAAAGGTTCTAAAGCTTTTACTTTTTTCAGTCATTTTTAACCGACTTCCAAAAAGGAGGTGGTTATCAATTCGTCGCTTTTTCTTTTTTGTATGTATGGTACCTGATTTCTTCTCCTGTGGTGAACTGTGGTGAGAATTCAAATATCGGAAAATCTATTGGTAAAGTGATGAAATTTGTGAATGAACACATGCGTGCATGGAAATCGACCAATATCTCTAAAATATTGAAAACTCAATCAAGTTTGATGAAGTAGTAGATAAGTACGCAATGCAGGATTTTAGATTTGCTTGGCACCGACTTCAAAAATATACTAGACTGGTAGGTAATTAATTTGTACAGAATGAGCACCGTTTAATGTTTACATTTTTTACTTCCTGGGTAGGTACCTAACAACATTGAATGTGTTATTTATTTTCTAGAGTTGTATTTTATTATAATTATTTTCATGTTTTTTGTTATAGGTGGAAGTCGGTAAAATATATTTTTTTAAATTTTTAATTGCAATGTATTTTTGTATCTATAGAGTCAAAAGAGGAGTTTTATTAGTTAAATTGTAAGAAATGTAACGGTCTAGACAATATAATAGAAAACTCGAAGGTGTAGGTAGTTAAGGGCTATTTCTAGTTCAACCTAAGATATCTTCTGAATGACTAAATAAATCGAAGTGAAAATGGGTTTGCTCCATTCAGAGAGAAAATGTGTCCCACGCTACAATTTTGATCCATTTTCAATTCTTCAAATCCCCAAATCTCTCTCCATCTCCAGAACAATGTTTCATTCTTTGCAATTTTGGAATGAAGTTATGAGCAAGGTTTAATGAATTAACAATGAGTGAACTCATTTCGACGTTTATCAAACCCTTCGCTACTTCTAGTTTCCTCCATTTCTTAAAAGCCTAAAAGGATTTATTCGTTTTGCGTTTACTACTACTTACATTTCATCTAAAGTATTTCATTAAATTATTAAGACTTAATATTTTGAAGACGCTAGATGTAAGACCGACATCTAGGATTTTCGTACAAAGGAATGGCACCTCGAAGAGATTATTCAATATCTCTGACAGGTGAAGTAACCTGAAAATTGTATCGTGACATTCTGTCCTAGGAGTTAAGGGAGAACAGCACTTACACGGAACGACTCCAGATTCGGAACCTCTCTCTGCTAAAATCCTAGATGTCGGTCTTACATCTCGCGTCTTCAAATTTAACGAAATGTATCAAATACATAAAGAAGTGTTCGAAAGGACATTCAATTGTGGGAAGCGCAACTGATGAAGGTTCCCTGACCAGAAACAATATATGTTATATATAATATATAATGTATATTGTCTTGCGTGCAAAGGAACGACACCTCGAAGAGAGTATACGTAATATTTTGTTAACTTTCATTCGATTATTGTTTATGAGATCCTATATATGGAATGGAAAATTTTGAAATCTTGCCATGGCTGAATGTGTTATTTCTAGCTGGCAGTTAGTAACAATACTCAAAACTTTATTTAATTATTAGGATTCGATAAATCGTATACAAATAGCGGATCCAGAGGAGGGGCTAAGGGGCTCAATCACGTCAAGCCCCCCCCCCTCCCAAACGAGATCCCCCAAATGAAAATCTTGGATCCGCCCCTGGGTCCAGCCGTTTACGATTCTATAAATGACATACAGACAAACTTTCTCATATATATATTCTATATATATATATATATATATATATATATAGGAGATAGCGGACCCAAAAGACGTTGATGTGTCCAAACCGTGGCTTGGAACTATTAGCGGGATCAGCAAACGTTTTTTTATATATATTAGAATTCGATACGTCTTATACAAATGTGCGTAAAGATTTAAAAAACGTCAAAAATTAAAGGAATTCCTAGAACCAGTGGCGACTGGTGGGTTATGTTGGTGGTGCACTTTACTGGTCAAATATTAGGATTCAAAGATTCAACTTTTTTCGGAAGCGAAATGTTCAATGACCTTTTTATTATATATGAGAAAGTTTGTCTGTATGTCCTTTATAGAATCGTAAACGGTTGGACCGTTTTAATTAAATTTTTTGTGTGTTTTTAAAGGGATTCTAGAATAGTTTAGATTTACAATTGGCCCGGTAGGTAGCACTAAGATCGGATTCTAGAAATTCCTTTTATTTTTGACTGTTTTTATTTTATTTTTTTCGCATATTTGTCTACGATTTATCTAATCCTAATAATTATTCCATTCCCATCTCACAAACACTAATCGAATGACACTATACAAAATATTACGTCTTAATAATGTAATGAAATACTTTAGATGAAATGTAAGTAGTAGTAAACGCAAAACGAATAAATCCTTTTAGGCTTTTAAGTTTGTAAGTTAAGATAATACCAATTATATAAGGGATCTGTCACTGTCTGGAAAATAACACAACATATCGATTAATCTTGTTATACATCATAAAAGACACGACCTGAATTCTCTACTAGTCCTGTGGTTATATGCGATGTTAATCTCTTAAATTGCGGTAGAAATGGAGGAAACTAGAAGTTTATCCTTACCGAGTTGCTGACGCTCTTCCTCATAATGCAATTTGTTAGCTCGTATCTTTAAGCTTAATCTAAATTATATAGGATTTAATTTTTAATGCATGAAAAATATATTTAAAAATGAATGTCAAGAATTATTGTCAAAGTTTCTGACATCATAATGTTCTTGTTATTCAATGCTTGAATTATCCTCGATCTCAAATTTACGAATGAATTGTTTTCTTTATTTTTCTACATGGTTTATAGCTGTGGCAGCTTGTGAATATATACGATTTCCTTAAAGCAGAGGTAGCGAAGAGTTTGATAAACGACAAAATGAGTTAACTCATTGTTAATTCATTAAACCTTGCTCATAACTTCATTCCAAAATTGCAAACAATGAAACATTTTTGTGGAGATGGAGAGAGTTGGGGATTTGAAGAATTGAAAATGGATCAAAATTGTAGCGTGGGACACATTTTCTCTCTGAATGGAGCAAACCCATTTTCACCTCGATTTATTCAGTCATTCAGAAGATATCTTAGGTTGAACTAGAAATAGCCCTTAACTACCTACAACTTCGACTTTTCTATTATATTGTCTGGCCTTGCCGATTTGCAATAGTACGGCCTATTGTTTTTGCGTTTTTCCCTGCCGAAACGCGGGGTGAAATCCCATCAGTCGGGCCGTAGCCTTAACTCCATATAGTTTGCATTAACTATTTTCTATTTCACACATAGGCGTATTATATCGTATCTCATAGAAGCTATATAACTTTCACCATGTGCTAGCCGACGTGCACAGTGAGATATTCTTTCCAGCGAATAGAAGTCTTAATACGAGTTTCGATTAGAGCTTAATTTTTTTTGATAAATTCGTTGGTATTTCAATGATATTTATTAAACATTTTGTGTTGATTTTTAATCTTATTAAAAGCTTATTAAATTTGGTGGTTCAGCGGACGAGTGCACTAAAGGGACAGCCGCCCGTGCCTAGAACCCGATCTTATTGCCACCTACCCGGTCCAATTGTAAATCTTAACTATTTCCTAATCCCCTTGAACACACAAAAAATTCCATTAAAATCGGTCCAGCCGTTTAGGATTCTGTAAAAGGACATCTTTCTCATTTATATATATATATAGTTAACAAAAGCCTTAATGTCAACTGACATATACTATGGGAAATTATGGAGACATGCCACAATTTACTATATATTAGTTTTTGCCAAAAGAGTAAAATCGTATCTTTTTGTGACATTTCTTTTTGTGACACATAAGATGTATTTATTTATCTTTTAGTTCACTAGATGTCATTATTAATAAGTTTTTCAATAATCGTTTATTTAGGAATTTTTTCTTTATTTAATGAACCTTTCTGGGACCCAAAGAATTAAGGTGTTATTATTAATTAGTGTGGGTGTTAAAATACGTTTTCTGCTGTATGACAAATATTTAACGAGAAATATCCTTACAGTTACATTTCCCAGTCAAGGCTGAGTAGATCTTTACAAAAATTCCCTCAATTTGAATCTTTTCAAACCTGGGATTTCAAAACTCATGTAGAGAAATTGCGAATATTGTTAAATACTGTGGAGAACCCACAGAAACTTATAAGAGAAATAGATAGTGATAATGATATAATTAAGACATCTGTATTGAGAATTTTGAAAAACGAGAAATACCATCCATATTCAATTAAACTGGTACAGGAACTAGATAACAATGATCCTGATCGTAGCTTAGGATTTTGTGACATGCAAGGCAGTAAAGCCAACGAGTGGCGGGATATGGAATTTTGGGTTTCAACATTCAATTTTAACCAATTAATCATCTTTTTAATAAAAATTAATTTTATATTTATACAATTTCATATATCCTGGAAGTAGATGAATATAAATATAAATTTTGCAATTCTAATTAGCCTATCACCAATAACAAAAATTATCCAAGCCCCTTCCCAAAAAAAATTGTCGAACCCACCCCGAAAAAAATGAAATAATTACGAATAGATGCTAAGGGATTCCAAAAATATTCTTTTCTCCAATTATGCAACATTTCCTCTACTGCCTACAAGCAAAATCCTCACTGGATAAGGAAAGTTTACACTCAGAATTAATAACCTATTAAAGTAAACGCTTGGGCAGGCATAATAAATAAAAGAATAATGGACCAATTTTTTTGTGGCAGGATTAACTGAGGAGAGTAACTTGGATTTTTTACAAAATCTTGTAATACCTGAATGAAGACCACATTTTCCTGATACGTTTACCCCACAAACGTTAATAAAAACATAGGATTTTTACAAGATGGAGTCACATCACATTATGCCGGAGCAGTAAAACCTTATCTCAATCAAGTTTTTCCGCATCGAGGGATCGGTAGAGGTGGTGAAACTGAATGGTCACCTCCACTTCATATTTAAAATTAAAAATCTACAAGATTAAATTAACTAATATCGATGATTTAAAACTATAATTAGGTCAAAACATTAATGGACTCAAGGCAGAGATGTTGCAAAACCGTTGTTGAAAAATTTCACCTCCGTCTTTTTTTATTAAGAAATGAACAGTACTCACTTTGAGCATAACACTTAAGCTATTATTATTGTAAATATTAATTAAATCATACTTTATTTCTTTCGATGGTATCATTAATTATTTTACAAATTAAAGAATTGATTTTTCTTATTGCCAGCGTAGTTAAAGGAGCAAGGGAATAATTCAAAAATATAAACATTAACTAGTTTCAGGAGTTTTTATTTACATGCAATGCAACACTAGTGGCTCTATGTGATTGCTTCTGGTAATTTCTAAACTCTATGCCTTAAATTCAACTGTTTTTTTATTGTGTGTTTTTTTAGTGTTTGTTATTATTCCAAATAGCCGTCTACAATATGTTCGTGATACCATGTATTGAAATATTCAGCTATGTTGACCTATAATTTTATTAAGTTACTAGCATAAATCACTTCTAATAATAACGATTGTTACTAACTCAATTTGTCTTTTAAACACAAGTTTCATTTCAATTCAAGTTTAAAATGGAAACGATAGAAGATCTCTGCTTAGGACAATAAGCTGGAGGAAATAAATCGAAGTTCGAGAATAATGGGTTTGAGTTGTTACTTTGTTTTATTTTGGAAATATTTCCGTTTGAATTCCTCTATTGTAGCCCGATTTTGTTTAAGCTGAAAAACAGAATTGCATTTTGTTAATAGTGGAAAGCACTTTTCTTAATGCAATACATTTGTTGGAACTTTGAAATTTATTTAAAGTAAGTCTGTGAACAAATGGGCTCAGTATAACAAAGAAAATAATTGACACTTTTTTCAAACGTTTTTTTAGAGTTATACACGATTCAGTTAATTCAGTTTCAATCGCCTGGAGTCCAATAGAAATAAACATTCTTTTGTACATTTTTTTTATTTAGTGAGTCACTCTGAGAGCATTTTAATCTGAATGGTAATTCATTGTCAATTTGAAATGAATATTGAAACGTGTATAAAACATAATTGAAAAGTTTATATCTAAATTGTTTTGTGCTATTAACGTAGTTTCTTGCATTTTTCCGCCAATATAGAGCATAATTTGGTTTATTGAACTACAACATGATTACTGTATTTTTTTTCAGAAATAACTGTGTTACTTGATCCTACATCAACTATCATAATCTTCATCTTGATGCCATAGAAAATTTAAATGATGAGGAAGATTTAGCAGTCTTAGCTTTAAGTGTTAATTAGCTTACGGATGGGACAGCTTTCAGTGACACGAAATATTATTGACAAATGGTGTTACAAGAAATACACAGGCGTAACAAAAGATTACTCGGACAGTAACGTTATACATTTCTTAACAGAATAAAAGTTAATGGGAAAGAAACTTTTAGGACAACAATATTTTAAAACAGGAACTATTTACCACGGTAGTTCATAACAAGTAGGATTACCACAAAAGATTTGAGATCTAATTCGCGAGTATTATAAATGATTGAAATAAGACCTCCACCCAAATTAGGGAAAAATAGATAGAAATCCATAATGATACTCAGAAATAGATAATTTCAACTGTATTAACTCCCGAATATTAACAAATCAGGTGCTCCATTACGACCTATGGTGAGCTCAGATGGGTGTCCAACAGAATTTAGTCATAACTGCAAATAAATTTGGCAGAGAATCAGATGTTGACCAAAGCAGAAAATTATAAAACAAGATCTTAAGGGAAAACATTGAAATAGAGGGTAATTAAAATTAACCTCAATAAACGGTGTGACGACCAACGTCTTACACTCACCTGCAAAACATTACTGGCTAATGTTTTAATTACTTTATTTGAAAATTTCACAAAATATCTTAAAACTTTTAGAATAAAAAATATTCTTATATTAAACGATTTACATATAGAAATAAAAAGTTGAAAATAATCAACAAAACACAAACTCGACAATAAATAGCACATTCACTGCTTTTAAGTGCTACATACAAAGTAACCTGTAAAAAACAATAAAATGGTCTCATTCTGTAAAAACTAATTGCCTACCTTTATAGTATACTTTTGAAGTCGGTGCCAAATAAACCAAAAATCCTGCATTCCTTGCATATCTACTACTTCATCAAATTTGATTGTTGCTTGACACCTACTTCAAAAATATACTATATGGGTAGGTAATTCATTTGTACATAAAGCGAACCTTTCATTATTTTCAGTTTTTTACTTTGTGCGTAGGTACCTAACAACAGATATAAAACATTTTTTAACATTATTGACAGATATCAAAGCAAATATTCAATTAATTAACAAAACAACACTATGCAAATTGCATTCACTATTATTAGGTGCCTACACACAAGGTAAAGAATATAAACAATAAAAGGTGCCCATTTTGTACAACTTAATTGTCTACCTATCTAATATACCAAGCAAACTTAAAACCTTCCTTGCTTACAGATCTACTGCTTCATCAAACTGGATTGTTACTTGTCACCGATATTAGATAAATAAATAATTAATTTGTACAGAATGAGCACATCTTTTTATTGTTTACATTATTTACTGTGTCTGCAGGTACTTTACAATAGTGAATATATGTAATTGAATTAATTAAAATTACAATGACTTTATCACTTTACTTTATGATTTTTTAACGGGTTTTCAAACAAAACGAGCTTGGTACTCGTTAATGAACCGAAAATATGTTTAATAAAGTTAATTATTCTATACTACCTATATGCTTGCGATGTACAAAGCAAATCAAAGCAAATTTTTAAATTTACAATAAAAACTTTCAGCTCCTGCACTATTATGTTGGAATTAAAGTATTCTGATAACATCTCATTTTACGCTGCGTCATTACGCATTCAGACTCTCTTAGTCTAAGAGAGTCTGGAGTTCTATCGAGAAAATGGACAGAATGTATCGTATTAAGTTCAATTCCTGAACTACATCACGTTTCTAGGCAGGTAATTTTTTGGTCATGCTCATCATCGAGTAAACGTTCCAAAATTGGCTGTATACAAAATTGTGATGCATTTAAGCAAATTCCCGAAAGGTGTCTGCCTAAAGCGTTACCATCAAGGTGGCGGACAGGGGTAAACTTTTGCACCATTTTTGTGCTTACACAAAAGAAATCATAATCCAAAAGGACGTACAGCTAAATGACGTAAATATATTTTTCATGACGTCATTAATGTGGTCTGTATGACGTCATACATAATTTTTGTAAATGCGAAGCCACATTTTTCATTAATGATTTGGAACGATCCGAATATGACTTTGACCATGACCTTGAACTTGACCTTCAAGGTCATTCCAGGATCAAAGCTTGTTTGAAAAATCAACCTATTATTGCCAAATTAGGTGTACGGGGGGTTTTCGACGTCGCTGATTTTGAATCTGAAATCGGTTTTTGTTTGAAAAACTGGTCCGCCCTCTTGGATTGCGAGAAACTGATTTCAGATTCGTAATCAGGTTTAGAAAATTGGCAATTTGAAAAAAATCAACAAACCTAGTCCCAATTTGGTATATGGGGGTTTTCGACGTCAATGAATACGAATATGAAATCAGTTTTTGAAAATTTTCAAAACAAGTAGCGGCCAAGTTCAACTTCAAATTTGTTTTTAATTTGGAATACCCTCTTTGATCAGGATTAAAAACATCGAATACCGTTAATTGGTTGTGCATCCATTGGTTGACTTTTTTTAGAAAAATTGGTTCGCCCACTTGGATTGTGAATTTTGAAAAACTTAAGGGGTAGGCAGAACTGAGTTGAATCGACGGCATCGAAACGATCATTTGTTCAATATTAGTCATCGCTGTTGATAACTAAAGAAATATAATGAATTATTTTGGTTGAATAAAAACGTTTATAATGAGTACAAAACTTTTATAATTAAAATCCACGGATGCCAGAAAAATATTTATGTCTGGTAAGACATTTCAATGGTTTTTTACTGATAAATTGGCTTTTTCGGCAATTTTAAGAAAAGCTGCATGTTATAAGTCATAGAAAAGTGTATGAGACAGTTCGAGATCTTCCTTAATAGAATGCAATTTAAGAAACTATACAAATCGAGGGGTTGGAGAAATCGAACAATATATTGAAATATTGGCCAATTTTTATACAGGTATGTGTTCAATCTCAAATTTCATCCCTTTGCGAATAGAATGTCCGGATGTAACTTTAATAAACAATAATTATTTAAATCGGTTCACAACTGAGGAAAAAATCAGATTACAAACATAGAAAAAAATTGATAACCTCCTCCTTTCTGAAAGTCGGTTAAAAAATATAATATTTCGATTATAGATGAAAATCAAAGTGTATTGAGTCGGATAAAAAAGGGACCCTGAAGCGTATTATTATAACATCTGCTTGCATCTATTAATATAATTATTATTTTGAAGATATTTACAAAATTATATGAACTTTTTGAAGAAAAAAAATGTAAGTAAGAGATTCTGAGCAATTCCAAAGCCTTTGCTTGATTTCATAGCATACGCGCACATTTATAGAAACACAATCCACTTATTATCATTCCTAACTTTCGAGTGCTCATATTATAAGAAATATTCTTAGCTTTATTGAAAATCATCTTCATTTGTCTAAACATTTTAAATTATTAAAGAAGGGAAAATTACTTAGAATTTAAATAATAATCTTACGAAAGTTCCATAACATACAAGTTACATAAACCATGCAGGTTTTCTTGTCCACGTTTAATTGAGAATATAAGAATAAATTGTCTGATCGCTACATCTAACTAAGCGAACAAATTCATACCTGTCTGACAGTAAAAGGGAAAATATTGTCAAAAGTAAATGTTCTCTATATCAACTAGGTTCACAGTAATTATAAAATTAAAATTACTGTAACTTTTTTATTAACAATTGAAACAGAATCAGCGTTTCTAACAAGGAAGTTTAGATTTTCTAAAATTATCAAAAAGAATCCAACTTAAGTAGTTTCTAAATTATTGAGGAGGTAAATGATTATTTTGAATGTTCATCTGGGATTTTCTCTCCTCGCAATGGTTTCTGAAAAATACAGATAAGTAAAGTACTTGAATATCAAGGTGTAGTATCTAAGGGCAGTTTGTGGAAACTGCCCGGAACACTAGTTGCCCTCTTATAGAAAAAACTCTCCCGCAGGATTAACTGTGAGAAAGTAGGTCTACAGATTTGTCAACTAATATTCCAGTATAATATGTTGTGTATTTTGTGTATTAAAGAGGAAAAACATATACCGGTGAGACATTAAGACCTCTCCAAATTAGAACAAAAGAGCACCAATACAACGTCTCAAGAAGAAATATAGATAGATCAAGTTTGGCAAATCATGTACTCACGGATAATGGCACACACAAAATGGACTGGAATAAGACAAAAATACTACTTAAAGAAGAAAATACCAAAAAAAGAAAAATCAAAGAAAGTGTCTGCATGTTGTTGAATAATGGAGAAATCGGGACACCCTCTGTAGAGATATCGGTTGCATGGCAACAACTTCTGACGAATGAACATCAAAAAGGAAACTTCAAAGTCAATTAATCAGTCAATTGACATTACCAAAAAAGTCAAGCGAATATAGTGCAAAACATTCAAGGAAACATTGTTCGACAACGATTCCTGATAAGGAATCGAAACGTCACAAAAAAACAGATAAGTACAACACAAAATACACAACATATTATACTGGAATACTAGTTGACAAATCTGTAGACCTACTTTCTCACAGTTAATCCTGCGGGAGAGTTTTTTCTATAAGAGGGCAACTAGTGTTCCGGGCAGTTTCCACAAACTGCCCTTAGATACTACACCTTGATATTCAAGTACTTTACTTATCTGTATTTTTCAGAAACCATTGCGAGGAGAGAAAATCCCAGATGAACATTCAAAATAAGAATCCAATTGATTATTTTTTGCATAGAATTTCCTGTTTTACAATTTATATTTAGTATGTTTGATAGTTCGTACCTCTTGTGCATTATTTTGAACAACAAATAATTTATCCATTTTCTTTACCCTCTTCTCAGGGGTTATAAATACTTTCCTTCACACATCATTTTCAAATACATCACAGGAACTCAAAAATGCAAGTACGTTGTTCACAATTTTGATTTAAAAGTGTATTATGTTTATCTATATAGCCCTACGGAGTGACTACAAATTAACCGACATAGGAGACATTGATTTCATGCCCTCAGGATTATTAGCATAACTGACACTGGGTAAATATATATATGACAAGGGTAAGTTTACACAATAATGACAATGTTGATATTGTTTTGATATGCCCAAGTCCGATGTTCTTCCATTTATAACTAATTCTATTCGGTATGTTGATAACGAACTTAGACATGCATTGTATCACTTTTAAACTAATTTTGTTACTGTTTCTGAGCTAAATTTACCCGAAAATTTAAATAAAGTTTATACAAAAGATCTTAACTGATAAGCTAAGTTAATTTAGTATTGTTAAAAATAGATAAAAATATAATATACATTAAGACATACCTATTGTGTAAAATTAAAATATTTTTGAATAAACTTGAAACTGAATTGAAACTATTGTGCATGCTGACATTTTATTTACAACTTCAGAATAAAATCATTAATAAACGTCACTTCTTATGATCTAAAAGCCTACAACATTTTGAGGGTATTCATTTAATTGTTACCATATTAATATTGAATTTTAAATTACTTATAAAGGAATCTTCTAAAATTAATCATTGAACAAAAACCATTCCAAATAAACATGCCGGCAAAAAGTAATTTTTCTTGAAAGTACGATTGCTGAAATATAGAAAAGAATTAAGAGTTACTGTTTTGAATTATAAATTTCCACCATACAGCAGAAGGAGGATGTTAAAGGCATCAACTGATAAGTGACTGGCTGATCTCTTAGTCCAAGAAAAGTAGTGTAATATTGGATTGTGACAACCTAGTAAAACGTTACAAAACCAAAATATTATATGATTCAAAAGTAACCTGTTGTAATTTTATTGGGGATCCAAACCCAACGAAACACTCTATATTGAACTATCTCTCCAAAGAAGAAATTTTGAATTTATATATACATAAATATAAGTCCAGTGAAGTTGAGCGCGAATTATTTGGTCGAAATACAACAGATCCAGAGCCTGAAACACCTTTGGCGCAAAGTTTTTACAGACGAGATTCAAGAATTTCAACAAGAATTCAGCCAACGCTGACCTGCTTGAGAAAATCCAAGCAGAAATGGAAAGAGCTCTTATAGAGTATAGTGGAACAGATCCATTGATTAGACCAACTCTTCCCAAACTAAGATCTTCTAAGAAATGAACAAATTTATCTTGCCACACTATGTGTTAGGTGTTAATACATTAGAGTCGCTACACACAATCATCTACTGTGCTGCAATTTTCATCTGCAGAACAATTGGGGTCGCAATAACACCAAAGCAAGACCCTCCCCAATTTAGACAAACAGCTCGAATACCACCTTGGCAAAGAAGGCTAGAAGGGAAAATTAATTCTCTTCGGAAAGATATTAGAAGACTGACCGAGTACCAACGAGGGGTCAGAAACAACAGAATAGAAAGACTGGTCAAGACGATCATGGACAATAACCGAATACACTCCCAGTGGGATGGAGCAAACATGACATCTCAGAAGTGTTTTGGTTAGTCTACGACAAAATGGCTTTCCGTATACACAAGTCGATTGAGAAGGTAAAAAAACCAGTAACCAACGGAAACTAGACAACGCACTATTCCGAAAATCAGAAAAAGGGTTTTATAGAAAACTCAAAAACACCAATAATAATGAAACCGCTAGTTATCCCAGTAAAACGGCGATCGAGCAGTTCTGGAAAACACAACTTTCCACAACAGTTTCCCATAACTCCAGAGCGAGCTGGATTAAGGAGGAGGAGGCTGCATTTCAGAATTATGATAAGATGCAACACCAACCATTTACAACGGAAGACACGTCCAACATAATGAAACACCTCCATAACTAGAAAGCACCAGGACCAGATGGTGTGCAGAATTACTGGATAAAGAAACTTTACGCCACCCACGATAAATTAACAGTAATCATTAATGACATAATTATCCATCCACACAAGATGCCTAGTTTCCTTACTGATCGGTTATGCTACATCGCCCCTTACCAAAGGATAACCTATGTACACAGGACCCAGCAAAGTACAGACCAATCACTTGCCTCCCAACCTTATACAAACTTATAACGTCGTGCATTAATCATCGCCTTTTCAGACATTGTGAGCTAAACAACATAATTACCGAACAATAAAAGGGATGCGCGAAAAACTCGATGGGATGCAAAGAACAACTAATAATTGATTCCGTACTCAGTTACTCATTTGGAATAGTTAAATGGTGCAAGACGGACGTTGAACAACTACAACGGAAAGTACGAGTTCTACTAACAAAAGCTCAAAATCGGTATGAAGGAGGAAGGGGATTGGCAGATATAGGCAAGTTACGTGATCAACAAATTTCCAATTTGCGTAACCATTTCCAGAAACTCGCAGAATTTTCTGATCTACACAGAGTCATGTGTCAGGTTGATGACTCAACACCTCTGCGACTGACAGAACAACAAGTTCAAGTATACCACCAGACAACTGATCAGAAACTGCTGAAATGGAAAGAGAAGCCGCTTCATGGAAGGCATATAAATGACGTCAACCAAGATTATGTTCGACAGTTCAGCGTCGAACTACTAGGTTGATCTCTGGTACATATGTTTCCTGAAACGCAAGGCTTTATATTGGCAATCCAAGATCAAGTAAATCCAACTAAGAACTATCTAAAGTACATCGTCAAAGACCCTTTTATGCAATGGAAACGACAGTTATGCAGATATGGTTGCCAATACATTCTGAATCTATCCAGCATATGTACAGGAGGTTGCCAAGCGTTCGCTGCAACTGAATTTTTACAAAGAACGACACGATGCTGTGGCAAAAATACTGCACCAGTAACTAGCGCTGAAACTCGAGCTATCACCGTCGGTAAGAACACCCTACTATATATACAAACCAGAATCTATTTTAGAAAATAACAACTACAAACTGTACTGGGACCGGACGATATTGACCGATCGGACTGTTGCTCACAATAGACCAGAAACTATGTGTCAGTTTTGGTAGATAAAGTCTTCTAGAAAAACAACCTTAATTGACATAGCAATCCCTAACAACAACAATATAAATATTAAGCAGGCTGAAAAAATAGTCAAATACAGGGATTTATGGAATTTCAAAATTACAGAGACAATTGGGACATGAATTTCAACCTCCTCATGAACAGTACCAATTGTTATGTCAACAACAGGAGTAGTCCCAAAACATCAATAAAACTGAACTATTAATCATCTAAACTTATAGGATTTAACCCCTTCGAAAAAAAAAAATCTCTTATTTTCTTTTTGTTTCAGTTAATACTATCTGTTAACATTTTAGTTATCATGAAAAACGGTACCAATAATAATCTACCCTGTATGTTCAAGTGTGATTCTCAATGTTTAAACCTTTAGTTGGATGTCCCCGATACCGGAGATATTTAAGAATATGTATTGATGGGGTCATCCGCGAGTTGAGTATTCGTATTTAATTCTAATCCACCTTGATATGTGGGTTTTTTATTTTCACTATCAATTTGGAATAAATCTTATTATAATGTCAGCTATCGTACGAGATTATGCAATTTAGGATACCTTGAGGATATTCGCAAATAGATGATTTATTACATAAAAAAGAAATCCGGCTAGTGGTTTTTTGAATAGTTAAGAAACAAGCTGTGTTCATCACGACCATGACTTCATCGCGTAGACCCGAGAATCAGGCTAGCGGTCAACATTCGCCGGTACAAATACCGATAGACTTTCTTTTTGCCGACGACTACATGTATACAGGGTAGTCGCGTATATTAAATGGCGGATGCGCTGATGCCACTCTTTAACTAAATAATAATAATTATCTACAGACAATTACACGTGTATTTTTAATTACACATACATGGGGTACCAAACATATATACACATATCGATCGGTTCATACTATACACATGCAATAAATAACGCGCCCGAGGCGATTCCACCGCGTACCAGCTCGATTTCAAAAAATGATTTTAGCCCCATAAGAAAAGTGAGCCAGTATTCTCCTGTGCATACTACTATTAAACAATTTGTTATAAATACCTCGGTCTGGACGAACATCTTTACCAACTGATGCACATATTAAGCCGTCCTGTTAGGAACAGCCCGGACGGTTAGAAAATTCATGGGGAACTGCAACCACAGACGCCAATTGCACGGGCCTGATAACCTGGCAAAGGCTCCCACAGAGCTAAACCCTTTTGATATGTAGTATATCTGGGGTTTAGTGAATTTTTCCCTAAGGGCACACTATGTGTCCCTTAGAGGGAGTGTGATGCCATACATTGTATGGTCAAGTCGGATAATAATATATTTATTTCCTTTTGACAGTTATAAACCATATGGAAAAAGTCAGTTTTTTACATGGATACATGAAAATAAAAGTACATACATTTGTGTAAAATTCTAAATATATAAATAAAATAAAGATATAAAACAGAAAACAGTGATTTTAATGCAGACTCATATGTTAATAAAGTCACTTATTTTATAAAAGCACTTTTCAGTTAAAAATAATTTCAACTTGCGTTTAAATAAATGTCTAATAGGAATCATTTTTAGTTCCACGGGAAGAGCATTATACATTCTAGGGGCCATGTGACTGGGAAAACGCTTTGTAATTTGAAGTTTTCCAAATCTCTATCTTGTCATCATCAAGGAGTAAACCACATTTAGCATGCTGGTATTCTCTTAGCAAGTATAACTATTAATTTTTTATCCCATATTATAGAAAAATTCAGCCAGCAGTTCGACGATATTTTACACTCCCTTGATTTAGTTTTCACTGGATGGGCGAAAATTGATAACCCAACAATGAAAAGATAAGTGAGTCAGTCAGAAAATCATTGATTTTCACATCATATTTACTGGAAAAGAAAAGAATTGTCAGTCTTAATTTGGTTTTATTGGTTTTCTATGTTTTATTTCCGAAAGAGATAATTTTTTATTATTACTCTTCCATATGGATTGGAATCAGAAATGTTTTCATGTTACTACTCAAAGGGAAAGTATTAAAGTTAGTTTTATTTCAAAAAAATATTCCGATTAATTTTGGCAATATCGAAATTTATGGTGAAACAAAGTTAATTAGAATTGAACACAGTATTTTATTAGCGGCATTACTTCACTAAAAATTGTAGAGTAAAAAAATTAAATACTTATTTTTGAAATTGGTGCAAACAAGAACTTATAAAAATATACCTAAATAATTAGTTACTTTATGTTTAACTTCGCTCCAACTCCAAAATAAGTATTAAATTGTTGTAGAAAAACATTATTTCTTGCCGTTTAGTTACGTGTGTGGTTTATTGAAATTGAATGTTGTGATTTTTATTCATAATTTCTTGATTATGTTGTCCATAACTAAACAGTAATACTTTAATTGTGTCAAACAGTGAATTTCTGCAATCAGATAATTTTATTTTAATCTTACGCTATTTTTTAATAAATTTGAGAACAATAACACTTTTGAATAAAAAATGATACCACCTTTCACACAATATTTACAATGCCCTACTTTCCCTTAAAACAAATGGGAGTTTTAACTGTCATTCTAAGGGGTTTCATGTAGGGGTGAAATTTTTTATTGTAGTATGTCAATTAATAATATAAAATTGATGACATTTGGGATTTTTTATAAGTATATGTATCGCAAATACAGAAGTTTTCCAAAGAGGCTGTTCCACACTATAAACACTTCAGTAAGAAATTTTATTTTATTGCTATATAGGTAACCAAACCCCTAAGTTTGTACAGGTTCGTTAATTGTTATCATTGAACATTGAAGCTACTATGAAGATTGTGATAAAAGTTTGCAAAAATATGTAAAACGATGACTTAAAACGGTTAAGAGATGTTGCAGTACAACCGATATGTTGTTTGTGGGTTTGCGTGGAAATTAAAAAATTAATGCTGTGAAAAAAAAATATATAAGAAAAAATACTATCTACACTTTTAGATAACCACCTATTACTTGAAAACGGCTTAACAAATTTGAATATTTTAAACAATACAAAAAAACATGTTTTTAAGATATCCATTCGATATGGGTAGTTTAAATCATATTATATATATTTTTTATAGCAGAAAAAATTAATACAACAACTCACAGATATCAACAAAGTGTATAATTTGTTTACAATTTTCCCAATTTCGTATTATTCTTCATCCGATCCTTATGCATTTTCTTGAATCGATTCTTCCAACTCTTTGTATACAAATTTAACTGTCAATCTATATGAAAGAATAACTGATTTTTATTTGATTTCAATCCACTAAAGCCACCTTTCCTTCAATTACTTCAAATTCGTCAGTCAGTTACGTTTCTACAGATTGTAACTACATAATCCGTAGAGTTCGTTATTACGGCATTTGTGGACACTTAACTCAAGTCCAAGCAAACTAATTTGGAGTTGAGCTTCACTTTCATCAACATTTGAAGATTACCTTAAGGGTTACCATAAAGCTTAGAAAATTATTACAAAGCTAACATATTAGATAACTTCAGTAATAACCGTAATATTATATACATTTAAACTGTGCTTTCCCCACTCTTAGTATATGTAAAGCGTGGCTGTTAGAAATTTTATGTCAATACTCGTTGAACTACTGATAAAACTCTTAAAAGTACCACAAATATTTATGATTTTTGAAGCCTGTTACTGAAGGTAATATTCCTTTGATTTTTGGTTTAGTTTAGTTCTGGTTGGATATTTTTTTGCAAAAATTGTGGCTATTTTGCAGTTATTCTTGTTATACGCTTTTACATTTTTTCCAGGACACACACACACACATACATACCAATACATAGAACTTTCTGTATATGACTCTCGAGTCTACAAACACAGATCCGGATTCTCTCACTCTTCAGAGCTTTAGCTGAGCAATACAGATCGAAATAGAATTTTATTTTTAATTAATATTTTGTCATACTTTACAGGCCGCATAACGAAATAAATAATTGGCGACCCCGAAAAGACTCAATTAATACACTAGATATTTCAAAAAATGTTTATACGGTGTTTTGTTTATAGGGTGTAATAAGATTAAGCTTCTCCGCTTGTTTGCAAAAATGGTGGTAATCTGAAAATGGTGTAGAGCATTGTCAAGAAATTTCTTTCTTTGCATGGTTATCAATAAAATCTTTTTTCAATAGAACACCTTTATTTTCTGAACACTTTAGGCGTGATACTGAAGGTATCTCTATTCATACTTCTCAATAGCATTTCTCACGAAATTATACCACAAATCTGATTGTCAACTGGATTAATTTTATGTGGCTATGATTCGATGCCTCAGTAGAAATACTGTAAACACGCGACTTCTTTGTTTTGGGTGTACATCATCAATAGATAATGATGCCAGTACATTCTAGGGAGAGTTGATGCAGTATTGATTGCAATGTAAGAGTCAGTTACGCCATCAATAGATTGTGAGTCAGACACGGCTGTAAACTATATGATTAGCACAGATTATATTAAAGGTGTAATCTGGAATAAACCCAAACATAACATTACATAACGTAATAAAAAACTAAGTTAGTTAGTTGGTATTGTGATGTTTATGACAACGAGTCAAACAAAAATAAGCTAAGTATGCATGAATATTAACGGAGTAATACACCAAACATAAAAAGTAAAATAAGCTTTATTGTTTGCAAGGCCCTGTGGCTCACTACAGTATTAAAACTTCTACTGCCACTTGAGCGTTTAACCGTATAACAAATCATAACAATTGGTGCCCCGTGCATATCTGATAAGGTATTTTTCAAAGGTTTCGCATGCTCTTTTCCATCTATTTTGATTTTATAGTTATATCATCACCTTAGGCTTTCTCTGGTTTGAATTGATTGTACTCAATAGAAATCTTAAGTTCTCATAACGTTCGGCCAACTGTGTCAGTTATTACTTTAACGCACGGTAAAATAGTTTTTGGTTTTCCAGTAAGATAAAGCAGCAGTTACCTTTTCTGTTTATGTGTTTTGTTATCATCTATAACTCGTAGGAAAACAACTCCCCTTTCCTGTGAAAGGTTGTTATGAGAGAGAGTTGTATTTTGATCCATGTTTGTATGTTGGCTTTCTTTTTATAGTGTGTTTCAACTGTCCATTATGAGTTTTTCTAAAATGTGAATCGGAAATTAGAGCTAGTTATTGTCTTTGAGTTTTTATGTTAATTAGATCCTTATGTGAATCGAGTTTAGTTGATTTACGAATTTCGGATGTTCTTATTTTCCAAAAGATCGTAATGCAAACTTCTCGAACTATAGTTTTTTTCAGAAGAATAGTTAGTAGCAAGGAGCAGCTGTAGAACTAAATAAACAATATGTCTAGTTAATTAAAACCTGACACACTATTAAAAACATAATTATGAAACAAAACCGGCCAGTGCAAAACTGACAACCAGAGGAGTAATTTAAATAACCACGGAGGAAAAGAGTCAACATGTACAGCCTCGCTAGAACTTTGCACTTTGCACCTCGACGCAGACCTATACATATGTTACACAAACAAATGAACTATCAATTCTCCTAACACAGCGAATTGCAAATACCATGTAAGACATTGCCCGAAGAGCTGCAAGATTCAAACCTGAAATCATTAAACACATTTCTCCTCCACACTAACTGATTTGTTCATTATGAAGAAGCGAGATATAAAGACCGACATCTAGGATTTTTGGAGAAACTAGCATATAGAGGTTCCGAATCTGGAGCCGTTCCATCTATGTTGGTCCTTATTTTCGTTCAAATTTAACATGTCAAATATATAAAGAAGTTTTTGAGAGGATATTCAATTATGGGAAGCCCAACTGATGAAGGTTCCCTAACCAGACACAATATTATATATATATATATATATATATATATATATATATTTATATCTCGCGTACAAAAGAAATTCCCCCTCGAAGAGAGTATTGTTCAATTTTTATATTAGTCAGTTGCGAAACTGTGCATGTCAAATCAAACGAATGATACCCCGCAAGTGATCAAGATGAATTTCAAGGACCACATCAATTTGACTAGTGTAAAAACAAGTCGGACCTTCCTCTTGTTCTTCTAGATTGCTCTATAACATACCTTATGATTGTCGACATCTCCACATTGGGGAAACAAAACCACCTTTGAACACTAGTGTAAGAGACAATCAATTTACTTTACTGAAATGCTGAACATCAAGAATGGACTGATCACCACACGTAACTAGGATCAGTAATTCTGTCTGTATAATGGATTTGGTCTTCTTTTTTATTATAGGTACATATTTCAAAAGTGTAGTTCAAACAGAATAGAGCAAGACAATTTCGAAATTACTCATCTCTACAATATGCTCAACTAGTATTTGTGTGTACAAATAGGTATATTGTACTCTGTGCACACTGGATTATCATATTATAGAGATTTCTTTGTTTCAAAACAGCTGAGAGGAGTATTTTTCACAAAGGATAACCATATTCCGTGCAAATTTTCGAAGTTGCGCTGCTACACTTTGTCTCCATAACCAATTTAAATACATTGGATATAAAAAGAACTGAGAAGAGAACTTCTCAATGAGAACGCAGAATAATCTAGGACCTCCTTAATCATCGTTTTAAAATTACTTAATAGAAGCAGACAAAACTAATCCATAAGGACGAGCACTGATACAGAAGAGAGTTTTAAGTCCAAATTATAAACATATAGTGCCCATTTCTGGAGCCAATGCCTACAGATTAGCAGGCCTTAAACCCCAAAGGGCGATGTCAGTTAAGCGAAGTAAATCGATGCTGACTGGTATACATTAGAGATCAAGTGAACATTATCAGTGTTTTGGAATGCAAATCCAGATGAAGCGTTGTAAGATCAACAAATTCAAGAGGATGGAAATTCAACGAAACTACGAAGTCAACGTTATTTTTTTACAGGAAGGTACATAATTTTTGGACTTAACTGGTCTTCCTGTAGAAATTAATACCCTAATACTTCAACAATTGGCACACTACTTCTAAACTGATTACTCTTTTAACATTAACTACTACAAATTTTAAATATATAGAGTTAAAATCACTTTTAGTCTGCTATTTATACTATGTTAACCAAAACAAAACAGTTATTACAGTTGTCTCTTCTGCATCGTACCTGATATGCCTGTCTAAATATTATTATTTCTCCTGATTCTCAAATTCTTGACCAACTCTACCTTTCTATATATTTTTTTATTTATTTTACCAGGATTATATTTACGAATCATTAAACTAATACCTACAGAACAATAACTATTTATAATAATTGCATCCCAAAAGAGGTAAAGGTAATGGTTATTGTATTGACACGAGAATTAATCTGATATTTTCTGAAATCAATATTCATCCCATATTTCATGGAATCCAAAATGTTGTTGGTCTGGCGATCCGAGACCGGCGGCTGGTGCTCCGAGAAGAAACTATTCTAGCCAAAGGATTCAGTCAGTATTAGACAGTCGTTTAGTAAATAACAGTTGTATAAGATAAATTGTAAATAGTTGTGACTATATAAATTAAAGTAGTGGAAGTCAATTATAGTGAGTTCGCCTGTGTTTTTAAATTTATCTTTTGAATTTTCTCTTTTTAAATTTTTTGCCTCTAATAACACAGGTCAACATTTGATCTAAGCCGGAACACGGCATGCCGTATAGGGTACTAGGGTTTTTTTGGGTCGCTGATTACGATGAGAGGGTCGGTTGACCTTCACCACGTCAGAGTCAAGGGCATTTGAAGGTCAAATCGAGAGAATTCAACCAAAAAATCTGAAAAAATGGTTGCTTAAGTTTTTGAGGTCTCTGAGTCCGAATCCGTAGTTTGTTTGACTGCGCTTTTTGTCACTTGAAGTTCCTTTGAAGATCAACTGGAGAGTTCTACCAAAAAATGTGAAAAAATCCATGCTAATGTTTTTGAGGTCTCTGAGTCCGAATCCGTAGTTTGTTTGACCTTGGGCTTTTTCCCAGAGGTTATTTCAATGTCATTTGAAAGTCAAATCTAGAGAGGTTTACCAAAAAATCTAAAAAAAATCTTGCTTATGTTTTTGAGGTCTCTGAGTTCGAATCCATAGTTTGTTTGGCCTTGCGCTTTCTCCCAGAGGTCATTTGAAGGTCAAATCGAGAGAATTCTAGAAAAACACCTTTTTTACGGAGGTTCCTCATAAAGTGTTGAAAATTTCTTCTATTTTCAAGAGTTTTAGGTTATTCCATTTTATCTACAGATTTAATGTCTTTTTAGGTAGTTTACTTTTTAGGGTTCCGTATATACAATATACGGATACCCTTATAATATCACTTAGGATTTCTGCCTCACACATCAAAGCAATTTTCTCCTAAACTACTGGACGGAAGAGGTTGAAATTTGGTATCAATGTATAGTTTTGTGACCCGATCAAGAGTGCATATCGTAAATGAAGAAATTTTAATTTTAGGAGTACTTCTGGGGGGGAAAAACTAAAAAAATCGACCGTTCCCCCCTTGATCTCCGAAACTACTGAGCCTAAAATTTTGAAAAAAATAGGAAAATTGTATAACGTTGCCCGAACTTTACAGGAGAAATAAGGAGAAACTATTAATATTAATTTTGGAGGGCAAATTATAGAATTAAATAAAAATTTAAAAATAAAAAAAAATCAAAATCATCATGTAATATATCAGATGAAAGGTCTCGTTCTGAGGAACACAAATATATTTTTATTTTTTTGCATATTAAAAAAACTATTTAAAAAGATATTAACGAAAATATACCAAAATTTACCCATCACCCCCCCCCTTATCTCGAAACTATATAACGTAAAGTTTTGAAAAAAAATTAGAGGTATAGCTTATGAACAGAACTTTACTGGAAAAATAAGGAGAAACCCCTAATATTTATTTTGGGGGGCAAATTATAGAATTAGATGGAAAATTATAAAATTAAAATTGTTTCTAACCCATCATGTTATATATCAAATGAATGGGCTCATTATGACGAAAACAAGTATATTTTTTTCATATTTTTAAAATAAATTAATTAAAAGATATTAACAAAAATATAAAAAAATTTACCCTTCCCCCCCACTATCTCCGAAACCATAAGCTGGAAAATTTTGAAAAAACAATGGAGGTATAGCCCCTCACCTGAACTTTACTGGAAAATAAGAAAAGAAAAACCTAATATTCATTTTGGGGGGCAAATTATGGAATTAAATGGTAAATATAAAATTAAAATTGTTTCTAACCCATCATGTTATATATCAAATGAAAGGGTTCATGATGAAGAAAACAAATATATTTTTAAAATAAATTAATTAAAAGATATTAACAAAAATATAAAAATTTACCCATTCTCCCCCCTTATCACCGAAACCATAAGCTTACAAATTTTGATAAAAATGGTAATATAGCCCTTCACCTGAACCTTACTGGAAAAAATAAGGAGAAACCCCTAATATTTATTTTGGGGGGCAAATTATAGAATTAAATGGAAAATTTAAAAAATTATAATTTTTTCTAACGGGTAATGTAATATATAAAATCACAGGCCTCATTATGGCGAATACAAATATATTTTTTTAATTTTTTTAAAATGAAATTTAAAATATTAAAAAATATATTTAAAAAAAATACCCATTCTCCCCGTTATTCCCCAAACTATAAAACCTCAGTTTTTTGTTTATAGGAAAAAAATGAAAAAAATCCATAATTCTATTATTTGGCCCCCAAATAATAGAATTAAACGGAAAATAAATTATTAGAAAACCCCCATAGTAAATTTAGGGACAAATTATACAATTAAATGGAAAATAAAGATTCAATTTTCAAACGCATCATGTAATATATCAGATAAACGGCTCATTATGTGAATTACAAATATATCATTAATAAAATACAACTCTAATGTTAATTTTTGGGGGCCAAATTAGAAAATTAAATACATCTGTATTCTGATAAAAATCAAGCGAATCCTGAAGCAGATAAAATAAAAAGTCTATGTGTGGAAAATCAAAGTGTATATTTTTTATAATTTTAAAACGCTTCCTTTAAAAGATATAAGGGTAAATATAAGAAAATGCACTCATTCCCTGCTTGTCTAAAACTGGAATATTAGAATCTTGAAGGTGGTACGGAACCCTAAGTATGCGAGTCCAACTCGCACTTGACCAAATTATTTTAACTAAACTTTGTTCCTAGGTAAGTATATTTGTTATAATAATATAGTAAATTACACAAAAACCAACAAATGGAAACTGTATCAGCAAGCTTAGAATAATCTCGTATCGATCGTTGATAGCCAGAACCTCATCAAATCCATTCATTATTGAATCCTTTCATCCTTAATTGTCAAAGCAAATACGAAAGTCATTCCCGATATTACAGGCGATGTGTTGGTTTATACTTCAAAGGAAGGACATATGAAAATGAAATTTTATTCATTCTTTCAATAGCCATTTGAAGCAACACTTAAGAAATATCTCTTCATTGCATAAACACGGAATACTTTAGAAAGTTTTTTTGAATAACATACAATTCATATTTTAACATAAAAGTGAAGAAGGAACCTGTAACAGTAGGGTCTGTAAAATTTTGCCGCCAGATGTTTCAGATGGTAAACTGTTCTTTTTTTGTTGTGAGGTTTTTGAGAATAACACCGCATTTCCAGAGCAGGCGCTATATTTCAATTCTCATTAACGATACATATATGTATTTGAATGGAAATGAAGTTTTGTTTGTACCTACAGTACTATTAGCGCTATTGGTGAGGAATTTTTGGTACTTGAGAAAAATAGCTCATTTATGACAATTCAGTGACTGTCGATTTTAGAATAGTCAGTTTAAAAGATTATGCGACATAAGGAACTAAAAATCATTATTTTTTTACACGGAGGTCCTAGAGTAACGAATAAATTCATAATCTACGTATTTATGAATGAAACTGAAAAATCCTGATACAAGTCTATTACCTGATTTCTTCTCCTGTGGTGAACCGTTTTGGATGAATATGGTCTTGTTTTATAGAGTATATATCCGGATTGGTGAAACTTCAAATTTTTGGAAACGAATTCTATTGATAAAGCGATGAAATTTGTGAATGAACACATGCGTGCATGGAAATCGACCAATATCCCTAACATATTGGGCGATTTTTCGAAAACTCCTTATGGATGCGTATAGATTTTTAACGAGTAATCTATTAAGGAAGATCCCTAGGTGATTTCATATACTTTTAACTGCGACATGCAATTTGCAATTTTGCAGATAATCGCCGACAATTCCAAAATTCTTATCAAAAATTACATAACCGGACATTTCCTCATAAACATTTTAATTCCAACGTAATAGTGCGGGAATTTTAGGCACTGGAAGTTATAATTGAGAATTTCAAAATTTTCTTTGTACATCTCAAGCATATAGGTAGTAAAGCATAGTGCTTTCGGTTCTTTAAATCAATGAGTACCAAGCTCATTTTGTTTGTATATCAGGCAAATACCTATTTAAATGCAAATTTTTCCATTTTGCGAACACGGTGCTTTTGGTTGTCACATTCTCCCGGCCTAATAGAAAATTCAGTGACATCACATGTCAAACTTTAAACTGTCATTTGGTGCGTTCATACATAGGGTGTTTAGTTATAACAAACAAAATCACAAAGTAAAGTGATAGAAAGGAGTTGCATTTATATGATGATTGAAATATAGGACAGAAGTAGAATGTTAGTGGGCCATAGGCAGCCGTATAAACAGAATGGTTGGAATATAGGGTGGAGTGGACGTTTGGTGGTATAAAAAAGGTTGAAAAAAATGTGGAATTAAAATTATATTGGGTGATTAAAAAAACTGTTATATGATGTGGACGTAAACAAATCATATACAGGATGGTTGAAATATATGCTGGAGTTAAATTATATTTATACATTGTGATTAAAAAAATATTTAGTTTATAGCCCATAAGAAGTTGCATAAAGTGTGGAGAAGAATTAATGTTACACAGGGCGTTAATATAAAATGAAATAATTTATGGGGTATCCCACAAGGAGTTATATACTATGGTTGAAATATAGGACGGATTTGACTCCGTAAATATGGGATGGATTCTACTTCGCCCTACAGTTTACAGAAGGCAGCGAACAAATTTATGCTTGTCCGTGGGCAGTCGTATGTACAGGATGGCTGGTACATGGGGCGAAGTGGAATTATCTATAATTATTCAGAGTTGTCAAAAAAAGTTGAAAAAAGGTTACATGGCGTGGTCCATAAGGCATAAATATATTTTGGGCTTATTAAGTCAACGCGTACTAGTACATTTTGTTGGTAAACATTTGCCTGTTAGTTTAAATTAAAATGTATCATTGTGTAATGTTGAGGCTTTCGATGTCACCTGGTTCTGTCTATTAAGGTTATACATACAAAATAAAAAATTAAGAATCAAAAAAACTAAAAAGTTGAAAATAAAACATTTTTAAAAAATATATAACCGACTTCCACGTATAACTAAAAAGCTAAAAATAATTATAACAAAATACAACTGTAGCAAATAAATAACACATTCAATGTTGTCAGGTACCTACCCAGGAAGTAAAAAATGTAAACATTAAAAGGTGCTCATTCTGTACAAATTAATTACCTACCAATCTAGTATATTTTTGAAGTCGGTGCTAAGCATCAATCAAGTTTGATGAAGTGGTTGATAAGTACGCAATGAAGGATTTTAGATTTGCTTGGCACCGATTGCAAAATATACTAAATTGATATGTAATTAATTTGTACAGAATGAGCACCTTTTAATGTTTACATTTTTTACTTCCTGGGTAGGTACCTGACAACATTGAATGTGTTATTTATTTGCTAGAGTTGTATTTTGTTATAATTATTTTTAGCTTTTTAGTTATAGGTGGAAGTCGGTTATATTTTTTGTTTTAATGTTTTATTGTATATGAAACTGTTTTTCTGAATACAATTATTCACCTGACCTTCAACACCTAGGGGTAACAACTCCCCTAAAAAATATATAAATGTGTGGAGAGGAATACCGCTTTTAAACTGGGTTTCAAATTCTCTATTCTTTTTGATTTTTGATACTCAACCAAAAAGTATTTCATTTTGTGCAGACAAGTAAAGTCAAATATTATGTCACTATTTACTCTCTATTAGTTATGTTTTGCCAGAAAATGAAAAGCTGAGATTTTGTGACATTTAGTTCGCGAAATAGGCGACGTTAATATTTTTTATTTAAAAATTTCATAAAATTAACTTAAAAAAAATTGTTTATTGAACCTTTCTGAGACCTAGGCACATAAGATATTAATGTGAATTAAAGGTGTTAAAACTGGAGGGCATTCTGAGGTACGCAGAATATTTAATAAGAAGTATCCTAAACATTACATTTTAGTCAAACAGTTGACTACATAAAAAATTATATATCAGGCAAATGATATTTGAATAGCTGGATAAGTTATATTAATGTTCTCGAACATTAAGCACCTGGTCTGGTTGGGTGCTTATGGTAGTAACCCTTTCAAAATCGATAATTTTGAAAAGAAAAAAATATGATAAGACTCACGGATAAAAATTATGTTAACATTTACTAATTGTTGCTAGGAAACGTTTAAATTATTGGCAGACAATTTTATGGAAGTGAAATAGTCGGCAGACGACAACAAAGTGGCGTTTTTTTGTGTAAAAAAATGATAAAGCTCATGAATAAAAATTATGGCAAATAATTATTTAACGTTAAATAAAACTATATGCAAAAGGCAGACAAAAACACGGAAGATAAAAGGAAACGGAAGGTCTCGATACGCTCCGACATCTAGGCAGACAGAGGTGAATAGTTTTTAAGCTAAAAACGTACTCTTTCTAATAGTATAAAATAAGACATTTAAAAAAACGAACTATGAACAAAGCGAGTACAAAATAGAAAAACCATAATTATTTCGAATATTTTTTTAGTAATTAGTTCAGTTAAACCTGAATTGGCCAGTATACAAAATGCAAATTGCTGTTTATAAATTACATGATACATTTAAACTGCAATTGCAAATTGTTCATATATAATCGACTCCAAGTTTCAAAATATTATAGATGAAAAGTGATTCAATTTTCAGAGTATCCTTGCTTAAATTGTAATAAATTTTTCGATTTATTCTAAATTAATCTAGACTGGCGTCCGAAAAGTCTAGAAAATTTTTCGGTTTTGAAGCAGCGTATACGATAACAGCTGATAGTATTAGTCATTGTGGTTTTATAGAAGAATTTGTTTGTTTATTTTGATAAAAATGAAGACGTTGAAAGTCAATATTTATGAATTTTGACCCAAGGAATCTATTGCAATATTTACAAACACAAAATGTCTACAAAGAACGAATTGTAATTAAGGGATTTATCCAGATATTTAAAAGAGCAGTTGACTGAATATTAAGAATAACATTCTCAGAAAAGATTAAGATTTTATTGGGACAAACATTTCTGTCTATACAAAGTAAATCATTAAGAATGACTAATCAGATCTAGACAGAAAAATATTACCACCTATGCGAATATGCCTCATCAAATTATTGCAATTTCGCAATATTTTTTTTCAAAATCAAATTTCTAATTCATTCGTCGTTTATTTTTCTCTCCCGGAATTGTGATAGAAAATAGATGATGAAGTTTGTTGTTGTTTATTACATATTTAGAGAATTTTTGTATAAAAGCAAAATACTTTGAATTTGAACATTGAAAGCAAAATCACAATTTTGTTATAGGATCTATAAAAGAGATTTGACGATCTATCCCTGGCTTCAACATGCAAAACAGTTACTTTAGATTAGTGTATATATTAATTATATATCTCTTACCTTCCTATTTTTCATTAAGTTTGCGTATATCTTATTAAAACAACAAAGATCGTAAGACTTTCTGTTTTCACATCTTTCCCAATCCAATCATACAAAATTCAGATTCTAAAAAAAATACTGCAATTAATCTCCACACAAGCGAACCTTAACCGTTTTTCCTTAACACTATTTGCTCTCAAATATATTATTTATTTATTATTCCAATAGATATTATTTATACAAATTATATTTCATTATTTTATACTCATTTGTTTACAGTTATTAATTTTTTTGTCTTATAAAGACAATGTTTTTATTTTAATAAATATTCCTCTGGGAATTTTCTCTTTAAAATTTGAATAAGGGCGGTGTCGGAGCGTGAAACGCGCTCGAGGCAGCACTGTTCATCGATGTCGGCCTGGATGTTTCTTTGGTTTTTCTGTCTGTATTTTTGCATATAATTTCATTTAACGTTAAATAATTATTTGCCATAATTTTTATTCATGAACTTTATCTTTTTTGCACATAAGAAAATGCCAAATTGTTGCCGTCTGCCGATCATTTTACTTCCATGAAATTGTCTGCCGACAATTTATACTTTTCCTAGCAACAAATAGCAAATGTTACCAAATTTTTTATCCGTGAGTCTTCTCATATTTTTTATTTCCAAAATTATCGACTTTGTAAGGCGACTACCACATTAGTCTTTCTAGGCGGTTATTGTTCGAGAACATTAATAAAACGTATGCAGCTATTCAAACATCATGTACCTTATACATATTTTTTTATATAGCTAGCTCTCCGTCTATTTCCTAATCTATTGTGACTTGAATAGATAAAAAATTGCGTAAATTTGAAACTGTCAACGATCTTCCCAACCCTGGGAAATCAAAACTGAATTGGATATATTGTCAAATGTTGCGAACTTCAAGAGAAATAGCTGGTAATAATCATATAAGCAAAATGTCTTTATTGAGAATTTTGAAACAAAGAACACAACGTTTTGATACCTGATAAGACGACTTTTTCCTGTTACTGTTAACCCCGCAGATTTTAATAGAAAAATATTGTTTCAACAAGATGGAGCTACATCAGATTATACAGCACGAATACGAGCTTATATCAATCAAGTTTTCCGTATTGATTTATAGGTAGAGGTGGCGAAATTTAATGGCCACCATTTTCTTGGGATCTGCCTACACTATATTATTTTTGTGGAGCTATTTTAAAATCAAAAATCAATAAGACTAATAAACCTGATTTTGATGATTTAATAGAACAGACATAACACCGTCTATAGCAGCTATTCTCAACCACTAGTCCGACGGACCACCAGTGGTTCGCGGAGAAATTTTGCAAGTCCGCGGACATTTTTTTCTGTTCGCGAAAAAAATTTTATCAAAAATCAAAAAATAAAATAATAATAGCTAAATTGTTGACCTGTCTAGGGTCGGGTTGTAAAAAGAATATACCTAGGGTATACTCTGTCTGTCGTAAAAGGCGACTAAAGGGGTGCCAAGACTCACCACTTACGGGGGGTGCAGTGTCTCTTCTTGAAGATTGTGTAACCAACCACAGTGGGATAGAAGAGCGCAGTATCTGAGTGACGCGGTGGGGGGAAAAGAGTCACAAGAGAAGGGGGACAACGGCGTGTAAGGTGGATGAGAACAGACGTTTCAACAACAGGCACGGCGGAGGCTCTACTTCCTAACTTAGCGTCTGAGCCTGAGAGGGCGGCTATTAATAAAACCGAAGGGGATAATCTCGAAAAACAGACTATTTGGACATGACGAACCCACGGACCCCAGTCTCGCAAGAGGGCCTAATTGTCTTGGGAATGCAACCCCGCGAACACTAGCAACACCGTCTGCAGGGTTAGCAACCCAACAGATGTGAAATAAGTAGCTGTAAATACTAGAAGTCAGCAACGAGGCGTGACGGAGGCCGAGGCTCCAGCCGTTCGGACACGTCAAAATGACCCCCAGCCTGGCGCAGCAACCAGTGGACAAGGTGGCGCTGACCTGCGAATGGAAACCACCAGGACAAGGAACAGGAATACACCGATTAACGATGACCCCAACATAGATATTCCAGCCCTTGACAATGTTGAGGGGCAAGAAGTTGCTCCCATTTCAAAGGGACAAGAAAGTAGAAGGAAAACGCGATTCAAATGGACAGAAGAAATGAACTGTCATTTATACCGCGCGTACCTCTACATCATAGAAATGGAATCAAACACTAATCCTTATAGTCAACGATTTCATGAAGAAATGCCTCGTAAGTTTCCGGAACTGAGAGGAAAAACACTACAAAATATTTTAGATCAAAGAAGACAGTTATTTACAAAACCAAGATTACCTCCAATTACAATTAAAAATATCCGCAATGAAGTGGCCGAAGAACTAGGACTAACAGTAACCACACCACCAAATGAGCAACCAGTTACAGAAGAACAACATCAGCATGAACAACAACAACATGAACAAGAAACACTTGCTAATAAGGGTGAAGAAGAACGAGTAACCTTTGAAACATTACAAAAAAACATATTACTGTACAGTGGAATGAACCCAACTCAAAGATCTAAAATACCAAAATTAAAAATAAAAAATCACACAACGAAAATAATAAACAAGGTTAACAAATCCCTTGAAAAAAGATTAGAAATGTCTAATAACATCTCACAACTTCTTGACCTTGTGTACGCTGGTGCAATTACAACCATAGAGCTTCACAAACAAAAGATCCATAAAGCGGAATCTCCAACACACAAACACAACCATGGGAAACAAGACTAAAAATAAAGATTGATCTAGCAAGAAAGGAAATAGGAATTCTCACGCAATATACCTCTCAAACAAAACACAGCAATAAGGTAGAGAACAAATCCAAAGCAATAATAGGAAAATACACAGACAAAAACGGCAAAGGAAATTATGGATATCAGGAAACAAAGATTGAAAGTCCATGCCAACAGATTAAGGAGGTATAAAGAAGCCTATCAAAGAAGAACAGAAAACAGGCTTTTCCAAAATACTCAAAGACTATATTACAGAAACTTACAAGACCCCGACACGAAGCAAGCACCAAACAACAATAATGTACCCAATACTGAAGACATAAAAACATTTCGGAAAAATATCTGGGAGAAGCCCGTCACTCATACAAACAACGCCCAAAGGATAAAAAAAGAATAGAAAAGAAATGAGAAGGTACCGATAATGACTATAAAGAATATAACCGAGCAGGAGGTAAAAAATGCTTTAATGGGCACACACAACTGGAAAGCTCCCGGCCCAGATGGAATTCAGAATTTTTGGTATAAGAAACTAACATCCACACATGGAAAAACAGCAGAACTGCTCAGCCAAACACTAGAAAATCCTGAACTTATGCCAGCAGAATTCCTTACTGAGGGGAATACCTAACTGCTTCCAAAATCAAACCCATCTGTTGCGGACCCCGCTAAATACAGACCCATCACCTGCCTCCCAACCGTATAGAAGTTATTAACGAGCATCTTAGCCAACCGAATATATGACCACCTCAGTTTACACGACCCGCTGGCTGAAGAGCAAAAGGGATGTAGGAAACAATGCCAGGGATGTAAGGACCAATTAATAATTGACTCAGTCATTACAGAACAGGCGAAGAAAACTAAACGAGACTTACATACTGGATTCATCGACTATCAAAAATCCTTTGATAGTGTCCCGCATTCCTGGCTCATAGGGATTCTAGCTGTGTATATGGTTGATCCCTGTATTGTAGAGCTCCTGAGACATGCCATGGCCCACTGGAAAAGATCATCGTAAACATCCGGCGTGTTATTTTTCATGGTAATGCGTAGAGTTCGCTGTGGTTCTGCATGGAACTAAACCCGCTTAGCCAGCTACTGAATAATACTGACAATGGATATCACATCGAAGATGAATGTATAAGCCACCTGATGTATATGGATAATGTGAAATTAATATCTGAATTAGCAACCGGACTGAAAAAACTCATCAGAACCACCGAACAGTTCTCAAATGACATCAGGATGAACTTTGACTTAGATAAGTGCAAGATAAACCACATAAAACGAGGAAAATGGCACCCACTAGTATCTAAGATGCAATTCAAGGGATAACACCAAAAGAACAGGAGGAGGAACACCTGAAAAAACACTGAGCCTAACATGAGCGCAACTATCAGGAGAAAATGTGAAAGCCACCAACTCCTTTGTAGTTTCCACCATCTCCTACAGCTTTGGAATCATAAAGTGGACTGCAACCAACCTGGAAGAACTCAAGCGAATAAGAACAACTACACAAAACACAAGCACAACAACATGTAAAGAGCGGTTACACAAGGAAAAGGTGGACGAGGGATCGCAGATTTAAAAATAAGAGCACAAATAAAAAATCTTCGTGAATATTTTTACATAAAGCCGGAACCTAAATATATAGTAGTAATAAAAGATAAGCGAAAGTGGAAGATACGCGAAGAACACACACGCGAATACCTAAAGAGCAGGAAAAAGGCTACATTCCAATATAATTGAACAAGTGCATATTGACAAACAAGCACCAATGTCGCTGAAACAGGAATATTTGCTGAAACATAAGGTGATATACAAGACGAGCAACCAGGATCGAAATATATAATCAGACCCCTTTTTAAAAATGTGTGGAAACCAAAGAAAACACGAGCACATCATAAGCAGTTGTCAGGCTCTAGTAGGGAAGGAGTATGTAAGCAGACACAACAATTTTGCACACTGAATTCAGTTCATGCACGGCTTCTCAGAAGAACGAATACCATACTATAAATATACGCATGAGTCAGTGCTTGAGAATGATAGAGCTATAATATATTGGGACAGAGACCTATTAACCGACAGGAAAATCCCAAACAACATTGATAAAATAACAAACAAAATAAAATTTATAGAAGTCTCTGTACCAGCACCAGCTAACATCCTAAAGAAAAACAAAGAAAAGGCCGAAAAATACCTCCCACTAGTCCAAGGGATTAAGGAAATTTGGAGAGCTGATGCCGTAACGGTTGTGCCGCTAGTGATCGGAGCCACAGGAGAGATTCCAAAACAGCTCTTGAAGAACTTATACATGCTGGGACTCTCAAAGAATATCTGTCACCAAATACAGAAGGCAGCCGTCTTGTCAACATGTAGCATTATGAGGAAAGTTAAATGTAGAAAAATAGAAAATATTATTGTCTTGCTATAAGCCGACAATAGTAAAGGTCAACCGGATAACCGTCAAAAACAAACTAAATTTTAATTTATAAAATGACGAATTACAAATATCTTAAAATAATTTTAATTCTATGTAATGTATGATTATTACAGCACTGAAGAAAAATTCCCCAAATTCCCCTGATTTTTGTAAAAGCTTTATATAATTAATTTTTATAGATGTATATATAATTACATATCTTTACTTTTAAATATTATTGGAAGCAATTGATAATAAAAATGTTACAATTAACTTATGTTAATGTTTTTAATACCTAGTAATGTTTATTTATATTCATAATTAACTAAGAATTATGAATTTATTCTTTCATTTAGGACTTCACTCTCTATATTGAAAACAAATATTACTCAGACAGTTACTAAAACAAACGTGACTTTGACATGCTGCTATAACTGGGAAAAATACCCTCATGGTTACCAAAAATGGTAGGAAAAAGATTACAGGCTGGCCAGATTTATAGACAGGCTAAAAAATGTCAGCCCGAATTTTGCTATTAAATTAATTTCTAAAGGTCCATCTAAGCATGAAAAGAGAGCGTTGTAAGGTGAGATGGAGGTAGTGGCCACAGGCCATCGGAAAGGAGACAAATCTGGAAATCGTGCACGTGGTTACTGTGATTTGACGTTTTATATAGAATAAGATCATCATTAAGTAAGTACCTATTTGAGATAATATAGCTTTCAATTCATTATTCTTTAAATGTGTAAATTGTCACATGAGGCAATATCGGTATAATATTGTCTTGTAATGTATTTCCTTTAACTAACAACAAATTAATAAAATAGATTATTTATTCGTTTCGCCTCAGTTTCCTTCCACTAGGCATTTGTTTAAACTCATAAGAAACTAAAAACACTTTATTTACGAATAATAGTACAACTGCAAAAATATATAGAGTAAATGTTTATTTATAACTTCTGTTTTATGTATTTTGTGTTCGTCCGTGAAAATGTCACCATTTATAATTTTAATAATGTATAAGTTTTCTGTATTGTTTTACTCTGCTTAAAAAAATATAGTAGAATATAAAGTGGAAATATTTCCGGATCAACTCTCTAATTTTTCATCTATAAACGCCCCAACAAATTCTCTTTTGCAATTTGTTGGAAGAATTTGAGGAATAAAATTCATTGGAAGAGGTTTAATATGCTGGCTTGAGCTCCTCATAGTCGCGCCGAGACGCTCCAAAACTTTTTAAATGAAATTCGCAAAGAAAGAAGAGTTCTGGTCGGTGCTCAAAGAGCGATCTAATGTGAGGTAAATCTATTTGCGGGTCCTCTTCAGACACGGAATTTCTGATGCATGGGATAAAATTGATGGTGAATATTTTACACATTGCTTTTATAAGGATTCACAAAAGGAAATAACTGAGAATTACGTGAGGTTTTAGTTTACTTCATGCATATATTATTGTTGGTTTCTGCCGTACAAGTAATTATATATTTAACTGGAAATCCTTTCAAAACTGGTTTAGTGGTCTATTAGGTTTAAAATAATTTTCAATATTCAATTTTCAGTATCAGTTCATTACTGTATACTGTATTTTATCCTCATATTATTCTGATTTGTTCCGACAGGTACTTAAATTACTTGAAACTCTCTTAGAGCATGTGGAACTAGAGAACCATATAGCGTATCATAATATTTGGAGAGATTGGCTTAGCTTGTTGTAACTTCAATGTAGTGGAATGCTAGCTATATATAAAATTTTGATAAATGAGCCAGTTAAAACTAAGCTAATATTTACATCAGGCCGCTGTCAAATCTTTAATCAAACATCTTTGATAGTGTAATATTTAATTTTTGATAAAATATTTCTTAAACATATATTTTTGATCACATTTACATGCATCGTCCAATGTTTTATAAAATATTTTTGAGGTTAATTATCAGTGAATTGTACGGCAAAAATTTTATTATTTGAGTATGAGGACCGTTGATTTTGTATAATGTTATATATCAAATGGAGATAAGGTTAATTGCCTACAATAAAAATTGTTAGTATCATTGTGTGGAGGTATAAAGACTGTTTAAGAAAACCCGGCAGATTGAAAACTTAATTAATAAATATACCGAAAAAGTTAAAACTATTTTTTGTGTTGTTAAATAGTGAGCTATAAATCATATCACAGATCTATATAGGTAATGAAGCGCATTGTTGTAGTTGGACCCTCTATATTAAGCAATTTTTTCATTTGAGTATTTTTTAGCAATTAAAATAGACAATTATATTATCAACATCTATAATGTGGCCTTATCCATTCCAAAATAATTCTTTTCTCATTCTTGCCTTCTGTCTCAGCTTTTTTAATAAGTTGAGGTCAGGGTGCATTAAGGAGGTTGATTTTGCAGTGATAGAAACTTTGAATATTTGACTGATTATGCGAAAGAGGGCGTTAACAATAAGGAAAAGCCGTTTTGATGTATTTACAGGGTGTTCGTAACGGTTTTTCTTTTGATTCATTTGAAGTCAGTTTCTGAGATAATTTAATTTGTAGGAAAATATCCCAATGCAACTATGAATTCATAAAATTTCGAAATTCTATCAGCTATATTTAAGACTGACGGCTTTTTTTTTCTTATATATTATGCCTGAACCTGTGAGTTGCAGACATACGAAGTAGTTATAAAACATACCTTATATTTTTGAGTTTTAAACGAATTTACCATAAAATTTATGCAATTCCATTTAAAATAATAAATTTATAGTATAAATGGAAGTGGCCAATAGTTTGAAATTAATTTAGTGAAAAAGAGCATTGTGGAAAACACATTCAACAAAAAATTTCAAATCTCAAACATTTGTTTATACAAGAAGCTTCGATCATGATTTCAATGTTACGCCAATCTGTAGATGACATATAAACATAAGAAAGTAGTTTCATCAAAAATTGTCATATTCAATTGCATTTCATTTATTTATTGCCGCTAAAAACTCTAATTTATCTACCAGAAAATAAAACAATCAAGTGGTGAGTCAATTATTTTTAAAGTTACAGATATACAATCAATACATAAAAATTTTACAACTAACACAATTACTATTGATTGTTTCTATCTGTACCAGGGTGTACACCCTGTTCCGTACCTACTTGCTTGAAAATTTATTTAATTTTATTAAAATGTAGACATTGTTAATTTTTTATGAATAAGTGAAAATCACATTTGTTTTAGTGAAAGTGAAAGCAATTAATATATGTTACTACATATATGTTACAATACACACATACACACCCCCTAAAAATTAATTAGTACAAAAAACAGTTCTTGTTGTAGTTATTCAGCTGACCATCTGCCCCCTTAGGAAAAATCCCTGTATGCCTATGACAAACACATTACAAAATTAACATTTAATTTTTCATGTTTGACATTTTGGACACTGAATTGCCACTCTGGGAGAACATGCGAACCTTTTACACAGTGGTTGAATAAAATTGTTTTACACCAAAAATCTAAAATTTAATGGATTATCACAAAAAGGAAATAATTAAATCTGAGTTGCTTAATTGTAATTATACAGTGTAAAAGAATCATAACTTGTCTGAAATTGTATAAACCCATTTATTTGTTATTAAGTGTTATATCAATAGTATTTGTTACCAATTAAAATTAATCAGAATTAAACCTATTAGACTGATTCATTGTAAAGTTTTATATTTGAATAAACTATGAGTTTTGTAAAATAAAATACATGTCTATTTTCTGCAGATTAAGGTTTTTTAATTCTGTTGAGCTGAATCTAATTATACATCACTGTGGCTTGAAGTTTCTCACAACTTGAATCATTATTTGGACATGTTCAAACTAAAATTATAAATAATAATCAAAACCTTTGTAATTATTTGGTGATTATTTAACTTGCCTATTTGTTCTGAACCTGTATTAATGTATTTCCTAGTTAACGGTACATTTTTTTGCATATAGACTGCCTGTTAACACCAAATACGTCCAATAATATATCCAATAGAATGTCACTATAAAATTTTTTCAGGTTACTTCACCTGTCAGAGATATTGAATACTCTCTTCGAGGTGTCATTCCTTTGTTCGCAAGACAATATATATTATATATCAATATAATTGAATGTCCTCTCGAACACTTCTTTATGCATTTGATGCATTTCGTTAAATTTGAAGACAATCTGTCCTAGGAGTTGAGAGAGAACAGCAATTACACGGAACGGCTCCAGATTCGGAACCTCTGTGTTCTGATTCTCTCGAAAATCCTAGATGTCGGTCTTACATCTTGCGTCTTCAAATTTAACGAATTGCATCAAATGCATAAAAAAGTGTTCGAGAGGACATTCAATTGTAGGAAGCGCAACTGACGAAGGTTCCCTAACCAGAAACAATATGTATTATATTGATATATAATATATATTGTCTGCGTACAAAGGAATGACACCTCGAAGAGAGTATGCTTTAAAATATTAATTATAATCAACACTCGCTCTTTATTTCCTTATTACTATGCAAAATTTGTGTTCGCTTTTAAAACCGTCGTTGGCCTACCTCCTTAACACACCCTGGTTCAGGTGTAGTAGTTAGCAGAATATTAACTAAAAAGCATGAAATAATTTTTGCTGCAACAATTAAATACTTTTTCTGAAGTCGGTGCCAATTTGAACAGCGAAGTTGCGAAGTAGAACTTATCAACGTACTACCCAAAATAGTTTCACTTTAGATTGGCACCGACTTCATAAAAAGTATTTAATTGTTGTAGCAAAAATTATTTCTTGTTTCTTAGTTAATTTTCTTTTGAAGTCGGTTTTTGTTTTTTAAAAAATGTATTTATTTGGATATAAAATTATTAAGCTACTTAATTTGATTTTGGTCATTTTGTTAACACATGGTTAATTTTTTCCACTTTCTGTTGTTTCTGGTAATCTTTATTATGCACTCAATCAATTCACCTTAATCTCTCTATTTGTTAACCTTTGTTGGTGTTGCTCATTTGCTATTTCCAGTTTTGAATTATTTCATATCTTTTAATATTAGTTATTAACATTTTATTTTAAATCCCATAGTATATTCACTTCTCCTTTTAAATATATATTTTAATACTTTATCTCAAATACTCCAAATACCTATTTCAAATTATAAAATCTTTTGGTGTATATTATTAAATATATTTGTTGCAAAAAACCATGCTTTATTCTAAAATTTTTATAAAATATTTTATAATTTTCATTTGAAAGATTTTTTTTATTTTTCAATTTTAGTATAGTTTGCTTTGTTGTGAGATACGAAGTAGTGTAGAAACAATATTTTGTCTTCCTTTTGATGAAGTGTCAGATTTTGAAAAGAAGGTATCATAATTGCTTTGATAGATTTTGTTCATGTGATTTCGATGCTAAGAATCACAGGCCTTCCACACATCCCGACGCCCTAATTGGGTTTCCAATAAAACTCCTAGATGCCGATATTCAGTTGTCGATAAAATGCTAGAGATCCAATAATTAGTAACAACTGGTAAAAGTTGCAGAAATACAATCCCAGAAAACTTTAAAAATTATACACAATAGGATTACAATAATACATAATTGGTTTATTGATCAAAAAATTTAATGGAGACAGCAACAGTGGCAACATATTTAGAATTTTCATAATTGGCTGCCTCATAATGTAGGTACCATAATAGTACCATAGGTATTTGGATAATACTTGGACAAATTACGAAAAATTGTCCTGAAAGTTGGTTACCCTGAGAATAAGGTCGACCCCTTCTAACTTCGAGTTAAAATATTTTAGCACCAGATCAAAATGCACAATACATTTATTTATACAGAAACAAACAGACCATACTCTACATATAAATTTCTTGATATATCAGTTATAGAAAGTTCTTGGTATCTATGTGTTATTATAACTGCACATTAAATGTGTTTTCATTTTAATTCCAAAAATCATTATATCAGTTCACTTCCTAACACATTAATCTATTTTGATTATTTTATTTTGTTCAAATTCACTATTATTTTATTTCATCCTGATAAACCTATAAAATAATTTTATACAGATTATTTACTAGATTTATTTTGCAACTGGAATAATCTGATTTGACGCTGTTAATTACTGACACTAATAATTAATATTATTCATTTATGCCGTTGTTTTGATGTCATTCAAAAAGCGAAATAGTGAAATTTTAACATCCTGATATAATACAACGCGAACGAAACTCATTTACTATATCGTCGATAATCCGAAAATAACAGCTAGGAAAATTATGCGAGATAAATTTGAATTCCCGGTTACATTAATTATAATTTGACTAAAAATTTAGGCATTTGCCGTTAGGAAACTAATAGTAATTTATAATAGAAAATGGCCAACTCATTAACCTGTATTTAGTCACGTATATCAGAGTTCAGTGAAACTATTGTCCCAAACCAGTGGGTTACGGAGACAATACCCTTCTAAGATCTAGTTAGAAGATAAGTTGCTACTGAACTGGAAGTAAAGCTATTTCTTTATTACCTTCTGATTTTTACCCTTTTCCATCTCCGAGTGAAATTTGGACTTTGATCTCACACATCCCAAGTCTTCATCCAACTCCCCGTCTATTAACTCCTGAAGTAGGTGTAACGACGAACAGCCATAATTTGGGAGACTAAGATCAACTGTAGTCTCTGCAAAATTATGTACTGCCTAAGATAGCTATCAAGTAAAGTCAAGAGCAGTGGGAGCTAACAAATCTCGGATCAATAGGGGCTGCCCTCACAAACAATAAATGCTTATTACAAATTACAATGTTAGAACTCGGCTATCAAATAATAATGTGCTTAAAATGGAATATAACCTGAGCTACAAATTTTATTTTCTAGATTTGAACAAAGTTGGAAAAAGTATATGAACCAGGGAGTCTGAAAATGTGACAATCTGAAGGTAGTGTAGAATCAGATAACGAGAGATAATGCAAAATGAATTATATCATAAAAACGGAAATAAATTAGTTACGAAGCTAAGACCCCAAGAGAAATCGAACTTAAGCCAGAAACAGTATAGTTCATGGATAAATGGAGAACAACACAACAAGACAATTTATTTTATCGCGAAATGTATTCCGACATCCAAGAGTTTCAGGAAAATCTAGCTCACAGAGACTCCAAATCGGGAGTCGTACTGTGTGTAACGCCGTTTCCCTGTGATTCTAGGATAGATATCAAACGAAAAAATTCGTAGGTTCACTAAAACCTGTCAAAGAAATTACGATACTAACTATTCGACATTTTTCAGTCCAGTGAACGCTCTCTGCGAGCTAGATTTTCCTGAAACTCCTGGATGTCGGAATGCATTTCGCGATAAAATAAATAAGTTCAGTTATATGTACTATATACATAAATAATTATTTGAGAATTCCATCAAACGAGGGGAGCGCAAATGATAAAGGTTCTCGACTAGAAACAATATATTGTCTTGCGTTCAATGGATTGAAAAATCTCGAAAAGTATCGTAACACCAAGACAAATCAGAATATAAAAATATTGTTATATACTTCGTGGGTTCAATTAAAATTTAAAAACTAATATTCACTACCACTTTCTAGAACGTTTATTTACATCAAATATATACAACAGCTGATTCGAATATCTGAATAATAATTCTACATAAGCTCTTCGCTGCACTAACCAAGGGGTTTTTAAAAACAGCATCGAAAACTCTCGTACAATCCATTATCAATTCTGTCAGCTGCCGAGCCATTTCGAGATCAATTTTTCCTAAAAGCGATCGATGTTGTACTGGAATGAAACCCAGGCCGGCTTAAAAAAATTTCGTTACAATATGAACCGCACTGGGAGTGCTAGCTAAATGCAAACTAAGGATACCGCAAATAAAGTATCAGTGAGAGAAATAACTCAAATTATTAGAGAAATCAAGACTTTTATGAGCAGCTCTGTACCTCTACCACACAAAAACCTGAAACTGCTGATTGAAAGATTCTAAAAATCTAATAATAACAATAAATCGACTTTATTTCATATATTCCAAAAATATTTTATATACAAATACAAAATTTTTAAAGGGCATAAAATTCCACAGCAAACCGCTTAGCAATAGTTAATAGGCTATAACTGACATGATTTGAGCAGCAAATCCCAAGAAGTAAATTATTTAAATAATAAGAACCCAGAAAAATATGATTTTCTTTTAAAGGAATCTTATAAAGTAATCGTAATACATCAATGAAAAAGTTGTAAGGAATCAGAAAACCTTGAAAATGAGCGTTTACAAGTCTCAATCGGAGGATTTTTCGCTCAGAAAATTCAGAAAAACCGGCAAAAATGACTTTTAAAAAATGATAACTTTTTTGTAAGAAAAAACTGTTCATTTTCCGCTCAAAACAACATACATCTAAATAATTGTTGGCCCCTAATAGCGAGCAACCAAGCTTGCACAAATTCTCCTTAAATAGCTTGACCGTCGACTGACGCTTTGCCCCCCACCTTTCATGTATTTGTGACTATAATGCCATTTTCACAATCGTTTTAAACCACCTTTACGGAATTTTAAAAAATATTCTAGGATAGATTTTACGGAATTTAATAAGATCCACGTAACCCTCCTATATAAAGAGCGTGGTTATGCATTTGTAAAATATCCATTTAATTTTTTTACATTGCAAGTCTGCAAAAACCGTTTTTCATAATAGATAATAGTAACATTATAAGTTGTCATTTTGCGGAAAATTAATATTTTAATTTTTATTACAAGTAATGATTTTTTGAAAATAAATCAAATTTCCCCGATTTTGTACAACTTTTCTATTGACAAATTCACGATTCCTTCATTGATGTAAAAGCCTGCGAATAGGTTCGAGACATGACCCAAAGACGAGAGTCTTGCCATTGACTAGTCATACTTAACCCTAAAATGCATGTATTAAGTATTGCTACTTAAAATTGGGAATTTTGGTTTAATAATAAATATGCGTCTGGTTGCACATTTTTTAAATTAAACAAATAATGAATTTTTAAGAAATTAAGGAGTTTTATAATTTCCTCCGAGCATAAATTTGTAATTGCTCTATTTAAAAAAAATAATAGGCAGCTATATCTATTTGAAACATCAAGTATCTGGAATAGTACAACCTTGAAGATTGCCACATTTAAAGAATATTTCACTGATATGGATTTATATAATTTAATCGTAATCATACTAAATAATTTTTTCTGCCAAATACTTTCTTATTACATTTTTATAAATTTAAACATATTCATTTTAAGTAGAAGATGTCTTCTATAGAATACTTCAAAGTGTGAAAAGGAGTACAGAACTTCAAGCTCTAATTGGAGAAGCCCTTAAAATGAATTTTAGAAACATTACACTTTCCTGTGACGAGTCTTTTGTACGAAAAATATAAATTGAGATCACAAAGAGAATATTTGCTAGACATCCGACAAATAAGGAGAAGCTGATAGCCAGATAATTAAGAAGAAATGAACATAATTGCCAATGTAACAACCGGCATCACTCCCAAGGTAATAAAATCTAAAAAAATAACAGTATTTTATGTCTAACTCCATACCTTCAGCCCTGGGTATAATGAAAATTCTCTTAAGGCATGCTCAAATATTAATTACTGAAACTATCTTTAAGTCAAATACTGTTAGCATCTAAAGTATTTGTTCCAAATAACACGGGTGATTAAATACTGAAGTTAGCAGCATGTACGGTAAAGAGAACGCTTGACTTCAGCCAAATTTTACTTGACATCGTTCCCATTAAACAGCACTTCATTAAGTAAGGACTTTAACAATATATTGTATAGTTAGCGAAATTTGTATGAAACTGTACGAAACGTTGTTGCAGTTTAATGGACTATTTTAAAGTTGTAAATCAAGTGATTAATTTGTGTGGGACTGTCTGCAAACACAAATAAATTCAACAGAATGTAAAATTATTCCTATGAAATATTAAACAATTTTAGCCTGCAATTAGGTATTGATTTTTAAGAAATTATATATATTCATCAAACATTTTCGTTGTGTTGGATTTAAGCATGTTTCATAATTGGTCATATTGTTCGGTCCTGTGCTCCTAGGTTTTGGTTAAGTCTGGTAGTTTGCCGTGGCATCATACCATCTTTATGGAGGATTTTTTATCTTGAGTTTAGTCCCAATCAAATTATTTTGGGACGTCGTCTGACAACTGCCACTTCAGAGCACATACTCTTTTGGTGGCAACCTCAACCAGAGTTCCCTGTCTTTTTCAAAGGTTGGTTTCGTGGTTTTCAATGTAATGACTTAAATACTTCTCAAGACCTTTGCTGCACTTGTATCTTCTTGAAATTGTTTAATTAAAGCCTAAGTTAAGCAACCAAGTATTGTAATTGGAAGGATATATCCCTTTGTAGATTTTAGTGTTATCTGTTGTCATAACATTACCGAGTTAGCCGTATGCTACCCACCTGAACACTATGTCAAAAGTTTATTTTGCCAAGTGAATATTATTTATTTGACATTCGCGCTTCGGTCATGAGTCCCATTAGCATTACTTTCAGCTTTTGTAATACATGTGCAAATCATAAGTTGGTTAGTTTTTCATAATTAATTGTTAATTGTTATTACCCTATGATTGAGAAGTTGACTCATTGCTGTCTTAAACTAGCTTTTTTAAACTGTCGAAAACTATAGAGCGTAGTTCAATATTGTGAGGTATGTGAAACGTAATTGGCTATTTTCTCCCAGTGTAGATAGTTGCTTACAATAGGGATATAGGATATATAGATCTACAGTTTAATTTTTTCCATATTAAATCCAAAAAAGTACCATGTTAAAGATTTCTAATTTAAATTTACTGTATATTATTATTATTATTATTGTAAACAGGGCTTAACTTATATGTTGGTATTTTTAACAGATATTCCTCTTAAGGTGGTAGCAAATGTAATAAAAATCGACTGGGAATTACCACATCAAGAAAATAGGATAATAACAACCAGAGTCAGGTTAGGAATTGTAGACCAAATACTCATCATGCCACACGAATAATTAACACTTGATATTTTGGGTAAAAGAAAGCATATGATATCACGACCTTGGAAAAAATTTTCAAGAAATTAATCAGTATTTCCAAATGTTCAGGAAACAGCATACAAAAAAATAATACAATTATCGATGGAATTGTTTGGAGATGTTTTCAGTATGGACTGAGGTGAAGATCCCCTGTCCAGATTTCTCTTCACTCCAGTACTAGAAGTGAATATGAAAGAGAGGTTTCAACACTAAAACTTTAATAAGCCGCTCCAAACTCTGGCCACGCCAATTATATTACAGCAAGATTTAAGTGATGTTAATCTTGGGGCGTGTAAAAATTGAAGCTGGTTATATCAATAAGTATAAGCTTAAACCCTAAGCCACATCGGACACTGTTTCTGAAAAGAGATTGGAGTAATAATTTTTTTTTGGTAATAAAAATGCTCAATTAATTTGCAATAAAATATGGTACCAAGAATAGACCGAAATCTTACACCCTTTTTCTCGTAAGGGGGTGCGCAATTAAATTTTATTTGGGCAATACATGTGTAAATAATTAGCAATGAATAATGCACCAAGAACAGAATGACACCTTTTTTAGTTATATCGGACATGCCTTAAACCTTAAGCCACATCTGACACTGTTTCTCAAAAAAATTGGAGAAATAAATTTTATTTTCGCACAATAAAGTAGCAATAAAATATGCACTAGGTACGGATTTGGCGATGTGCATTGTCCCATTTGATTTAGAAGACATGTTATTTTCCATATTCTATTACAGCTTTCATGTTATTCCCATAGTTATACTCAATATCTATTGAAGTTCATTATATTAAATATTTCTGCCAGTAAACTTTCATAATTTAATATTGTAGAATTTTCAATTTTTTTTCTCCATCAGTTGCATTAATGCAACCACATAATTACATGGTTTGTTAAACTCCATGGATATTTTAATAGATTTCATATAATAAATATTGAAAGTATAGTATTTTTTTTAATTCTTGTCACTTATTTAATATTGGTATTTGTTTTCCCCTAGAAAATAATTCTAAAGGAAGAATATGGCTCCAACATAATATTCATCACAAATTACTTTTCTTATCACTACAACGTTATTCTCAGTTGATAATAATTTAAACAGTGATCTTCTTGTAAACGAACGGTTATATTTTTTAAAAAGTAACATGCTTGCGAAATAAAATGAAATATGTTACCTGTGGGAGGTCACGTCAAATGAAAGTTTTCATGAAAACAAGATTTGCTTTAACATATATATTAAAAAGAAAGTGTTTTCCTTTATTTCAAAAAGAATTAAAACTGTTGTTTTGTCGCAAGTAATTTACGTCAGGTTGAGCGAGCTGTTTAGATAAATTACTAATTTATAGTAGTGTGGTAGATAGCTTCCCAGTGGAGAAATTATTTATATTTTTGTTTTGTTAATTAAATAATGAAATTTTAGGTTAATTATATACAGGATGGCTGACAGTTTGTTTGACCTATATATGACAAACAATTTACACCTGAAATTTCAAGTAGCCATAGAGAACGAGTGGTTCTTAAGCTATGGAGATTTTGACAACTTTTGGTTTTCAAAATTGTTACAAAATAATTGAAACATTTATAATCTTCGATACATGAAAACGAGAAAACCAGCTTCCACAAATACCGACTACCAGACACTAGTAACCCAACATTTATTTAACAAATGGTTAGTCTCTGTGGAAGGTCACCCATTTCAGGTAATAGAGCCCAATATGTGCCTTTTATTCTGCAAATTGACTCGGGATCACGCTCCAAGTATATACAGTGATGGCTGTTATTTCCCCTCACTCAATATTAACTTTCAAATGATACAAGATATCGATCTCGAACCAAAACTAGGTTAAATGGTATCATAGTTTTGACATAAAACTGACACGAGCCACATTATCAAATATGCATTTGGTAAAATAGGCACCTTCAACTTTTTTCTGAATGAAAAAGGTCGTCTTGTGATTTCTCGTTTATGGTAATTTTTATTCTGTTATTAAATTGATTGGTAAAATCCGATGAATAATTATAAAGTTATGAGCGATTCATTTAATGTGTTAATTTTCACTTATGTCTTATGCTTAAAATAACATGACATAACATGATATCTGAATTAATGTATTAATTTTCTATCTTGAAATTGAACTCTTACATTTAAAAATATATGTCTGGTGGGAGATTAGCCTAAACGTCGCTTATTCTACTTCATAGCTTCTCTAATGATTCGAGTTCCGTAACGTTGATTTCAAATATGTCTATAAAAATAAATTTCACTTACATCTGTTGAATAAGGTAGCCATTCTATAGTACAGCGTCCACCAGTCCATCGATTATAATAAGTTTTTCTTTTAGCCAATCCCGAACCGGTCTAAAATATTGCACAAATTCTTCTCGAAATCCGACAGGATTGTAATTACTATTTCTTCAGTCATCAGATGGATTTGAATTGCCGAATTAAGACACAGAGTTCCTGTCAAATACTTATTCAGAAATGTTGACCTTTCAATATTGCTTCCTAGTATTTCTGCCCATACATTAACTTTCTGAGGGGTCTGAGAGTTGGAGTACAGAAAAAGAAAACAGAATTGCATCAGATCAATACCTCACATTTTGTTGGTTTACAGTTCCATTTAAAATATAAATAAGTCCATTCGTTACTAAAACAAACAGACAACTGATCCTGCATTAGACGCGAAATCAGTAAATCGTAAAATTTAATCTTTCGGTCAAGGTCATCTTCTGTTAGTTAATGCAGTATTTTTGGTTTGTAGGTATGAATCTTATGCTTTTTCAAAAATGTCTTCACCGTTGTTTTTGAAACTTCACAACCTAGGGCAACTGTGGGAGTTAAGTATATATTATTACTCACAGGAGACCCGACAATGTCTTCCTATTTTCCTTCTGAAATTGATGGTCTTCCTGCTCCCTTATTCTGCATACACTTCCAGTTGTGTGAAATATTCCAACTATTTCTGTATATGTGATTATTAAGATTACGATTAGTATGTAATTTCTACCAATGTACACTCTAAGGGTGTCGAATTTTTCACCTATGGACTAGGTATCTGGCTAGCTGTTGCATCGATTTTACTTGCTCAGATTTTGACCTCCGTTTATTTTGAGAACAAGCACGAAAAATTGTTCTAAACCAAAACCGATTTGTAGACAGCAATATACAAAGAGGCCTAACGTAAAAACCGAGACCAACAGACGAGAAATAGGAGACACCAATAAATACGGCTTATTTACCGTATATCACAGGCACCCTTCGTATTGCGAAAGTTCTACGACAGAAAAAGCAGCACAGTGTTAAAGAATCGGAAAACCTTGGACCATTTTAGAACACATACAATGAAGTCAAGACCTTATCAAATTGTTACAACCCACCCGGAAATTACCAAACAGCAAGCGTGCCCACTAATTTCAAGAAATAATCAGACGCGACCGCCTACGGAACCAACTTATAACCGTCGAACAGCGATCAGGCTACTGTACATCTTAATATTCAACCAGAAGCATGAGCTGTCCTATACTTAACAAGATATAATTTTACAATCAAATTTCTTGGACATTACATTAAAAATAGTCATGAACGTACCCAGGGGGGACAGCTACCTGAAAAACCTGCCATGAGCCAATAAAGCTTCCCATAGAATTACTGACTTGCCCCCCCCCTGGTCCAAAAAATTTCTAATTTGTCCCTTTCTAGAATTTTTTTCCAATTTGCCCTCCTCTAGGACTTTTTTGTTTCTAATTTTTTTCTTCTAGGCTTTTGGAGAACTGTGATCCCGGGAGGAATCAGATATCTGATACATTTAGTACCCGCGAAAACTTGAGGACGAATATTAAACTTTTTTCAATTTTGCTAGCAACGGAGTGAGCTCTTGAATCCCAGTTAGAGCATTTATTATTAAATTAAGACGCAACTCTAACTACTATTATACATCTTTCAAATATATAAATTAGCCTATTGTCAATTGTATTTAAGTAGAATGAAAAAAGTCTCGATAATGGGATAGCTATAATTATACAAATATCAATCCCAATTTCAATTACCGTTATGATTGATATTTATTTAGTCTACCCTTAGTGAGTTGGTTCTTTGGTAGAGTATTTACTGTTAAATAAAATCCAAAACTTAAGTATTACAATATATCTCGCACAACTTGACGAATAAGTCTATTCTCAATTACTAATAGTGTATTAAGAAACTGGCTCGAAGTTGAGATATCTAAATTTAAATAAATATGGAACCCAAACATTTATGAGACCGTGTTATATAGGCTTCAGTTACTCTCATCAATGGTATGGGGGAAATTTGGCGAGATGTTTTACATGATGATTTTCTCTATATTCTGCAATTTTGTTTACAAAGGAATGACGGATTAGTTCTCGTTAGAATATTTATACTTAAATAAAATGCAAACTTAAGCATATATTTCTCACAACCTAATCTTAAATCAAATCTGATACTTTATCAAGAGTTGGGGATTTATAATGATTAACAAAATGATTCGCCAAGCATAAGAACACTTAAGCAAATTATATTTTTATAAATGGACAGGAAGACGGCTTTTCCTGAACGAATAGAAATTTATGTCTTGGTGTAAGAACTTTTTGTGAGCAGCTTCGAAACCAGGAGAGCAATTAAATTATTTAGATGGGGCATTTGCGAATAAAGGGCTAGCGTCTTGCGAAAGTTTAACAGAACAAAAGCCCGGCAACTTTACGACATTATACAAATCTTTATTTGTGTATTGGTTTTAAAACGCTAAACGGTAAAGAACTTGCCAGATAATGTCAATTGTAAATTTATACAACTGGCTCAATCACATCCGAAAAACGAAGCAACAGGAATTCTTATTGTAAAAGAAATGAGTTGTAGTAATCAAATAATTTATTTTAGACATACTTTTTGACTGTAATTTCAATACCTAGTGCCGTCAGAAAAGCAATCGCTGCATGCACTATTGATGATAAAATGTATTGAAAATTCTAATCCATACAAGAAAGCAAGACAAGATTCTTAAAGGAATACAAATATCGTGACAAAACTAAAAAGAGGAGGCAATGGAAACAATAAAAGGCTATTTCAGTCAACTGGGAGCTGCTTCTACATATCATTGACAGCTTCCACCCACCAAGTGAGATAACATGATGTTCTCCAGGCATATATGCTCTATGCTTTGAACCCATACATGCTTAGAACATATACTTTTGTAGGTAACCCGCAATGGACAAATAGCGTCCCAAGAGTAAAAAGAGGTACGAATTAACTAAATACTGCACATAGCTCATTGGATGCAACTCCCAATCGCCATCTCTATTGCCCTGTCTTTCTATCTTTGTCACGATATTTGTGCATCGCAGGCTACTACCTCCAGAAGCACAAGCTCTTTGCATACATGAACATAGAACCATAATTTTTCTATGCCCAAATTATGCAAATTCGGTACTTGGTGTCACGACGAATTTCAGCGCCATATTAATCAAGTAACTTTGTTACTTAAAACAATAATTTTCTTTTGCAATGATTACCAAATTAATTGGTATTTCTGAACATAATTTACAAAAAAATTGTCAAAAAACTGTTTTAGGATTTCATCAGCTCGAACCATATTTTTAATACAGTCAAATACCCAATTGTTCACTTCTATCAATTATTGCATTTTAAGTGTTATTTTCTGTTCTATGGATTTACTTCCCTCTGTCAGAGAACACCTATTGTCAAAGGGAATGCACGGCAAATATAGCAGTTTAGATCATTTACCATCTAGATATAGCCTGTCAAACATAAAATCATGGCAACGCTAGAAAGAGAGGGCAACAGAGACAGTAAGAGGCTATTTCACTTAGTGGGTGGATGGTCGGAGGACGCAGCCAATGAACAACATGCTTTATTGGAAGCAGCTCCCAACCGAGTGAAATAGCCTCTTGCCCTCTCTATTGCCCTCTCTCTTCTTCGTCTTACCACGACATTTGTGCACTGCAGGCTATCTCTAGAAAGTAAATGCTCTAAGTTAGAAACAAATATCAGTACATAGGAACGCAATCTATGAATGTCACTGTTTGCCAACCGCCTTCAATCGAAACTTATTTGATTGAAAGTTCTTGTATTTAAATCGATAGAATGTCAGGATTATTAGATCGTATGATTTATTCTAGAACACCAGAACGTACGATTTATGAATATGCAGTTCAATGGCAACTCGGCAGATTGCCAGCCGAAAATGTGGAGCAGTCGAGTAAAAAGGGATAAGTGCCAACCTTCCTAAAAGACTACAACCAAATAAATTTTAAGTTGTTTGTGATAACATGATGAAGGTAAAATATAGAAGACTTTTCTATATTCTGTCATGTATGTAAGGTTTCAACGATAGAAGTATCAAAGAATAATTCAAAAGATGCCACACAGGATATGTTTTAATGCAATTACAGACCAGCTTTATTTACAGCGTAATAAATTTAGCAAAGCCGAGTAAATCAGAATAGGCATCCATCTCCCTGTTAGTTTCATTGTGTTTATTTCTCGTGGACGATTTTATAATCATCAGAATAAAAAATGAGATTTATGAATCTGATTGTTTTTCGGTACTATGGAAGTAGGTACTTTCATCTGAATTTGTTTGCATGACTGCAAGTTGGGTTCCAAACTGAGTAACTTCGGCTTTGTTGTTGAACAAGTATTTGTTCATCAATTATTAAAACGTATTGTTTAATTTGTTTCGAAATTTCTAGAAATATTTGTCGATTTTTGGAGAAAATCACCCTTTGGAACAAAGTGTGTATATTTCAAAACTACCAAACATTTCGGGGTCTAAATCTAACTCCGACTTCAATGGCAATATGTCAAAAAAAAATTGAAATATAAATCCGCTTTCCAAAGTTTGCTGTATTCCCAAAAAATCCATAATTACAATGCAGAGATGCCACAGTCATCAGTCAGAGGACTAGACGACTTATGTCTCGGTTTCTTATGGCTTTTTCAAAAGAAATTGATAGATACTGAAATTAAAAATTGTTAAATACACCAAATAGTTCTTATGAAGTGGCATAGAAATTATGAGTATTAAATCATAAATTATTTCTGAAACAATTAAGAGCTATAATTTTTTAGACAATTTACTCTTTATTGTTATAACTTTTATTTCCTATGTTGAACTTATTGTTTTCAGACAATTTAAGTTAACTATCTTATTCACTAGTGATGGAAGCATAAAACTAGGTATAAACTATCTGATCAAGAACAGCAAGGATGCTAACCCCAAATCTGTTATTATTATTCGAGCTTTGCAGGTCACGGTCATACTTATCAATTTACTTTAATGTAAGTAACAATATCTATTATATTTTTAGTTTATCATATTTTACAATACGTTCTTTGGGTTTTCGAACATGAAATTATTAAGGGCTATTTCTTGATAAGACGGCTTAGTACACACCATATGAAGATTTATATATTCGGGTATTATTTCTAATACTGATAACTAATATATTGACAAATTATATCTCAAGATTCATCAAACTAGCTTTTAATAAACACAATTTACATCTCTTGACAAATCAGTAATAGTGTCAAACAAAAACTGTATAAAAAAATCATAATCCATACAATGACATAGGGGGCATGAAAGCGCTAAATTTGATTTACTTGCTTAACGCGCATCTCTCAAATTATGCACTTTTACAAATCTTCAATCCCATCACTTATACCTGACGGTGATGTGCAAGTCCTAATACTGGTGTTGTGAGAATATCTTCAGTTGGTATATATGTCAACTTGTCATTTTCTTCACCAATTGACCTATAAAATGTAGAGATGTGTTTTTCTTCATGTTTTCTTTATGTTTTCTTCGGTATCTCCATTTGGTAACTTCATCTGAGAATCACTGGAAGTATTCACTGGATTACTAAATTCTTCCATGTGAAACTTCTTCAAGAGATCTCTGATGAATGAACTGAATTTCTTCCTGTTCTTGATTAATTCCAACTTCTAAATAATGCCCAGCTAATTTTGGATTTTTTTTTTTTTTGAATTGTTCAACAAGCCTAGTTTTAATATCCTTTAATTTTTGCTTACTCATTGATGTATATAATATATCGTCAACATAGGCAACTAAAATTGTATATTAATCTTCACTCATATCGTAGTGAAAACAATTTTCGCTTGCAGCCGGATTAAGTCTAAAACTCTGCAAAACTCTTCACTTAATTTCTTATGTCATTGGCGAACAATAATTTTTGTAGCAGACAAACCATATCTTCTTGTGCTAACCTTCTGAGCATTTCTGCAGCTCCTTTGCCTAGTTTACTGTTTTTGCCAACTACTACATTCATTTCTTCTTCTAAATATCACTTTAGGTAAACTGCTATGAGCTCTATTTGATAAACTAACAAGTCTTCACAATAATATTCCCTGTCGTTGTGTAAACCCTCGGGCCACAACTCGAGCCTTTCTTCGTTCAGTCTATCCATTGGATTTCAGTTTATTTTTAACAACAATTTTGCATGTAATAACAGCTCCGTCTTTAGGACGATCGACTGTTTTCCAGGTATTGTTTTCAATTAATCCTCGAATTTCTCCAGTAATAGTTTTTATCCATGCAGCTGCTTCGTCTCCAACCTTTGCTTCCTTCAACGTAATATTCACAAAATTTACTTTTTCAATTACATCACCTTCATTTTCTGCAGCTTCAACAAATGATTCTACATCCGTCAGTTCTCCTTGCATTTCAGTGATGTCGTAACTCTCATATTCCTCTTGACGTTGATTAATATTAGCTAACTGTCCAGTATTACAATTTGGTTTACTCTTTGACGATGACAACTTAGTGTTGTTGGAACGGCGTTGACAGTTTGAATAAAGGTTTAGTGTTTACATTTGTGACACACCAAAGGTTCCACAGTATTTCCATTTGCCCCCAAATAATCCCGAACGAACGAAACTAGTTTACAATCCATTTGTTCAATGAAAACCTCTTCTAAATAGTTGTTCACTAAGTAGCCATTCTGCGACGGTGCCCCGTCATGCTGATAAAATAATTCCCGATAATTGTCCAATGGTAAATTTTCCAGATACGTTCAAAATCTGGTAAACTATTCAAATAATGTTCACTTATAAAAATGAAAAAAGCAGAGTATAAAGCAAAAGGTAAAACTTATTTATAATTTTACCATTTAAATTTTCTTCATAAAAAAAGTAGTTTTATCACTCCGACGTTTCTTACCGCACAATAAACATTAAACTGCCAACATTCTTGGAAATTTCTACATCGGAAGTCAGGAGGATTAGAGTCATTCCAATAATGAGAATTATAACTTTTAAATAAAACATTTTTGGTGAATTTACCCTTAACTGACCCAAAGAATATTGTTAAAAAATAAATGTTCTCCTTGATGTTAAAATAAATTCACAGAATTTTACGCGTCTCGGAAAATCAGTAAGATTTTGCACTAAAGAAAAGGAGTGCGGATGAAATTTGTACATTTTCTATATTTTATGAATAGAGCTTTTAGAAAATCCCAATTCTAGTACTGCTTGCCTAATAATTGCTATCGAATACGTTTAAAAGTAAGCCAAAGTTGAAATTTCACTATTATCTTCATCAACAACAGGAATATTTTTCTTAATTGTTGGTTTGACTGATCGAAGTTCTTAAAATTGTCTATTATTCATTTAATTGTTTTCTCTGATGGCCTCTGCTTCTCCTCCTCATATATATAGTTTATTACTCTCGCCATAAATCATAATCATATTGAAGTAATCTTCGTTAGAATAATTGATTCGCGCACGCATTGTTGGCAATTTTGAAAAACAGAGTGACATAGCCTCCAGTTATTTTTCTAACAACCACGGCTAACTTGATTTTTCCAAGTAAAGTCGACATCATATTTTAATGAGCGGAAAACTGTTTTTCATAATTTAATCAAAAGTTATGAGGTTTAGATATAGGGAACGTAATACAAAGTTACCTTCATTTTGAGTTCTGAATAAGATCCCGACAAGAAAATTGGGAGATTACATTTGAAAATTTTGAGTTTTAAGCTCATTGTGAATGTCATTTCACTCTTGTTTTAAGCACACCATGTCGAAAATGGCCTGTTTGTAGCCTTGAGTCTTCCAATAAGACGTGCCAAAAAAACCTTGATTAAGGAAAATTTTTGACATAAAAATGCAAATATCTTGAGAATGGTAAATTTTAGAGATAACATGTGGTTAATAAAATTTATCTATCAATAACATATATAGTTTTCCATTTGTTATAAGAAAGTTGTGGTCTACTTCCGGCATAACCGAAAGTGCCACAGGTTTAAAAATATTTTAGTCATATAGAACCTATCGGCTTGCCCTCGTTGCCAAATTTGCATAATTTCGTTATTTGGAATAATTCAGCGCCAATATAATAACGTGATCATATTAATGAGGGAAGAATTATCGTTGTATTTTTAAGTATTGAATGATTTTTTACCTGCTTAAGGATATCTGGGCAGATCTAACCTTTCAGCCGATTTTCGATTTTTATTTTTATTTTTTTCCTGTTTTTGCTGCTTAGAGTAGTACTTTTCAAGTTACCAAAAAAATTCATACTTGTTAGGGTTCCGTATATACAATATACGGAGACCCTTATAATATCACTCCGGATTTCTGCTTCTGTCACATCACAGCAATTTTCACCTAAACTACTGAATGGAAGAGGTTGAAATCTGGTATCAATATATAGTTTGGTGACCCGATCCGGAGTACATATTGTAAATGAAGAAATTTTGATTTTAGGGGTACTTCTGGGGGGAAAAACTAAAACAATTTACCGTCTCCCCCTCCCTAATCTCCGAAACTACTGAGCCTAAAATTTTGAAAAAAAATAGGAAATATAGAACGTTGCCCAAACTTACAGAATTCAATGAAAATTTAAAAATTAAAAATTTTTAAAACGCATCATGTAATACATCAAATGAAGGGTCTCATTCTGAGGATCACAAATATTTTTTTTCATATTAAAAAAAATTAAACGATATTAACGAAAATATACCAAAATTTATCTCCAAAACTATAAAACGTAAATTTTGAAAAAATTTTGAGGTAGAGAGTCTGACCTGAAGAAAAATAAGGGGAAACCTCTACTTTTAATTTTGGGGGGCAAATTACAGAATTAAATGGAAAATATAAAATTAAAATTGTTTCTAATGCATCATGTTATATATCAAATAAAAGGGCTCATTAAGACGAAAACAAATGTATTTTTTTATATTTTTAAAATAAATTAATTAAAAGATATTAACAAAAATATAAAAAAATTTACCCATTCCCCCCCTTATCTCCGAAACCATAAGCTGTAAAATTTTGAAAAAAAATTGAGGTATAGCGCCTCACCTGAACTTTACTGGAAAAATAAGGAGAAACCCCTAATATTCATTTTGGGGGGCAAATTATAGAATTAAATGGAAAATAAAAAATTAAATTTATTTCTAACGGATCATGCAATATCTCAAATTACAGGGCACATTATGACTCATACAAATATATATTGTTACGAAATTTACCAAAGCCGACCCTGTTTCATTTCAGTACGACAATGATCGCCTTGAGAAAAAAATGGTTCTCGAAATGACTCGGCAGCTGTAGTATTGATGATTGATTTTACTAGAGTTTTCGATGCTGGTTTTAAAAAGGAAGCAGCCCGCGATCGCGAATCATTGATACAGAGACGACTAGCGTATATCGCAATGTTATTGTGAATCAGCTGCTCTGTATAATTTGATGTAAATAAAGTTCTAGAAAAGTGAAAGTGAATATTAGTTTTATAATTTTAAATTGAACCCACAGACTATATAACAATATTTTCTAATTTTTCAAAAATAAATATTTTAAAATATATTAAAAAAAATATTTAAAAAATTACCCATTCCCCCTTTATTCCCCAAACTATAAGACATATTTTTTTTATTTACAGGAAAATTACGATGAAATCTTTAATATTAATATTGGGGGCCAATATATAGAATTAAACGGAAAATAAAAAATATTTTTTTAACCCATCATGCAATATATCAAATAAAGGGGCTCATTATGAGGAATACAAATATATATTTTCATATTTTCAAAATTAATTGTTTAAAAGATATTAACATTTCTCGCTTTATTTCCGAAACCATACTACCTAAAATTTTGAAAATAATTATGGGTACTGGGGCTCACTTGAAATTTATAAGAAAAAATATTAGAAATTCTCTATAGTAATTTTAGGGACAAACTATACAATTAAATGGAAAATAAAAATTCAATTTTCAAACGGATCATCTAATATATCAAATAAGAGGCTGGCTCATTATGTGAATTATAAATATATCATATTTTTATTGTTTAAAAGATATTAGTAAAAATATTAAACATCGATTTAATTCCCATTTGAGAAACTACACTATTTAAATTTAAAAAAATATATTTTATTTGTATTTTTAAATAATTTGAATAATAGATTTAATAATTTATAATTTAAAACTTGACCTATATTGCCCTTTATCTTCCAATCTATTGAGCCTTAAAGTTCAGTCTGTAGATTATAAAAGGCTTCCCTGAAAGTTTATTAGTAAAATAAAACTCTAATTTTAATTTTTGGGGGCCAAATTAGAAAACTAAATACATATTTATCTTGAAGGTGGTACGGAACCCTTAGTATGCGAGTCCAACTCGCACTTGCCCAAATTATTTTTAACCAGTACCACTAAGTATCCAACTACCCCATTTTGTAACACACTAAACTAATAAAAACATTCTTTCATTTTTTTTTAAATTTTTTCTGAACTGTTCTGTGACAAAATGTTTTGAAAAATTGTAAGAATAACAGTAATTTTAGCAAAAAATCACCTTTCGTGAATAATTATTAATACTATTTTAATTTTTTAGTGAATATAGTTTTTGATTGTGAAATGCATTTAACTCTGTCTCAAGAATTCTACTTTTGTTTCATTTTTCAACCTGTAATATTCCATCATAGCTTATGGGTTTCTATTTTGAAGAATGCAAACAAAATGAATTTTCCACCATCATTTCCAAAGACTGAATTAAAAACTAAATTTAATATTAGTATGTATTAACTAATATTAAATTTAGTTGAATTATAGACTACAGAGGCATATGTACATACTGATTAATAACGTTTATAGTACGACACACTGAAAGTAACGATAAGCCGAAATAAAGAGTACAAGTAACTGGTACTCAGCACCAATGTGATGATTACTGACAAGTAATGATAATCTCCATCGCATGTTGAAGCTCTCGTTTGACACAAGTGACTTGTCGCTACATTTTTGAAAGTGGCGTAAAATTCAAAACGATATCTCGTGACCTAATTTATCTCGTGACCTAATTTGAATGCGAAAACGAACATCGCCGTCCACATTATATTATACCAAACGTTTTGAATATTAAGAAGTGTGGGATGTCTGGGAAATGTGATTTCGTGAAATTAGTCGAACAATTGAGAGAAAAACAAACACCATAACTATAAGTCGTGAAGACTATCTTACTACTGATTATTGACTTGAATACTTGTCAGGACTGGTAAATAATTACTTACAACCCTATTTACTAGTCCTGATATTCACCAACTCCACTGTAAGCAACATGGTGAACTATGACAAATTCAACACTTTTGTTGAATACGATAGAAAATGGAATTAGATAAAATATATTTGACAAAATGTACAGTATTTAATCAAATTAATAACTGTTATATTCACCAAATTTATCATTATTGTTACGGGAATTCATTATCGAATGATCGAGAAACATTCTAGAGATTTCCGAGAATAAATATATAAATACGGAGAGCTAGCGAAGGTATTAATCAGTATGCGATAGCCGTATAGTAAACATGTATATAGTTATGCGAATATAAATTAGAATAGTGGAAATAAATCAAAGAAGTTTGACTGTATTTTTAAATAAATCCAAGAACCGGAAGTGTAAATAAACCCCTACCTAGGGCAAAGCTATGTTTAATCAAAAAGTAGTAAATTAAAATTAATAACCGAATTTTAAACTTTGTTGAATGTATTTCAAAAACAAATTCTTACAGAAATAGGTAGCCTTAATTTATTATTATTGATTGATTATTTTCTGTGCCGACTTGAAAGTTGATGTTCTTCAGAAAATAGTGTCTAAAGGTAATGAGGATGTATAGATTTAAATTTTGATTTTTTAAACATTAATTTATTTAACGTGATTAACAAAAAAAGTTTAGTAATAAATATTGAATTTATTTTTTTTAGCTTAGAATATATAGTCCACACAAGATAAGAAAGATTTATTGCATATTTAGTTTGTTTTTTTGCTTAGAATTTATGGTTTTTATTCTGCCAAATTAACAATTAAAGTTTAGGGGGGATTATTATTTATTTTTCATCATTTCTTAAACCATTCCACCAAATACCAAGTGCAAATTTTATTCCCATAATTTATTTTATATTATAAAATTCTGCTTTAATATAACGAATATATATTATAAAAGATTATGCTAATAAGTGGGAACCCATGAGAACCAACTTCAGAAATTCAGAAGTATTGAATTTTGAACCTGAAAACTTATTTTTTATCCGACTTTAAAAAAAGAGAGAGTTATCAATTCGTCGGGCATCTTTTTTACTCTAAAACCCGTTAAGCAATTTTGATGATTTAAATTACATTGTATTAAGGAATATTACAGAAAGTACACATAATTTTCTGTTACGTAAAATTTAAAAAAATAGCTCAATCAATTTGAACATTTTAAATTGTATTCTACAATCATATATTCCGGCTTCATTCCGTATATTTTTCTATAACGTAAATCATAACGTTATTACGAAAAATCTGTAAACGAAAAAAAATTTCTACAAAAATCTCTAAAATTAAAGGGCAAGATCTGCCATAAAAGAATATTGACTGTAGAGTGATTGTAAGTTTTCATAATGATTCCTTTAAAGTCTTTTTTATAAATTATAATACAGTAGGTAGATTCAGAGTTGATTCCAAACATTTTTCTATAATAATATATAAAAATATTTTCAATTTGAAAAGATATATGAGAAAACAGTTATTGATTGCAAAGAGTGTTAAACTATTTCCTTTTGGTTCATTTGAGGTTGATTCTGTAGTAAATATGAATTATAACTAAATAAAATGTAGCACATTTACAAACCAACTACAACTATAAGAGTATTATAGACTGCAATAACAACACCCATTTAGCTGATAATGTTTATGTACAATTGTTATGAATTTGTCTGTATTATCATCAATATGTTTGTTATCACGATAAATAGTTGTTATAGTTATTGTGAGATTAATAGAGTCAGTGTAGTAACCAGTTTTTTAAATAAAATTAGCAGTCCTTACGAATAAAAGCCGTTCAGCAATTTATACAAATAATTGAAATTGTTTTATTGTTTATTTTCTAACTACTATATAAAACTCCATAGATCTGTCAGAAATTATGATGAAGCTAAACAACTCAAAGAAAATAGCTCAAAAATGTCTTAATTGCTCTGTTTACTGTCTAAAGACTCTAAATCAATAACAAAAATTATTTTAATATAAGAAAATAATCACTCCACAACAATATTCGTAAACTGTGCCCTATATTTTTTAGTGACCTATTTATTATCCCAATTCGTTCTTCTAAATAGCGAAAGCATCTAGGTCGGTTATTAAGGAGAACAGCATCTTAATCGTTTTGAAAAACAATGACATTAAAAGTGGAAATTTTGAAAAATTGCCTCTAATGTAAAATCAATGATAACATTTGCAGAGTTTGTCAAAAAAATAACATTAAAAAGTTTTACATCTGTTTCAGCATTAATCATAAAACAACATATACGGTTACGCCCACAGTACGAATTCTAAAATTACATATGCTTAGAAGAATAACTGCTAAAAAACAAAATTTAATAATTTTTATTTCTGAAACAAAACGATAAGTCCTCGATTTTGGTGCAGGCATAAAAAATATTAGTGAAGGTTTTTTGTCAAGATTTCCAAAACTGAGAAAATCTATCTCATCATATGTTAATTTCTTTATGTAATCCTGAAATACGTATTCATTTAGATAATGTGTACTTGTTTGGCTATCTATGAGTCCAACTCCTTACCACATCTATAAGTTGCGAAAGTTTTAACTTGATGCAAACCCTCAGGACGTCAGACGTGTTGACTACTGGTCTCACAAGTTTATTGTAGTTCGATAAAAGATCATCGTAGAGTCGCTTAGCGTCCGGATTACCGGCCACTGCACCGTGTACCACTAGCGCCGAGAGAACCCATGCACGCAACGTTTCGGCCGCCGAAGGAGCCATCTCTCGCACGACGCCTACCGATGCCTCGGCACACCGGAGCCACACTGGATGGAGTACAGTTGAGTGCTCTCTCTCTTCCCGCGATTCCATTCTCCTTTTGTTGCCGACTCCAACTCTCGTTCGGTTCCGTGCCGCTGAAGGAGAAAGATTTCACAGGAACAATTTTTGTTAATGGGTCCAAGGGTGAGAGAGATAATTGTGTCGGTATTTGGGATGCTGAATGACAGAAGATTTCGATCCTTAAAGGTGCTGCATCGAAAGAAAATTAAAGGAAAGGACGCAAAAAGGAAGAGGATGTTATTTACTTCAGTTTAGTAATTAGGAATGACCACTAATGAGATCTTGTGGAACGAATGTGACATAAAGATACTGAAACCGTAATTTCAACGTTATTTGAGTGAGATCACTAAGCCATTAGTTGCCTTAGCTATACATCATTTTCTTTATTTACGACTATAGTAAGCTTTCGGCTGCATTTTTTATTTTATGGTCAGATGCTATTATTAAATCAAGTTTCAAAGTAATTAGGTTAAGGTAGTTTTCGTTTTATTAGACCAACAAGCTAAGTATAGCTGTAAGATTGAAGGCTAGAATCCAAAAAATGTTCAATGCAGGCAAGAACAATTAAGTACTTTCTGCTATAACTTCAAAAAAGGAGGAGGCTCTCAATTTGTCTGTCATTGTTTTATGGGTGACCACCAATTACTGGAAGACGGCTTAGCTGATTTAAACAGTTTGTGGTGTATTCTAATAAAAAGGATCCCGAAGTGGATCATATTATGTTTAATGAAGTGAAACAAACCGTGTTTCATGGAATTAGAAAATACACGTCGTTTTATGATGAAATTTGGTGGAGGTGCCCTAGACATCGAATATTAGATGAACGAAATATTTCAAATCATTATTAAAATCTGGGAACGAAAATAATATGATGAAATTAAGATAAAAAAATAAAAGAGAGTATGTTAATGTACCGACATGAAAAATAATAAATTCTCAATTCGACCACATACACAAGGTGTTATATCGAATTTTATTAGCAATAGTAAGAAAAAGGTTAATCCTCTTAAAAACATCTGCACCATCTGAAACATAAATTCAAATCAACACAAATCATTTTTAATAAGTGGATACAAAAACTTACGAATTTTACTTCAAGTACAATTATATATATTTGTAAATATGTGCAAAGACAAGTATCAATCACGATCATAAGCATCTTGTGTCAAATTATCGTACGTCCGACCTTTCATATCATATCAGTGAGCATTCCCTTCTTTCATCTTCATCTATTTTTAATACCTTGAATTTCTTATTCAATTATTAACCTTTGAATAGAATCCCTTCCTAAAATGTGCCCGATCCAATTATCTTTCCTTATTCTGATAGTTTGCATTATTGATCTGTATTCCTTTACCCTTCTCAAAACTTAATTTCTTAGTTTATCTGCCTATTTGATGTTTTCCAATCTGCTCTATAGCCGCATTTTTTGCTCTTGAAAGGTCGTTTATCTTAACAAATGATTCTCCCATGGCTATTCTGGCCTGATTTTTTCAGTGCAACTTCCACCTGAATTTATCATTCCTCCCAATTATTTAAATTTAATTACTTTTTATAGTTGTTGCCTTTCCAGCAAAATCCTTACATCTTCTACTGTTTTACCTATTGGCGTCACCTTTCTTTTTCTAATATCTGTCTTTCCATTTTCACTTTCTGATTCTGCACGACTGATTGGTCATCAGTATACTTAATATTATTCCCTTCTTATTGCCTACGATAATCCCAGTAGTGTTTTTCAATGCTTCATTTATTCACTAATTTTATATTCTCACAACTATATACAACTTATCTTGAACACCGACTGTTTACTAGACGGCAATCTAATACTGAATGAATCCTATCGTCGGTTTCCCGTATTTAATATATTTCTTCTCAGAAGGCTAAGATGGATTTCGATTGCGCTAACCGCCGGCCTCAAATCGCCAGATATATCAGAAGAATTCCCGTTATAATATTGAATAGTACAACAACCTTACCCCACACCTCGTCCTATGGTTTCTGCAGTATCCTTCAGTATTTTCAATAGTATATTCCAACTTCCAATATACTCGGCTAAAAAATTTCTCCCAGACAATAAAATACACATACATTCCCTCTTTCTCTTCCTTTCCTAAATCCAAACTGATCTTCTCGTAGGTTTTCTACAATTTTATTTCTAATTATTTTCAACAATATGCTTGTTACTTTGGTGAGATGGCAGATAAAGCTTATTGTTCTATAATATTCTTTGGATTGAGTTGCCTTTCTTTTCCCGGGTAAGGGTATCGTTTTTTCCTCAATCATATATTTTGTTTATAAGGTTCGTAATTCTTGAGATAGCACAAGATATCTTATTTTAATAAGATAGTACTGCATTTTATATTTTATTGTTAGATGCTATTATTACATCAAAGTAATTGGGTTGTGCTAATTTTCGATTTATTAGCCCCACAAGCTAAATTAACACTAAAATTTAATAATTATCTTTTAACCGAAATACAAATGTAAGGTAACAATTGAAGGCTAAAAGAGTTTAATGCAGACAAAGACAAAAACAATTAAGTACTTTTCGCTAGAACAACTTATACATATTAAAGGGTATATTAGTAATTCCAAAATAACGGCTATTTGAACCGACTTCAAAAAAGGAGGAGGCTCTCAATTTGTGTGAAAATATGTCCGGCAATTATTCGAAGTCAGCTTAGGTGATTCGAACAGTTTAAGGTGTATGAGCAGAACCATAATATTTTCAATGACGTGAAACATTGGAATTGGAATCGAAAAATACATGTCATTTTATGATGAAATTTGGTGGAGGTAAACAATAAGTTCTCAATTCGACCAAATATACAAGCTGCCTAAGAAAAAACAACACAAATACTCTTCTTGACCCATCGGTTAAATGGTCAATTATATTTTTTGGCAGCACCTCTAACGGTGACATCCAAGCTTACCCCATGGAGTTTCTTACCCTCTATTAGCCATCTGGAAAAATTCAAATATATGATAGCACTGAGCTAATTGAATTGTGTGCTTCGCCCAACCAAGTATTTTTTTTAATTTTGAGAAACTAAACCTATTGCTACAACCAGTATGCCAGCAAACACACTTTTCGACTATTTACTTCTAAAAAATACTCAAATATTTATTCTGGAATAAGCGAGCGATCCGAAAGAACGATCTTTTACCTGAGTTTGGAATTGCTATTTTAATTTGAGACTACTGGGTGTATCGATTCTTTTATAACAAACTAATTAACTTTTCGAGATTTTTCAATGCATTGCGTTCAAAAGTTAGTGTCATAATTTCTTTGACAGATTTTAAAAAACCTACGAATTTTTTCGTGTGATTTCTACCCTAGGAATCACAGGAAAAACAGCGTTACACACAGTACGACTCCCGATTTGGAGTCTCTATGAGCTAAATTTTCCTGAAACTCCTGGGAAGTCGGAATTCATTTCCCGAAAAAATGGAAATAATTAACAGCTTACCTCAACTCTTAGTGTAATTTAATTTGGACTAAAAAGGAAACTACAGATGACAAACAAACTGGAGATATTAAAAATACAGCATCCTGCATTAGGTATTTCATAAAATAGTTCTTCTAGATAAAATGAAATATCCTTACGCTAGCCTGGACCTGTCTGTGAATTTTGGTGGAGGTGCAAGTTTCAAATTCTATTCTCACCGACCTCAACTAACTGCCAAGGCGGTAGCCAGAAAATTTTTTCGGGGTGGGTTGGAATTTTCTATAATTTTTTGATTGATGGCGGGCTGATTAGTACTGCAAAATCTATATTTGTATTCAAATATTTCCAGGATATATATAAAAATGTATAAATATAAAATTTATTCTTATGAGAAGAATCTTGAAACCCAAAATTCTGAAATTTCGGGTGGGTTTGAACCCCAGACCCCCGCTGACTACGGGCTTGCCCAGTGTTTATACCGATGCAGATGAAATATCATACGAACTTACAAATCCAAAATGGATATTCAAATAGGTGTTTGATCACGTTCATATGAAATATCAACTGACAATACTGAACCCGTCCATTAGTACCAAAGAGTCAAGTATATGTTATTTTTACATATTAAAATAGTAATGAAAGCCATAAAATAAAGCCATAAAATACAGACGAATAAAAATTAATTCACAGATTCTAATACAAATATAAAGTAAAATAAGTATTGAATAAAAAAGGGGCACTTATTTGAAACTGAACAAATATACTTCTCAAATCTCATTATCTCCCTGCCTCTGTTACTTTTTCTTTACAAGTATGTTATTCTTAGTAATGGATAGATCTAAATTATATGAAAATTATTATTTTAATTTTATTAAGAATTCAAGTATAAATCCTAATGGGTAATTTAGTTCTTAATTTAAATATAACTGCAAATGAACATATGACGTGTAAGTTAATTTTGAATTAAAATATATTTATTGGATTATAATAATTCAAACCTACTTCACCTGTTTAATATTCTGGCAGTTTATAACGAGGTTATTTTAATTATAACATTATTGAAGTAGATTATTTTTGAAATCTCACCCCATCTCCAGACTATTCTTCAAAATAGCTGTTGTAATACACTTTAATCTAATCCATATTTTGGAATTTGAAATTACACCAGGGAAATATGTAAACGTATTTTTCTGAGAGGAATAATATTCAACTCCGTTGAAATGATTATTATATTTTTAGGATTAACTGTGTCATCTCTAAAGATACTCAAACTCAAAGAAACTAACTGTAGATTTGATTTCAAATTCAAAGTATTTTTTGGCAATACCTAATACCATTAAACGGTATATTTTTTTACGCTCTTAATGTCTGATGAAGTTTATGCTCTAAGACCCGTTATTAGTATGCATTGCATGCCAGAACTATATGCCCTAAAGTCCGATACTTAAGAATTTAATAATAGGATATTTACTCTAGAACTCAAATATTATTTAGAAGTGTAAATGTAAAAAACTTGCTAACTAATAACCACAGCTGATAACGTTACCCTACGTTGCCCTTTTTTGTGGTGTTCTGACTTCTAACGTACATCAAGCCTCTAATTTAAAACATTGCAAATAGAGAATTAGAATGTTTATTAGAGCGAAAAGCAAATTTTGTGCTGCAATAGTATATTAATTGGATGTTATATTTGTTTATTTGCTGCAATTGTTTAGTTCTAATAAACGAGGAGACTTTTAATGTATAACCTGGTCCTGGTTTCTTACATAGAAAACTATGTTATATGTTGTATAAGGTCTAAGAAGTTCAGGAACTTTTTTTTTCATTTCTCTACCATACTGATCTAATTTCTCAAGTATTCTTAAGAAGTTTTCGCTCCAATAATTCTACAATAATCTTGTATTTATCATTGGCTACCATTCGGAGGTGCTATACTATGGTGATAGCTACACTAAATATTATTTTTTCCAACAAAATAATCTTGTAATTTAGAAATCCTCAAAATTTTTAAATTATTTGTTATATTGTTTAAATAATGAGAACACACATGCAGTGTAGTAGCGTCTCTATAACGTTTCTAGGTATTAATGTTTGCTAAATGTTTGCTAATACATTTATTTTACACATATCACAAGTATAATAACAGTCAGTTAATCAACTACTTATCTTTCAACTCACGAGATTTTGTAATAATTATATTATTTCTGTTGGGAGACTAAAGTCCTAAATAGAACAATACACTCAATAACATAAATTACCTGAATGTAAACTGTTTGCTGTTCTGAAATTATTTCTAAACTCTTTAATAATATCCATAATTTCTCGGCATATTATCGATCTATAATGTCAAAATTGTATAACCATAACTAAACTGAAAGATAAGCTATGTCAGCTTCAACTTTAAAGAGCCAGAATCAATTGCAGTTTCTGGCATAGGAAGTTTCCGGCAGCATGATATCCATTCAATTGTTATTCGCAACCCAATCGACTTGCATAGATATTGCACTGAAATCTGTAACGCTTGTCTGAGGTTTCAGCACCATTTCCAGAGATTTAACAGGACCTTATCGATTTATAATTTTGTGCAATGGCTATGAAGCTGTCCTGAGTGATTGAACTTGTTTGTTACTGATTATCAGTAAAAAGTTTGTGAGTTTAGGTAATATATAAAGTAACATCTTTTAAGTATTTGTGTTTGACAACAAATTGAGGTTAAGCACAACTTCAGTTTTTCAGTACACCTACATTTTCTTAACCGACTTGCAAATGGGGGTTATCATGTCGGTCAAATTGTTTTTCAGTATATATTTAGTGCTTATGTGAACACTTTGTAAATTTGAAGTTGTCACACGAGTAAGCTAGTAACCTATTGTGTGACATCGACATCGTCGGGTTGGTTAGAAATAATAGTATGTTTAAGATTTGTTTGAAATAATATAGGTAGGATAGGTATCTGTATATAAATAGGAAAAGACCAAACGGTTAGGTACCTTTTTCTCCTATCTCTCAACCGATTTTCTTTATTTTTGGTTTGTTTAGTATTACTGACGACCTTTAGTGCAAACTGCCAAAATTTATTTATAATATTGGTGCATTCATTAAATAAAATAAAATAAAAATTAAACATTATTTACGTCCATACGGTCAATGCCAAATAGATAACAGTAACAGTGTCGCCAGATTGCTTGAAGAAAAAACCGTAATATAGATTGACTGGAATGTGAAAGACAAATTAAATGAAACTAAAGTTATTCTACATCGTCTTGCTATTGAAATAGAACCCAGGAAAATTTATATTACGTAATAATGGCCATTTATTGGGCTCTCGCAAGTTTGCAACTTCCATTGATTTGTAAATATGGTTTGTCAACTAAAATAAGAATTATATTGCAATTCATGTATTTATTTCTGATAATATTTTATTAATTTTAACGTTATACTTTCAATTTAAAGATTCTTTTCATTTTTACTGTATAAATTTCATATAATTTGAATAAGATTGCAAACAATGTGAATTTATGGGCTGATTGTAATATTCACGACAAATTAGATCTGGAAGCTAAAACTCATGGCAATTTTTGATGTAGCGCCTTGATTTGTATTCTGACATTTCAGAATATTGATGGGTGTAAAATTATTATATCACGATAGTAAAGGTAAGTTATAAAATTAATGTGTAAAGTTTCAGCTTCATACACTGCAAAAAGTTTTTAACAAATTTGGGTATTAGTTATTTATCATTAATTAACAGCAGGTGCATTATATTATTTTATATTTTCCATACAAAATAGAAATAGTCATTGCTTACTATGTGTTTCATTTAAGTTAATGAAATTATAATCAGTTTTAATTAATTTTGGTTGAAGGTTTATTCATAAGTACTTATGTTTTGTAGTTATTTGGAATGTAATAGTAGATATAACACCTTCATAATAACTTCTGAGTTGTTTGATTTCGTTTTCTTCTTACGAGCTGAAATCGTTAAATGTGAAATGCCAAAATGAAGGTTCTACTTCGTTTTATTTTTTACTTTTAGACCATTGAAATTTTTCAGTCTCAAATCAAAACAAAAATATTTTTGAAAATGTAGGTATTAACTAATGTTTTAGATATTGAATTTAATATAAATTTTTTTATGTTAAAAATTATAACTACATATTTAAATATATTTAAAGGACGAATCTTCACTCAATTATTTTTAGATAGGGAATCAGTTGGTTCCTATTGTGTGTTCATGCATTTAATCTAATAAACAATTTATTTTATATTGCATGGTTCCATTTCTGCAAAATCCTGGTTTTATTACAAAGTAACTGACTTTTACCTAAAATAAACATGAAACTGACATTTTAACGAGGGGTATTTAAAATATAAAGAAATTCAATGCATTTACTGATTTGGTATGGTAAGTTAGGTACATACGTCTATTCTACAAAGAAATATATTCTTATTGAACATATTTTTCCTTCGAAAACGATCAAACTGTTGAGTAATTATATATGGAAGAAGCGTTATCTGCTGTTGAATCATGTGAAGACCATCCTTGATAGTTTAGCATCAAGCGTTGTTTATTGTTCAGTAGTAAAATGATTAATGTAGTAGATCAGAATTGATTTTTCGGACAACTGATTTGTTAAATAATTTGTTTAATTTAGGTAGCGATTAATATTATCTCTAGAAATATTATAATATTTATTATTGATGCGAGAGCTTCTTAATGGAGATCCAGACATGAAAAAGTTGCATTTGTTTCGCCATATACAACACTTCTTTCAAAACACCAGAATGTTTCAAAGAAAAATACAGTGCCACAAGAGTGATAATTGATTGGTAAGAGTTTAGAGTTGAGGTTTTTATTTAAAAAATAAACAATAAGAACATAATTAATATGAGTGCTACGCCATTTGTTTTTTCTATTGTATAGACTAATCGTTTATGAGATGTTACTAGAGTTTTCCTCTAAAACATAATATCTTTGGTTTTGATGACTGTTTTCGATTTGTATTCCTAAGAAGTATTTATTTGTCGAAAGTTCCCATCTTGGTAAAGAAAGCATACACATGACTCTCCTGGTCTGGCACCACCCTTCGAAAATCTCTTTGATCCATTTTGATGCGAATATCTATCTCATAGAGTAATTTCTCATTTTTCTACTTCGGTTTTTTACCCTCCTGGGTTTAAAGTTTTTGTGTCCCACTGTGTCTTTATTTGAAATTCCAAATCCCTGTATTTGGCTTATTTTTTCAGCCTGCTTAATATTTATGTTATTGTTGTTAGAGATTGCTATGTCAATTAAGGTTGTTTTCCTAGAGATTTTATCTACTAAAACTATATCAGGTCTTAGTCTGAAATTGGTATACAATGTAACTAGTTCCTCGAAGTCTCTTTGGACTTCCATCGTCTTGAGACTTCAAGACGATGGAAGTCCAAAGAAACTATATCTGGTCTATTGTGAGCAACAGTCTGATCGGTCAGTATCGTGCGGTCCCAGTACAGCATGTAGTTGTTATTTTCTAAAATAAATTCTGATTTGTATATATAGTAGGGTGTTCCTACCGATTGTGATAGCTCAAGTTTCAGCGCTAGTTCCTGGTGCAGTATATTTGGCAACCATATATGCATCTGACGTTGTTGATAGAAGGGTCTTTGACGATGTATTTTAGATAGTTCTTAGTTGGAATTACTTGATATTGGATTGTCAATATAAAGCCTTCCGTTTCAGGAAACATATGACCAGAGATCAAACAGTAGTTCGACGCTAAACAGTCGAAATAAACTTGGTTGACGTCATTTATATGTCTTCCATGAAGAGGCTTCTCTTTCCATTTGAGCAGCTTCTGATCAGTTGTCTGATGGTATACTTGAACTTGTTGTTCTGTCAGTCGCAGAGGTGTTGAGTCATCAACCTGACATATGACTCTGTGTTGATCAGAAAATGCTAGTTTCTGGAAATGATTTTGAGCCTTTGTTAGTAGTACTCGAACATTTCATTGTAATTATTCAGTGTCGGTCTTGCACCAGTTAACTATACCGAAAGAGTAACTAAGCACTGAACACGCGTAGGTGTTAACCTGAAACAAAATTTTTTGTCTAGACCAAATTACATATGGATGTCACTATAGAACCCTTCTACTATTTTAAGCATATCATGCAGCTGTTGTTTCGTAGCTGCCATCAACTTTAAGTCGTCCATGTATAACATATGGTTATCTTTAATTCTTGTACGTTTTTGTGCTTGATACTGAACCCAATGTTAGTCGAGTTCAATTTGTGTGAGAGTGGGTTCATGCAAGACAGAACCACAGCGGGCTAAGAGAGTCTCCCTGGAATATACCCCTTCTGATTGGGATAGAGTCGGTCTGTATCGAACAGTCGACATAGAGTACTATATTTTCAGCAATATTATGTAACATTTAGTTGTATCCTGTCTTAGGTTGACATTCCATAGCAAACCATGTAGGGTTTTATCTATCCTCTTTGAGATTTCTTATTCGCAGATGTCAGTAGATACTCACAGGTTTTTAAAACATTGCAGAATTTTTTCTTTTGGTCATCTATTTCTAAGTTTACTGCAGATCTTCCGATGCACTTATATTCTTTTTTAGGAAACTTATCTCACATTCGTCTCGTAGTTATCTCAATATAAATTCCGTATCTTTCTGATCTTCGGCTTGGGGTTCAATTACATAGACTTCCTTTACTTTTCTTAAGTAAATGATTAAATATTTTAATACAAATTATATAAACAAAATTACCCAACTTTTAACCATCACTTGACAAAGACCTAACGTTTACAGTAATCATCCTGCATATCATATATATACATTGGACTATGGAAAGTCATACACAGTTTTCCAAGAAAGGTAACGTATGTGCCGGAATTGTGGGTACTTCATTTGTGGGTTCTCTGTTTATTGAGCGAACACTTAACTCGGAAAAGTATTTAGACCTATTACAAAATGGCATATACCCTGTTTAACAGAACTTTACCCAAATGGTGAAAAACCGAATATACTGGCAGATTCGATATGGTTTCAACAGGATGGAGCGCCCCCGTACTATTTGCGAACAGTGCGAGATCATCTTGACAATATTTTCCCAAATAGATGGATCGGAAGGAGAGGTACTATGGACTGGCCAGCTAGGTCTCCAGATCTACGCCCGTTATATTTATCTCAGGGGTTACGTGAAATCGAAAGTCTACTTCAATTGAAGTGATACACCTGTGAAGCGCGATAATAGTGTAACGGCTTGCTTTTGATCCCTATGGCTTGAAGAGCCAGGGGCGATAACAGTTGTTATGAGCAGCTCAGTATATTTTGCGGGTGGATGTGGGTACTATGTTTTTAGCTTGAACACTCACTTTTAGGGCGCCAGGCTGAAAGGACACAAAGAGAAAAGATACTAAATTCAATACAACTCTATTTCAATATTCATCTAACATACAATCGTTCCCTGAAGGGGTAGAAAAGTTAAACAATGATTCCCTGAAGGGGAGAAAAGAAATGAACAAGTACTTTCAAAATGTGCTCAAGTTAATTACTTACAGGGATCTGATATTTATGGGAGTATGGCCGAAGGGCTTCTTAGTTGGCCTGGTTGCTGACTATTAGCGGTAATCGGCGAGTTGGTCGGCTTAGTGTGGGTTAGCCGTTCAAATGGGAACAATAGTAGATCCACTCGGCACAATGGTTCCCACTCTCTTATATAAATGGGGGTATGGACAGATGGCTTCGTGTTGGTGTGGTTACTGGCTCGTAAGGGTACTTGGATGGTTGGCTGTCTTAGTGTTGACTAGCCCTCCCGATGGAACCAATGGTAGACCAACTGAACGTCTGTAGGCTGCGTGCCCCCTTCGCTGGACTTGGAAACAGCTCCCAGAGCCGGTGCCAGTCGAATATGAAATGATTAAATGCAATCAGTGGTCTGTCCACATGTATTTCACCAGAGTTGAACCGAATTACCAGCTTATTTGATCTTGGTGTCAGTTACCTTCTTTCCTTAACTCCTCAATTTATGAATGAGGTAATCTCTGTGTCATTACAGTTACTAAAAAAAACTGGCTTGAACGGTATGTACAGGGAAATCAGAGGTATTTACAGTTAAGCATTTACAAAAAATTCAAAATGTAACCAAGCTAATTAAATATCTTACAACTTGATAATTTAAGGAACATGAAAAGAATATACACACTATTTAACTTTAACTGATCAGCTAAATATGAATACAATAAGGTATCTCAGATGAATTAGTGGTTCTTTCAAATTAACTTCAAAATAAAGAAATCAAATACATAATAACAAATAAGGCTTTACTGTGATCAACGTGGTCTGGTAATTCCTGGTTCAACCAAATTCAACAAGCGATACAAAAATTAAATATGTACTATCTATACTTGAGGTTTATTTAACTCTAGGTAAATAAGAGATAAGTGCCAAGTTTAAAATAATTATCTGACCTTGTCTTACCCTTCAAGACGAACCTTCCAATAGAGGCAATAAAAAACGTGTTTATTAAATTTTCAATTCAAAATGGTGGATACAAAAACTTATAGAAAAACAGCAAAGCATCAGGTAAGTGATTTGGTTACAAAAACAACTAGTGCTATTTTCACATACTCACGTATTAAATGAAGTTAGCAAATAAAAAAAAACATGTAAATCACTCACCTCTGACTTGGCTTTTCTCCTTCCCAGCAACACTCTGTAGGGATGTCCACTCTATTAATGGTGAGGAGGAAAAACAGCTCCTCTATTGTACTGAAATTTTATCTTTATAATGGCTTTATCACTTCCACAGGAATGCTCCTGTCTTGTATGGGTTCTTCTCCTTAAAATTCAAAATATAGGCAGTATAATTCTTATACAAGAGGTTAAAAGTTGGACTAATTAAGCCATTAAGCAATAAGCAGGCCCGGCAAGAAACAAAAAAAATGGCCACGGGGTATATAGTTACAAGAATTTTCAATAAAACTGTCCCTTTTTGGGAAGTTTAGAAGGTAGCTCACGCACACCTGGACGTAAGTTAACAAGTAACACACCAATAATTAAAAATTACTATGCAGCAATTGACCTTTACTATAAAAAAACATAAAAAAACAAAGAGAAAAAAAATATTATTTCACCTAGAATATATATAGCAGTTCAGTTAAATTACTAAAAATTTCGGCTGAAATTATCCAAAGATAAAATTACGATAGAGCGATATATTGGATAATTTCCTACCATTATTGTTGAATTTTTATCCAAAAAAATTACTGACCACGGCAGCAGCACACGACATTTCTTTTCGGAAGTCAAAAAGCAAGAGAGAGATCAGAAAACAGAGCCCGGTCAAATTTCACGATCTCTTGTAAAGGAAGAGAGTCGGGGATAATTCCATTTGCTTTTAATTATCTAATGAAGCTTATTTACGGATGATTTTTCAACGATGAAAATGTTTAAATATTCAAAAAATCTTAATAAAACTTAATCGATGAGCAAGACAACAATTCTACCAGAAAACAATATAAAAACAGTTGCTATTTTAACCAAAGAAAAATTCAAAGACGATTCGTATTGTTATGCTGTTTGCAGCCGATACATAGTTCGAAAGGTCTGGACTAAAAATATTTCCCACTGAAATAGCTTCATATTTATAAGATTTAGCAATTAAAAGCATGATAGTGTAAGTGCTGGAAATTGAAATATTTACTTACATGTTCACCCATTTAGCTAAGGACATCAGTTCATATTGGTAAAACAGAGTTTGGAAAACGATATAATTAGGAAAGCAATTTGTAAAATATGGAAGATAAATTTACATGCGACAATTATTAAAAAAAATTGAAAACTGTCTTAGGTATTGTCAGGATGTTAATGGTCTACAATTTGAACATTTAATTTGATATGTTAATGTTTTTTTTTCTTCAATTTTTTAGGGTTCCGTAATACAATATACGGATACCCTTATAATATCACTCGGGATTTCTGCCAGTGTCACATCACAGCCATTTTCTCCTAAACTACTGGACGGAAGAGGTTGAAAGTTGGTATCAATGTATAGTTTGGTGACCCAATCAGGAGTAAATATTGTAAAAGAAAAAATTTTGATTTTAGGGTTACTTCTGGGGGAAAAAACTAAAAAAATCGACCGTTCCCCCCACCCTGATCTCCGAAACTACTGAGCCTAAAATTTTGAAAAAAAAGGAAATATAGAACGTTGCCCGAACTTTACAGGAAAAATAAGGAGAAACCATTAACATTAATTTTGGGGGGCCAATTATAGAATTAAATAAAAATTTAAAAATAAAAAAAAATTCAAACGCATCATGTAATATATCAAATTACGACGAAAACAAATATTTTTTTTTCATATTTTTAAAATAAATTAATTCAAAGATATTAACAAAAATATAAAAAAATTTACCCATCCCCCCCTATCTCCGAAACCATAAGCTGGAAAATTTTGAAAAAACAATGGAGGTATAGCTCCTCACCTGAACTTTACTGGAAAAATAAGGAAAAACCCCTAATATTTTTTGGGTGGCAAATTATAGAATTAAATGAAAAATAAAATATTTAATTGTTTATAACGGGTCATGTAATATATCAAATCACAGGGCTCATTATGACGAATACAAATATATTTTTTTATTTTTTTTAAAATGAATATTTTAAAATATATTAAAAAAATATTTTAAAAAAATTACCCATTCTCCCCGTTATTCCCCAAACTCCAAGACCTCTTTTTTTGCTTATGGGAAAAATATGAAAAAAATCCCTAATTCTATTATTTGGCCCCCAAATATTATATCAGTAAAAGCCTCATTATGTGAATTACAAATATATCATATTTTTAAGTCATTTGTATAAAAGATATTTACAAAAATATTAAACATCGAATTAATTCCCACTTTAGAAACTACACTATTTAAATTTTGAAAAATATATTTTTCTTACCTTTTTAAATAATTTGGATAACAGATTTAATAATTTATAATTTAAACTTTGACCTATTTTGCCCTTTTTCTTCCAATCTACAGAGCCTCAAAACAGTAGATTATAAAAGCCTTCTTTGAAAGTTTATTAGTAAAATAAAACTCTAATGTTACTTTTTGTGGGCCAAATAAGAAAATTAAATACTTATGTATTGTGATAAAAATCAAGCGAATCGTAAAGCAGATAAAATAAAAAGTCTATGTGTGGAAAATGAAAGTGTATATTTTTTATAAATTTAAAACGCTTCCTTTAAAAGATATTAGGACAAATATAAGAAAATGCACTCATTCCCTGCTTGTCTGAAACTGGAATATTCGAATCTTGAAGGTGGTACGGAACCCTAAGTATGCGAGTCCAACTCGCACTTGACCAAATTATTTTAATAACTGTTAATTTTCGGTATAAAACATTGTACATGAAAAATGCTTAGAAATCAATGCAGAATTCAAAAATAAAATAAAAAACAAATGTTTCCATTTGAAAAAATGAAGTTGATGGTCGCAATTTATTTCTGACCCACCCTGTGTAAATGAGCTTAAAAAAACCGTTATGCCTGAGCGTTTTTCCAAACAAAACAGCACCTGAATTTTAAATGAATTTGTTCCAACCCACGGGTCGTCACTGTATTTTGAAGTGGTTTAGTTTTTTTTTTCAAAAATGAATTACTTGCATCACTGGCGTTCATTTAATATATCAGCCTAATATTGTGCAGCAGATACCCTTACCAACTCAAACAGAATACTAACCGTTAATTAATTTAATTTTTAGTTGCACTAAATTGGTTATTCAATGAACCAATTTCTATTACTTTATGTCAGACAAATTTAAATTATCAGGATCTGTGAAATAATTGCCGCTGGATGTGATCCAGATAATGTTGGTAATATTTCTCTAATACTTTATACTACTTTCTGTGAACTTCTCGATCGAGCTGAACAATGGCTCACTAATAAATTTCTTCAAGTACAATTTAAAAGAGAACTTCAAAAGTTATCGACTTGAAGGCATTCTTCAAACTTAATTTATATTTCGTTCTGTTCTCTAAAGTAGATTTGTGAGTTGTTTCATAATTTCACGAAACATTTCCACTAAAAATACTTGCAAAGATTTTATATAGATCTTCAGAGGAGTTAAATAATTAATTAACTCAAGGGTCATTTGTTTTGGACATCGGAAATAACATTCTTCTTCAATATATAAACCATAATGGACAAAAAAATCAGGAAAGACGAACATAGCGCTATTTTCAGATTTCGAGTATAGCTCTTATAATACTGCAGTTGTTATTGTTTAATAAAATATACGGATAGGGTTCCGAACTAGATCGTGGACATTTAGCGCCGTGAATCAAATATAAAAGATTAGCTTAATTATGCGATTCAATAACTGCTATAACTGAGGAACTATACTAGTAATCATTAACGTCATCAAGTGAAGCTCAGATAGATTACACCACTTTAAAGAGCAAAATTTAACTGATTTTCGGACAGAATTATTGCTAAGGTTTTAACAGCAAACTGCGAAAAGTAAACTCTTTAAATAATAAAAACCCGCAAAAATACGAATTTCTTTTGTTTTTTGTTTATATAATGAAAAGTAATGAAGGAATTGTAATGGCGTATACAAAAAAGTTGTAGAGAATAAGAAATCCTTCTTAATGAGTATTTATACATCCTGATTGGATCATTTCTTAACGAGTATAATCAGAAAAACAACTCAAAATTGGATGTAATCAAAAAATTTATAACTTTCTGGTAACTAATACTGGAATATTAGTCATCCTCAAAACGATAGTTTATGATATTAAGTTTATATGGGCTCACGATGGATACTATTGGATAAGTAGTTTTTGAAGAATAATTTAGAGAACTTTTTTGCACATCCCACCTTATTAACGAAACAAATCCGACCGGGATATACTAAAGATATTTTGAAAGTTCATAAACTCCACTTCAATTTGTCTATCTTGGTTTTTCGCTATAGTGTCGAGAAATTGGTTTAAAATAATATTGAACATTGCATTAAGTATGCGAATATTCGACAGCCAGTCACCGGTGCACTGACGATAGCTGTCAAGAGAATTTCCTTAAGGTGGGGACACGAGTTGAAAGTTAAGGTAAATTGTATTATTATATATTTTTCTCAGCAGTTTATTAAGTTTTTATTAACATAACTATTTCCTGTCCATATTGGTCTACTTTCTATTGGTTTATTAAGTTAATGTTTACCTGAATACAGTTTACTGATAATTAAATTACTTTTTTCCACAGACTGGATCTGCCACTGTCACCGTCGTTTAAGCCAAATTTCAAAAGCAGTATTAACACATTTTACGAGACTATGACAAAAGTCCAAGATATACGAAGGGAAGTGCATTTTATAAGCTTTCAAAATATATTTTGCATATCGCTTTCGATCTTTGGTGGTTAATACGATACGTTCTGCATATATTTCTACAAATTATTTAAATTGCATTTCTGCAAGATCTACTTAACGTACAATATCGAACTTTACCGTTATTAATCTCAACGTTATAAGCTATCACTAGGAGGCAGATTAAGGTTCCAGCTGTTATTACAACCAAGTTATGAATTTTTTTACAATCACTCACTTTATATAGCTTTTTTCAGCTTTTCTTTATGAAAGATGCTGCGATCAAAATTTTTAAACACCCCTTTTGAAGATTTTCTGATTCTCTACAATTTTTCTATTGACGGCGTTATAAACACATCATTACTTTTTACCCTATAAGCAAAAAATGAAAATATTTTTTGGGTTTTATAATCCTCAAATACCTTACTTCTATGAGTTTGCTGTTAAAATTATGTCAGTTATGTTTTATAAACCATTATTTACGTGAAGGCTTATGCAGTTTGCGGTTGAATTATATGTCACTTAAAAATCTCTATTGACTGGTGTAGATGGCAAAAGCCAGAGTTCCGCCTACTCTGTCAAAAAACACATTCAATTAAACATTTATCGAAAACGTTCTATTAGCGACATAACATTCCGAAAGAAAGATCATACAATTATGTTTTAACCAACTAACGCTTTTATATATATATATATATATATATATATATATATATATATATTGTAATGGAATATTTATTTTTTTGGTTTCGATTAAAATTTATTGATTTATTATTTAACTTTCAAATTTTCCACTTTTATAATAATTTCACACAACTTTCTTCTTCAAAACTGCTCCGGCTCTTGAGACTCTTTCGGAAATTTATTTATAAACGCCAATTAACTATTTGTCATTAATAAAACACCAAATTGAATATATTTTGAATTATCAAACTCTTTTTCTCTTTTTTCAAATAAACATATAACACCAAAATTTGAATTCAACTCAAATATCAATCAAAATTTAATATAAATCAACAAAAATAAATATTAAAAATACCTTAGGAATAAATTATCAAATTAATCTAAAAAGATTTGCTCTTCCGAATTATTCTATTACTGTGAAACAATGAAATTTTAAGGTCAATGATTGATCAAATGCAATTTTATTTTATGCATCAAAAAAATTATCCCGTTACTGAACTGATTATTTTCCAAAATAAACTCTTTGTTTACTTTAAATTATTTTAAAATCGTTCTCACTTTATCCACTTAAATATGCTTCTGTTATTGGATGCTGTCTCACCTTTGATTTATCTTAGACGATACCTCAACCTCTGCTACTATTCTGCAAAACCTCTGCTACTAATCTGCAAACTCTGGTATCTATCTCTGCTACCAATCTGCACAACCTCTGGTATCTGACAATTATTTATGTGTACCTTTTAACTTCAACTTCTTTTGTGGATTATTATTTTCTGGTTGTAAAATTGCTGCTCTACCTTTCACTGCTTTGCTCAACTGCTATCTGCTTGCTCGTAGTATATTTTTAGTGCATTCCCATTTATTTTTGCACATTTTTACCTTCTACAATTCTTCGGATATGATTGTTTCATTTAAATTTACAATCACTTTGAAAATTTCGAATTTTGAAAACTTTTCTGATTTTGACAACTAACTGGCACTTTAAAACCACCAACAAAGCTAATCAATTTTGTATAATACCTTCTACTTTTATCAAAATCCACAATTTTATAATTTGCTGTTCTCTGCTCATTTTCCCACCAGTCGTTTCATCAATAACCTGTCTTGAAGTTTTATAATTTTTTTAATTGTTAAAATAATACAATATTTTGATTCCGTGTTCGGTTTTTTGATGTGTTATGAAATTCAGCTTGATTTGATAACGGGTTCTGTCAAAATTTCATTCCAAAGATTTTCTGACAAATTTAAATTGAATCTTTTAAGTGTAAAAACTAACTTTTCAAAAGTTATTTACCCCAAAAATTCTAATAAGATCTTAAATTTGTGAATTATTACCCCTATTGTGCATGAATTATGAAATTAGTTCAATTCTGGACTATTAAATTTTACGACTGTCTGTGTGGATCTTTATGTCTAAAAATCAAGGTAAAACTTTATATTTTCTTTTCATTAAATGCTGTCATTGTAATGTACCGAATCAATAGAATATTTGTATATGCTTATTTAAATTACTAATTGCTTTTTAATAAATTGTGTTGAAACTGCCATATTTGTTAATTTTCAAAAATGTGTTTACTTTGTTGTGTGAATTGCATTTTGCATTTATATATCACCAGTTTATGGTCAAGCTTCATTGTTGAATTATTTATTTTTATACATTTAATGACCTTTAATTGCATTTGATGTTTTCATTTTGATTTTAAATGTTTAGAATCACTCTGACAAACTTTCTATTGCCCTTTAATATTGGTTTTTATGTTACAATGAAATTATTTACTTTTAATATACTACAATTATTACATAGGGATATTATTGATTTTTGATTTGATTGTTGTGTATTTCCATTTCTATATATATATATATATATATATATATATATATATATATATATATTCATATATTGTTGTGATGAGCAGGAATTAGTAAATAATATAAAGCTAAAAAGATTGCAACAAATATAAATGAAAATAAAAAAATTGTTGTTTCATTTATATTTGTTGCAAACTTTTTAACATTATAATATTTATCAATCATTTAATGATTCTAGTGGAATTTTGTTTTTCTTGTGATTCATCTTGAATCAGCTAGTGTGTCATGTTGAGAAATAATTATATAAAATAGTAACAAACGTCTACACAGTCATAAAATGTAAGAGCAAGGGCCTTGATCTACCAATTTGGTTGTTTGGATATCTTGGATATATTTCTATAAAATATGATTTTCTGCTATAACTGAAGCTAGATTCGATGTTTTCCCATCGATTTCATTAAATAAATATTGAAACTTATTTATTATTATTTTTTAGTCACATAATAATAATAACTTCATTTGCTAGCCTAGTAAGGAGGAAATGCAATAAACTATGACACCAGCATTTAAACATTATCGAAATAATAAAGTTATTATATATAAGAATAACCTGGTGGTGCTAATATGTAGTCTGACTACAGATCAGCGTATACAGTAAAATGTGCCTTCTGTAGTGATCTTTTTAAAATCCAACCCCAGGAGAACTAGTAATCCTTTTAATGAATGAAAAGTTATTGGCCAGGTGATCAGGTGATGATGTGATGATCCACGCTGACGAAATTATTGCAAAAATCAAAATGTACAGTATTTAAGATGATTAAGATTAATGATGGTCCAGTTCATATACGCAGTGTATTAAGGGACCAACAAAAGTCTTCTTTAATAAAGAAACAAAAACAAAAAAAATAGTTATACGTATTTTTTATATTTAATTGTAAATCAGTTGAAGTTAGAACGTTATGTTATAACATTGTATTTATATGCACTAAATTTTCGCTATTTTTATATTAATTTTACTATATATAATATAGTGCTCAATATAAAAATGTTATTGCCATGTTTAGTCCCAAGGTTACGCAGGTCCCACACACTTAACGATCATTTCGTTTGGAAATACGGTGATGGGAGAATATTAGGCCAGCAACTGCAACATGTCAGCAAAAATAAATTATTTAAAAAACGACTTAAACAAACAATGAAAGCAGTTACGAATAACCTGTGCCATTAATAATTATTTTCTACTCTACTTTGATATTTCAATTTAGAGATTTATTTAGGAAATGTATGTGACATTCCTTTGAAGTTTACTGTTTTTGAAACGGAGGGCCACACTTACAAATATGAAAATAGATGAGTATGTGAATGAAATGTATATCTTGAAATATCATTTGTTCCAAGCGACACCACACTTCCTTTGACCCTGAAATACTCATACTAAATAATATATTAGTCTTTTTTTATATAGAAAATCAATACATTATAGGAAATAAACAAATTTAACATCCAATTAAAATACAATATTTGCACACAATGAGACTTGACATACGTCAGAAGTCAGAAAGAAGACCACAAAAAGACCAAGAGCCATTGAAGTTCTGTGCTGACTTTTACACTAAGACTTCTGAATAGTAATTGAAATTAATATAGGAAATTATTTAACACGGTGTAGTAAAAAGGTGGAACGACGGTAATCCCACGGCAATGCAAAAGCTACTTTTACGAAGCAACTGCAGAGGGTCCAAGTGACACATCACTGCATGCTTACTACTTTTACAGGGTTATTTACCTTATTCGACACGGAATATCACGACTAATAGAATCAATTTTGAAAAAAAAATCTAACGTGCGAATAAAATGCAACTTTGATGTTCCTTATATTTAGGACTCCTTGTATAGTAACAATAATTTTTAGATATATCTACATATAACAGATATATATCGTTGATTCCTTTAACTTTAACTAATAATTTCAAGGAGCATCATGTGTTCTTAAAGAACATTTTTGCAGATTATACCTCTTCGTGGTTATTGTCGTGAATACAATGGTCTCATAGTTTTGAATTACATAGAGAGAAAAGGATCCAAAGTTATATGTTAAATGAAAAAGAAGTCGTTCTACATTAAATATTTGTTGGACTATACACTGAGTGATATATAATTGTAACAGTTTTAAAAGAAATTGTGTCAACTATATGTGAAAAATTATGTATCTAAAAATTTTAACTAACATACACCTCATATGTTCCTTTGAAGATATATTTAAATTATATTGCACATTAGGATTAATACTTGAGTGGTAACAAAATAGTGACAATTATATTATTTCACCTGAAATTTAAATCCAGTACTCATAATGAGACATGGAAAGAGAAACAGAGGCAGTGAGATAATGAGAGACGGGAAGTATATTGCGTAAGCAGCTATCGCTTCCATCGTTCAGTCCCAAACGACTGCCGCTTTTTGCATTTCTTTTTGTGATTTCTAAAAAATTACGCTATGAAAATATAAATAAGAATATGATTCAAAAATATTGAAACTGATTTGATTTCATAGAAATCAGTGGAGATTCATTCAACGGGTATCTCTTAATAACATGTCTTCGGGATATTACTGAGCAAATTCACTTTAAATTAACGAAATTGGTTTATTCGGTTTAAAGTAATCGATGATCATATAAAAAGCTTCCGACGCATCCAGTTTGGAACTCTGTTAATAAGATGATTTTACCCGGCACCATTTGACAGAATTTACAGTACTGTTAAGAATTTACTCAAAAACGAACAGTTGCGTACAGAAAATCATATGGTGAGTAGAAAAGTATGTAACCTGTAACAATAGTGAATAGAGTATTGTTTATAGATCAGTTTCGATTAACTTTATAACCCGAAACTCCAGATAATTAGTTCTGTTTGTTAGGAAATATCACAGTATGTATGTTATGATTGTATGGCATTGACTGTAATAAATAAGTTCTATCCAACTTCATTCATTCAGAATAGCGCCCTGACCGAGATAATTAAGTGAGATGCCACGAGATATATTTCCTTTATACGCTACAATGTCAAACAACAAATAATTTTTGTTGACGAAAATACTCGCCTACAGGAAGTAATTTTTAGAAATAACTTATGCACAAACAGATGACTTGCAGACCTCGATGCTATTAATATTTGAATTAATGATTATCGAAAGAAATTATGTAATTATAGCTTTTTAATTAACTTAGAATTGCGTTATTAAACAGTGTCTGTCAGTTTCCCTAATATTGACTACATTGGAGTAGTTTTGTTATTTTTCTCGTTTTGTTGTTTTTTTATTCCAGATCGTTGACATTCAATGTACACTAAGTATATTGTTTATGTTTGAAAGCAATTTGCCCGAGAATCCGTTAATCTCCTTGTCGATTCTTTATATCTACAAGATTAGATGTGTAAATACGTTGCCTTTATAGACGTGGGCTCACTAATGTTGGTCCTGTTTTTTGTATTTCAACTTTTACAGTTTCTGGGAGATAAAGCAGTGAATAAAAAGACAAGAGCCAAATATCCTGTTGGCAGATAATACCGGGAATTGGTTTAGTTTGTTTTGGTGTATATCAGGGAAATACACTAAGGATTTGGATTTTGGACTTATTAAAATTTATTCAAAATGACGAACTTATTTTCTTGTGAAATTAACTCCTTTGAGTCACTACAATTCCAATTCTCATCTTAAAAACACTGCACATTTCTTAGACAAATTATTCCATATATAATACAAAACTACTTTCATTCTAGCAAATTTTCACATTGGAAACCTATACAAAAATGTCCCCGTAACCAAAACACTTCATATAGTAAAAGAAGATTTGAACATAACTCGTTACTAAATGATCGTATACAATTATCCATTGACACAATAATGATATTTATTGCAAACATTTTCTAGGAAAACAACATAATTTCAACTCAACCACGACTTCTGCCACAAGATTTTGGCATGGCAATGGGTTCTCGTCTGTCTCCTGCCTTAAGCAATATTTTAATGGAAAAATTTTAAGAACAAGTAATTTTTACAAAAAAGAATAAACCTTTAGGTTGGTGTAGTTATGTCGACAATATATTCACTATTAGAAATTGACCTTTTAATAACAAAAACACAAAGCTCATTTGATACAGAAGCCGACTCACACTACCAGATATCTCATTGTTACCTCTAACCATCCAAATACCGTAAAAATGGGCATCACTAAATCTTTATATGAAAGAGCAAAAACTAACTGTTCTGATGTCAAGAAATTTAATGAAGAAAAAACATTTATAAATAATTCTAACAATTATCGTAAAATTGCATCAATAATCATTCAACACCAAGTTGATCCAAACAATACTAATACCCTTGTTAATCATATTACTACAACAACCATACCTTACATACAGGATCTTTCAGGTACAATGAAAAGAGTGGCAACAGATTTTATAGTAAAACAACCTTCAAAACAACAAATACACTGAAATACTAAATCAAATAACACAAAACTCAAAAAATTGGAATGTAACAAATTTTATATTGGGGAACCTCCTGACCTATAAATGTTCGAATAAATGAACAAAAAAATTATATAAAAAAACGAAAATTCGAAATGTGAAAAATTTGTGAATATTCCCGGAAACTTGGTAATAATATACAATTTCAAAATTCAACAATATTACACAAAGAAAATCACAATACAAAACGAAAGATGCAAGAGTTTACTTTTATGAAATAAAGGCGATTGTACCGCTACTTGTATAAGGTTTTTCCGAGGTTTTCTCTTATGACTTTAATGAGATCTCTGGATCATCAGAATTTTATTCTCTGTTTGGCGAATTCACTATCTTAACAACAAAGTCATACCTAGGAGCACCAAATGAAATTACTCTTTCAAATTTCCAATTTGAAAGACGCTTTGTTATTTCACATGATCTTTAGAATTTTTTAGTGATACCCTGTATATATCAAATTAGCAGTAAATTCTCTGAGTTACATCAGTGTATTTGTCAAACATTTAGGCCCGGTTGTATAAAAATCAGTTGATCCGCAGTTCAACTGAACCTCGTTTAAATCATGAACCACAGTCAAGTAATTTTCTGTTGTATAAACGACTCTATATTGTGGTTCAACTGAACGTCGTTTTACTTATGTTGGTAGTATCGATTCCTGGGAATATTATATCACATTTATGTTAGCTTCCTTTGACGTATACGCTAGTAAAGTATCTTTGACAATAGGCATTTGCGCCATCTCGTGTTTTATTTGTGGAACGCTGGTTCTGTCAAGACCGTAATTTATGTTTGCTGTCTTATAGATTAAAATTTAGTTATCCCATAAAATGGAAAGAAAAACATCAAACTGAAAGTGCGGTGTAGTTGATTTTGAAAATACATCAACGAAAAATCAAAAATTGCAATTCTACCGTTTTCCTGGATTTCTATAGCAATCGGAGGGGAAGGAAAAAATGGAATACAGCAGTTCGTCGTCAAGGGCAATTAAATTAAATTTCCACGATTTTAGTCATTACTAAATACATAAAATTAATCACAATTGTTGTTCTGTTAACAAAAAATAAGATTCAATAACTCTTGTAATCAGAAAAGTTAACCATGTAAATACTTTTTTTCCAAAATAAAGTGAAATTTAAGGTTAACATAATTTTTAATTTTTAAAATAATAATATTTACTTTTAGGAGTAAAGAAAGAAAGTAACTTTTTAGTTACAGGAGGGAGGAAAACCCATGGCAACCAGGAATATATTCAAGGATTTGCTGTGCTCATTTCGATGGAGCAGAAAACTCAAACAATGTAGATACATAACAAAGTTTACAATTCAACTATCTTTCCTGTAATATATCAATGGTTATACTCTTTTAAATAAATAACACTTTTTATTCTCATTATTTTTATTTTTTTATGAGCGCTTCTTTATTATTAGTAATTACAATAGCTATAAATAATATATAATCAATATTCATTTCTTTTGAATTAACATATATATTTGCATCTGTTGTTGCTTTATTATCCTTGTTCTAACTTGAAAATTTTTATCTTAATCCATTAAAACTTCATCGTCAGTGAAATCTATCAATAAATTATATATAATGAATAAAGTTAATTTGTTTTTTTCTTATATATTACTATTGTTAATCTCAATTGGAGCTTCATTGACTCCTGAAGATGCAATTTTTTCTTGTTGTAGGTACTCGTAATCTTTCAGCCCACAAACCAGCATGAAGATTTTGCTTTTTTATATACATATTGCAGGAAATATACTTTTGTTATGTGCATTGTTTACCTTTTTTCACAAACAATTTGACCACTGCAAATCATTGAATTTGTTTCTGGTTGAGATGGATTGCCCCACTGCTGTAATTAAAAAATCTCAGTTTTGTTAACAGAACAACAATTATGATTAATTGTATACATACAATAATGACTAACAACGTGGAAATAAAATTTATTTACTCATGATGTCGAACTTTTTCTTCATCTCTAATTGATATGGAAATCCATGAAAGTGGTATAATTGTAATTTTGGGTTTTTTCTTGGTGTATTTTCACAATCAACTACACCGCACTTTCGGTTTGATGTTTATCTTTCCATTTTATGAGATAACTAAATTTTAATCTATAACACAGCAAACATAAATTACGGCTTTGATAGAACCAGCGTTCCACAAATAAAACAGGAGATGACGCAAAAGTCTATTGTCAAAGATACTTTACTAGCGTATTGTACGTAATAAATCTGTCATTTTTGATGTAATTGTTAGGGTGAACTTATTTACTCGTTTAAAATTTATCAAGAAAGTAAACTAGTTATAGAAATGAGTGCACCAGAAAGTAAAAAACGAACTAATAATTTTACCGCAAAGGAGGTGCAAATTTTAATAGGCCTGGTGGGCAAATATAAGGATAGACTAGAATCTAGGAAAAGCGATCGCACAAACAATGCAGTAAAACACATGGCGTGGATAGAACTGGCAAACGAGTTCAATAGTGAAAGTGAAGTATTTCGTTGCGTTAAAATCTTAAAAAATAAATTTGAGAATATTAAAAAAAGATCCAAACAAAAGTTTGCTGATGAAAAAATATGCCAGAGGTACAGGAGGAGGTCCCCTAAAAAACCCAAATTAGACGATGTGGATCAAAAAGTAATGGAGATTATAGGTACCCAAATGAAAGGACTGCATCAGAATTTGATAATGATGAAGGTAAAATTTTAATACAGCTATTAAACAACAAATTAAATACTTTAAGTTTAGGTGAATGCTCTATAATTGGAAGTACAAATGAAGAAGTACATGAAGGAAAAACAGAGGAGTTTTTACAAATTCCCAGTAAGTTGTAACAATTTGTGATATACACACCATATTTATATAGCTTATTAACAGAACGTATGGTTTGGGAAGAAATGGAAAACTTGTGACTAATAAAATTTTTCAATTTTGTAGACAAGTGGTCAAAGTATACACCTTCACAATTGCGTACACCAAAATCGATTCCTTTAAGGGAGCAAATAACTAAAGGTAACAATAGTTTTACTATTGCTGTAGTCTAAAATCATATCATGGTTATTGTTTTAGAAAATCTTCCCAAACAGGCTCAACTATCAAATAAAATTGTTTGCTGGGCAAGAAGTAACGCTGAACTTGCAGAAAATCAACTGCTCATTCTTCAAGAAGAGCATGAGTTTAAAATGAAGTGCATGAAAGAAACGCATGAGCAGGATCCAGATATTGCTAGAAAAGAATCAGAACAAAGGCAAAATTACTTTGCAAAAGAAGCAGAATTGAAACTGCAAATTCTGGCTTTGCAGAAAGAGCTGCTGGAAAATCACTAAAATAAGGTTTTTGTGTTTATAATTTATAAGGCTTTCAAATGTTCGATTAAAAAAAATACATTTGGCATTGAATTTATTTTAGTGACATAAAATACATAAATGTTTCATTGCTTTTTATTACTGTAAATTCTGAAAGTAATCTGCTATCAAGCCATGTCTTACAGCATTATTAGCTGCATTTTGAACAACTTATTGGGGTTCTATAGGGATGTTTCCTAGTGGTAAGGCAGCTTGAATTTCTGCATCTACATTTGGTACCTCATTATGAAATTGACATGCAATGTTATGGAGCACTGCACAACAAACAACTACAGCTTCAACTTTTTGTACCTTTAACTTTATTCCGAATGCTAAAATTGGAAATCTTCTTTTCCATACTCCAAAACACCTTTCAATTGTATTTCGGGTTCTTATCAGGGATTCATTAAATAAATTTTCAGCACGTGATACTGGGTTCTTTAAGGGAGTAATTAAATATCGCTTGATACCGTATCCACTGTCCCCAATTAAAACGGTATCCCTAAATTCTCCCATTTCGAAACGTCTTCTTAAATTTGAATTTTTGAAAATATTAGCATCATGGGCAGAACCGGGCCATCTGCACACAATGTCTCTGATTTGTAAATCAGCATCACAAACGGCTTGAATGTTAAGAGAATAGTATCCTTTTCTATTTTTATAAATCTCGGCTTCTCCTCCAGGAGATTGTATTTTAATATGTGTACAATCTATTGCTCCTATACAGCTTGGAAAACGGCAAATGTTAAAAAACTTCTGCCTGACAATATTATCATTTTGATTGGGCATATTGATATATATTCCTCGCAAACTTGCTATTGCTCGAGTGACTATATTCACCACTCTACTTGCAGTAGATTTGTCAACACCAGCAAAATCGCCAACAACTTGCAGAAAAGAGCCGGGTGCTAGAAATCTAAGTGTTAAAAGCACCATCTCTGCAGGTATTAGAGCACAGTTGCTAAAAACTTTCCTTCGTATAGTTTAGTTTTCCGGAAAAACAAAGAAATAAACTGCATTACCTTTTACTTTTTGTTTCCAGCGGTATAATTTCTATAATATGTCGTACAACATCTTTGCTCAAACGAAATCTTTGAAAAAATTCAGTTTCGTTCCAAATATCGAAATGATTTAACCATTCACGAAAATTACGCGGCATTCTGGGATGTAACACTGCATCAACCAGACCCAAAAAATCTTCGTTGTCTGTTAAAACCTCATTCCTATTAGCCATTGTTCAACTTATAATAAGCTATCAAGGGATATAAAAGCACACAATGAAAAACCCGCTTCGAGTTAAGTAGAGTTGACTTGTCAAATTACAAAACAGAACTCGGTTCAAATCGTTGATCCGTCAAGTTCAACTTAAACTACCGTTTGACTGACGTTCAACGTTTATACAACCCAAAATTTACTTTTGATCTGCAGTTCAAGACTGAACTGGCGTTCAAACCTTTTATACAACCGGGCCTTTATATCATTACTTAATTTGTCATTGCGAACCTTTAGAATATCTAATTTTCTTAATCAGCTGTATTAAGTTTTATTTCTATTGAAAACGTGATCTGATTTAGAATCTAAAACGTTTGGACTCTTGAAATATACAAATTATCCAGCAATTGTGGTGTTATTTCCAAAAAATAAAAAATATATAAATCAGAGATGCCACAACTATCTTTTAACTTTTGGTTATGCTTCAAAAATAACAGATGACAATATGTTTCTGATTGCGTTATTAGAACTATCTCATAAAAAAGAGGTAAAAAATATTCAAACAAGTTATTGATTTGATAGTTGGTTCGTCAGAAATATACTGGCTAGTAATATGTTATGTAAATTGAATCATATATAATTATTATTGTTAAATTACCTGACTCGTCCAGTTTCAAATGTTTGCTTTTCTGGCATATTATGTTTTCGATACCAGTATCGGTACTAGTTCGTGATTTCGAAACTCTGTGCATTCGGCTCCCCCTAAATAAATATTTTTCCCGTAGATTAGGCTAAGACCTCGATAAACTCACATTTGTCTGGATTTTAGGGTTTTCTCCCCGCTAAATCGGTATTGACACCTTCATTCGGTACCAGTATCGATAACTAACGTATTGGAATCGATACTTTTGTTTTTTTTAGATAGAAATGTTGCGATACTACTGATACGGTACCAGTATCCATACTATTATTTCATTATTTCGATAGCAGGTAATTATTGGTATCGATACTTTTCTTGAGATACCTATTTGTATACCAATATGGTTATTTTTGATTCGATACCCGTATCGATACTTCTTCGTGATTTCCATAATCTGATGGCATTCATCCCGCTAACTTAATACCAGTACCGGTACCTTTGTTTCGTTACCACTACCAATACCGGTATTGATACTTTTGTTTCGATACCCAATACGATACCGGTATAGATACTTTAGTGGTATTGCAAATGTTTCTAGGTGTAGGAGATATTTCAGGTGATATTTGGTGGATGCGTAGGCTCAATATTTTTCTATAAAATCTGTAAGAGCATATGGTATTTCATCTCCTTAAGAGAAGAATTTGTTCCATATGCTCTTTAAATTTAAATGAAATCGCCCTTAAGGTATAGACTATTGAATAAAATGGAAATGAGTAAAATCACTATCAGTGAATATGGCAGATAACATACATAAAAAAAAACAACCGAATATATAACCACCACCTTTTTTATGTCCGTTAAAAACCCGAATTAAGTATTAGAAATATTGGTTAATAATGTCATACGCGATAAAGAGACTTCGTGTCTCGCAGTGGGAATGAAGTGAAATTTGTCAATTACATCAATTTATAGTTTGAACAACTTTGCGTAAAATAATTACTAAAAAGGCAGACGCCCGAGTTATCGTAGCGAAAACAATCAGTTAATAGTTTTGCCCAGTGAAGCTCTGACCTGTCCTATGTAGTTGATTCATTGCATTCCTAGGGTTTAATGTCGGTCTATAAGATATCTATCTCAAATAATGTGAATATACCATCCACAAAAAACATCGTCCCCTAATCCGGACAATAGAGATTTTTAAGTGGTCTAAAATTTAACGGCTAACAGCTTATGTTATCACTTAAGTAATTGTTATAAATTCGTAGATAAAAATTGTTTATACAGTAAATAATTTTGAAAATTGCTGGAGCCAGCGTAACTTAATTAGCAACTTTGTTATAATAAAAGCAGGAACATTAAACTTCATCCTAACGATAACTTATAACGTTGAAACTAATTGGACACAAGACTAATATTATCCGTTAAATAGTTATTGTAGAATTGCAATTTAATGATTTAGAGAAATATTTTGCTAACCATCCCTTATTAACTATTATCGTTCAATCGGACTATACGAAATACATTATGAATGCACATACCATGCACTTCACTTACTGCATCTTGGATTGTCGTTGCAGTGCGGTAAACGTTTGAATAATGCTTGTAAATATTGCCTTAAATGAGCGACCCCCACTTTTCCTCAGATTTATTGACAGTGTAGCAACCAACCAGAGGGCGTAGGGACGCGCTCCCCTTCCCGGAGGCTTAAAAAACAATTCAAATAAGGACAGTAGAAACAATAGACCTCTGAACATTAAAATAATAAACCAAGGGAAAATAGTCGAACGTCCACAGATAATATACAAGTTAATAAAAACTTAAACTGTCGAAAAAAAAAACGAAAAAACATTAATAATTTATTTTAGATTTTCTTGGGAATAATACCACATCAGAGTTCAAACTTGTGTATATTTTAAAACCAAACGTTTCAAAATCCTGTCGGATTTCGTTTTCAATTGATATAAATTTATAAAGTAAAATTGAAATATATGACAATTATTTTGACAAATATGTTTACGTTACTATGGATAAATTTCTTTGATTTTAAATATACAGGGTGCACAAGAAATTCCAAAGATCATTATAAATCAAAAAAAATTTTTCAAGTTTGAAGAACTTGAAAAATTGTCTTCAGAATTTATTTGTGGCGTTCCTAGGGACGACTTTCTTTTTAAGATAGTGCATTTGCCAAAAAATGCGATCAAAGAATTCTGATAATTCAGTGATCCCATTAAAGTCATAAGGGAAAACCTAGGAAAAACCTCATGAACTATCCCGATATAGGGTTGTTCAAAAGGATATGACCATTGTTAATTTCATCTTTAATTATCGGCAACCAGACATGACTGAAATCTACGGAAGTAGAAGCGATGCAGTCGTTTTCATTTAACAGAATTAAGGCAGATTCTTTTAATTTTCGTTTTGTGCAGTGTTCTTCTTTGTGTAATATTGTTGTGTTTTGAAATTGTATTTTATGGCCTTGGTCCCAAGCATGTTCACAAATTTTTGATTTTTCGAACTGACGTTTCTTTATGTAATTTTGATGTTCATTTATTCGAACATTAAGAGGTCTAGAGGTTTCTCCAATATAAAACTTATTACATTCACAAGGAATCTTATAAATGCAATTTTTTGAGTTTTGCGTAGCGTTTTTTGGTTTTGTTTTTGTTATAATAGATTTAAGCGTATTTGTTGTTTTAAATGTAGTTTTGATGTTAAATTTGTTGCCTACTCTTCTCAATCTCTCTGACAGGCCCTGTATATATGGTATTGTTGTTGTTATAATGTGGTTTTCCTGGTTGTCAGTATTATTAGGTGAAGTCTGGTGTTGGTTGACAAAATCTATTATAACAAAAACAAAACCAAAAAACGCTACGCAAAACTCAAAAAATTGCATTTATAAGATTCCTTGTGAATGTAATAAGTTTTATATTGGAGAAACCTCTAGACCTCTTAATGTTCGAATAAATTAACATCAAAATTACATAAAGAAACGTCAGTTCGAAAAATCAAAAATTTGTGAACATGCTTGGGACCAAGGCCATAAAATACAATTTCAAAACACAACAATATTACACAAAGAAGAACACTGCACAAAACGAAAATTAAAAGAATCTGCCTTAATTCTGTTAAATGAAAACGACTGCATCGCTTCTACTTCCGTAGATTTCAGTCATGTCTGGTTGCCGATAATTAAAGATGAAATTAACAATGGTCATATCCTTTTGAACAACCCTATATCGGGATAGTTCATGAGGTTTTTCCTAGGTTTTCCCTTATGACTTTAATGGGATCACTGAATTATCAGAATTCTTTGATCGCATTTTTTGGCAAATGCACTATCTTAAAAAGAAAGTCGTCCCTAGGAACGCCACAAATAAATTCTGAAGACAATTTTTCAAGTTCTTCAAACTTGAAAAAAATTTTTTGATTTATAATGATCTTTGGAATTTTTTGTACACCCTGTATATTTAAAATCAAAGAAATTTATCCATAGTAACGTAAACATATTTGTCAAAATAATTGTCATATATTTCAATTTTACTTTATAAATTTATATCCATTGAAAACGAAATCCGACAGGATTTTGAAACGTTTGGTTTTAAAATATACACAAGTTTGAACTCTGATGTGGTATTATTCCCAAGAAAATCTAAAATAAACTAGAAGATGCCACAAATAACATTCAGAAAACAACATTAATAATATAATTGAACATAATTTTGATATTGTGCATTGTGTCACGAAAATCATTCATCTGCTTCTGTATCTTGACACCGACTGTCATCGCTCCGCTGGCTGTCTGTCACATATTGTCGCTTGTAATGCAAAACTTGATTTAAAATAGTTTAAACCGATTTTAGAACATTAAAATTAAATGGGACTACGTTGATTAATACTGTGCCTTTTGCGAAATATATTTATATATTAAATTACAGTTAATCCAATTTTATGACTATATAAACACCATCATTTTTTCTAATATTAATTTGCAAATTTCAGTTACTTAATTTTTGAAAATAGTTTTTCGAGGTTTCCTGACTTTTTTGGATGAGATGACCCATGTATCATCAGTTTAGTCAATTTAAATGGTGGTTTACGGTCATTAGGATATAGTCGTACGTTTCAGTTCGGTTGCATAAAGAAATTGTTGAGTATTGCTTCAAGTTATACGACTTACAGAATAGATGCCATAATGTAGGTTGATTTTTATTATGACACTAAGTGTCTTACTGTCAAGGCGATAACTAGTAACTAGAATTTTTGTGTGAGGTTTAGTTAATTTTGCTAGGGGTAGTCGATTGACTACCTCAAACCCCCCGCCGCCTAAAGCCTTGGTTATTACAAAAGTTATAACATGAGAATGATCTGATTCCTATAAGAGAATAAGCAACGAATGACTTTACTATAGCTGCAATTGTGTGTTACCAAAAGATAATGTGTTTTTTCGAAGAGACCAGTTGCCAAAAATTCCAACGCACTTGTCAGTTGTGGTTGTGAGGATAATTTTTCCAACCCTTGGAATTGTTAGTAACTGGCATCTGCGAACAAACCCATTAAAAATGACCTTTGTAGGTATACACTTATACTCTTAGTTTTAATATACGGGGTGATCCAAATGTATGGAAACGGTAGAATAACTCGGCAGGAATCTATTTAAATAGTAAAGATTAATACTTAAAGCTCAGCATTTTTCCCTGGCTATCTAATGATATTGACAATGACCTTGACCATTTCAAAGTCAGTTAATTTTTTTTAATGCATGTCCCTAATTTTGATTCCGGAATCGGAAAACTGAGAAATATTACCTTCAAAACTGACCCTAACTGTTTAAAAATTTGGCTTTAACCAGAATCATGAAGGCCATTTTAAGATAAACTCGGTTTTTTAGATGCTTCCATCCAACCCATTAAAGCAACGTTAAGTGTGAACGAAAGTGTGCAGCCAGCCAGTTGAAGCAAGATGTTTCGACCTAGATGGTTAAGGCAAAGCAAGTGTGGCCTCAATCAATGAAAATGATAAAAGTTTAACAATAAAAAATTAGTGATCTTAACTATTTTAGCCAAGGTGCAGCTGGGGTTTAAATGACCTCCAAGGCCTTGGTGAAGGTCATGGTAGAGTCACCATTATATGAGCTCCTCAAAACTCTACCGTTCGCTTCTTCCGAATTCAGTGTCAAAAATAGGAGAGTGATTCAACAAATCAACTTAACCTCAACCATGACCTTCTTGGTCCAATTTTTGAATAGTCAGTATAATATTGAACGTAAAATGTTTGCTCGTGGCGATTCCGATGTCAAATTTAGGAGCTTCCATTAAAAAAACTATTTCCCTTATAATTATTGTCAAGGTCAATTTAAACGGTCAATATCATATTTGAACGTAAAATTTTTCACTCTTTCCGATTCCGGGGTGAAAATATATAAAAAAATCTAATTGAGCTCAAAATGACTATCATGGTTATAGTCAGCGTAATGGTCAAGATAACCATTAAGTAACCAGGAAAAAATGTAAAACTTTGTGTGTTGATCTTTATCCTTTAAAATGTTTTTCTGCCAAATTATACTGACGTTTCCATACTTTTCGACTACACCTTGTAAAAACTTTCTAAATGAATAATATGCAATTAAATATACTACATAATTTTATTGGAAAAACAACTTTAGGTTTAATTTCCATCAAGTACAGTTACCTAAATATTTAATTCATTTAAAAAATAACAAATGTAGCATGTAATAAATATTATAATTACTTGTCTGTGTGATATTTGTAAACTTCTGAAGGGCTTAATTTTTCATATTTACATGATTTTTGTCTGTCAAAAAACAGATGCATTTCCCATTTGCATTTTTTGCATTTCTTTTTATGCTATATTGTCAGGAGTCTTTACAATTTTTATTGACTGAGGAGCTACAGAATAGATAAATCTTCACATTTTGTTAATACAAGACTCAAAAAAACTGAAATCCATATTTTTGACGTTTTTTATTGTTTGAATAATTTAGGTTTACGAATTTTATCAATTATTCTTTTCAAACTATTTCTGAAGTGATGGTATAAGCCACATGCTGTTCAGTTTTATGTGCCAAGTGTCTTCTATTTTGTTCTACAGACTTGTGCATAACCCTTTTTAATTAGTCTTTAAACACAGTTTCTTGCTATTACACTCGTAACACTCCAAATACCAATGGTTAAACATGAGCAATTTATGATGAGAACGTAGAGTTCCAGTACAATTTTTCTATAGAAATTTCATCCTTTTAAAGCGTTTCCACTTTCCGGGAGTTTCTTCGCAGCTACTCTTGTTATTTTCTGTGTAGGATTATGATTTAAGGGAACAATATTTATTGAGGATAGGGGATGCCATATGACAGCCTATTTGTATCTTGAAAAGGATTACATAAAAACGAATTAGGGGGAAACATCTTTATTAAATTATCCTTGACAAATTGACACTTAAGAAAAACGATATTTTCTTTATGTCCTAAATATGGGTTTATTTCACTTGAGCATAAAAGTCTGGAGTATATTGTGATAAGGTTTTAATATTTGCATAACAGATAGACAAATAACAATTATTAATAGACAAAAGATGGAACAACTTACCCACTAAGGCTATAAAGGTTTCATGTGGATATTTGCTAATACATTTGATAAGTATATTGTATTGAAGTGTCGTATTATTTGTAAAAAACTGTAAAACTATTGATTTTACGAAAAAACAAATTAGCAGAACTTGTTATAAAAGCTGGATACATATTTTATTTTAATTTTGATTCCTTACTAGTTATCATTAAACTACCGATTTTAACATAATTAGATTGCCGAGTTTATACTTATTTAACCATTCAATTAGTTAATGTATTGGATCTCCCTTCGATTGTTAATTTTATTTTATGACAACATTCATAGAATGTTTGTCAACGTTTTATTAGGGACTTCTTTAAGTGGGTAATATATTAAGTGGCATAGAAGTCAGAACAGCTAGTATATATAGATTATTCCCATACATTCTTGTATAAATACGGATTACATAAAAGTAAATAAACGATCCATATTTTTAGGGAAAAGGACAGTTAGAATCAGACAAAAATTAATAATGTATTGAGGGTCCACGTTAGTTCTACACTTATTGACTCCTCAGAGAATGCATATAGTAAGGTGATCGATTTCCTCCTAAGGAAACTTATGCTATGCTATTGGAGATATTGGTGGCTAATGCAACAACTCCGTTTGAAATTATAGGTTGACAATAGTCCCAATGTAGAGTGTACGATGTGTCTCAACCATGTCTTGAAGCTGGTGTTGCGGAGACATGTTTCCTCAGACAAAGACCAGTAGGGATCTAATGCCATAAGCTATAGCCCATCATAACATAATTACCCCATTGTGAAAAACTCTGTATCCATTTCATGCATGATACGCAAGCAAAATAGTCCAAAACTTCTTATACACCGATAACTGTTGACTAAAACTACTTATACACCGATAACCGTTGACTTGCTATCGCCCTAGTGGATGATTTCGAATATTTTTTAAATGTGTATTTTTTGGGAATTTCCACATTATTGTATAACAATGCATGTTTCACCTAAGGCTTAATAGCAAATTTTATAGATGCGAGATGTAAAGACCGACATCTGTGTGCTAGTTTTCCCAAAAATCTTATATGTCGCGGTCTTTACATCTCGCGTCTACAAATTTAGCGATATGTAATAAGTTTTCAAGAGGACATTCTCTTGTGGGAAGAGCCCCTGACAAGAATCAATATATATTGTACATATTGTCTTGCATACAGTATATCACCTGGAAGCGAGTATCAAATTTTATATATACAGATATATATCCACATATTTAGAACTATATCATTCAACGTATGACAGCCGTTTCGAACCAGAAGTTCTCGTCAGATACGCTTCCTTGAATGACAAGTTCTAAAGTGAAATACTTGGATGTTATACACATCAGTAAGACAACAGTCAGTGTATTGAACCTAATAGATGTCGGTGACATCTACCGTCTATTGAGTAATTTAAGTATATGAAGGCGTACTATGCTATAACATATACCATACTCTTGACAGATGGTTCGAGTGTTTTATATAAAAACACATAAGTAAATATATATACATATATATATATATATATATATATATATATATATATATATATATACAGATATATATCCACATATTTAGAACTATATCATTCAACGTATGACAGCCGTTTCGACCCAGGAGTTCTCGTCAGATACGCTTCCTTGAATGACAAGTTCTAAAGTGAAATACTTGGATGTTATACACATCAGTAAGACAACAGTCAGTGTATTGAACCTAATAGATGTCGGTGACATCTACCGTCTATTGAGTAATTTAAGTATATGAAGGCATACTATGCTATAACATATACCATACTCTTGACAGATGGTTCGAGTGTTTTATATAAAAACACATAAGTATTAATATACAGATATATATATCCACATATTTAGAACTATATCATTCAACCTATGACAGCCGTTTCGACCCAGCAGTTCCCGTCAGATACGCTTCCTTGAATGACAAGTTCTAAAGTGAAATACTTGTATGTTATACACATCAGTAAGACAACAGTCAGTGTATTGAACCTAATAGATGTCGGTGACATCTACCGTCTATTGAGTAATTTAAGTATATGAAAGCATACTATGCTGCTATAACATATACCATACTCTTGACAGATGGTTCGAGTGTTTTATATAAAAACACATAAGTAAATATATATACAGATATATATCCACATATTTAGAACTATATCATTCAACGTATGACAGCCGTTTCGACCCAGCAGTTCTCGTCAGATACGCTTCCTTGAATGACAAGTTCTACAGTGAAATACTTGGATGTTATACACATCAGTAAGACAACAGTCAGTGTATTGAACCTAATAGATGTCGGTGACATCTACCGTCTATTGAGTAATTTAAGTATATGAAGGCATACTATGCTATAACATATACCATACTCTTGACAGATGGTTCGAGCGTTTTATATAAAAATACATAAGTAAATATATATATACAGATATATATCCACATATTTAGAACTATATCATTCAACGTATGACAGCCGTTTCGACCCAGCAGTTCTTGTCAGATACGCTTCCTTGAATGACAAGTTCTAAAGTGAAATACTTGGATGTTATACACATCAGTAAGACAACAGTCAGTGTATTGAACATAATAGATGTCGGTGACATCTACCGTCTATTGAGTAATTTAAGTATATGAAGGCGTACTATGCTATAACATATACCATACTCTTGACAGATGGTTCGAATGTTTTATATAAAAACACATAATTAAATATATATATACAGATATATATCCACATATTTAGAACTGTATCATTCAACGTATGACAGCCGTTTCGAACCAGGAGTTCTCGTCCGATGCGCTTCCTTGAATGACAAGTTCTAAAGTGAAATACTTGGATCAAAAAATCAAATTTTATGTTCATGGTTTCGTCATAAATTAGTTATAACAATTAGGTATTACGTTTCTTGTTTTTAGGGTTCCGTACATTCAATATGAGGAAACCTTATAATATCGCTCCTGGATCTATCAACTTGTCATAGCTATTATCCCCGAAACTATTCGACGGAGAAGCTTGAAATCTGGTATCACTGCATACTTTGGTAACCCGATCAGGAGGGCATACCGTAAATGAAAAAAAAAGGATTTTAAGGTTTAACACGTTGTCTAACATACTGTCCAACGCCCTAACAGTAACAGTTTGATAAAAATATTTGTCTTTAGACTACATATATATTTGATGTTTTAACAAATAATAACCTGTGTGCATTTAGGTGAGAAATATCTATGTATTACGACGTCGAATGTCATCAATCTCTATCTCACACTAACACTTGTCGTAAACCCGCAGTATCTTTCTCAATCTCAAGGCGACTGTTTTTGTTCTCATAAAATAATTTCAGAAGCTCCTTTTGCAGTAAAAAAGCAGTATCTTTTTTTAAAATAATATTTCATGACTCCGGGAAAAATATTTTTTCGCCTTTAATATAAGAATAAATAGTTTTGCTGTATCTGAGTTATTAGGAATTGTACTTGAAAGTACAGATTTGAATCTTAGAATAACACAATTTGTAGCTGTGACAATTGACAAACTACTTAGTGTAAGTATCTCAAAAAACAAGGGAATTTTTTGTTAAAGGTAAATTTAATTATTCGGGCTAGTTATGAGCTGGCCAATTGTCGTATAACGGATACCGTTGACTTTCGGGACACTCTATATGTATGCTGTTATACAAGCCAATACTTTTGACTTTTCTTTTTGTGTAGCAAATATTTTGGAAATATTTGGTTATTAATCTGAAATTAGAAAAACGAAATATGGTATCTGTTTTATACAGAAATATTAATTTTTTTAAAGACTGGATGTTATTTCAAAAATCATGTTACCGGAATCAATTTAACTGGTACAAAGGAATATTGCACTAAACATTTGTCGACGGCAGATTTTCATTTTCTATTGTTTGTTTTCAATCTCATTGTTTTTGGTGAATTCTTTGAACAAAAGAATAGAATCTACGAATGCCAAGAGTCCTAAATCAACATTTCTTCCCAAATATCATATTCCAACTGAGTGGATAGAGCTTAGTAACGCGAAACGTGAAATAAACCGCTAGGATCCACAACAATTTGTACGTGAACGGTTTTTGGGTTGGATATTTCATACATATAAAGAGTAATCGTAGTTTCTAGAATGCAAATTAAAAAATTTAAATAGTTTTTAGCATACACTAATAATTTTTGGCATAGGAAAAGAATACTTATAAAAGGGCATAACGTAGATCTTTTCAGAACATACAGTGATTTAGTTCCTTGTAGAAAATATTCAAAGGAAATATTCACATACAGAAACTTGATGAAGCGAGATGTAAGACCGACATCTAGGATTTTCGAGAGAATTAGCACACAGAGGTTCCGAATCTGGAGCCGTTCGGTGTAATTGCTGTTCTCCCTTAACTCCTAGGACAGAATGTCACGATAAAATTTTCAGGTTACTTCACCTGTCGGAGATATTGAATAATCTCTTTGTCATTCCTTTTTACGCAAGACAATATACATTATATATTATATATTATATATAATATATATTGTTTCTGGTCAGGGAACCTTCATTAGTTGCGCTTCCCACAATTGAATGTCCTCTCGAACACTTCTTTATGTATTTAATACATTTCGTTAAATTTGAAGACGCGAGATGTAAGACCGACATCTAGGATTTTCTTGCGTACAAAGGAATGCGACCTCGAAGAGAGTATTCAATATCTCTGACAGGTGAAGTAACCTGAAATTTTTATCGTGACATTCTGTCCTAGGAGTTAAGGGAGAACAGGAATTACACGGAACGGCTCCACATTCGGAACCTCTGTGTGCTAATTCTCTCGACAATCCTAGATGTCGGTCTTACATCTCGCGTCTTCAAATTTAACGAAATGTATCAAATACATAAAGAGGTGTTCGAGAGGAAATTCAATTGTGGGAAGCGCAACTGATGAAGGTTCCCTGACCAAAAACAATATATATTATATATAATATATATTGTCTTGCGTACAAAGGAATGACACCTCGAAGAGAGTTTATAGAAATTTGTTTAAATTTTGTATTAAAAGTAGAGGGTTATTTACGATGAGGCAAGAAGGGCAGTAGTCTCCCAAAATTGGTTTGGAATGAAAGGCGAGAGTAAAGAGTTGTCTACCTACACAATATTCTATTTGTCTTGTTTTCCAATTTTTTTTTGAATTAAAGGAATGAGTAAAAAGATGTGTACTTACAGATACTGAACATAGACCACTACTTAACTTAGTATTATTTGACTATGGAAAATTAAGTGCCTATTTCTTTTTTTAGGATAGCTTATAGTTATATTCTTGTGCAAACATTAATATTTTTGTTGGGTTTACGTTAATCTCCTGATATTCTATTTAGGCTATTGTGGCTGCTTCTTGAGAGAAATAAAATAGCCTTCAGCTATTATTTAAACTTTGTCTCTTGATACTTGTACATTCGTGGATCAAAAGTCTCCATGGTTAGAGACCCTGAGAGTCCCTTGCTTTCGATATACAGCCTGCCCAAAGTGGATATTGGTTACCCCTTATGAGACACAAGAAAGTGGGGCTCGGCTAACTTATTTAAAACTTTGACATTTGATAGTTCTTATCTCGTGAATCAAAAGGCTCCAGATGCACAAATTATAAAAGTCTTTTCTTTTCGCTTTACAGCCTTTCGCTACATAGTAAAAAAAGAGCAACAATATTTTTTTTGTATTACATATATGTAAGTAGTACATATACATATTACCAACAGATATTAATACACTTTTTTTTGTAAATTTGGCTATTTGTTCTATTAGAATTTAAAATATTGCCGATCATGGCAGAAGTTATGTTTGCCATTGTCTGCCTAATTGCCACTTCATATGGTCCACATTTTGAAATGAGTTTATGTATGGGGTTAAACATTTTGATTTAAGTGGCATAGCAAGAAATAATTGAGGGGACCCAAGTCTGGAGATCTAACGGGCCATTGATTTTTTTTACGTAAAAATAAACAATAGATATTTTAAAAAAGTTAGTAACATACATAGAATTTCTGGGGAAAAGGCCTTATTATCCTACTTTTTAACAGAACTATAACTTTGTTTTAAATGAATACTGATCACGTGTCTGGGCAAAAAAATTCCACGAACGCTATTTTTGTGAACAGCAATGCCACCTATTTTTAACCGACTTCCAAAAAGGAGGAGGTTATCAATTTGTCGCGTATTTTTTCGCTTTTTTTTGTATGTATGTTACCTGATTTCTTCTCCTGTGGTGTACCGTTTTGAATGAATATGGTCTTGTTTAATAGAGTATATATCCGGATTGGTGAAACTTCAAATTTTGGAAAAGAATTCTATTGGTAAAGTGATAAAATTTGTGAATGAACACATGCGTGCATGGAAATCGACCAATATCCCTAATATTTTAGTCGATTTTTCGATAACTCCTTATGGATGTGTATAGTTTTTTACCGTTTAATCTATTAAGGAAGATCCTTAGGTGATCTCATATACTTTTCTGCGACGTGCAACTTGCCGTTTTGCAGATAATCGCCGAAAATTCCAAAATTCTTATCAAAAATTTCATCGAAATGACATAACAGACATTTCCTCATAAATATTTTAATTCCAACGTAATAGTGCGGTAATTTTAGGCACTGGAAGTTTTAATTGCGAATTTGAAAATTTTCTATGTACATCTCAAGCATATAGATAGTAAAGCATAGTATTTTCGGGTCCTTAAATCAATGAGTACCAAGCTCGTTTTGTTTGTATACCAGGTAAATACCTATTTAAATGCAAATTTTTCCATTTTGCGAAGACGGTACTTTTGGTTGTCTCATTCTCCCGGCCTAATAGAAAATTCAGTGACAACACACGTTTATAGACAGGGTGTTTAGTTATAGCAAACAAAATCACAAAGTAAAGTGGCGGAAGGAGTTGCATTTATATGAAAATTGAAATATAGGACGGAGTAGAATGATAGTGGTCCGTAGGCAGCCGTATATACAGGATGGTTGGAATATAGGGTGGACTGGACGTTTGGTGGTATAAAAATGTTGAAAAAAATGAGAAATTAAAATTATATAGGGTGATTAAAAAACTGTTACATGATGTGGACATAAGCAAATCATATACAGGATGGTTGAATTATATTTATAAAGTGTGATTAAAAAATTATTTCTTTTATAGCCTATAAGAAGTTGCATAAAGTTTGGAGAGGAATTAATGTTACACAGGGCGATAACACAAAATGTTAAAAATGAAATAATTTATGGGGTAGCCCACAAGGAATTATATACTATGGTTGAAATATAGGACGGATTTGACTCCGTAAATATAGGATGGATTCTACTCCGTCCTATAGTCTACAGAAGGCAGCTAACAAATGTATGCTTGTCCGTGGGCAGTCGTATGTACAGGATGGTTGGTACATAGGTTGGACTGGAATTATCTAGTTATACAGGGTTGTCAAAAAAAGTTGAAAAAAGGTTACATGACGTAGTCCATAAGGCATAAATATATTTTGGGCTTATTAAGTCAACGCGTACTAGTACATTTGTTCGTAAAGATTTACCTATCAATTTAAATGATAAAGTATCATTGTGTAATGTTGAGGCTTTCGATGTTACCTGGTTCTGTCTATTAAGGTTATACATACAAAATAAAAAATAAAGAATGAAAACTACCTGAGTTCAAAAAAAATAAAAAGTTGAAAATAAAACATTTAAAAAAATATATAACCGACTTCTACCTATAACTAAAAAGCTAAAAATATTTATATCAAAATACAACTCTAGCAAATAAATAACACATTCAATGTTGTAAGGTACTTACCCAGGAAGTAACAAATGTAAACATTAAAAGGTGCTCATTCTGTACAAATTAATTACCTACCAATCTAGTATATTTTTGAAGTCGGTGCCAAGCAACAATCAAGTTTGATGAATTAGTAGATAAGTACGCAATGAAGCATTTTAGATTTGCTTGGCACCGACTTCAAAAATATACTAGATTGGTAGGTAATTAATTTGTACAGAATGAGCACCTTTTAATGTTTACATTTGTTACTTCCTGGGTAAGTACCTTACAACATTGAATGTGTTATTTATTTGCTAGAGTTGTATTTTGATATAATTATTTTTAGCTTTTTAGTTATAGGTAGAAGTCGGTTATATATATATTTTTTAATGTTTTATTATTATAACTATTTGTAATGTAAGGTTTAATCCTGGAAATACATTTTTCTAAAATAAAGATGTGAAAAAAACTTCTATCACAAAATATACAAAACCTTTTGTTAATAATTTTCGACATTTTACTTTTGAGCAAAATTCAATTTTTTGACAGCTCTTGTATTTGATATTGGATGGTGGAATTTTAGGTTTAGACCATGCAGAACGTTTTATGAAGAATAACTTTTTTTTCGTAAAATTAATAGCAAAAACGTAATGAAATTAAGCGGACACACGATTTGAAGAATTCTTTTTGTATTTAATAGCGTCTTTACTGAGAAAGGTAATCAGCAAGACGGTGGTTCCCAGCTGTGATAGTATCGTATATTTTGCTACAAGGATATCTTTGTTCACAACTATTGAATGGCTTAATATATTGCGGAGCAGCCAGATTTTGGTTCCGAGTCTGATATGGGACATTTTTTATTCGTTGAGTATTAGCTCAGGTCATTTACGGAGAAAAAGACTTTTTCGTGACAAAATTAATAGTAGAACAAAACCGACATCAACGTGTTCTAATGATAAATCTTGACTAATTAACATAAAATTTAACATTTTTTATCGATGCGTTTTTGTTTTTTAACAAAAAAACAATGAAAAATCGGTAACAATTTAGTTTTTTACCGTTTACACGAAATCCAGCGATAAAACCGTGTTAGCCAATATGGGCAATGCTGAAGAGAACTGAAAAACCTACAAAATGAGCTACTATTCGCTCAACTTTGTTAATTGGTTTCTTAGATAATGGAACATGTACCCAAATTTCCAAAAAAATAAATAATCGTTTATATATTTTTTCATTCTATAGCTAAAACATTCTTATTAACTATAGCGATAGATCGACTCATTCACAATTTATGTTCTGATAAAAAAATACTGTACCCCTGGTAGTTTTTGCAAAATTTCAGTCAATCCTATGGAAAACATACTTTTTTGATAGGCCATATTACCTCATCGGATGACCCCATCATTATGAATAAACCACTGTTGGAAAGCATACGAGTTGATCTAGAAATCTCTCATCTCACTTTTCCAAAATGTAAAGTATAAATACATATAAGTATTTGGCCATTCCGTAAAAAAATATTTGAACGAGTCCATTAGAAAAATTGCTAAGGGGTGGTACTATGTCCTTATAAATAACAATCTTAATGCAAATTTAAATTTTAAGGAGACACATATTTATATTTCTTGCATAATATGGATTTATGTAATAAATTTAGCAAAATGGAAACTTCATGTAGACAGAGACTGATGATAATGTTGGAGCAATCATTTTAAAACATAAGTAAATAATAGTAGGTGCCTTTGTTTACACTTTCAGTACATTTCATATTTTATTATTATATAAAACTAAAACGCTGATACAAATTGATAATTGTTAATAATAGAAGACAAAAGATGTTATTCCTCAATGAGTTAACAATGCAATTTTTAGGTTGTTCAATTCAGATTCCTGTTAATTTTTAGTTAATAAATACTAATAAATGACAAGCCAAATATCTAGAAAACCCTAGATGTCTGTCTTACATCTCGCCCCTACAAGCTAAATTTCTTTAGATATATAGGTATGTGTTAATTTTTTATTGAAACATTTACAAATGTAAAAATCGCTTGCAATAGCCTTCGCATTTAGCATAATATTCTGCTCTGTGGTTAAATGGAGTATCGATATTCCATTTAAAATTAAATTTATTACATAAATCTATATTATGTAAAAATATAAATATGTGTGTTATATCACACTTCTCAAATTAAACTTTTTAAAAAAGATTTTTATTAACTTTAACAAAATTATAACTTTTTAAAATATAAAATACAAAATTGAAATAATGACAATAATAACTAACAACAGACTGAGTAATAATGAATGACAAACAAGAGAGATTTTACAATATATAACCTAATGAATGCTGAATCGGCACTGCCGACACGGCGATTCCCACGGATGCTCGGCGGGGCTGTAATCTGACACTGCACGTGTTCGCTGAGTCAGCTGGGAACGATGAAATACAGTTGCTACATAAGTTCACCCAAAGTTCATGTTATAAACTTATATAACATGTGTCTGCTTAAAATTAAAATTGGCATTAAGATTATTTATTATAAGAACCACCCCTTAGCAATTTTTGGAATGGCCTCGTCCAAATATTTTATTACGGAATGGCCAAATATTTTCAATACTTATATGTATTTATACTTTAAATTTTTGAAAAGTGAGATGAGGGATCTCTAGATCAACTCCCCTACTTTTCAACGGTACTAGGGTTATCCGGTGAGATAATATGTCCTTTCAAAAAAATAGGTCTTTCATAGGATTGACTGAAATTTTGTAAAAACTACCGAGGCTGCAGTATGTATTTTGAGAACATAAATTGGGTATGACAAGATCTATCGCTTGAGTTAATAAGAATGTTTTAACTATAAAATAAATATATATATATATATATATATATATATATATATATATATACGATTTTTGATTTTTATTTTTTTTGAATTTTGGGCAAATGTTCCATTATCTAAGAAACCAATTAACAACGTTGAGCGTATATTAGCTCATTTTGTAGGTTTTTCAATTCTCTTCAACATTGCCCAAAGTAGCAAATACAGTTTTATCGGTGGTTTTGTGTAAAAGGTAAAAAACTCAATTGCTGCCGAATTTTCGTTGTTTTTTTGTTAAAAAACAAAAACGCATCGATAAAAAATGTTGAATTTTAAGTCAATTGGTCAAGTTTTATCATTAGAACACCTGGATGTCAGTTTTGTTCTACTATTAATTTTGTCACGTAATTTCGTAAATGACCTTAGCTATACCTATATAAATGGAAGGCACTGAGAGCAAATTCTTGAAATATCATTATTATGTCAGATTTAAATATTTACATTTGTTTCTATATTTGCAATTCGTTTAAATTATGACCTGGAAATCGAATGTATTTGTATTCTGTATGATACATAGAATATATTTGAGTTGATACCTATATAAAACAAAAAGTTACACCTTTTCATTAATGCTATTATTATTGTCAAATGAAACAAAAATATCGTTCAGAGTTATTAAATGCAAAAACACCCTCAGAACATTCGTTCATTTATGTGACAGCACCAATAAAAGCTCCTTATTATTACTATAAAGCTTTATGAATGGGCGGAAGGCCTACATTAAAAGAAAGTAACAGCAAAAGGCTGGAAACGTTATTGCTGAAAATATAAGAAGAATACAATGGCAAGGCAATTTTTTTCCACTCTAATGTGTCTCGAGGGACATTATAATCTTTCCAACTGACATGTACTGAATGAAACCCCATCCATTTTCTTGATATGGTATTATTAGGTTTATCAGTCATCAAATGGGCTCAATAAAAAGTGTAGTTAGTAACTTTAAATATTTATAATAAAGATTATATATATATATATATATATATATATATATATATATATATTTGTTTTTAAGTTTTCGGGGGCACTAACTGTTTTAGGTGGTTTCCGGGAATTCATCCGCGTAGTTGATAAATGATCCCTGCCGGGATCGAATACTATTCGAGTAACTAGAAGCGAAAGCAGAAGGCTACGAGAATTATGCGAACCGACCTGAAGAGGGCAGATGTGACTCTGCCGAAACGTCGTCATTTTACCATCGATCCCGGCAGGGATCAGTTATCAACTACGCGGATGAATTCCCGGAAACCACCTAAAACATATATATATATATATATATATATATATGTTCTGAGAGGCTTCCGCGGTCATTATTATGAACTAAGCTCGGTTCCGGGGTGAGAACCGCGTCTGAATTTATTGAATACTCGACGTTTCGACTCCTGCTTTGGAGCTATTATCAAGAGACAAAAGTGAAAAAAGAGTTTCAGAGTCTAGATCGAACTCGGGGCCTCAATCTGCCTACTCCCCAAGAGTCACTAGGTAACTGAACTGAATTTGAGTCTGCTCTGCTTCTTTTATTTATAGTTAGCGCTGGGGTAGAAGAAGATGTCACGTGATGAGGCTGTGTTGTGATTGGTTGGGTATTGGTGGGCGTGTCTGCTTTGTTTAATCTGGCAATTACGGAGGTCCAAGCTGTGGGAAGGCGAGTGCTGTCATCGCGTCTGTTTAGACAGAGAGGTCTTTTTTCTATTTCGATGGCTTCGCGAATAGTGGATGCCCTAAGAGAATTGAGAGATATGATAGTCCTACTGTCCTCGAAGTTGATAGAGTGTCCTGTTTGGATATGGTGATGCGCGAGAGCTGAAGTCGGATCTTTTTTACGAACTGACAGAGAGTGTTCATATACTCGATGGTTAACGCGCCTGTTGGTACGACCGATGTAGCTTTGTGGGCAATCGCGACATGAGATTTCGTAAACTCCTCGATCCTCGTTAGGTACTTTGTCTTTGGGGTTACCGGATAAGTTGCCTATAGTTTGAGTGGTGTTGAAGATAGTCTTTATTTGATGTCTTTGTAAAATCCGTCCTATTTTGTCAGTGACTCCTCGAATGTATGGAAGTACGGCTTTTTGATGTTGTTGTTCTGTTTCTGACGGGGTTGGTGTGATTGGGGGTTGTTGAGATTGATGAATTATACGCGCAATGTGGTCCGGATGATAACCGTTTTGTCGAAGGATTTGTTGAAGATTATTAAGTTCGTTTTGTCTATTGTCAATATCTCTTAAACGAATAGATCTAAGAGTCAAAGATTTCATTACAGAACTCAATTGGGCAGGGTGGTGGTGTGATTGGGCATTTAAGTATCGATTGGTATGGGTTGGTTTTCTATAGACGGTATGTGAGAATCTGTCATTGTTGGTTTTTGTTATGAGGACATCAAGAAACGGGAGAGAAGAATCGGACTCGATTTCCATTGTAAATTGTATATTAGAATGTATACCATTGAGGTGTTGTAGGAAGAAGTCTAATGAATCTCTGCCATGAGGCCAAATGACAAAAGTATCATCTACATATCTAAGCCAACATGAAGGTTTTAAATTAGACGAGTTTAGGGCCTGGGTTTCGATTTGTTCCATGAAAATGTTAGCAAGCACTGGAGAAAGAGGTGAGCCCATGGGGGCCCCACGGACTTGTTTGAACAGAGTGCCTTGAAATGAAAAATAAGTGTTAGAAGAACAGTGTTGTACAAGTTTGATGATGTCAGAAGAGATATTGTGTTTTGTTTTTAGAATATCTAACGTTTCTGAAATGGGGACATTGGTGAAAAGAGATACAACATCGAAGCTAACTAGGATATCATTTTCTGAAATTCTGTAACCACTTAGGATATCTAGGAAGGAAGAAGAGTTCTTTACGTACGAGGATGCTTGCTCGGCTAGAGGTTGGAGGGTTTTGGCTAAGTACCGGGCTAATTCTTGGGTCGGGGATTGTACCGAACTGACAATGGGCCTAAGAGGAATGTCCGGCTTATGAATTTTGGGTAGTCCGTAAATTTTCGGAATTTTAGAAGACTTTTCACGAGGAATGATGATCTTTTTGACGTCAAGAGGAAGTTGTGTCCTGTTGATGATTTCCTTAGTCTTTTTCTCTAAGTAAGTAGTAGGATTATTGTTCATTATTTCGTAGTCTGCAGTGTGGAGTAGGGAATTCATCTTGTGAACATAGTCCTTAGTATTGAGAAGAACAGTCGCGTTACCTTTGTCGGCAGGAAGAATAGTTATGTCATCGTTGTTACGTAGTTGTTTTAGTGCATGTCTTTCGTTAGAAGTTAGGTTTGATTTTGGTGGCTTTGATGTGCGGAGTACTCTAGCAATGTCTTGACGAGTATCTTCAGCCTCAATATCTGTTAGTTCAACCAAAGCTACCTCAACTTGAGAAATGATTCTTTCAGTTGGAATAGTTTTCGGCGTCACTGCGAAATTGAAACCTTTGGATAGGACGTGTAAACTGGTAGAGTCTAAGGGGAATATACAATTTACAATGGAAATCGAGTCCGATTCTTCTCTCCCGTTTCTTGATGTCCTCATAACAAAAACCAACAATGACAGATTCTCACATACCGTCTATAGAAAACCAACCCATACCAATCGATACTTAAATGCCCAATCACACCACCACCCTGCCCAATTGAGTTCTGTAATGAAATCTTTGACTCTTAGATCTATTCGTTTAACAGATATTGACAATAGACAAAACGAACTTAATAATCTTCAACAAATCCTTCGACAAAACGGTTATCATCCGGACCACATTGCGCGTATAATTCATCAATCTCAACAACCCCCAATCACACCAACCCCGTCAGAAACAGAACAACAACATCAAAAAGCCGTACTTCCATACATTCGAGGAGTCACTGACAAAATAGGACGGATTTTACAAAGACATCAAATAAAGACTATCTTCAACACCACTCAAACTATAGGCAATTTATCCGGTAACCCCAAAGACAAAGTACCTAACGAGGATCGAGGAGTTTACGAAATCTCATGTCGCGATTGCCCACAAAGCTACATCGGTCGTACCAACAGGCGCGTTAACCATCGAGTATATGAACACTCTCTGTCAGTTCGTAAAAAAGATCCGACTTCAGCTCTCGCGCATCACCATATCCAAACAGGACACTCTATCAACTTCGAGGACAGTAGGACTATCATATCTCTCAATTCTCTTAGGGCATCCACTATTCGCGAAGCCATCGAAATAGAAAAAAGACCTCTCTGTCTAAACAGACGCGATGACAGCACTCGCCTTCCCACAGCTTGGACCTCCGTAATTGCCAGATTAAACAAAGCAGACACGCCCACCAATACCCAACCAATCACAACACAGCCTCATCACGTGACATCTTCTTCTACCCCAGCGCTAACTATAAATAAAAGAAGCAGAGCAGACTCAAATTCAGTTCAGTTACCTAGTGACTCTTGGGGAGTAGGCAGATTGAGGCCCCGAGTTCGATCTAGACTCTGAAACTCTTTTTTCACTTTTGTCTCTTGATAATGGCTCCAAAGCAGGAGTCGAAACGTCGAGTATTCAATAAATTCAGACGCGGTTCTCACCCGGAACCTAGCTTAGTTCATATATATATATATATATATATATATATATATATATATATATATATGTGTGTGTGTGTGTGTGTGTGTTCTCCTTTGTCTAATCTGGCAAATAGGGAGGTCCAGGCTGTGGGAAGGCGAGAGCTGCCATCGCGTCGGTTTAGACAGAGGGGTCTTTTCTCGATTTCAATTGCTTCGCGAATAGTAGATGCCCTAAGGGAGTTAAGAGATACGATAGTCCTACTGCCCTGGAAGTTGATAGAGTGTCCTGTTTGGATATTGTGATGCGCGAGAGCAGAAGCCGGACCTTTTTTGCGAACTGACAAAGAATGTTCATATACTCGATGGTTGACGCGCCTATTTGTACGACCGATGTAGCTTTGTGGGCAATCGCGACATGGAATTTCGTAAACGCCGCGATCATCGTTAGGTACTTTATACTTAGGGTTCCCGGTTAAGTTAGCTATAGTTTGACTAGTGTTGAAGACCGTCTTTATTTGATGTCGCTGTAGGATTCGTGCTATTTTGTCAGTGACTTCTCGAATGTACGGAAGGATTGACGAAATATGCGTGCAATGTGGTCTGGATGATAACCGTTTTGTTGAAGTTTATTAAGTTCGTTTTGTCTATTGTCAATGTCTGTTAGGCGAATAGATCTAAGGGCCAAAGATTTCATTACAGAACTTAATTGGGCAGGGTGATGATGTGATTGGGCATTTAAGTATCGACTGGTGTGGGTTGGTTTTCTATAGACTGTATGTGAGAATGTGCCATGGCTGGTTTTTGTTATGAGGACATCAAGAAACGGGAGCGAAGAATCGGATTCGATTTCCATTGTAAATTCAATGTTAGAATGTATACCATTGAGGTGTTGTAGAAAGAAGTCTAACGACTCTCTGCCATGAGGCCAATTGACAAAAGTATCATCAACATATTTAAGCCAGCAGGAAGGTTTTAAATTAGACGAGTTTAGGTCCTGGGTTTCTATTTGTTCCATGAAAATGAAACAAGTCTGACATCATCAAACTGGTACAGCACTGTTCTTCTAACACATATTTTTCATTTCAAGACACTCTGTTCAAACAAGTACGTGGGGCTTCGATGGGTTCACTCTTTCTCCAGTGCTTCTGCTAATTTAACAATGATTTTCCTATTTTTGTTGAGGTAAACATCGTTTATCTAAAGTAATCACAATTTGCCATTTCTAGAGGTTATCTATCTCTCTCTATATATAAATAGGCTGTCAGCGATTTGCTTTATTTTTGTTTTCTTTAGCAATTGACGACCTTCAGGGCAGAATGCTAAAATTTATTTATAATATTGGTCCACTCATTAGATAAAACATAATAAAAAAAACATTATTTACGTCTATACTGTCAATGCCAAACAGATAACAGTAACAGTGTCGCCAGATTGCTTGGAAAGAAAATCGTATGATGGATTGACTCAAATGTGAAAGACGAATTAAATTATACTAAAAAGTAACAAATTTTGAACTGTTCCTAAAGTTATTCTACAACATAATGCTATTGAAATAGAGCCCAGGAAATTTATATTACTGTTACGAGAATTCATCCGAGAGCTGGTGCAATCGGCCATCAACCAAATCGTGGAAGGGACGTTATTCCGATAATTCTGGGATTCCGAAATGTTTGTCTCTCAACAGGCCGACCGCTGCCGTTACTGGGAATTCGCTTAAAGCTTCCAGAACATGAAAGAGTTTCCTGATGGTTCGTGGACTTACCAGACAATTCGAAGAGAAATATATAAATTTGAACAGCTGGCGATAGGAGGCATTCAGTTTTCGAAGGTCGTATTGTATACATAGTTAAGATAAAATGTAAATAAGTTTCTGTGAATATAAATTGTGTTAAAGTAGTGGAAAATTAGAGTGAGTTGGACTGTATTTTTAATAAATCCAAGAAATGAACAGAACCCGTGTGTAAAAATAAAAACATTACAGTGGTGACAGGTGTAGGTGTATTTGTGGAACTTTAGAACTGAAAAATAAATAGGCTGACAATTCTTAAAACAGTGAATTTGGACCAATTGAAAGTGACGGACATAAAAAAAGAACTTGAGGAAAGGGATTTAGAAATTAGTGGGAAGAAAAGTGAATTAGTACAACGGCTACGAGATGCTCTAATAAATGAAGGTAACAATCCAGACACATATTTGTTTGAAGTTTCTGGCAAAGGAGACATGACATGAGTATGCTGTAACAAAAAATAAACAATTTAGTAGAAAATTCTAAAACCCTAGAAGATAAATTGCTAGAAAATTCTATAAACTTGAAAGAGGCGTTAGAAGATAAATTAGCAGAAAATTCTAAAACCCTGGAAGACAAATTACTGGAAAATTGTAAATCCCTAGAAGAAAATTTGAAAAGCATGGTACAGAAAAATTCAGAAATGGTGGAGGAGAAAATATCCGAGAATGAGGCTCAGATGGAGGAGCTAAAGCAAACAGTAATCGAAGAATCAGTCAAAAATGAAAAGCGGGTAGAAGAGCTAAAGCAGACAACAGTCGAAAATGAAACGCGGATATTAGAGCTAAAACAGATAATGGAGGGTGAGATCAGCAAAATAAGAGAACAGGTAGTCACAATACAAAGGGGAGAGACTCCACCAAAGACCGAAATCAGAAACAGTCCAGACATAGTGGATTCGAAAATTTTGCTCGAAAGAGCAAGACACAAAATGAAACCTCCACAATTTGATGGTAAATCGTCATGGACTCACTATAGGCGCCAATTCGAGGCTGCAACAAAGTTAAACAGATGGTCGGCAGAGGAGAAGGCAATAGCACTAACACTGGCCATAAGAGGGGATGCTACAGATATTTTGCAAACCCTGAATGCCTCTGAGCAAGAAGAACTGAGGTGTGGTCAAACCCATTTGGAGCACGTTTATCATTCGAATGAATCCCTACAAGAGTTTGAAGCTGATATAGCCCGTCTGGTTCGCCTTGCCTATCCAGCCACGTCGGAAAATGTGATAGAAAGGTTAGCAGTGCAAGCGTTTTCGGATGGACTGCGGGACCATGAAGTCAGACAAGCATTGACCCTAGCCCGATCAGCTCAATTAGTGGATGCACTGGCTCGAGCTCTGGAATTCGAGGCAGCGAAGAATACTTGTAGAGGTCAGGACAGAGTCCGAATCATTGAAGGAGAGTCAGAAGATGTCGGAAATGATAAGGCCTCTGTAATAAAGATGGTAGAAGAAGTCCTTACCGAAAAAGACTAGTGAGATGTCGGAAGTGTCGAAATGTAGGACATGTCCAGAGTGGTTGCAAGGAGAGCAACGGAGTATAGACTTTCTCCTCGGGGGATGTCAATGCAAAAGGACCATCGTCGACTTGTAACCAACAAGCCCCTGCTATCAACGCGTATGTCGCTTCTTGCGTTAACAGTGTCTGTAGATGCCTTTATTAATAAGGAGCAAATTGCAATGCTGGTGGATACTGGTGCGACAAAATCAATAATAAGGCCCAAAATTGTTTTAGAGACAATGATAAAACCAACAAAATGGCAGTTGTGAACAGCGACAGGAGAAGCAGCGACAGTCCATGGTGAAATAGAGGTTGAAATGACTTTGGGAAACACAATCTTTCAACATCGGGCATTAGTGGCGGACATCGAAGACCAAGTAATCCGTAGAATGGATGTCATGAGCTCCAAGGGATTCCAGTTAAACTTCAAAGATGAAATTCTGCTAGTAAATGACGAAGAAGTGGTGCTTCATGGAATAGACGACATAATGCTTCGGACAATCCTGGCAGAGGATGTAAATGTTCCGGAAAGAGTTGAAATCATTATAGATGCTTGCCTAGCTGGAACAGCAATGATGTTTGATCCCGAACTTAACGACGGAAATGTAGGCAGAGGAGTCGCACTGGGGAAGACTCTGTTTCGTGCCAATGAGACTGCGGCAGTAAAAGTAATGAACCTGAATCATTACTCGGTTGTGCTAAAGAAAGTACCAACTTTGGGCCATTGTTCAACAGTTTCCTCTGTAGTCAGAAGCACACAGCATGCAGAACTAACAACAGGTAAACTATCTGAGGAACTGGAAAAACTCATCACCGATTCATCTTAGAATTTGAAACCAAACCAGAAAGCAAAATTGAGGGACATTGTTAGAAACAACCAGGATTTCTTTGACGTAGGGAAAGGAAAAAGAGGGCGAACTGATCTGGTGAAACATAAAATTAATACCGGGGATGCTCAGCCTATTCGACAGTCGGCGAGAAGACTACCCCTAGCCAAAAGAGAAGAAGTCGATAGGATAATCCACGAAATGGAAGAAGGTGTTATTGAACCATCCAATAGCCCTAGGGTTCTCCAGTTGTCTTGGTAAAACAGAAAGACGGTTCGACTCGATTTTGCGTGAACTATCGGCAACTAAATCACGCAACGAAGAAATATAGCTATCCCCTACCAAGAATAGACGATACCCTAGATATATTGGCTGTATCGAAAATATTTTTCACCCTAGACTTGAAGAGCGGTTATTGGCAAGTGGAACTAGCTAAGAAAGACCGGGAAAAGACTGCTTTTATCATCGGCTCAGGTCTTTACCAATTCACGGTAATGCTGTTTGGGTTGTGTAATGCTCCAACTTTTGAAAGCTTGATGGAAACAGTGTTAAAACATGCCTAGTGTATCTTGACGACATCATCGTGGTTGGAAAATCATTTGAAAACCACTTCAAGAACCTGAAGGAGGTGTTTCGGCGACTTCGAAGTTACGGACTAATGTTAAGCCCGAAGAAATGTCAGCTGTTCCAAGAAGAGGTGCAATATCTTGGACATGTGGTTTCCGCAGAGGGAGTAGCTGTGGATAAACAGAAAATCAAAGCTGTCCAGGAATGGCCGATACCTAAAGATATCCACCAGTTAAGAAGTTTTCTGGGGTTAAGCACGGACTATCGTCGGTACGTAGCCGGATTTGCCAACATCACCAAAGAACTTACTAGACTCACAGTGGAAAGGTGCAGTACCAGTGGGACGAGGAATGTCAGCGATCATTCGAGACATTGAAAAGAGCAGATCCAGGAGGGCCAGGAGAGAGTCATAGTATATTTCAGCAAGACCTTGAGTAAGCCTGAACGGAATTAATGAGTTACTCTCAGGGAGCTCTTGGCTGTGGTAAAGGGGGTAGAGCATTTCTACAAGTACCTCTATGAAAAAAGATTCCTCCTGAGGACTGATCATGCAGCACTGAAGTGGCTCCTGCAGTTTAAAAACCCTGAAGGACAAGTGGCCAGATGGATTGAGCGATTGCAAGAATTCGACTTCCAGACTGAACATCGCGCTGGAACAAGCCATAAGAATGCTGATGCCCTCTCGAGGAGACCTGATGATTGCAACCATTGTCAGCGAGCAGAAGAAAAAGATGCTGTTATCTGTAGAGCTACCGCCATCGATGACCATTGGCAATCTGCGGAGATCCAAAAAGACCAGAAATTATATCCAGATTTGAAACAAGATATCCGGTGGAAGTAAGAAGACCGCAAACCTACGTGGCAAGAGATTTCCCGATACTCACCAACCATAAAGTCGTATTGGGCTCAGTGGAACTCCCTCATCCTGGAAAATGGACTTCTCAAGCGCGTCCTGGAATCTCCAGAGGAGGGAAACGACAGAAAATAGATTGTAGTTCCCAGAAATAGGAGACCAGAGGTTTTACGAGAACTACATGATGGTACAACTGGAGGACATCTGGGAATAACGAAAACCCTGGGGAAATTGAGAGAACGCTTCTTTTGGGTAAAGTGCCAAGTAGAAGTTAAGGAGTGGTGCCGGAAATGTACGGTTTGTGCAGAAAGTAATGGGTCTCAAAAGCGACCAAAAGTTCCCATGAAGCAATATAATGTGGGCAGTCTATTTGAAAGAGTAGCCATTGATGTTGCCGGTCCATTTCCTGAATCCGACTCTGAAAATAAATACATTGTGGTGGTGATGGACTATTTCAGTAAATGGGCCGAAGCGTATGCCTTGCCGAATCAAGAAGCCTTGGCCGTTGCTGATGTCCTTGTCAAGGAATGGGTCAGTCGTTTTGGTGTTCCCTTGGAGTTGCACTCAAACCAAGGTAGAAACTTCGAGTCGAGGTAATTTAATCAGTTATATCTAAAATTAGAAGAAACGTTACAAAAATTCATAACAAGCTGTAACTTGGTAAAACTGCTCATAATACAGTTATAAAAGATATCTCAAAAGTCGTCATCGTTCCGGTCTGTGGAAAAAAAACTAGCTCGAGGTCAAAGATAAAAAAAATTAGTTTTCGCGATTTTCAGCAAAACGGTATTATGGCAAAATTACCTCGCAAAAATTGTAGATCATAAAATTCTAAACAAAAAATTTATTAATAGTCTTTTTCCTAAGAGATAGACATATAACGCTTTAAAAAGTTGAACAATTTGTAAGAGGCATAATTTGCATAAGTACGCCACGTATAAACATCACTGAAGCTGTAACATAAATAAAATTAGTTTGCTATTGATGATTGTACCTTGCCTATGTAAGAGATAAGTAAAATTATAAGAATCGCAGGTATAATGAAACCTTAAATATTTAACCTTAAGACAACATATGTCTTTTGTTCAGTTGTCCGCATGGCTAGGGGCCGGAACGATGAGGACTCTTTTATAATTGTATCGGATGTGTAAATTGACCGGATGATTAACAGTGCACACTTATAACAAAAATACCGCCCACAAATTCTGACGCCTCGGACAAATGACCCAGTAGCGGGCCCTGACATTCTTTGAATTTATCCAAAGTGTAGTATAGATATGCCGAAAATTCAACCAGAAAGTAAATAATAAATGGAAATCCCCATAAACAGCCTAAATAACCTTTTAGAATACGCTTTTGGATATTATACCGCAAAATGAATTTTGACCTCTAGGAGTTTGAGGAAAAACTAGGTCACAGAAACTCCAAATCCGAAAATCATACTGGGTGTAAGGCCGTTTCCCAGGAAGGAAATCACACACAAGAATTAGCAGATTAACTAAAACCTCAAATAAATTATGATACTACCTTTTCGAGATTTTTCATTCCATTCTACGTAATAATTATTATTTATATATTAATTACTTATAACTGAATTTAATATTTTATAGGGAAATGATTTTCGACTTCTAGGAGCTTCAGGAGAAACTAACTCATACACACTTCAAATCGGGAGTCGTACAGTATGTGAAGCCGTTTCTCTGTGATTCCTAGGATAGAAATACAGGAAAGAATAGGTAGGTCAACTAGTTAATCGAATCATATTAAAAATCGATTCTTACAACCCCAATGATTTTAATATTAGAATGATCGCTCGAATTATCGATCACTCGGATGGTACGTTTATGATTCTAACAATTCTCCCTTGTTTTAATCTCAAATCTTTAACCTTTGCAACTTGTCAGCGCATGCCCTGTTCATGAACATTCAAATTTAAATATAATTATACTACTAAGTTTCCCCTAAATATACATTTAATTTAAAATTTATTTGTGAAATATTGTTTATTAATAATTTCAAAGAACATTATAATGTTTCTTAAGTCTTTACTAATAGCCAATTCCTCAAATTACTTCGCATTGCAATAATTTTATCTTACCCTGAAAATACAGTATTTACATATTTCTTATGACCAATGTAAGAAGTAAACAAGTGACTGCATAAGATTGAGAACGAACGATAGTACCTCTATATGTTACATGAATGCCGAATGACAGAATAGCGATTCGCAAGGAAATCATTCGAATTATAGTATCGAGTATCGCTTATATCTGGTCCTCGTCGCTCATTGTGGTCGCTCGTCAGTCGGTCAATGTTTTGAGTTAAATATTCGATTATTTTTCATTCTAATACTTGGATGCCATAATCGGAATCCTTGAGTGATTTTCATAAGCAAATGATCGATTATATTTTATTTGAGTGATGCCATCACTAATAAATACATAAATTATTCGAGATTTCAATAAGTTGAAGGGAACGCAATTAATGAAGGTTCTCGACTAGAAAGAATATAATGTCTTGCGTTAGTGGAATGAAAAATTTCAAAAAGGTAGTATCATAGTCTCTATAAGAAGTTTTAGTTAACCTACGAATTATTTCGTGTGATTTTTATCCTAGGAATCGCAGGAAAACGGCGTTACACACAGTACCACTCCCTATTTGGGGTCTCTGTGAGCTAGTTTTTCCTGAAACCCCTAGATGTCTATAAAATATTAAATTCACTTGTATGTATTAACTACATAAATAATTATTCGAGATTTCAATCAGTTGAGAAGAGGCCAGCTGATAAAAGTTCTCGATAGAAAAATCTTGATTATTTGGTTTTTGGATATGTATAGAACCTTCTGAACATCTTTAAGCAAAAAAGAGTGTCTTTTAACTGAAAATTAGCGTTGACGAGTGAAGGCCAATCCCAATGTATGCCTTGCATTGCCACTTGGTGGCGGTCGCCTAGGTAGCCCTGTAGATGCAAACGCAACAAATATAGAAACAGAGCTGATCTGACGCAGCTTGTCTCAAATAACAGTCACTTGAGACCACTTGTCTCACTTAGGATCGGTGTCCGTTTTTAACCGACTTTAAAAAGAAGGAGGTTCTTATTTCGTCTTTTATATATATATATATATATATATATATATATATATATATATATATATATATTTATGCGAACACATTCAATGACTATTTGATACCCGCAAATTATAACTTAGTAAGCTTAGATGTTATCTCGCTTTTCACCAACATTCCTGTAGATTTGGCTCTAAATAGTATTGATAAACATTGGACCACCATTTGGAAACATACTAGCATTAACAAAAATAATTTTATCAAACTCACAAAGTTCGTTTTTGATACAACTGTATTTTCTTTTCAAAATCAATATTTCAAACAGATTTTTGGGTCTCCAATGGGCTCCAAATTATCACCCATAATTTCTCAATATGTAATGGCTGATTTAGTCAATGACTGCTTACCCAAATTAAATTTTAACATGCCTTTTATAAAAAAATATGTAGATGACATAATTTGCTGCATCCCAGCAGATGCTAAAGATTATCTATTACAAACATTCAATAATATAACTGTCATCTACAGTTCACTTTAGAAGAAAAAGATATTAATTGCAGTATTGCATTTTTAGATACAAAAATAATAAGGGGCTCTGATAATTACCTGAAAATAGACTGGTACCGAAAACCATTAAGTTCCGGGAGATATCTAAACTACCACTCAAATCATCCTATGAAGATGAAAATCAATTTGATTACTGGGATGAAAAAAAGGATATGTCAAATCAGCCATCCTTCTCTAAGGGAAAAGAACTTACATATCCTGTATCAATTATTCATAGAAAATTCATACCCTTCTGGTTTTATAAAAAGGTTAATCTATAATTATCCACGGGATGTAAATATGGGTACACGACAGCAGGCGGCTTCCAATAATAATACTCTTATCAACTCCAATAATACTACATTAATACATGTATCAATTCCATATATTCAACTAATTTCACCTAAAATTGCAAAAATTATTAACACCAACAACAATATGCTAGTGTCTTATAAATCAGTTAAAACTGTTGCTAACATATTTACTAAACTAAAGGACAAAACACCGAATGAAAAGAAATCAAATGTAGTGTACTCTATTAATTGCAAAGACTGTCAAGCTACCTATGTTGGGCAAACATCTAGAAGCCTCAACAGCAGAATAATTTCACATAAGAGTGATATCAGGCTTGACAAAGAAAGCTGTGCTCTTGCAATACACTGCATCAACAACAATCACACTGCCGATTTCAAAAATGCAAAAGTATTAGAACAAGAAAAAAATCTTTTCAAACGGAACTTCCTAGAGATGGTTTGCATTAATAATCAAGTCACCAACATAAATAAAAGAACGGATTTACAAAATCTTAATGTTATCTATTGTAACTTGTTAGATATTGAAGTTAAAATTTCAAAAAAGGTCACACCAAATATATCAAATGATCACTCATGACGAATATTTTTATAATAACTTAATTCGCTCTTTTTAGAATATTTATGTAAGGTCTGACATTGGTTGAAATCAAATTAAGATTATTATTACGATGCTTTCAGTTAGATTTTTCTCGAATCATATCCCTTTCAAATAACTTCAAATCAAACTAATGTCAGTCAATCATGAAATATCTAACAAGAATTTTATTAAAACATCAATAGTGCAATTTAACGAACACGACGAGTTTTATATTAGTATGACCTTTTTTCCTCTAGTAATGTTAGTGTGAATAATAAGAATTTCGTAAGTTTATATTCAAAATTTTTTTAACAATTCTTACTGTCATTTTATATGTAATTTTTAGTTGAACTGACGAAGGAATAAACATATTCTGAAAGCTTTTCAAAGTAATAAAGAGTATTTCTTTTTAACACCCTAGTGAACTGGCTGCTTCCCAATTAATTGATTTAATTTAATTAATTAATACAGCCGTTATCATCTATTTCTTATATACAAATTGTTTGAGTAACGGCTGAATTGGCTAACGCAATGTAAGAAAGGTTTCGGGAAGCAGCCTTTTATGAGCGATTTTATAAAGAAGTGAAATACACTTTTACTTTCGAAATACTTTAATTTCTTCGTCAGTCTTTTGACTACAAACAAAATTTATAATTATAATATGTGAGATCATTTTTTAAATACTTACAGTAAATTGTGATTGTAATTTGAAAAAGAGCACAAACATAGGAATTATGAAATTAATAAATTAGATGTAACAAGATTTTTTTGAGTGACATTGATAACAAAACTGGAAATGCAAGTTATAATCAAAAATAACATTACTATGGTGAATAGAATAATGTATTGTCACTATGTAACTTAATTGTTGAATACTGAAAATGATTTTTTTTTGTCGATGTCTAAAAGATTGCAATAAATGTTATTCAAATTTTGGATATCTCTTTTTTTATTAATATTATTCGGATAATAGTTAATAAATACCATCTCTAAAAATTTCTTTTATAATAATTTTGTTCACATGCCAGAACTAAAGCGTTGTTTAAATTTATAGTGTGTGAATTTTGAATAAAATTAGTGACAATAGCACAACTTTCTTTTCCTAATCTGATATCTCTTTTATGTTGCAACGTATATTGGATAGACCTCAAGAACTCTAAAAAGTAGAATGATCTCACATAAAAGCGATATGAGATTAGGAACAGAAAGTTGTGCTATTACCACTCATTGTATTCAAAATTCACACACTATAAATTTTAACAACGCTTTAGTTCTGGCATGTGAACAAAATTATTACAAAAGAAATTTTTTAGAGATGGTATTTATTAACTATTATCCGAATAAAATTAATAAAAAAACAGATATCCAAAATTTGAATAACATTTATTGCAATCTTCTAGACATCGAGAAGAAAAAATTATTTTCAGTATTAAACAATTAAATCACATAGTAACAATACATTATTCTACGCACCATAGTAATGTTATTTTTGATTATAACTTCATTTCCAGTTTTGCTATCATGTCACTGAAAAAAATTTTGTTACATCTAATTTATTAATTTCACAATTCCTATGTTTGTGCTCTTTTTCAAATTACAATCACAATTTACTGTAAGTATTTAAAAAATTATCACACATAATTATAAATTTTGTTTGTAGTAAAAAGACTGACGAAGAAATTAAAGTATTTCGAAAGCTTTCGCAAAGCAAAAGTGTATTTCATTTCTTTATAAATTCGCTCATAAAAGGCTGCTTCCCGAAACCTTTCTTACATTATATATATATATATATATATATATATATATATATATATATATATATATATATATATATGTTATATCACACTTCTCAAACTAAACTTTTTAAAAAAGATTTTTATTAACTTTAACAAAATTATAACTTTTTAAAATACAAAATACAAAATTGAAATAATGACAATAACTAACTACAGACAGTAATAATGAATAAAGTAGAAGAGAAATTTTACAATATATAATTTTAAAGATGCTGAATAAACATAGTTGACACGGCGATTCTCACGGATGTCGGCGGCGCCGTAATATGACACCACACGTGTCGCTGAGTCAGCTCGGAGTGTTGAACTGTCGTTGCGATATAAGTTCGTGCTAAGTTCATAGTATAAACTTATATAACAATCCATATAAAAAAGTTGATGGTACAGCATTAACTTTTACGTCAAGTTCTGGAGTTCTGTATCGTCGGTTGGATTCAGGAGGCTGTGTAGCTTTCCTTTGGTCTTAGGGTTTGATGGTGCTGTCGGTGGCGTGTGCTGGACAGCGGAGCTTGGTGTAGTGGTCTTCTTGAACCTCTTCTGGATTGACTTCATTGTGAGGAGTATAATCACAATTACTACTAAGGTGGTCGTTGTGATTGTGAGCCAGGACATATGCTTTTCTAAGGGTGGTTGTTCCATCAGCTTTTCCAGTTCCTTAGAATATTGGGAGAGCTTATGGTTGGCAACATCTAGGTCTTGTACATCTAATTCTTGTAGCTGTAGGGGTGTCAGGTTTGGCATCTCATTGGCGGCTGGCATCCCGTTGCAGCAGTTGAAAGGAATGTCCACTAGGTGGTTTCTGTATGTGATGTTTTGGACATGTTTAGAAGTTCTTGTAGCATGGACCCTTGTGTTGTCGATAAAGGCATTGCAGTCGGGTTGGATTTGCAACACTGAATTTGTCGATATGGTTTGTGTCACGACATCTTGCCCTTTGCATTTGATGGTGATGGCCAGTGGTCTTGAAATCGAGATCAACCAAAAGTTCACGTCAATCTCTTGGATATTATAGTCTGCTGCATATAATATCAAACTTTTGCAGGATGCTGGAAGTGTGGCTGGCTGTCTGTGATATGGCTTTGGAACAAATCTTATGATGTTTAGTTAAAGGCTTGCAGTCACCCAGGTCTCCGAAGGATGCGTATAATAACGAATCCTCATCTCTCGCGATAAATTTTGTCTTTATTGAAAGTATATGATGGAACCCTGTTCGATCATCCAAAATTGGGATCGGATAAAGGTGGTAAAGGGTGTAAATCTCAGGATCAACTAAAGGAATTTTGAGTACAAAAATGATTTTGGTGTTGATTTGAAAAGCTTCCAATTCTATCAAATCAATGTACTGAGCAACATTTGAACTGTAAATAGGAAGTGGTAAATTATTTTCATGTAGTGACTGAGAAATCTTTTGAAGGGAATCGACCAAATCTACTGGGGTTATGATCGAACTATGTAAAATTTTTAAGCAGGCGAAAGAGACTGCAGTTAAAACATCATCGAGAGTGTTTTCGATAAATATGTAACTCTCCATTAGGCTTTCACACAGATCCAAGATATTGATTTGAAATTCATGAAAATCAAGATCATTTGAAATGTATAAAATTGACTGCCTTATTTTTTCGATGTTATTCGAGAATAGTTTCTCCTCGGATTGAAATTTTTGTAAAGTGTTGTTGAGGCTCGTAATGACTGAGGTTGTTACAGATATTTGTTTCTTTACTAAGTCCATGGTGTTGGTCTTTAGTTATTTTAGTTATACAGTCATTTATGTATTCACCATCTGTTGCGTCTAAGTTTCCTGAAATAGCTTTCCAAACTTCAAGAGACTAACATGTGTTTGTATTTTTGGTTTAAATGATTTTGTATTAGTTGTGTTTTCGTTGATTGTCTCTAAAATTCGGTTTAGTATGGCGTCGTTATTTGAAATAGCACCTCTGAAAGGGCTGAGGTCTTTGAAGACAAGAAGTGACCATTTGTCGTTTGAAATTTTAAGTGTGCCTTCTTCATGGAAGAAAACTCCTATTGTATTGTTAACGGGTGTAAGAGAGTATTGTTGGAGGTTCATGACTGAAAACAGTCCAGAGAATCTGAAAAGAAGGGATTCATTCAAAATATGGTTTTAGTCTGTCAAAGTTAATTTTACTGATTTGGTTAGTCTGTAAGTTTATAACGGTGGCAGAGTTTTTTCTTATCGCGGTGATTTCAAAAGGTCCATTGAATTTGTTTTCAGATTTGCTTTTAATCTGAGATTCTTTCACGTAAACTTTGTCGCCTACTTTGTATTCTGGTTGGTTAGTCGAAACATGTTTGTCAAATCTAACTTTAGATTTTTGTTTTTGTTGGTCGGTTTTTGCGCGGGCAAGTCTATAATAGTAGTTCATTCTGTTGTTAAGGTCCCTAACATATTTAGAAATGAGTTTTTCCTGATCGTATATTGTTTCGGGGGGTCTACTAGAAGTGTGCCCAAAGATGAGTTCGTAGGGCGTGAAACCAGTAGTCTTGTTTTTAGTGTTGTTGTAGCAGATAACTGCGTAGGGGAGGACAGTGAATGGATGTTCGTCAGGATGTTCAGCTGTATTTGCCCTTATCATTTCCGCTAAAGTCGCGTGTATCCTTTCGATAGAAGCATTTGATTCAGGATGGTGAACACTTGAAAAGGATAGTTTTATGTCATATAGTTCGCACAGGTCCCTTATGAGAGTGTTATCAAATTCACCTCCATAATCACAATGAATGCGAAGAGGTGTACCGTAATGTTGGAATAATATTAAGAGGGTGTTTACTACAGTTTTAGCTGTTTTATCACCAATTGCGTAGGCTTGAGTAAATTTGGTGAGTTCGTCCCTAATAGTCAGTGCGTAGTTTCTAGTTGGATATTCGAAAATATCAATGTTGATACGTTCGAAGGGCGTTTTTGGTGTTTCAGTTATGACAAAAGGAGCACTTAAGTTTTTTCTACAGAACTTTACCTTTTGGCAAGTTTCGCAGGACTTAATAAATTGCTCTACACTTTTAATTAGTCCAGTCCAATTATACTTTTCTTTTATGCGTCGGATGGTCTCGTTAATTCCACGATGAAGGTTATTTTTGCCGCAGTGGTACTGCTGCAGTATAACGGGAATCTCGTCTTGAGAAGGGGTTGTCACAATATTTTGACAAATTTTAAGTTTTACGTCTTTGTCTGCAAGTATAAAGGATAGTGTTTCAAGAATCGGTAGTGCTACGTTGTTTTCAATACAAAAAGTTTCGGATTCGTCGAACTGGTCTTGGTTGTTATAGAGAATGTTGAAAAGATGTGCAACAACTGTTCCAGGATCAAAGGGTAAAGGGACAATTAAATATTTTCTATGCCTTACTGTTTTGCTGGCTAGAACGTTTAGAGTGTCAGTAGTGAAGTTTGGGTCTTCTTCGAAAATATCTTCGATGATTTTGTCATGCAAGTCATTGAGTTTATTTTGCCAGAAGAAAGTGACTATTCATTTGTGAGATTTGTCTAGAAGTTGGGCGTTAGAAATTTCTATTTTTGAATAGTCAATTATCGACTCGGTTTTATACAATTGAACAAATCTATTAAATTCTGTTGTCATGCGTTCGTCATCATCATCGCGTTCTTGATCGTTGTCGGAGTCGTCGGAGTTATCGTGACTAGTACCTGGATCGGGTTGTTTTGGGTCGGTTTCGTTATTTGCGAAAATTTTTATCTTTGAAAGAAAGTCGGTGCATTGTTTGTAGTGATTAATTTTGATACGGGAAAGAGCGTCTGCGTTCAAGTTTACCTTGCCGGGCTTGTATTCGATTTTATAGTTATACTCCTCTAGTTTGAGGCGCCATCTGGCTAGACGACTGCCAGGGTCTTTGATCGAAAAGAGCCAAGTAAGCGGACGGTGATCACACAGGAGTGTAAACTTTCTCCCAAAAAGATACGGTCTGTAGTGCTTGACCGCCCAAACAATGGCTAGCAGTTCCCGTTCGATAGTGTAATATCGAGTTTCTGCAGCGCAGAGTGTACGGGAAGCATATGCTATAGGAAGATCTTTTCCTACGGGGCCTTGTGAGAGAACCGCTCCAATTGCAAAAGCACTAGAAGCATCAGTAGTGAGCAGGAATGGGTCTTCGAAATTTGAGTAGATCAAGATAGGGTCAGATACAAGGGCTTGCTTCAGCTCGTTGAAGGAAGACTTGCAGTCTGCGTCGAAGATAAATTTGACGTCTTTCTGCAGGAGTTTCGTTAGGGGCTTTGAGATCTTGGCGAAATTGTGGATAAAACGTCGGTAATAACCGACGAGACCAAGAAAAGATTTAACATCTTTAGGAGTTTGGGGTTGAGGAAAATTCTGGATGCATTCAACCTTTCAAGGGTTTGGTTTTACTCCTTCTTGGGTGATCAGATGACCTAGGTAAGCAACTTCCTTACGGAGAAACTCACACTTGTCAGGTTGAATTTTCAAGTTTGACTGTCTAAGACGCTTAAAGACTTCTGTCAAACGGGACATATGCTCATGGATGGTTGGTGAATAAACGATAATGTCATCCATGTAAACAAGGCAACGTTCATTCTGGATGCCCAGAAGAATGTTGTCCATGACCCTCTGAAAGGTAGAAGGTGCATTTTTCTAACCAAATGGCATTCGAACGAATTCGTAATAGCCATTGTCAACAGAGAAACCGGTCTTGGGAATGTCTTCCTCAAGGATTTCCAACTGGTGGAACCCAGAAGCGAGATCCAGTGTCGAAAAGTATTGACACTTACCAAGTTGATCGAGGAGATCAGAAATGTTGGGCAGAGGATATTTATCGTCTACAGTTAGTTCGTTTAACTTCCTATAGTCGATAACAACTCGCCACTTTTGCTTGCCAGAAGCATCGAGTTTCTTGGGGACGACCCATACGGGGGAGGACCAAGGAGAAGAAGAGTGCCTGATTATGCCTTGATCAAGCATTTTGGCAATTTGAGTTTTCACTTCCTCCTTATGGAATTGAGGATATCTGTAAGATATTGTGAAAACGGGCTTGGCATTATTGGTGTCAATTGAATGTTTTACTGCGTTGGTAAAGGACAAACATCGCCTTTGAGATAGAAAATATCTTCGAATTCTAAACAGAGGTTCGTGATAAGTTCTCGCTCTTCGTCATTAAGGTGTTCTGTACGAATTTGTTCCCTGATAGTTAAGTTTCTGTCCAAGTTTAGAGAGTCTGTGTATTCTTGTGTATTTAAATTTAGGAAAGGGTGTGAATGGTCAAGGGGTTCTAAGTGAAGATCGGAAAAATTAACAGTTTTAGGCATCGCGTTCGCGTTTATTATTGAGGTCAAAAATTCTCCCTTTGAATTAAGGCGTACAACTGCGTTGGAAAGTCGTACTTTGTCAATTACTTGTGTCGGTAAAATTGCGTCAGTATTAAAAAGGTCGCACTTGAGTTTGAAAATTTGTTCGGTTCTTGCTGGGATAGTTATTTGATTGTTATAAGTACAAGTTGGCAATTTAGTATTGGGAATGTCTGTCGGTTATGTGTTAGACTGATTGTGATCGGGCACTTTATGTAGAGGAATAGTTTTGAAGTTCGTTATTAACTGTTTTGATTTTAAGTCAACAATACATTCGTAATGCTCAAGAAAATCAAAACCTAATATTCCATCAAACTCAATATCTAGATTGTAGATAAAAACCTTATGAGGATTACCTATGGCAAATGGAATAAGGGTTGATTCAGAAATAGGGATTTTCTCCTGAGTAATACCTTGGATTGTCACTTTTTCGGGAAATCTTTGACGGAAATTGTTGACGGTATTTTCTTTAAAAATGGAGATAACAGTTCCGGTATCAATGAGAAGTTTGAATTTTTCGGAAGCGTCGTGAATATAATATAAATTTTTGGAGTTGACAGTTAGAAGAGGACTTAGAGAAATGCTTGTTCCGGGAAATTCGCATTTGGGTTGAAATCTTCCAGATTCAAATTCTGGATTTGGGTTTGGACTTCAGAAATGGTAGTTGTTGAATCCGGGGGCTGATCTAGGCTCGGGAGAGCTAGAAAATCCTGGTATTCGTCGGTATTGAAAGGTTCCATGGGGGTATCGTCTGGTATTTCTTCGAATTCGGGGCTTACATAATTTTGACTGATATTGTCAAAATAGTGTTGGTTATTATCAGTATAATAACCGTAATCGCTTTCAGGATGTTGAGAATATTCACCATTTTGATGGTGGTTAAAATGATGTGTCCTTTCTGGACAATAGTGAGGGTTGGTCTGTATTACAGACGGTCGGAATTAATGTGGTTTAAACGGGGGTCTTTGGAAATTTGTCGGTCGAAATGGTGGACCTTGATGATTGGGATTATTTGGGGGTGGATTTGGCCTCGAAGTTTGATTTGGCCCTGTAAAATTAGGTCTAAAATTTTGGTTGTAAGATTAAGGGTTGTTTTGCTGCCGCAACCGACAATCTACTGCAATGTGGCCTAATCTACCACAATTTAAACATTTCGGTGGTTGAATGGGTTTTCGGACCTGAAATGTGGGTTTAGGAGGAGCAGATTTGTGAATTTTAGGCTCTTCAAAATATGACAACTGAAGTTCTCGTCTGATTCGAGAGTGTGCCTCCAGAAGGTCTTTGGGATTGCTGGCACGAATTATTTGGCCTAGACGTGGTTCTAGTCAGGTAAGTAATGTATTTAGAACCATCGTATCTACAAGGGTAGTCTGAGCTTCTTTTTGTTCGTTACTTAGTCCAGACGCTTTTTGAATGCATGAGTGCATTTTCGCACTCAAAACCTGGAGCCTATTATAGAAGGTCAGAGGGGACTCGTTTGCAAGTTGTTTCAAGCGTTGGAGGTCGTGAATCAAAGACGACAGATCACGCGAATCTCCAAAATGTAGCGTTAAAAGCTGTTTGATTTCTAAATACGAAGCGGGGTTTCTCGAGTTGACCAACTGAGCCGCTTTGCCTCTAAGTTTATTTTTAATATGAATGACTAGCAGATATTTTTGCTCTGCAGTCGACATATTGTACGCACAATTACAGGCGTGTATGAAGGTGGCCAAGGAGATCTGGTCGCCTTCAAATTCCGGAATAATGGAAAATATTTCCGATAACCGGAACTTTTCGGTTTCATCAGAAACTACATTGTTTGTTGCTTGTGCCATTTCAATGTGTTAGAATTAAAAGTATACCCAAGTTGAAAAATAATAAAAGAATAAAATAAACGAGGGATTGTAAAATGGGTTTGAATTAAAATATAGTGTAAAAATTATTAAGCAAATGTATGTAAATGGGGTATAACGATATTTTGGATAATAGAACGGTAGATAAAAATGAAATAATAAAATAAATATATAAAAGTAAATCAAAATATATCAAATAAATATCAATTCAAATAAATCAAGTAATATCTCAATTCAAATCAAGATAATCAAATAAATCAAGTTATCAATCAAATAATAAAAATATCAAATAATCAAATATTTCAAAATAATCAAATAATTCAATTCTTTAAAACCTTAAACGTTAGACGATTCACTACTACTCACATCAACAGGAACATTGGAAGATCCGTGTTCTCCTTGTTATCGCAGTTGGGACTTCTTCCAGGTTCTTTGCTCCGTTGAGGGATAGGAATCCGCCGCTACCAGTTAGAAGTAAGCTCGTGTTCTAGTAACGTTGACGGATCCTACTGACTGCGCCAATTTGTTATATCACACTTCTCAAATTAAACTTTTTAAAAAAGATTTTTATTAACTTTAACAAAATTATAACTTTTTAAAATACAAAATTGAAATAATGACAATAATAACTAACTACAGACTGAGTAATAATGAATGAAGTAGAAGAGAAATTTTACAATATATAAGTTTAAAGATGCTGAATAGGCATAGTTGACACGGCGATTCTCACGGATGTCGGCGGCTCCGTAATATGACACCACACGTGTCGCTGAGTCAGCTCGGAGTGTTGAACTGTCGTTGCGATATAAGTTCGTGCTAAGTTCATAGTATAAAATTATATAACATATATTACTCAATATAGAGTCGAGGATATTGTATCGTTTAAACTGGATTCTGTAAAAGGTCATCCCAAGGTGGTCCACATGCTTGTCCAATCACCATTACACGGTTGCTGTTTATCGACGTTACATGTACAAATTGTTAAATATTTTAGCAGAATAAATAAATAAATAAATATAAATAAATAAATTCTTTATTTATACGTTGCCATTTCAAAATGGATGTACATGTCAAAGACTAAAAGTAACTTAGTTCACAAACTCACATAAAAATAAAATATAGATATTAAAAATAACATAAGACAACACAGACTATTGAAAACCAGTGGATTGTACTAAATACGATTTGCATCGCTAAGGAACTCTCCTATATTTTGCAGCATCAGTTTTTTTAATTTTACTTTGAACACCCTATATGATTCTGCTTTAAAATGTCCAGGGACCCTATTTTTTTACACGCATATATCAACGGTGAGTTTTCATATTTAGTAATCCTTTGGGCTACAGTTTTTAACAGGGTACCTGTTCTTGTGCTGTATGTATGAGTGGACATATTTGTTTCAAATTTATTTAGATTTTCCTTTATACATTAAATAGACCTGTAAATATAAATACTGGGCAGCGTCATAATAGAGTGTAATATAAAAAATGGTTTACATAACTCCTTTGAAGGTAGACTAAAAATAAGTCTAATGCAGTTTTTTGGGATATGAATACTATAATTATTGAAAGTTTTTTGGTTCACTAATTTTTTTATCCGTGCAAGAGCAAAACAACTTTTGTTGACTTTTGGACAAATATGGTCAATTTGTTCAGTCCAATTTAAAGTTTTATTAACATAAATTCCCAGAAACTTAGTGTAGTCTTGAGATATTATTGAAAAGTGTTGCCCTAGAACAAATTCACGATTTATATGATTTCTCTTTGAGAACTTAATAATGACAGTTTTATCAATATTCATAATTAAACAATTGGTTTTACACCAGTTTTGAAATTGCTGAAATACAATTTTCACTTTATGTTGTTAGTTCTCATTGGTAGATGCTATGACAATCATCGACATGTCATCTGCAAACATTACAATTTTCTCAGCATCAATACATTCTGGCAGTTCATTTACATAGATTAAAAACAGTATGGGCCCCAGTACAGATCCTTGGGGCACATCAAGACTATACTTTTTTGAGATAACAGCATTTAATTTAACACATATTTTTCTCTTGCTCATACAAGACTTCAGACAATTTAGTACAGTATCGCGAAATCCTAAGGCGTACAATTTGTCACATAAAAAAATATATTGAGACTATCAAATGCAGCCGATAGGTCAAAAAATAAACCAGCTGTTTCAATTTTTTGTCAAGTTTTTTATGTGTAGTTTAAGAGTGATATTATAGCTGAATCAGCTGACTTATTTGGTCTAAAGCCATGTTGATCTTCACTTAGAAGAGAAAACTTGTTCAAGTATAACATCATTTTATTACACATTACTTTTTCTAAGATTATGGAAAGTACTTTTATTACTGTTATAGGTCTGTGGTTACCAACATCTGCAGGATTATCTTTTTTAAAAACAGGTGTAATAGTTTAAAGATTTCAGGAAAAAAGTCCTTTTTGCAACCATACGTTTATTAGATATGTCAATTGTTTGGAAATTATTTCCTTAGCACTGTTTATTAATTTGGTATTGAAACCATCAATGTCGTTAGTACTTAAGCTTTTTAAATGACCGATTGCATTAGTCACATCTGACTCCTCTACTAATGTAAGTAAGAATGAATTTAAGTTATACGGAGCAGTCGTACAGGAATAAGATCTATGTAGGCTTGCAAAGCTCTCAGCAATCTTTGAAGAGTTTTCAATAAGCACTTACTTCATTTTCAATTATTTTATTTCGTGATGTATGTTTGTCCTTCCTAATGTTTTGTTTACAATCTGCCAGGTAGTTTTTTGTTTATTATAGGATTGTTGTATTTTCGTACAAAAGTATTTTTTTAGCTTGTACTACTTTTTTTTCATGTATTTCTAATTGTGATTTATAATTTGGATACAAAATTTCATCGTTTATATTTTTTGCTAGCCAATACATGCTTTTTAGGTGTTCACTGGTTTGAATAATTTCTGGTGTGATCCAGCCTTTTTTCTTAAGTTTACTAGAATTTTTTGATAGTGTCTTAGTGGAAAACATTTCAATGCCCCAAAGTAAAATATTTGTAAACTCCTCAAAAGCTTTGTCAACATTCTCTTCAGTATACACACTATGAAATGTATTACCCAGTAAAAAAACATTTGAAAGAATCAAAACTTCTTTCATTAATTTGGCGAAGGCACGTTTTATTACTTTTATTAACTTGTTAATTGGAGCCTCAAAGACATGCACCCTAAAGTTAAAAAAATAAGTACTCGTACCTAACATAAAGAGGTACCTAGCTAAGATAGTAATATGTAGTTCGTTTATAAGAAACTTTTTAGGTCACATTACTTGGGTGAGGTTTTATAACGAAATAGAGACTCATATTCTTGAGCTTAAGGAAAAGAAAAACATTGCAAAAAATTGTATAATTATTTATTTAGGGGATAAAATATGTATCCATTGATTAAAACGGCTTTGAGTTGTAGGTACTCCAAATGTCGTCAGATAAGTCGCAAAATCAAGCCAACCTGTAATAGGGGGCTTAACTTATTAACTAAATACTAAATACAAATAAAACTATATAATTACATTTGAAGTTATTTATCTGTGTTTATATGAAATTTTATTTCACTATAATCTTATAAAGTTAATTATTCTGTAAATTTCTTTATATACATGTTATCTAACGAAAAAGGCTTAGCAATAATCACGGATACTTCAATTCCGCAAACTGCGACCAGCACATGATCTAAACCACCACAGTAAGCCGGTCGATGAACTATATAACTTGGAAAGCCACGATGCTTTTACTATCTTGCTTTCCATTGTTTTGTTAGGAAATGGGATTAAGCATTGTTCTCGGGTCAGAAATTGCTTTTACTCCCAGAAAAAAAGAAATAATAATAACGTAAACTACGCAGCTATTTTGGAAAAACGTTTTTATTTTGCAGCTAGTATCAATATTTAGGTCAATTATTATCATATATAAATTGTACGAAATTATTTTATTTAGTAACAAAAATATGTATGCATGAGCTTACAATATGGGTTGTGACATGATTTATTTTTAATTTGGAAGTAAAACAGTGTAAAAAAGAAGTAAAATGATTTATTCATTAAAAATGAAAAAAATATATTGATACAGATCTGGGAGACTAATAGTAAAGTGATTAGAGACCCAATAAGCTGTTGAAATAGTCTGTACTTTTTAATACAATACCCATGACTTTGTTGATAGGGACGTCGAATTTTTCACGTATGAGTCTGCTTTCTCTGCAAGCGCTTGAAGTTTTTGAGCTAAGGACTAAGCATTTGCACAGTCAGAGCCGTAAACAGCTTTTGGTTTAAGGAGAGGCAAATAAGAAAAAAAAACTTGTTCTAGAAAGGGACATATCAGAAAAAAAATGTCCTAGAGAATTTTTCTGATTTGCCCCTCAAATCAGAAAATTTTTGACCTAGGGGGAGGCAAGTCAGCAAATTTATGGGTTAAGTTTTGATAACTCAATGCAGGTTTTTCAGGTCAGCAGTCCCCTTTGCTCCCCTCGGTACGCCTATGTTCACAGTTGGGGTGTTTAGAGTTAAAGTTACTATTGATTCTAAATTAGTTTTATCCCTTTACGTTAGCAGCCCTGAGAATCTGGTTAAGCTTAATGATTTTTCCGCTGGAATCAGTTACTGTTGGACATCTGTTTAATTAATTCTATTGAAAAAATAAATCATTTTTGTTTTAAGTGCCCCTTCATTTGATAAAAATGATAGAGGATTTTGTTGATTAGACTGTTCAGTTGATAATTTTTTTGCAGTTTTGCAAGTAAAAGGTAACATTTTTTGCTTTTTGACATAAGTTATGTAAGACTTTTTTACTGATTTACTGATCAGTTCTATGGTCTACCAAAATTTCTGCACTGCATTATGTTACACCCTATATACATATATATATATATATATATATATATATATATATATTTAGAACAATTGTTTTACAGCTAAATGGGCCGTTTCTCGCATCCTAGGCGCTACTGTTTTTTATTGTAGTCTCACTCCACACTTTTAGTGGCGATTTATTGGCTTACATTCTTCTCAAATGTCCGTACTATAATAGTATTTTTTTTCTCAATGTCTTCCACAATTGTCTATTGTATGTTAGGTCGTCTTCGTATTTCGTCATTTCTTATGCTAGGTTATCAATTTGACAGAGAATGAATCGGTTTTAATATATTTTTGGTAATTTTTTAAACAAATTATAAGTTCATATATTACACCATGCATTTGAAATATTAATTTTTCACTTTTCATTTAATTCTATAATTCGCCCCCAAAATTAATATTATGTTTTTCCTGTATGTAAACTTTAAGCAACTATATTTCCCAATTTTTGAAAATTTTTGGTGACAAAGGGTGGAATGATCAAGTTTTTTAAAATTTCCCCCTAGAAGTGCCCCTCAAAAAATCAGACTTTCTTCATTTACGGTATATACTCCTGATCGGGACAGCAAACTATGCACTAATATCAAATTTCAACCTTTTCCGTCCAGTTGTTTCAGAGAAAACTGCCAGTAACCGACTGACATACGCAGGAGTGATTGTTTAAGAGTTTTCGTATATTAAATGTACGGAACTGCATAAATTACCACCTCACCGTATATTTGATTCCAATAGATGTAACCCTGAAAAATTATATTAATAATTTATATGTAAAAAAGAACTGATTTCAACTGTCTTAAAACATCTGATCTAAAGTACAATTCTATTGATTATGTTGGCGTATTCTTATCTCTCTCTCTCTCTCTCTCTCTCTCTCTCTCTCTCTCTCTCTCTCTCTCTCTCTCTCTCTCTCTCTCTCTCTCTCTGTGTGTCTCTCTCTCTTTCTCCCTCCTCTCCCTAATTTGTATTTTTTTGGCAATTTTTCACATATTTTTAACTTTTTTATTTGAACCACTTTCTATAAGTGTAACTCTAATTCACCCTGTATATGTTTCTGTCTATTGGTCACCCAAAATAAATTATTTGTCATTTTTCTGAATCAACAAATATAATTCAACTCCACACGATGTTGCAACCGCCCTGTATAAATATTTCTATTTTTCAATTGTTTAAATCACTCTGTATACCTGTAATTTTACTTCGTATATAAGAAACTACTTATGTTCCACACGACTTAACCACCCTGTTTAACTATAAACCCTATAACTCAAATATCCTTACTTCATACGCTTATATTTTTTTTTTGTATAACTATAGTTTTACTTCACTCTTATTTCAACCACCTAGTATATGCAACTACTTTTGTGCCACCCAATACAACATTTTTTGAACCACCCTGTATAACTTTAATTCTATTCTAAATTATGTTTCAACCATCCTATATATGCAACTGCTTCTGTACCACCGAATATCACATTTACGTGTAAAATTTTTGAACCCACATATTAAACTGTAACTTTACTTACATCGCAACTATTTTTCTTTTTGATACATTTCACTTTAAGCTCCGTAAAATGAAAACCATGACAAACACCCTATACGATATATTTTCATGGCATATCTAGACATTTTAGCTAGATTTTTATGGTGAAAATTTCACATTTATATTGATTTTTACAGTTTCTTACACATATATTTCAGATTTTCAGAAAAACGTATATTATACGTTATAGAACATTATACGGAAGTAAGCTGGAACATATTTTTGTAGAATACAATTTAGAATATTCTACTGTTTAGAGAAAACAGTGTAGATTCATTGAAATTTACTGAAGTGTAGTGCCTTAATTACTGTTTTTTTTCTGATTTTCTGGAAAACCGTAAATCATACGTTATAGAAAATTATATGGTACCTTCCTGTAACATTACTTAATGCAATGCCGTTTAAATCATTAAAATTTCCCAGGCCATTTTTGAATAATCACTGAGCATACAGATAAAAAATGTCCCGACGAATTGATAACCTCCTCCTTTTTGGTCGGTTAAAAATACTTACCTACTTTTTATGTTGTAATGTATTAATCAGTTGACTTCGAGGAACAGATATTTTGCATTGATCCTCAGTTTCGTCAGCTAACATAAAAACGAACAAAAATATAACGGAATATTTCATAACGTACGAGTGTAACACGAGTTTTCTTTTAGTGGTAAACACCAACAGTTGGGAACTTTTTATCTCAGCTAATAAATTCATGTGCTGCTATTGAACTGTTGTAGTTCCCCAAATGAAATATTCTGGTTTGATCGATAATGTAATACCTTTTCAGAAAGTTATTGTGTGGAAGGAATATAAAATGCCTAGCGAAACTCAATCCGAAACTTTCAGAGTTTTTCTTTTTCTCACCAACTTTTATGAAAACTCAGGCCGAAATGAGAAATAAAGTTCGGATCAAAAGCTATCAATCCATTTTTTTCTATTTTTTGCCACATCTGTCCGTTTCTTTTATAGAACGTGTTTGATATTTCTTACACGAGAAATTTTCTACCGATTATAGGGAATTGGTTGTTTATTAAATTAAAGGAGACTATTTATCAAACGTGATCAATTAAAGATGACAAAACCACGTAGGCTATAAATTTCAGATACTGCTGCAAGCAAAGGAATTCGAGAGTAATAAAATATTGAGCCCAGAATTGAGATCTAATTAATTGCGCATTTATATATATATATATATATATATATATATATATATAGTAGTGGGATTCGTTATATATACACGTTATATATATTTATGCATATAAATGAAAATTTTCATAGACAAAACTGAATTAAAAACTTGTACGGTAAAAGCCACCGCTGAATACAAAGCAGTAGTACCGCCCTTTGCTGAATTTGACACAGATCAAAATTTAGAATTTATTCTTTATGATTTCCATGAATACTTTGATGGATTAATAGAATTGCGACATCTTCAAACTTAAATCTTTCAATTGAGGTAGAAAAGAATAAACTTGTAAACAGACAAACAAACATTCCAATTTATTTCCTTAAAGATTTTTCAACTTACACCTCTGATCTTAATCCCTTAGAAATCATAGCAAAACTAGTTCCTGTAAACATAAAAGAAGGACAAATCTTCATTCATTCTTATCATGAAAATGGAATTTAGATACCTTAAATCTTGACAATTGCAAGAAATAGCTTTGCAAAAATAGAAATTTACAACTCTCCACCGAAGCATAATTTAGTAACATTCAACAAATCTTTCCCTTGCACCATAATAAACTACCAAGTAGAAATTTACAATTTAAATTTAATACCCCCAGAAACTGACAAAGTAGACCTAGCAACCCTTATAAGAACTAAGAATTTAAACTCTAAAGAAAAAAAGCATATTTAAACTTATGTGAAGAATTCAACTATATTTTTCAAAAACTCAAAGATCAACTTAATTTCACGAACATAGTTAAACATCAAATAAGAACTAAGGATGAACAATCATGTCATTCAAAGACATACAGATTTCCTCAAGTACACAAGCAAATTCAACAAATGTTAAATGATGGAATAATCAGACAAAGTATGTCACCTCCCCTGTGTGGATAGTACCAAAGAAACTCGACGCATCAGGAAGCAGATAAATACATTTTTAAAAAAACAAAAACCGACTTCAAAATAAAATTAACTAAAAAGCATGAAATAATATTTTGCTACAATTAAATACTTTTTATGAAGTCGGTGCCAATTTGAACAGCGAAGTTGCGAAGTACAACTCATCAATGTACTTCACAAAATATTTTCACTTTTGCTTGGCACCGACTTCATAAAAAGTATTTGATTGTAGCAAAATATTATTTCATGCTTTTTAGTTAATTTTATTTTGAAGTCGGTTTTTGTTTTTTTAAAAATGTATTTATTTTCAACTTTTTAGTTTTTTTAAACTCAGGTAGTTTCATTCTTTATTTTTTGTTTTGTATCATCGAAAGCCTCAACATTACACAATGATACTTTATCATTTAAACTGACAGGTAAATCTTTACGAACAAAATGTACCAATACGCGTTGACTTAATAAGCCCAAAATATATTTATGCCTTATGGACTACGCCATGTAAGCTTTTTTCAACTTTTTTTGACAACCCTGTATAACTAGATAATTCCAGTCCAACCTATGTACCAACCATCCTGTACATACGACTGCCCACGGACAAGCATAAATTTGTTAGCTGCCTTCTGTAAACTATAGGACGGAGTAGAATCCATCCTATATTTACGGAGTCCAATCCGTCCTATATTTCAACCATAGTATATAATTCCTTGTGGGCTACCCCATAAATTATTTCATTTTTAACATTTTATGTTATAGCCCTGTGTAATATTAATTCCTCTCCACACTTAATGCAACTTCTTATAGGCTATAAAATAAATATTTTTTTAATAACACTTTATAAATATAATTCAACTCCAGCATATATTTCAACCATCCTGTATATGATTTGCTTATGTACACATCATGTAACAGTTTTTTAATCACCCTATATAATTTTAATTTCACATTTTTTTCAACATTTTTATACCACCAAACGTCCAGTCCACCCTATATTCCAACCATCCTGTATATACGGCTGCCTACGGACCACTATCATTCTAGTCCGTCCTATATTTCAATTTTCATATAAATGCTACTCCTTCTGCCACTTTACTTTGTGATTTTGTTTGCTATAACTAAACACCCTGTCTAGAGGCCACCAAGTAGCAGTTTAAAGTTTGACATGTGTTGTCACTGAATTTTCTATTAGGCCGGGAGAATGAGACAACCAAAAGTACCGTCTTCGCAAAATGGAAAAATTTGCATTTAAATAGGTATTTACCTGGTATACAAACAAAACGAGCTTGGTACTCATTGATTTAAGGAACCGAAAATACTATGCTTTACTACCTATATGCTTGAGATGTACATAGAAAATTTTCAAATTCGCAATTAAAACTTCCAGTGCCTAAAATTACCGCACTATTACGTTGGAATTAAAATATTTATGAGGAAATGTCTGTTATGTCATTTCGATGAAATTTTTGATAAGAATTTTGGAATTTTCGGCGATTATCTGCAAAACTGCAAGTTGCACGTCGCAGAAAAGTATATGAGATCTCCTAAGGATCTTCCTTAATAGATTAAAGTTAAAAAACTATACACATCCATAAGGAGTTTTCGAAAAATCGACTAAAATATTAGGGATATTGGTCGATTTCCATGCACGCATGTGTTCATTCACAAATTTTATCACTTTACCAATAGAATTCTTTTCCAAAATTTGAAGTTTCACCAATTCGGATATATACTCTATTAAACAAGACCATATTCATTCAAAACGGTGGACCACAGGAGAAGAAATCAGGTAACATACATACAAAAAAAAAAAGCGAAAAAATACGCGACGAATTGATAACCTCCTCCTTTTTGGAAGTCGGTTAAAAAAGGCGAATAGTGATAGATTTATAAATGAAAAAACCATTGAAGACCGCTATCCTATCCCCAACATAAAGAATGCTGTTTGGACTTAAAAATGCACCCGCGACATTCTTCTCTGCAATTTTCAAAATAAGATATGCCTCGTATATATGGGCGACTTTATTGTATTTTCAACTTCACTTACAGAACACATCAAAAACTTGAAATTAATTTTCCAAACCCTTAGAAATGCTAATCTCAAAGTACCACTCGACAAAAGTGAATTTTTAAGAAAAGAACTAGAATTCCTAGGACACATCGTAACCCCATCAGGAATAAAGCCTAATCCCAAGAAAATTGAAGCCATCAAACGATTCCCAATCCCGAAAACTCACAGAGATATCAAAAGTTTCTTAGGATTGATTCGTTATTATCGAAAATGTATCAAAAATTTTGCGAAAATAGTTAAATCCCTTACGCAAAAATTAAAGAAAGAAAAAATAATCATTGACAATGAATTCACAAAAACTTTTAACTACTGTAAAATACACAACAGCTAGTTCCAATTTTGCATTAAGAGTATTTTATCCCAAGACGGACACCCTATGTGTTATGCCTCACGAACTTTAAACCCAGCTGAAATTAAATATGCAACAATAGAAAAGAAATTACTTGTATTGTTTGGGCCTGCCGTTACTTTAGACCATATTTGTATAACCAAACGTTTACAGCTTTTTGTGAGCATAAACCCTTAGAATGGTTATACTCACTTAAAACCCCAAATTCCAACCTTCACAGAGACTAGACTTGGAAGAATTTGATTTAAAATAAAATACAAGAAAGGAAAAGAAAATCAAGCTGCAGACGCACTTCCAGGAGTAATTCTAGAGAACAATGTAAATATGAACACCATTGGTGATGAAAATCAATGAATAATAGCAAATCAAGGAGATGAAGACATACATCGGCAAATTTTAGACTTAGCAGAAGAAGTCGCTGAGCAAGAAAATCGACAAATTAATGAAGAAACTACAAATCAAGATAATGTAACAAAACAACCCCTGGATTTATTTACTTCACCCCCTCCTACTCCAAAAATTCCGCAAATTTTGAAAGAAAATCAAAATGATGAACTCGCTTCACAAGACACATCTCATGAAAACCCAATTCTAGAAATACGTCCAACAGAAAGACCCACAATTTTTTACAAAAGACAAATTATAATTTTATGCAGATATCCTAATGCATTAATTTCTAGTATATCAGCTACAAGAATTTTTGAAAATTTCAAATATACTTTAACTTTAGCTAGATCAGCAGATGAACAAGAAATAACTAATAGATTCAAACAAATTATTGCCCCTGATAAATTATAGTGTCTTTACTTTTTAAATGAACTTGATAAAGTCAAAATAATAAAAAGTATACTTTACAGAAAAACTTTACTTCCGTACATCCTGTAACTTCTTCAAGATTACTACAAGACGTAACTGACAAAGAACAACAAACTTTAATAAAATACCATCACGAAGGAAAAGTTTCTCATAAAGGAATTCATGAAGTGAAAAACTCTCTCAAAAAATATTACTGGCCTACTAGTGAAAATAACATAAAACTTTATATAAATACTTGCCATACTTGTCAAACATGTAAATATGAAAGACACCCTCAAAATATAAAACTTCAAATAATCTTACTAACAATTAATGGACCGTTTCTTAAAATTCGGACAAGCTTTACCATCAAAAGACAAAAACTCAATTCAAATTTATCAATCAATAATCTTCTAACATTTATATCATTTTATGGACTACCCCGAACAATTATTTGTGATAATGGAACTGAATTTAAAAATCACCTGATTGTTGATTTCTGTAACCTACATAAAATAAATTTACATTTTACTACCCCAGGAAATTCGAATTCAAATTCCCCAGTAGAAAGATTTCACTCAGCCCTTCTAGACGACATAAGATATCTTAGGAAAGAAAATCCTAAGAAAGACTTAAATGAAATTCGCAATTATTGGTTTTAACCAACTCAATTCACAGCGTAACTCAAAATACATCCTTCGATATATTATTAGGACATACTAATACTACACCCTTTGATATGAAGAAAATATTATCTATTTTGTAATATATATCCCGATATCTGATGCTACTCAATTTAATTTTTTCCACATCTATCCAATTCCTTGGTAGAACAAGACCCTGATAATTCCGCACTCTTATATCCTAATGAGTCTTACTACATACTTGATACCGTCTGAAATATGCCAAAAATACAGCTGCGAAATTTCAGTAATTTCAAAAAGTGACTCAACACCTTGTGTAAGCAGGAGCACAAAGCTATCTTCAGACGTCATGGAACAAGTAGCCCAAAATGAAGTAATTGCCATTCCTGTTGAACCAATCAAAACTCCCTTTAATTACCAAAATGGTAATGGAATCCACTTCATTACAGAGCCGAGCATCATACAAATTCCCATAGGATGCCAAATTGCAATAAATAGCCAGACGTTCTCACATAACAGACAATTTCCAAAAAACAACGAAGTTTTCACTGCCAAAAATAAATTTACCAGAAATTCAAAAAAATGCTGCCCTCAATCACCGTCAACTTCATCAAGTCAAGTTAGATGAAATTTCGGAAACACACAAGATGTCCCACGACATTCAACCCTCTGGACCACAGCAGCCACCCTGTTAGTATCGGAGTAATACTAATAATAGCAGCCATCATGGTATTTGTTAGTCAAACTATACAGGTTCTTCAAAAAATAGTACCAAAATCCAAAAAGAAGGACGCCAGGAGTCGAACTTCAGACAACACCTGAAGTTCAATCTCATCAAGGAGGAATTATGTTTGTAAATTCCGCTTTACAGACAAAATAATAAGTGACATTGCATTGACTCATTTCTGTGAATTGGACTTTTGTTGATGAATCAAAGTTGTGTATTTAATTTTATAACATTTTCAAATCAACTGTTGTAGAGCTCTCGCTAAGTAAACTTTTATTTCTGTAGAATAAACGTTAGTTAAGAATTTTGAATGTAATTAATTTTATAAACAAAGTGTTTAACCAAACAAACATTACTCACGATACCTCTTTTCATTTAATTTTTTAGGGGTAACTATTACCTCTAGGGAGTTAAAGGGACAAGTGAACAATTTTATTCAAAAAGTGTAGTGTCGTATATAAAAATTGACATCTTTCAGGATTTTTAATTTACAACAATTTATCCGCTACTTTAACACCTCACGGTATATTGATCTATCCTTACAATTCAAATTAAAGCAGGTATAGAAACAAAAATGCTAAAAACATAGCAGTATACAATATAAAACTTCGTGCTTGCAGATGTTACAATTTCATATAGTAATCATTTGAAAAAAGCTGAACTTCCTTCTCTAGATGATCAGTATCACTACCATTTGCAGCTAGGCGATATGCATGCTAATAACGACAGCAAATGCTTCATGTAAAATTTATAAATATAGTACTAAGTCAGTGGATTAGGTTTAAGCAATGACTACTAATATAAATGGACCTGCCTGCTTACATTTAAAACGGGTTGAAAGATGATTGCCGGAAAATAGTAAACAATGCCAAACTTATTTCCATTGTAACCACTAAGACGTAAATCTAGGTATATGGTATATGTACACATTGACTGAACGCCTGAAGGAAGTGTTTTGGGGTTGAAACATTTTTAAAATCTGTGATTATTTAGTATAATTGTAAAAAAACAATAATAAAGTGTCATTTCAGTGTTTTACATGCAGGAAAACGGCATATTCGTTTGCCGAGTTATATTGTCAAATCATAAACGTATTACTGAGTTTTACAAAAGGTCATTCAAGCAGTAAATAAAACCATTTTACGTGAAGAAATAAATGTTTTGATAATTACTATTACATATGAATAATTAAGCCACTAATTGTTTTTGTTATTGTGCACATCTTTTAATGGATTTTAAGATATTTATATTTGGGAATTAGATAAGTAGTTCTATTATTTTTAATCTGAATAATATGACTTTTGATTTAATGTAGTTTGGACGCTACTGTTGGAGCCGGAATATTTGTAAACAAATATATCTATTTTGTCTATTCATGGGTTTTCTCTCCTCCAAATTTTTTCCTGTAACAGATAAGTATTTAAAAAATTGTATATGTAGAACAAAGTGTAGTAAGGCAATTTCGTAAAATTGCCCGGATTACTGGTTGTCTGTACAGAGATTCTTCCTCACAGTTTTTCTGAGAGAAAGAGATGTCTATAAAATGATCAACCAGTATTCCTGTATATAAGTAATGTATTGTATATTGAAAAACTGTGAGGAAGAATCTCTGTACAGACAACCAGTAATCCGGGCAATTTTACGAAATTGCCTTACTACACTTTGTTCTACATATACAATTTTTTAAATACTTATCTGTTACAGGAAAAAATTTGGAGGAGAGAAAACCCATGAATAGACAAAATAATTCAAGACCTCCTCAACAATCTTTTCGAAATATATCTATGTCTCTTTCTATTTTTGTCTCATGTTCCAACCCATTTTTCCTTTGGTCATATATGAGAGTGCCAGGTCCATTTATATTAGTAGTCATTGGGTTTAAGTTAATCCTCTTAACCAAACTATTGTGAAACTTATGATACCGCATTTAAAAGTGTTTTCAAATCTCTTTAATTTGTAGATGTTGATAATAAGAAATTCAAATTTCAATTGTTTAAGCATTCCGAACGTGTTCCCGGTTAGTGTGTGAAGTAAAAACTAAGTACCAGAGACTATAAAAATTATAGAGATAAAGACCTTGCAAAAGCCGTTGCAAATAGAGCGGGTAAACTGCCTCAGGCTGCTGCTGCCAGGGAGTACAAAATCAACAAAAGTACCATTTCTAACAAGATCCATCATAGAGATGAAGGGAATCCCGTAGATTCCTTTGTTTTCAAACCTCAGAATTAGAAACTATATGAGCAATTAACTATACGATTTTAGTAGATAAAGGTTAGATCCGAACTGCCGAACAAATGCTTGTACATAAGTAAAGAGATCAAATCTTTTTAAGAAACTATGACAAGACAAATATTAATGACGACCCCCAGAGGCGATAAAGGTAAAAACTGATTCCTCCTACAGTTGTGTATAAGTCAAAGCATCTTTACGAGAACTGGTACGACGGTGAATCACCAGGTACAAATATAGGAACATAAGCTGGTTTGGCATAAGATGTGACACTTTTAAATACTGCTACCGCAAATCCAGAAAATCGGAAAGGAAAAAAGCAATAATCATGGGTGATATTTTGGCTACTTTTTTTTCAGCAGTAGAAACAAAATTTATTCAACAGTACACTTAGCTCACGTGTTGTAACCAATGTACGTCGGTGTCTATGATCGTTCTAAAGCACGAATTTGGACAAATGGAGATTTAAAAATTCGGAGGTCACTCCAAAGTCAGTTACCTATGGTCTCAAGAGATTGATGGATGCCCTGGCTCCCAATATAACCAATAATCTATAAAGTTTATTCAGAACAGCGGATATTTACCCTGTCGTACTTCAAGCTGTTTTGAAAAAAATTACAGTAGGTCGACCAGAAGAAATTGGATGTATAGTTCATAACAGTCTTTTGTAATTTTCTAAAGTGCCAAAGGGCTAAAATTCTGAATGGATTCGGCACAGAAGAGGAAAGTCCTTCCTAAACCCGGCGCACAGAAAACTGTAACAAGTCAAGGTGCCCCAGCTATAGAGGATGATTAGTAGGATGACCCGACCTTCGAACCAATCCTCAACTCCTGCACTGTCTGAGAATGACCTGTCTTCCCATGAAAATTTTCCTTTGCATGCATTGGTCCGCCAGAACGGCAAAAAGAAAAATAACAAAGGCACCAAACTCTGTTCAATCTGTATGTGCCCAGCGATCAAAATGATGTCATCATGAATTATTGAAGGGTTCGGATTTAAAATTTAGACATTATAGTCAGTGCCAAAATAAAGACTTTAATAAGTCCAGACGTCGAATGCACAACCTGAGGAAGGAACACATAATGACTTCTTAAAAGACATCATAAAGAAGTGTACTTCCTAAAAAGAGTACTTAAAGAACACATTTTCTACTGAGTAAAATGCTTCTTAGGGACATAATTTTCTTTGATGTCTGAAAAGTAGTATTGATATGAATTCTTATTGGCGTCTTAAAAAGGCTTCCGGAAATTTAACTAGTTCAGAATAATGTTATTTATCATTATTTATTACTTAACAGGAGTTCAGGAAGAAAATTTCTTTGTTATACCATTTTTTCGATAAAGTCAGATATTGACATGGTCAGTATCTCATATTTCCGGATGCATCAGAAGAAAAATAATATCTGCAGGTGCTCTTAGTTAACACTTGTTGAAAATGACATCTTCAAGATGTAATTTGTACGAGTTCTTGAGTAAGCCTTTCAAATAAATTGAAAATGAATCTTTGGCTTGTGTGTTGGCTGAGAGTGACTTCCGGTTCTATCACGAAAATGTGGGTCTGCGACATGTCTAACAAAGACTAGACAAAACTACCTGGGAGTGTTTAGTAATAGTTTTTTTTGTAATGCTTGTATTTAAGATGTTCCGGGGTACCTGCATATTCAGGGAACGCCATATTGATATATAATTTATATAAACTGCTAACGAACGGCGCCACATCAAGCTTCTGCCCCGTTTCGGAAAAGTAGATCCGGGGCTATTCCATAATAAAAGATGTTAATTTGATAACAAAAACATATATATCAAAGTATATGATAGCTTTCACATCCAGTGTGAATGGATGGTTTTCCAGGCTACTTTGCCGTGGTCTTTGGGAGTTACTTTTGATCGTTGGAGATAGAGCAGGCTCTGATTGGTGGGTGGAGATAGAGTTGGCTCTGATTGGTTGGTGGAGACAGAGCGGGCTCTGATTGGTCGGTGGAGATAGAGTGGACTGGGACTTTGCGTCTTTGGTATAGCACGTCGTAGTGTAGGATACCAAATTCTGATCAGGTTAAAACCCTTTTTTTTCTGTTGAGAACATTGGCCGTCGCTGAGCATGCATTAATCTCATCTGACTACGTCATACAGTACCAAAACATCGATGTAAAGTACAACTGATCTCACTACTATTTTCGGCTCCAGCAGGAGGGTATTAAAGATATATAAACATCTAAATAATTTCAGCATTATTCATTCCATACTGATGACAACTTAGAATTGTTGAAACGGAGTTGAGGGTTTTAAATAAAGTTTTGATGTTAGGTTGCAAAACTGTATTTTTTAAATAAATGCCTATTTATTATTAAAAAAGTGTATATTAAAAAGCTTACAATTTAATGTCATATCATATTCCATAAACATTTAATAAATATCCATTAACCTGAAAACAAACTGAAATAAAAATATTGACATATGCTCTTAAAAATGTCTTACTTTTCCTCTGCCTCGAGCGTATTTAGTAACTGTAAACCAGACTCCAAAGCTGAGGAGGAATCACCATCAAAACTAGTGAAGTGCATTTCTGGGTTAGAATTCTCCGATAAATCATTGCTTTCTTCAGTTTTTATATCCACCAATCTAAAACAAAATTTAATCAAAACTAATAAAATTAATATATTCAACATAAGTTTAAAGTGTCACCACAATTATTTGAAAAACAAGAACATATTTCTCATCAATATCTGCACCATAAGACTTGTGGACAAGTAAACATTTTCTAACGTTTCACTCCTTTCAACAAATTTACTTGACTTGGTAAGATTAAACTGAATAAAAATTCCAAGACATTATATGTTGTTTTTTATTAACATCTTAAAAATAGGAGGTCTTCTCATCAAGACGATAACGAGTATAAGAACAAGAGAAAGTTGTCTTTCTTTTAACAATTATGACAGTATTACAAATCCGGGGAATAAAGACATTGCATAATGGAAAAAATAAGGAAAAGCTAAATTTTGCATGAGGGTTGTCATTGTGGTTCCAAACAACATCGCAAAAATCCCCGCCGAGCATACGCCACTAAAAATGTTACCAGGGGCCAAAGGTCATGATTAACCAAAAATATTACTACTCTTTTTCGTAAGAATAACGGTTTTTCCGAACATTTGATTCAAATAGTTGTAATGTACCTTCTCCTTGATGACATCTGTGTGTCGAATGTTTGTAACTAAACGTTGAATGAAATATTGGAAAGTGTATTTTCGTGAAAGTTTTAAACCAACCCCGAAAAAGCTAAAAATACCAACTTAATTCTTCGGGAAGCATAAGCTCGGTTCCAATATATAAAATTCATATTTTTAACCGAATTCCAAAAAGGAGGAGGTTATCAATTCGTATGTATTTTTTTTATGTATGTCTAGCGATTATTCAAAAACGGCTTGGGCAATTTTAATGAGTTAAACTACATTATATTAAGGAACATGATAGAAAGATCCCATATAATTGTTTATAACATGAGCTTTACGGTTTTCTAGAAAATCAGAAAAAAAGCAAATACTACATTTCAGCGAATCAGTGAATCTTTACTGTTTTCTCTAAAACTACTCACCCAATTTGAATATTATAAATTGTATTATACAACGATATGTTCCAGCTTAATTCCGTACATTTTTCTACAACGTGAAACATATCATTTTTCTGAAAATCGGAAAAATATATGCACAAAAAGTGTAAACATCAAGGTAAATATCAAATTTTCATAATAAATATCTAGTTAAATGCCATGAAAGTATGTCGTACAGGGTGTTTGTAATGATTTTCAGTTTGATGCTTTTGAAGGCAGTTTATTTTAGAAACGAGATTAAGTACCAGTCGCGTGAAATTGCAGAAAAAATTCCATTAGCTTATTAAAACGAAAATTTGTTTTTCCTGCGATCTCTTCTGTGTGGAATACGGTTGAATGTGTGTGCATGCGTGCATGTAATATTAGGTCGTACATAAGCAGTTGTATACATAGGATGGTTGAAATATAAGTTGCAATTGAATTAGTTATACAGGGCAGTTCTAAAAATATTGTATTGGGTAGCTCATATGTAGTTGCGTATACAAGGTGGTTGAAATAAGAGTGGAGCAAAACTATAGCTTTACAGAGTGGGATATTTGCGTTATACAACGGAGAATAATTACAGTTACACAAATGGCTTTAAAAATTGTCAGAACCAGTTGAGTATACAGGATGGTTGAAATGTAAGGTTGAGTATAATTACAGTTATACAGGGCGGTTTAAAAAGTTTGGAACATAAGTAATTGCTTATACAAGGGGTTTGAAGTAAGGATGGGGTAAAATTATTGTTACTGAGGGTGTATCAAAAATTTGTTATATAAGCATAAGCAGTTAAGATATTTGAATTATAGGATGTAGGACGGGGTATAATTATAGACATAGGTTAAAAAAAATTAGAAGCAGTTGCATATACCGGGTGATTGAAATAAATGGTCGAGTAAATTAATAGTCATAAAATGTGGTTCAAAAAGGTGAATTTTGTTATATAGAGTAGAACATGAGCAGTTGCATAAATGGAATACTAGACATGTGGGGCAAAGTAAAATCATTGGTATACAAGAATAATTTAAACAGTAGAAAAATAGAAAGAGTCAATAGTATGGAGAGCATTTGTACTTATACAGGGTGGTTTTAAAGATAGTAGGACCGTTGTAATATTGTGTTGAGTTGAATTATAGTTGTACAGGGTGATTCAGAAAATGGTAGACCAATAAGTTATATAGGAGTGACCAGTACCCAGAAGCATATAGAGTGTGGATGCAATATAGAGTGAATTAGTTACATTTATAGAAAGTGGTCCAAATAAAAACACAAATAAAAAAGTGAAAATATATTTGGAAAATTTAGAAAAAGAATAAAAATTAGAGGGAGAAAGAGAGCGAGAGATAAGAATGCGCTAAAATTTTCAACTAAATTGTACCTTAATTAAATTAGATAAAAAAAGATATGTCTGAAAATAGTGATCTACTGCACACGGTTTCTAAACTGTTTTCATTTTAAGTCACCTGACCTCGGTTCTTTTTTAAATATAAATTATATTTTCACATGCAATAACCAGGAGTGATACCATTAACTATTGTTCACAGAGGTACATTGATAATCACAGATAGTTAATTCTTCTGAAATTTTAACAGCTTAAAAAACTTGTAAAACTATCTTCTCTTCCGGCTGCTCGGCATCGTATTTACTATCAAGTGCAAGCTAGGCAAAGAGCTAACCCTTTAGACAGCTAAAACTCGTCACCCACCCGCTCCTGATTCTCAACTCTTTTTTTATAATTGCGTCAAGCGATGTACCTTCAACTGTGGTTACAGAAAAGTTAGTGTATACTGTCCACCAGTTTGCGGTAAATGTTACGTTCAGACATATTCTCACCCGATGCTTTTAATGACGTTAATAATGACGAGCCTCTTGAAGGTGTAGTTCTCATAGAGGTATTATACGTAGAGCACGTGAAGTAGCCAAATTCATGTAATAGCAATAGAAAGAGAATAAGCGGCTCGTTCCTGATTGGTCAGTGTCAGTTGTGACGCCTACTATTGGTAGGATAGAGACATAGCAAGCGCACCCTGATATTGTCTTTCTCTTTCTATTGTTATTACACTGCCACTTACAGTAACGCCCATACCTAATTCACTCTACGTATAATAACTCTATGGTAGTTCTGCCGTGTTTTTTGATTGAAATTATTGAAATACAAGAGACAGAAGAAGATAAAGAGTTGGACATGGTAATTGAAGTGGAGTCACCAGAAGAATAAAGAAGTAAACATTTAGCTATTCTATAATATTTTATTGTTATTTAGGTAAACAGTTTTTAATCCAAATAAGTATGCTATGTTTTCCACTCGCAACTATGGTTTTTTACTTTGTTATAAACAACTGAAGCAAGAAAATTATGTTTTTTTTCTTAGCATGTTTATAAAATCAAAAATAATAAACTAATTTCAATGGTGTCAACAGGTCAATTGTAAAGCATGAAAATACCAATGAAATGAGCCTGGCTCGATCCGATTGGATCATTAGTAACAGGGAAAAACAAAAAATACTGAAAAATGTAGGATTTTAAAAAAAAATCGTATCTTCGTCACTTTAGAAGCTGTAGAACTGGGCTTGTAGGAACTGATCGTAATTTACATCTATTTTATGTATGCCAAAACCAGGCGCTACCGGTTTATTAGTTTTTGAACAATTGTGATATAAAGTTTTCTGTTCACTATTTTTGTATTGTGCCCCCATGCGTCATAGATAATCAAATTTCAATTTTGAAAAAAGTTGTTGAAAGTAGAGGTGTCATTCTACAAAGCCTCTATTCTCATTTTTCACTAAATGTCTGTGAAAAATCTGAAAAATGTTAGCAAATATGACAAAAAATGGGTAAGCGTATAAATGTATCCAAGGAGTGGGGAAACACGGTTGTTGAGGGGAAGCGTATAGTAATATATAGTAGAGGCACATACATAGATCGTTTTAATATTTAAAATCCTCACAAGTAAGAATTTTTTTAATGACCGCTCTCCTTCGATGTTCCGTAAACCCAAAATGCACGAATTAAAGCAAAAACGTTTCCGAGAAACCATTTAAGTACATATAAATATATTAATAACCAAACAATTCTCATTTGATATAATAAAATCGAACAAATCACTCTGTATAGAAGTTTTTTTAACGATTAAATTCTTTCAACATCTGTCAGAGTGACAGTTACTATCGATAATAATTATTGTTAGTAGTTCCCCTCATCAACCGTGTTCCCCCCACTACTTGAACACATTTTCATACGCTCACCAAATTTTGGTCATTTTTGCTAACTTTTTTCGTATATTTCACAGATATTTAATGAAAAATGAAAATAGAGGCGTTGTAGAATGATACCTCTACTTTCAACATCTCTATTCTGAATTGATATTTGACGATTCATGTCGCATGGAGACACACTGCAAGAATAGTGGACTAAAAACTTCAGATAGCAATAATTCAAAAACTAATAAACCGATAGCGCCTGGTTTAGTCAAGCATAAGGTAGATATCAATTACTATCAATTCCTACAAGCTCAGTTCTACAACTTCGATAGTGACGGATTTATAATAATATAAAGAAAACCGCTAAATTTTCCAGTATTTTTGGTTTTTTTCTGTTACTAAAGATCTTATCGGATCGATCCTGGGCTCATTTCATTGGTATTTCCATGCTTTACAATTCACCTGTTGACACCATTGAGATTAGATTATTATTTTTTATTTTAAAAACATGCAACGAAAAAAAACGCAATTTTCTTGTTTCAATTGTTTATAATAAAGTAAAAAACCATAGTTGCGAGTGGAAAAGGTAGCAAAACATCACTACAAATCATTCTTAATGTGATGGCACAGGCAGTATCCTGATAGTATTTTTTGCACGAAAAAATCTCTATTGATTGGTCTATTTGTCTGGTGTTATGTGGATGGTTTGTTTTAATGAGGTTATTCCCTGAATGTATCGTCTTTAGCAATTCATTAATGTAAAGACCTCGCACGTTCAATATTGTCTGTGTAATATAAATATGCTTGACACTTTGACGATTATTTAACCTAAAGATTATTCTAAGTATGTAATTTTGACATACTTCTATTTTTTTTAAGTGCGTGTTATATGCCGCACCCCAAACGCATATAGCATACCTTATTATGGAATCGACTAGACTATTATACACTATAAGTAAAAGCTTTTTATTTAGTAAATTACGGAGAGTGTAGAATTTATAGGTAAGCTTTTTAGCTCTTTTGACAAGGTGTTCGATATGTGTTTTCCACTTTAAGTTTTCATCAATCAACATACCTAAGTATTTTATTGATGATACTTGTTTAACGCTTTCCAGGGCTCCATTAATTGTTAGAGGTGATAGAGCCGCTCTTCCTACCTTTGTTGGTGTGAATCCTACATATTTAGTTTTAGATACGTTTAAATTCAGGCTGTTTACATCTAACCAATTTTTGACATCTGATATTGCATTTTGCGCTTTATTCCAGGCTTCTTCCCATGTTGTCCCATTACATATTAGTACAGTATCATCGGCATAAGAGACTATACTACATCTTTCATAAGCTAGCAAATTATTAACAAAAATTAAAATAATGTAGGACCTAAGACTGTGCCTTGTGGGATTCCGGTTTTCACAAATCTTTTATTACTAATGTCATCTCCTATTCGTACTTTTTGAGATCTTTCTGACAAGTAATTATTAAAAAGTTGCAGTATGGGTCCCCGTATGCTAATCTCATTTAGTTTGCTTAATAAAATTTTATGTGATACCGTATCGAAGGCTTTTTGGAGATCAAGAAATACTGCAATTGTTTTTTTATTTTCATTAAAATTCTTCAGTATACTTGTCGTTAGTTTTTGTAAAGGTTGCTCTATCCCTACACCTTTTTGAAATCCATATTGATTTGTGGATATTATTTTATTTTTGTCTAGGAAAGACCATATTCTTTTGTTGTTCAGGCATTTTTCAAAGATTTTTCCAAAGTTGTTAATTAGGGAAATGGGTTGGTAATTTGTCATTAGATCTTTTCTATCTGATTTATATATATTCACTACAAGACCTTCTTTAAATTGATATGGAATGCTTGATGTCTGGAATATTAGGTTAATTATGTGAGTAAGCGGTTTAGAGATATTCAGTTTTGTTAATTTAATTATTTTTATACTCAATTTGTCAGGCCCTGGAGATGCAAAGTTTTTTAGCGTCGATATTATGTCTTCAATTTCTAAATAGTCGGTTGGAGTCAAAAACATCGCGTTGGTATATTGCTTAGTCTTCATTGTTTTTATTTCTATATTGTTTTTACTAATTTTGTTTGCTATTTTCTCCCCAATTTCTACAAAGAAGTCATTGAAATGATTTGCGATTTGTTTTGGGTTGCTAATTATTTTGTTATCGATACTGATTTTGTTAATAGTGCTTTTGTTTGATGGAACATTTGTGACATCATTTATGACTTCCCAAGTTTTCTTATAGTTTGAGTTACAATGCTGTAATTTATTTTCACAATAGTCATTTTTTTAAGTTTTTATTAATGTACCTAGGAAGTTTCTATACTTCTTATATTCTTCTTCTAATGTTTTATTGTGTTTATTTTTTAAGAGTTTCTGTTTAAGCATATTTCGCTTTCTAATGGCCGTTAGTATTCCACATGTCATCCATGGTTTTAATTTTTGTTCCCTTGCAGTTATTTTTATTTCTGTTGTTGATTGGCTAATAATGGCAGTAAACTGCTCGTAAAATATATTTACGGCGGATTGAGGTTCTTGTGAAGCGTATACCTGATACCAATTTGCATTTTTTATTTTATCCAATAAAAGTTTTTCATTCAGCTTTTTGATGAGTTTCGGTTTTTGAATTTCTTGAAGCTTTTCTTTTTGAAATCTAATATTATAAATTAGGGGATAGTGATCAGTTAAACTATTATTAAGAACTAGAGCATTAACTTGCACTTTATGTTTTGTTTGTTTATTTATGTATGTGGATATCTGATCTATTGTTGTAGAAGAGTTGTTATCTACCCTTGTTGGTATATTTATTTGTGGGACAAATCCATTCTTAGCCAACATATTTAAATAGATAATCGAAGACAAAGTTAGTACATTGTTTGGGTTGATGTCAATATTCACATCCCCAACCGCAATTGTTATTTCATCCTTAGATAGTGCGGACAGGTAGTCATCAAAGTCCTGAACAAAGATACGTTCATTTGTTGGGTTTGGCCTATATATACCTATTATATTTATTTTTGTCTTATTAAACACAAATTTGCACTCAAGCAAGCAGACCTCTGTTAATGGAATTTTCTTAACTTCTGTAACGAGATTTTCTTTAACATACATTACAACTCCATCACATTTATTAAAAGAAGCTTCATTGTAAAAAATTGAGAATCCATCAATGTTAAAATCTGATATATTTTCTATACACCAGGTTTCCGATAGTACTATAATGGCGATATTATTTTTTTTGTTAATTTCATTAATAGTTATACATAGCTCATCAAAATTAGCTCTGAGACTCCTAATATTATAATGCAAAATAGTAAAGTTGTGAAATTCATCCATTAAACAAATACCCCTATTCACCTCCCTAAAATCTTCACACATCACATTTTTTAATTCACTAAAATTATCTAATATATGAAACGCTTCATTAATATTTCCCGCCATATTGTATGTCTCTAAAATCTTACACTATAAAAAAGTGGTAAATATAGACTTGTATATATATGCAAAGGAAAGCTGATTCAAATTCGTAATTCAATTTTTACTAAAATTATAGTGTACAATTAACTAATTTATTTAATACAAAACTTACCTACTAATCAATTTTCTGTATAGTGATTCTATTTAACGTCATCAGCACTCGGGTTTGATCTGGGTTTGACTCTGCTTGTTCCTTTTGTGTCTGGTTCTTTACTACTTTTTGGGTCTCCTGTACTTTTAGACGGATTTTGTATGCCTTTATGCTTTTTTGCTATTCCTTCCGTACTTTTTGGTGTTTGATCCGTTTTCTTGTGGTGTCCTGTGATTTTTGGAAACGCCGGAGATTTAGTTTGCGTTTCCGTTTGTGCTTGAAATTCACTATCCACCTTCCTTTTCTCTTCTTCTATTTTTTCAATTTCTATTAGTTGTTTGACGGTATAGCTTTTGTTATTTATGTACAGTTTGTTTCCCTTGATGTAGCTTGTTTCTTCAGGTTTATTATGTCTGTTTAGTTTGAGATGTCTTTTTAATATTTTTTGGTCTTGTTGTTCAGTTGGCGTTAGGTCGTTCGCTATAGATATTCCTGTATTTTTTAATTTCTTAACGTTACGTAAAATTTCTTTTTTTCTTAAAAAGGATAAAAACTCTAATTTTAAGGGAGATCCCTTTGATTTCCCCAGACTGTACACGTTATTCACGTCACTCGTTTTTAAGTCTGTTCCAAGATGTCTATTTAGTTCTCCTATAATGAGTTGCACTGGTATATTTTCCGGTTCTGGGTTTAGGCCAAATATTACGATATTGTTGTTAGTTAGTTGTTTTTCGAATTTCTGTACTTGGGAGCGTAGAAAGGTATTTTCCTGCTCAAGGCTGTCGACTTTTTGCTTCAATTCTTTGTTAGATAAACACAGCCTCTCTTCAGTGGCTTGTATTTGACTTATTAATTCTTCTTTATTTCTCTCCAACAGCAGTATTATGTCATGCTTAAACCTCTCCATTTCCTTTAAAATCGTGCAGATGTTTGGATTTTCGCTTATCACTTTTTATTATGTTTAACGTTTCAATATTATATTTTTTGCCGGGGTGATGTTACCAACCGTTTATTTGTTTGGATACACAAGTTTATTTGCCTTCAATTTACTTGTAAATCCCTGATTGTAACAGATGGGTTGCACGTGTGTTAAGGTACCTCCGAGCTTCAGACTTCTTGACCTTTTGTCGATTTTGGTAATATTGAATGTATTACGGAGCCCGTTTGTTCGGCTAGAAATGCTAGAGTTTTAATTAATTATTGTCTTTTATATAACTGTGACGTTTTTTTTCAGATGCACTAAACATAGTACTAAAGTTTACAACGCGCAACGTACAGAAGTTTTACGGAAATTATCAACTCTTAATGTAAAATGGAAAAACGCTATATAATTTCCAAGATGGACGCTTACCGGAGACAGTTCACACATAATGGATTTTTGGTAGCCGATCATTCTCGTCGACCAAGCGTTAGCTAATAATGATAATTTTATATAACATATATTCGAATTTAGTCTTCCTATTTCCATCATACATTTAACTATTATTTTAGAGATGTTCAACAACTTTGGTAAAAGACTCTTAACATATGAACCAAAAGCTCAATGAAACAACTGTAAACCAGTCAATAGAGATTTTTAAATGACATAATTCAACAGCAAACCGTAAAAGCTATCACATAAATAATAGGTTATAAGACATAACTGACACAATTTTAACAGTTAACTCGTAGAAGTAATTATTTGAGCATTAAAAAACCCAAAATATTTGAGTATTTTCGTTTTTTGCTTATAGTGTAAAAAGGAATGACTTGTTAGAAAAATTGTAGAGAATCAGAAAATTTTCAAAATGAGTGTTTATAAATTTTAATCCGAGCATTTTTCATAAAGAAAATCTGGAAAACCCCATATAAAGAGAGTGACTTTAAAAACATCATGACATGGTGGTAATAACATCTGGAACCTTAATCTACCTCCTAATGATAGCTTGTAATGTTGAGAATGATAACGGTGAATATAGATATTGTATGTTAAGTAGATCTTGCAGAATTGTAATTTAAATGATTTTAATTTGTAGCAACATTTTGCAGAACGAATCGTATCTCTTGAAAGCTCATAAAATGCACTTCACTTCGTATATTTTGGATTTTTGGTATAGTGCCGTAAAATATATCAACACTGCTTTTGAAATTTGGGTTAAATGACGGCCCGTACTTTTCTTCCGATATCTTGACAGTGGCGGATCCAGTTAGTAAAAAAGTAATTTAATTAATATCAGTAAACTGTCATTAACTTAATAAACCAATGGAGAAATAGTGTCCCCATCTCAAGAAAATTCTAGAGCCGTCCATGTGCCTTGACAGCTGGCTGGCTGTCGCATATTTGTACATTTAATGCAATATTTACTATTACTTTAAACCAATTTCTCGGCCTTATAGCGAAAATCCAGGGTAGCCAAATTGAAGTGATGTAAACAAAGCACATACATCATATAGATGTACGTACTTTGTTTAAGATGACAAAAAATTCCTACATGTTTGACAATGCTAATGTTTCAATGAACTTTTGCGAACCTTATTAATTCTAAAACCCTGATAAAGGAAAAAAATAACGTTCCCGAAAGCTTGGTGAAGAAATAAAGAGAATACTAAAGCATTTGTGATCAATTTCCCTTAAGATACCTGACATAAAAATTTAGTAACCGTTAGATATAAAGTAATCATATATATTGTTTTTAAGTTTTCGCGGGCACTAAATGTTTTAGGTGGTTTCCAGGAATTCATCCGCGTAGTGGATAACTGATCCCTGCCGGGATCGATGGTAGAATCACGACGTTTCGGCAGAGTCACATCTGCCTTCTTCAGGTCGGCTCGCATAATTCTCGTAGCCTTCTGCTTTCGCTTCTAGTGACTCGAATACTAAGATTTTCAGAAGCGCTCGCGCTGTTATATAGTCGCGGCTCGGCGCCTATTGGTTGGCACCGTGAACGGCTGCGTGTGATTGGCCCTTGGCGCTCAGTGGGCAGGCCTCCGCCTGCTGATTTGTTATTTCCGGTTGAGTTGTTATAGGACGGGTCCGGGCCGGTACGATGTTTAATAAAATTTCCAACAATTCGATAAGTTCTGAATTTCGTTGCGTGCGTTTAGACTGTGAGGCCTCTTCGCTATTTCAATTGCCTCTCTTACGAGTCTTGATTTCGGGTGTTCTGTATTTGCCAGTACTCTGGTGTTCTCAAAGTCTATTCGGTGTGACATCGTGGTGGCGTGTTCCGCAATGGATGTTGTTTTTTCCTTCTTTCTTACAGCGTTCTGGTGTTCATAACGTCTAGCTTGAATTCTTCTATTAGTTTGCACCACATAGATTTTATGACAGTCTGCACATGAAATCTCGTACACTCCCTGTTGTTCTAAAGGGATCCTCGTCTTCGGAGTCCTCAACACCGTGCTTATTTTTCTGTCTGTATTGAAAATAGTATTAATATTGTGTCTCCGTAGAATTCTTGCAATACTGTCCGTGTTCCCCTTGACATACGGTAAATAAGCCTTCGTTATTGGTGTCTCATGCTCCTTGTCTGTTTGTCTCGGTTTTGACTTTAGGGCTCTTTGTATATTTCGGTCTGTAAATCCGTTTTGTCTCAGAGCTGTTTTTAAACTGTCCATTTCCTGTTTGATGTTATCCTGGTCAGCTAGTCTTTGTGATCTGGTTACTAAAGTCTTGACGACGGCTTGTAGTTGGGCTGGGTGGTGATGAGAATTAGCATGATCGTATCTGTTGGTGTGAGTTGCTTATCTATATACTGTATGGCCAAGGGTTCCATCTTCCTTCCTATTTATGAGAACATCAAGGAATGGCAGTTGATTGTTGGCTTCAACCTCCATGGTAAATTTTATTTTGTGATCGATGCCATTAAGGTGGTCTAAAAAGGTATTGAGGTGTTCCCTTCCATGAGACCAAATCACAAATGTATCATCCACATATGGCAACCATAAACTGGGTTTAAGAGTTGTTGTTCTTAGTGCCAACTCCTCAAAGTTCTCCATAAAAAGGTTCGCTATAACTGGTGAGAGTGGCGATCCCATTGGAGCTCCTTCCACTTGTTTGTATCGTTGGTTCTCGTAAACAAAATAGGTGTTCATCAGACAGTGCCTTGTTAAGTCTACAAGGTGTTGAGGAGGTTTGTATTTTTCTGTTATGATATCCAAGGCTTCGTCGATAGGGATGTTGGTGAAAAGGGACACTACGTCAAAACTTACAGGAAGACACTCTGGTTGTAAGACCGTTTCTCTAAGTATTTCGATGAAATGTGTCGAATTTTTCACATATGAGTCTGCCCCCTCTGCAAACGGTTGAAGTTGTTGGGCTAGGTATTTGGCTAGGTGTTGTGTAGGGGATCCGATTGAGCTTACTATTGGCCTCAAAGGTGCACCTTCTTTGTGTACTTTTGGCAAACCATAGAATTTCGGACATCTCGATGACTTTTCACGCGGAATGAGTTGCAGTTGGAGATTTTTGTCGATCCTACTTGCTTGAATTTTGGCCTTGGTTGTTTTCTCCAGATATGTTGTTGGGTCAGTAGTAATTTGTTTATATGCTGGTTCTTGTAGCATGTAGTTTATGCGAACCGACCTGAAGTGGGCAGATGTGACTCTGCCGAAACGTCGTCATTCTACCATCGATCCCGGCGGGGATCAGTTATCCACTACGCGGATGAATTCCCGGAAACCACCTAAAACATATATATATATATATATATATATATATATATATATATAAAATTTAGTGCTTGCGAAAACTTAAAAACAAATATATGTAAATATATATATATATATATATATATATATATATATATATATATTGCAATATAGTCCGTGGGTTCAATTTAAAAACTATAAAACTAATATTCACTTTCACTTTTCTAGAACTTTATTTACATTAAAACAGCTGATTCAAATATCACAATAACAATCCCATATACGCTAGTCGTCGCGGTATAACTGAACTCTCCATCGTGGCTTGCTTCCTTTATAAGCCCAGAATAGAAAATTCTCGTAAAAATCATCATCACTCCTCCAGGTGCCGAGTCTTTTCGAGAACCATTTTTTATCACAAAGCGTTTGTTGTCGTACTGAAATGAAACAGGGTCGGCTTTGGGTAAATTTCGTAACACTGCCCCCCATTTAATTCTGATTGTCCCGATCAGAAACATCCCCTCCATGGTAGGGAGCAAGTCGATCTTAATGGACCACCTTCAACTTAGCCTTGGGGTTTCGACGGATCCGGTAGAGGACGTCATTAAGCCTCTTGACCACCTCGTATGGTCCATCCCAGACGGGTGTAAGCTTTGGGGATTTACCCTTGCTCCGTTGGGGGTTGTACAGTCAGACTTTGTCTCTCTCCTGAAACCCGACTGAATTGGCCTTGAGGTCGTATTGCGTCTTCATCCGGTCACTGGTGGCAAACATCTGCGTTCGGGCTAATTCGTGTATTGCCAGCATGTTATATCGGAGCTGGTCCACATAATCCTCAATGTCTTGGGAAGGTTCTTCGGGGGAGCCAAATGCCAAATCGCAGGGTAATCGCAGCTCCTTTCCGAATAGGACCCTGGCTGGGGTCAAGCCTGTACTAGTATGTACGATATGCCAACAGGAATAGGGGAATATGTTCATCCCAATCACGCTGGTTATTGCTGACGATCTTGGATAGGTGTTCTTCCAAGGTCCTGTTGAACCTTTCCACCATTCCGTCTGACTGTAGGTGTAATGGTGTTGTTCTCGTTTTCCTGATCCCTAACATCGTACAAACATTTTGGAATACATTCGATACGAAGTTACGCTCCTGGTCTGAATGTAGTTCCATCGGGACACCAAACCTGCTGAATTGTTGTTCTACTAGCACCGTCGCTACCGTGGTTGCCTCTTAGTTGGGTATCGTATATGCCTCAGGCCATTTGCTGAAGTAATCCATTGCGACCATAATGCATTTGTTCCCCCTCTCAGACTCAGGAAACGGACCGGCGACATCGATGGCAACTCTCTCAAATGGGACGGCCACATTGTACTACTGCATTCTGCCCTTGGTCCGGGTCATCGGGCCCTTACTGGCGGCACAGGTGGCACATTTGCGGCACCAAGCTCTGACGTCTTCGAAGTAATTCACCCAGTAGTACCGCTGGCGAACTTTGTCTAGGGTTTTATTCATGCCCAGGTGGCCTCCGGTAATTCCATCATCGGTCAGGATGGCTGGTACCTTTTTCTTCGGAACTACCAGTTGGGACTTGGTTTCTCGTCCATCAGCGCTTTCCCAAACTCGCTTGAGCATTCCATTGTCTACTCTTAGAGAATTAGATAAATTACCAGCTCTTAGGCTACTTCGCCTAACTGATGAGACCCAGAAAGGTCGAAAGCTAAAATGGGATCAATTACAACATCCAAAGCGATGTTTCGCCGGATAGTAGACCCGATGTAACCCAGTTTGCCCGCCGCAAAGATTTCAGCGCTTGAGAAATTTGACAAAGTCAAAGATTTGGAAAGTTTTCCGTCCGACCGTCATTTCAAGTTTGCTGTTTTCAGCGCTTGAGAAATTTGACAAAGTCAAAGATTTGGAAAATTCTTCCGTCCGACCGTCATTTCAAGTTTGCTGTTTCAGCGCTTGAGAAATTTGACAAAGTCAAAGATTTGGAAAATTCTTCCGTCCGACCGTCATTTCAAGTTTGCTGTTTTTCACTGCAAAGCAAAGGTATTCTTTGTGTTACGAAAACACTGTAAAGTTTAGCTTGTTTCGACTTCTGTTCGTCATCTTCAGTCAGGGAATGAACCCTGAGACAAGTTATAGTAGATTTTCTTCTATGAAGTTGAAATTCACAGAAAGTTCTAGAAAAAGAGAAAACATCAAACTCAAAATTCGAGCGATGTCTCTTCTAGGATTTGACAAATCCTAGAAGAGACATCGCTCGAATTTTGAGTTTGATGTTTTCTCTTTTTCTAGAATTTTCTACTCTTAGAGAGTCCCATTGAGCCCATAACGACTTCAGCACGCCGGAGTATCTAGCTACCTCGTCCCATCGTGGACTGGGTGCTCCTCTCGTTTTGAGTGACAAGATTGGTTCGATGTCTGGATCAGCCATTTGGTCCTGGATGCACTGTTCCGTTGTCCAGTCTTCATTGGCCTGCACTCGGATCTGCCTGATGGGGATACCCTCTCGCTGTTCCGTCCTCACACAATGTCCACATTCCGCTCTACAGGGTCTTCTGGATAGGGCATCGGCATTATTGTGCAAACGGCCGGCACGGTGTTCCACCTTGAAGTCGTATTGCTGTAATTTCTCCATCCATCTGGCCAGTTGTCCTTCAGGTGTCTTCATGTCCAGCAGCCATGATCTGTTCGGATTAAGAAATGACGATCATAGAGGTATTTGTGGAAATGGTCTACAGCCCTTATTATTGCAAGAAGTTCTTTTCTGGTGACGCAATAATTTCTTTCCGGTTTCGAGAATCCACGGTGGCAAATCCCTCAACAAAACGCCGGTAGTATGAACAGAGGCCTAAGAAGCTTCGGAGTTCATGTTTGTCTCTTGGAACTGGCCAATCACGGATGGCTTCTATCTTGTCTTCGTTGGTGCGGATTCCTGACTCGGACACTACGTGGCCCAAAAACTCTACTTCTTTTTGGAACAAGGAACACTTCTTCGGATTGAGTCTCAGGTTGGCATTTTTAATTCTGGAGAATACTTCGTCCAGGTTCTTCAGATGGTCGTCGAATGTCTGACCCATGACTAGAATGTCGTCGAGGTATACTAAGCACGTCCTCCATGTTAACCCGCTCAGTACATACTCCATTAGCCTCTCAAATGTAGCGGGTGCATTACATAACCCAAAGGGCATGACCGTGAACTGAAACAGCCCTCTACTGGTGGAGAACGCTGTCTTCTCTCTGTCGTTTGCGTGTACACCAACCTGCCAATATCCACTTATTAGGTCTAGTGTGGAGAACCAACAGGAGCCTGCTAGTGTGGTCAAAGTGTCATCGATTCGGGGTAGTGGATAGCTGTCTTTCTTCGTGACGTCATTCAGCTTCCTGTAATCCACACAAAATCGGGTAGTTCCATCCTTCTTTTTAACCAGCAGGACGGGAGCAGACCATGGGCTGATGGATGGCTCAATAAATCCATTTTGTAACATGGACTCGATATTTTCCTCGACTGCCTGTTGTTGCCCTAATGGTAGTCGTCTAGGAGGTATTCTGATGGGTTGAGCCTTTCCGGTATCTATTCGATGATGCTGGATGATGTTGGTGCGACCGGTGGTTCCATCTTGACTGTTAAAAATTTGCCAGTGCTTTGTGATAAATTGTTTGGCTTTCTTCTGGTTCTCTGGTGCCAGGTGTGTCAAATGGTCAGCAAACTGTTGTAGGAACTCTTTACTGGGCCCTGTCTCCTTCACCGACGTCTGGTACTCTTCTTCGCAATTGATGATGGTCTCTACTGGCTCGAAACAAGCTATCTCTTGACCATTGGCAATTCTAATGTCGTTGTTGGACAGATTCAGGACTCTGATTGGTATATCTCGTCCGGTTTTAACTATAGCCCGTCCAACTAAGTAGTCATGAGCTGAGTGTACGGGCTCCACCATTCCTACGCAGCTCCCAGGATTGCTGTCTAACTGCCCATGATTAATCTGTTCCGTTCGACCGGGAATTCTAGCTGAAGACTTTGCCACAATTTTTATGGAGGTGACTGAACTGTTGACGGGCCGTGTCAATACAAATTCCTCATTTAGGAACCGAAGAACATCATATCTCGGGTCGAACATAAATCCATGCTGGCTAATTAGGTCCATTCCCAGTATAAAATCGTCCTCAATATTCGCTACCAGGACCCTATGCCGCATCATGTTGTCCCCTATCTGTAGCACGACATCTGCCTCACCCTGTATTCACATGGACTCGCCGGTGACTGTTCTGAGCTTGATGTTATTGGTAACTGGCCGAATTTCTGATGCTTTCAAAACCCTGGACTTGGCAATGGACACAGCGGCGCCGGTGTCGATGGTGATGGTAACATGCCTCTCTGGTGCCAGTTCTTTGTGACCGTTCTAATATTTTGTTCAGGCCAGCAAACAGGGCTTGAAATGGTGACTCTGACTCTTCCTGGTTGAAGGAAACTGCTCGGACCCTCGGCTTGGACATGTTCATGACGGCCTCTACTTCCAAATCCCGAAGTAGAGCTTCATTACTTTTCTTGACGCCACTTAGTCTTAGATTTCGCTGTACTTCCACATCTCTGATGCCGTTTATGAAACTCTGTGTGGCCAACTGGTCTTTCGTTTCCTCTGGCAGGTCTGGATAGGACAAGTGAACTAACCGTCTAATTTCTGCTTCGAATTCTTATTTCACCGGATTTTTGCGTTTTTTCACTCAGTTGGACTTGGTATACCTGGCTCAAGGATTGATTGTCGTAACGTTTGTCCAGGATAGCGATGATCTTGTCGAAATCGCCTTGTTCCCCGACTGGAATGCTTTGGAGGAGTTCTAGGGCCGGACCTCTTAACGAAATTACCAGAGACGTGAATTTTTCTTGGTTATCCCATCCATTAGCTGTAGCCATGGCTTCAAATTGCCATTTATACATGGGCCAAGATGAGCTGCCATTTTTTTGATTTCTGTTTCTACCTTATTCTGGATGGCACTGATTTTATCTTGAACTGTGTTTTGAATAGAACTGATTTCAAACTTTACCTGGCTTTGGATGGAATCGAGATCATCTACTTTTGTTTCCAGAGTATCCACAGTATTTTTTATGGTCTTAATGTCATCATTTATCTCTTGTTCGAATTGTAGTTGTCTTTTCTGTTCAGTTTCATGTCGATTTAATTCAATTTGATCTTGTTTCTCTGCAAATACTTTAAAATCATTTTGTCATTTTAATTCAATGTGATCTTGTTTTTGCTCAAATATTTTAAAATCATTTTCTCGTTTTTCTTCAAATTTCGAGAATAATCCTTCAATTAAATTATGTTGTTTTTCTTCCATCATAGTGACAAGATTTTCCAATTCTATTTTATGTTTTTTATCAAAAGATTTTACTAACCTTTGTTGAATTTCTTCTTGATGTTGTTTCGCCTTCTTGTCACTTTTTCTAGAATCTGTGCAATTTTTTTTTGGTAGTTTGGCATTAATCCCGAGTGACCGAACGGATCTGACACTTTTTAGTTGTTTTACTGTAAATGATGTAACATCTACATCCCTCATATCTTATTGCACAGAAAAAAAATTGGGAAAAGAAGACATTGGTAATGATACTTATCAAGTTAGTGTTAACAAATTGCATGAAAACTCATCTCATAAATTTAATAAATTAAAAATTATAAGGTAAATCTCATATGAGGACGGGAATCCACATCTCAGTAAGAAAGAGGGAGCTCCCTAATTCAAAACTAAATACCACAGAATTATTGAATGTCCCTTTACCTTCACCCTGATTTCTCTTGTAAATAAAAAATGTACCCCAAGTGTTTTGTTTTGTGTATGTACAGCATGTAAATCAAGAATAGATGCAAACTGCCTTCAGAATTCTAAAGATTTTTTTAGCATATTTACCCTGAATTTTTATAGCACCAATATTTAACTTTTCTAAAAAGATATTTTATCAGTAGTTAATTTTATTTTAAACACTGTACCATATTTGTAATAAGGCTTGATAATAATTATCATAATTACAAAATCTTGTCTGTAATATTTGTGAACTCTTTATTCAGTTTTGATTTATTTTTTATTCAGTTGAATTTTTCACAGTTTTTTTGCTGTTTCTTTGATCAGTATAGTGGTATACTGATGACCTCCGCTCCTATTTCTTTTGTAATAATAATAAGAATTATTTGAATTATTTTTTCAAATATTTTATTTACAAAATTAATATGACCATTAGAAATATAAATTTTTAGTGGCTAAAAGAAGTTGGTTGGTGTCTCATTATTTAAATGAGTTTTTATGATGTTTTGCTCTAACAAGGTAATATCTCTACTCTAGCATAAAATCAACAGTGAATGAAAGGTAAAATCATCTGAATATTACTCAACATACCCCATCCTAAAACATAACACTGCACCTTACAATTAACTCACAGTATGAAATCACTCTATCATATCCCATCTTCTGTTGGTACTCCAAGCCTGCAGCCAACAAAATAGTGATCTACCATGTGTGTAGATTGTAAAAAAGAGATTTTTTGCAATGCCTCCTTATATGATGTTGAAAAAATAGAAAAAATATCACAGCTAACAAAACACCAATTACCCACATAAGTAGATTGCATTTTTAGCAAGGTCTTCTGGAAAGTTGAAAAAGTAGAAACTGTCAGTTCAAATTGTCACTTAACTACATGAAATCTCACAGAAGATATTAGTCAATTCCACCATGATACCTCATCTGATATTTACTGCAGAAAATTCAACAAATATTACTCACTTATAAATGTTGGATTGGAAAAATTTAAATCAATAACTGGACTGATAGAGTTTCCAAACTGAAGATTTGGTAAGTATTATTATTATAAACCAATAAATTTATTACATAAGTCACTTTTGGAAATGAATATTACCAAATACTTACTCTGTAGCCTTAAATAAAGAAGCATAATGATCATTAAGTTCTTTACATCTTGTTTGGAGGACATTTATGTATTTGATAACCCTGTTTTGGTAATAATCATTAAGACCCTTAATTCCTCCCATTCCTATCTCTGTCAAAACTTTCTCTATAACATTCTAAAACAAGTTGCAGTTATAAAAATTTCAATGAGGATGCCAAATATACATACAGGAAATCCTGAGCTTTCTCCTTGTAAATCTTTATTTATAGCCTCCACAACCTTTAGACAAATTTTTTGAAAAAATGTTTCAAGAACATCTGTAAGTATATCTAACACACTCTGATGTGTTGCTGTAATCAATGGAAAGAATTATCAAGCAATCAATAACACCATAAGCTGAGAGTTTGAACAAAAACCAATATGTCACTATAGTTTCTACTAAAAAAGTTATTCATTCTACTTATTCTGTAGAAAGAAGAATTTTCTTATAAAACATATTAATTGTGATGTGCACAATCCAGATCAAAATAAAATGTTCTACATGTAATAGGTTTAAGATAGAAGATCTCATAAAAACATATAACTTGTTTGCTATTAAACCTGATTTATCCATTACCAAGAATTCTCCCAGACAATTGCAAAAATAAACAAAAGATCTGATGGAAGATGTCCTATGTGGATGTCTCATATGGAAGTTTAACTGCATGGTAGCACAATATAATAGTTGCCAAATAAATAGTCTTATGCATGGCCGCCAGTTGAATGGTTTTAAATTGAATCTTTTGATCTCACAATATCTAAATTTCATGGTTTTTATAACCATAGTTCAGATACATCAAATTTAGCTTGTAAAAATACTAACTCAAGATAAAACCATGCTATAACAAGTAATAAAATCTTGTAAGAAATAAATTGGCCAATGCCTACATAATTCTGATTGTGCTTGACAAACTGCATATTTACAAGGTATAGTTGCAAACTTATGACTCCCAGAGACTTTTAGGAACTTGACAAAACATCATAACTCTAACATAATACAAACAAATTCTCTTAGCACTGCCATACACTAAACTTCCCCTTTTGCCATAAATCAATGGCATTTATATATCATTGCCAGATCAAGAATTTCCACTATCATTTTGATACTCCAATGTGTATGGTTTCCAATTCTGGAATAAAATCAAAAACATGTTGTTGACATCAGTCAAATACTTCAGTTTAGGACTCCCTTGTTTATTTGCCTGTTTTTTTTTTAATTGTTATTTGCAAATTTAGTTTTTATTTAGGAGGATAAATTTCTAGATCTCTTAATTTTTCTCAGTGCAAAATGAATATTATAACAATGTTATTAAATGAAGCACTGCCTAAAAATGTAAGCAGAAACTATTTAATATAATAACTGCATAAAATTTGTACATTTTTGTCAATCCTTTCTAGCAGTCTGGCATTCTTGGATATGTGGTGCAGTATGCAAGAGTCATAGTTTTTAAATTAAAATGTCAAAAATATTGGAATTGGAAAATAGAAGAGCTTAAGAAGATTTTAATAGAAAAAGGCCCTCAAAGTAAATGATATAAAGCTTAACTAGTTGAATCACAAATTTATTTTAGTTTTTAATTAGTTATTATAGTATTAAATTTTATAAATATTAAAAATTAATTTTTAATTTACAGCAGTCTAGGCCATATTAGTCTTATATGCAAGAATGCTACTAAGTTGTTAAGCTTGCACATGGAACATCTTCATAAAGGTAGGTTGGCACTCCCATCAGGGTATAGAGTTTTTTTTCCCTGTCCAAAACAAATTTTGAATTGTAAAAGAAGTTATATAGAATATATGTTGTGCAAGAAAATGACAAAAGTAGGTATTGAAATTAAAACTTACTCTCAAATCCAATGTGAGCAAACATTGTGGCAATACTTTTTGCCAGCATTCTTTTCACTATTGTTTCATTTAATTCAGGAATTTCACAGTTATTTCCAGAACCAAATGGCCTGAAAATCCATACACTGAAACACTGTAAAAAAGATAAGTGTGTTTTACATACACTAAATCCTTAGGACCATAGTTTAATGCATTTGTTCTAAAATTAATTTCAGGGGCTACAGGCATGGGTGGTGCAGCTGGTGGGATTAAATTTGTTTCTGCTACAACATCTGCAACTTTTATCATTTCTGTCATATCATTAGCATATTTATGTAAGGAGATAGCATATAACATAATGGGATCCATTGAAGGCAACCTGAAGAAATAATAACTAATAACATAATTTACTGGTATAATTTAACTTACACAATATTTTCTGTAACCTCAGCATCACCTTCATCTGGGTATTCAGCTAAGCAAAATTTGTCCATACATCTTTCTATATCGATCATAATATTAGGAATCATTTGCTCGTGTGTCTTTATTTGAGGTATTTCACCCCAATGCTTTCTACTCATAATACTTCTTTAGTTAACAGTAAAATTGTTTCAAAATTCCAGTAACAAAAAGTTGTTGGAGTACTTGATAAATCTGTTTTCAAGACTTAATTTATTTTACTTATTTATCAGCAGAATTTTAGGAATTCCAAAAAGGAGTTTTAAGAATAATTTGAAAATTAGAGTAAAACCAAAATATAAATACAAACATAACCTTTAACTTTCACCATACTGAACACAGATCATACAATAAAGATACTGAAACCACAGATCACACAAGAGAAACTGAAACCTCACAGATCATAGAAAAAGAAGGCAGACCACAGACCTGATATTCGACCTCATGAGCGATGCGGAGCGTCACATGAAGGTTGGTTTGTAAAATGCAGAAAACTTTCAAATTAATATTTAGGTATAATTAAACTTATAAATATATATAAATTATAATATTGAAATAATTATAATGTTGATTAATAGCCTTAGCACCATAAAATTGCAGCATGTTTGTCCTCGTCGTTCCTTGTATCTTTGATTTACCTACGGACTTCATAGTTATTTGTCTTTCGGTTTGCAGTACATTCTTCATGTAATTTTGATTTAGCTAGAAAGAGATTTGACGAACAATGCCAATGATTTCATCGTCATTAACAACTTAGAGCTTATACTAAATATATGCTCTATGATTAAAATCTTAGAGCATGATGGTACATGATCTAAGATTAAAATAGGCTTGCTGGCTTCTTAGATCCTTAGAGCAAGCTTAGATCATTTACCATCTAAACATAGCCTGTTCAAGCATAAAATCGTGGCAAAGCTAGAGGACAATAGAGACAGTAAGAGGCTATTTCATTTAGCAGCTCCCAACCGAGTGAAATAGCCTCTTGCCCTCTCTCTCTCCTTAGTCTTACCACGCCATTTGTGCACTGCAGGCTATCTCTAGAAAGTAAATACTCTAAGGCTGGCTCAGTCTAATTTTATATGTTACATGACTTTTTCTCTTTGGTTTTGTGATCTTTATTGTATGATCTGTGGACCTTATTGGAGATCAGGGCTTGGAGATTTATTTTATTCTCCGTGTTTTGAGGTTATCCATAAAAATGAATTTATTCAAGTTAGAAGTATATATTAATAATTAACAATAAACTTGCCTAAATGTTTAAGATTTTTTGAAGTCATTCGTATAATACAAAAATGGAGACTATTTTAGAACAGCAGAGACGTTATCATGAAGAAAGAGAGCGGCTAGTTGACGCTATGGTAAAAGAATTACTTCATAAAAAAAATACGGTAGGTGAATTCATTCTAATTGAAATTTAAATATCCTAATATTCTTTTAACATTTACAGTATCGTGAAACAATTAATTCAGATCATAGGTTAAAGTACTTATTAGACAGATATATTAATTCAACAGATAGTTTAATTGACCTGTATGAAGATAAGGATGGACAGAGAAAGGCCGAGGTAGCTTCTTTAACTGGACCTAATGAGTTCAATGAGTTCTACACCAGGCTTAAGCAAATAAAGGATTTTTACAGGAAACATCCCAATGAGGTAAAAGTTGCTGAATTGATACAAATGGTCAAATAATTGTGTGGTAAATGATTTAACTATTTCTATTAAGGTGGGTATTCATGTACCAATTGAAGGTGAACAAATGCTTCTGAAAGTGCAAACAATTGAATATATTTGCATTCTGTAGGGTGTGCGCTAAAATCAAGAAAATGTCAGAGGGCTATAAATCAGGGGAGTAAGTCTGGGCACAGACCTACCATTTCTGTTTTGTTCTTATAGCACAGAAGAGAATTCGGGTTCATCACCTCACACTTGCCGGTCGCCGGGCTTTCTTGTTTTGCCCTCAGTCGTTATCTAGCACTTGTGGTAGACACATCTAATATATGATAATTCATAATGGATGATAACCAACTGATCAAACGCACAGTTGTAGGAGAACTTGGGTAAAATCGCCGGCGCCGGGTTGTAACCGGGCTGCGTATGCCGATATATAGAGCTAGTACGTAATCCATGCCTCTTTCTTACCGGTGAGAACGTTCTGACCGGCGACCGTATGTGACGAGTGATATACGGTATTCTAGACTTCCGTTACAATTCTTTTCTGTTCTGTTCTTATAAGAACAACAAAAACGGTAGATCTGTGCCTGGCCTAAGGCTCGAGCACTGGAGTGCCTCTAGCGGCTAAATAACGCTTCACAGAGAACGCGATATGCGCAGGTGCGTTGACCTGGTGTAAGACCCATGACTGGTCTGTCTACAATTACACACATTCCTTTCGAATTCACTGTCACAGTATTGCCAAAACTCTCAAATAGTAGCTTTGATTTATAGTTTGACCCCCCGGAATTCACGATGCCGTTGAGGTCGAAAACATGACTTTTTTTAATTTCAACATGTTTGATTTTTCATTCTTGATGATGTAGGAGTTTTCCAATGCCACTTCTTTTCAATATTGTAGTGGAATATCGAGGTTTCATCACAAGTGATAATGTTTTTGATTAATTCAGGGTCTTCAGCTAACCTCTCAAGAAAATCTGTTGAGGGACGAGCATTTCATCAGAGGTCGAATTTTTTTGGTACCAACTTCACACAGACTTTCTTCATGTTCAATTCATGAAAATTTTTCTGGCCGATTCTTTATCGGCGTTTACAATCTCAGCATTCATCCGTATGCTCATACGATGATCTTCGCGCATAATTTCATTGATTTTGATCACTGTTTACAGGGTTGAAACAAACATAGGTCGACTTAGAGGCTGGTTATCTTCGGTGCTCTGTCACCTTCAAAAAACTTCTTATGCCATTCGAAAACACGTGCACGAGATTTACACCAGTTTTGTAATAATAGAATCCATACGAATATTACCTTATCTCAAGATAAATGCACCACCCAGTATATTTGAATTATTTCTTGAAGGTACTCTTAAGTTTATATACCTGTTAATTTCATTTTTGTTTGTATTTTGAATTATCATTTGTTAGAAGTTACTATTAAGTTTGTGTATATAACATTTGTTTGTTATAAACCTGGGTTATGTATGTACCTATTTATATAAATATGCTCAATGTTGAATAAAAGAAATAGTACTATGATTAACCCGCGCTATAATAATTTTAGTTAACTTCAGTGACGAAGTTAAATATTAGATTTTTTACATATAAACTTGTTTATATCTTAAATTGAACTCTGGTCATATCAAATTTTCTTAGAAGTGAGATTTAATTATTTGCTTTGTATTCCTCCTTCGGTTAGTACACTGAGGCAATGATAATAAGTGTTTAGTGGTCTCAATCAATAATATTTTTACAATTATGTTTTATGTTTCTTACCTGAAGGCAGATGAGTTGGAACTTATATTTTCTATGTGCTAGTTCTGATATTTGAGAGATAAGTTTGCTGGTTATTTATTATTGTATGCACTTCATCAAAAATGAAAGTTTTTTATGTTAATTTATTATTTATTTGGAGCTGGTATATTTGGTAAAAGCTTTAGTCCCTTCGCTGACTGCTAGCTTGGCAAGTTCACCGGGCAATAATAGATGAACAGCAGTTTGAATGTTCCTACTTGTAATAATGGAACGTTTATTGTAGTGTGCCAGTCTGAAAGCTTCAGCTGCAATACGTTCGAAAATGTCGTTGACGAAACTCTTCATGATGCTCATGGCCTTGCTTAAAATACCGGTATCGGGATGTACTTGTTTCAATACTTTGTAAATGTAAATGGCATAGCTTTCCTTCCTCCTGCACTTCTTCTTTTTGTCAGCCTTTGACATGTTCTTTTGAGCTTTTCCGGGTTTTTTTGCAGCTTTACCGCTTGTCTTGGTTGGCATGAGGAATTGCTAACGATGTTTACGATACGAGACTCGAAACGAAAGTGCGTTAAGAAGCGTAGTATTTACAGGGTTTCATCTATACAATTTTATGGGACTACAATAAACTACAAATTCACATTACACATTCTGTTTAATAATGGTTCATGTTTTACATAATATTCTCCAATTAGTGTATAACTTTTATATGATTATGATTAAAATTATTTCTGGGAATATCCCATACAAGTACTAAATGTTGCTACAACCACAATTCAAATTTGATCATAGGCAAAAAAATATACTTATTCTAAAATCTCATTACCTTAACATTTTTTTTATAATTTAATTTCAATCTAATATTTGTAATTTTTGTGAATTTCAGATTAGTGTACCAATGTCAGTTGAATTTGACGAATTTGCTAAAGCTCGAGAAAATCCAAATGAAGATATGGCTAGTGAGTTAACTACATTTTTTTCAGTTTAAGATTCTTCATAATTAATATTAAATATCTTACAGATTTTGTAGAATTCACTGATGAAGAAGGTTATGGAAAGTATTTGGATTTACACGAGTGTTATGAAAAATACATAAATTTAAAAGGCATAGAGGTGAGTTAAAAAATATTCTCCGCCAGAAAGGAACATAAGTAATATTGATTATTTTTAGAAAGTTGACTACATCACTTATCTTGGAATGTTTGATCAATTGTATGATATTCCCAAGGAAAGAAAAACTGGAGAATATCGGAAATACCTAATGTGTCTCATTGAATATCTGATGTGGTTTGTGCAAAGAATTAAACCATTAATGGATTTAGAAAAAGATTTACAAGAAGTTTCAGATCAAGTTGTAGTTACTTGGGATAGTGGTACTGTCCCAGGATGGCCAGTAAGTAATGCTAATTCTAAAGATAAATGTTGCAATTGTTAATTATTTTTTAATTTTGTTATACCTATCATTTTATTAATAATAATCATGTGTAATTTAGAAGTTAAAATTTTTTATTACATTTTTTTTTTCTAACAGAAAGAAACAGGATCAGCCCTTACCAATGTTGGTGCTCATTTAGATCTCTCGGCATTTTCCAGTTGGGAAGAACTTGCATCTCTAGGGTTAGATCGTTTGAAATCCGCCTTGATGGCATTAGGATTAAAATGTGGAGGGTAAGATACATCAGTTATAATAATAACCATTACAACTACTCCAATTTTAGAACCTTAGAAGAAAGAGCCCAAAGATTGTTTTCCACAAAGGGCAAAGGTTCTCTGGATCCTTCCTTAATGACAAAAGCTAATAAAGGGAGAGTTTCTAAAGAAAAAGAACAGCTGCGACAAAGGGAGTTGGCTGCACTAGAGGCTCAAGTTTATAGGTAAGAATTAATCAGATAATGTGTTTTATGTAGGAAAATTCCCATTCCTTTCCTATTGCCTGTTTTATTTTCAGGTTGGCAGATCTTGTATCAGCTCAAAGAGCGGCCACAAAGGAAAACGTTCAGAGGAAGCAAGCACGTACAGATGGCGAACGTGACGACAGCGAAAATGATGAAAGTGATGAAGAAAGTCCAGATGAAGGAGAAGATGATGTCCCATATAATCCTAAAAATCTCCCATTAGGATGGGATGGCAAGGTAGATTTTGATACAATTATACATTTAAAGTTATTTTTAATTAGTCAACGTTTAATATAAATTTTTAAAACTTTATAACTAACTAGCCTTCCATTGATTTTTTTCTATTATAGTAAACAAGAAAAAATATGTTTTGAAAGACATTTAACACAGTTAATAACATATTCAGTCATAACAGGTTTAATAAATTTTCAGTAAACAATTCAATTCGTTTAATGTCAACATTGAATTTTGAATGTTGCCACAAACTGTTGTGATTGCGGCCAAAGCAAGACTACGAATACCAGGGGGGGATCCAGATTCGAGCTTCAGGGGAGATGATATGTATGTAGGAAATTTACCGAAGCTTCGAAACATTGTATTTCCTGGATTGTTGCATTAAAAATAGAGGATTTTCGCTTTAAAGCTTGTGGTGAAATAATTCCTTGTTCTATTGTTAAACTCAATGATCTTGAATCTCTCAGGGGGTTGGGCATCACCCCTCCCTGGATCCGCTCCTGATGTCTACAGAAACTGGTTGACACAAAAATAATTAATTGTTCGTGGAAATTCCAGACATTTATGACTTCTGACGTGGAACATACAAGTGTTCACTGAAAAAATCCAGAACGACAAAACGTTTGACACAGTTGAGTTTGGTAGTAATGGTCAGTTCGAGAAATCGAAATTTAATTTTATTGTAATCATTTTATAATAGTTTTCATTACTGGAAGATGAATTTATTTCACAGTAAGCCATATCAGTGGAATCAGAACGGAAGAGAAAATAGACAGGCATGGTGAAGAAATTTTAAATAAGCTTAGCACCAAATTAAAATTATTAGATAATAACAAGTACAATTAGATGAGAAAAGCAAAAAGAGCATGAAAACCCATATAAATAAATAAATATGCAAAAAAGTAGTGGGCAATAAAAAAACGAATTTAAAATCTAATGATTTGTAGAAGAATTTGTTACAATCGCGGCAGCAGAAAAAGAATCGCATATAATGCTGTTTAACTAGGGTTGCGACAATGTATTCAGGAGAATCAGTTCTATGGTTAAGCACAATTCAGCGTTTTCCTTACACTGATGCCAGCAATAACGCGATTGGTTTCTGTAAACCACAGAAAATGCTGCGATACCAGAAAAGAATTATTGGCAATAATCAGAGCCATAGATTATCAACATTTCCACAAATATCTTAATGAGTGTGACTATGTCGCTCTATAATGGCTCCTGAACGTGAAGACGCCATAAGGACAATTCACCAGATGGAATTGCCAGGTCACTTCAAAATTCCTCGTCTCATTTTGTCGAGAAGGCCTTGGCCTCAGGATTGTGGGCATTGAACAAATAGAAGGCATTTCGGTCCGACTTAGGAATGACAACTGGACTACAGAAGCAAAAACGAAATAATAACAAATGATGGGTAGAAATGTCAAGTCGGGGCATCACTGTAAAATCAATGTTGTGAGATTCTCTTCGAGTGGAGAGTGGGGTTGTGAGGAGAATGGGGGAAAACGACGATGGAAAGGAAACCAAATCTCACCAAATGCTAGACAGGGTACGCCAACGAATTTATAGAATGAAGTATTAGGAACATGTAAGAGGAGGTGCATTAAAGGTGGCGAATATGCAGACTATAAAGGACTCAGAAATTCATTAGCTGTTTATTACTTCAGCAACTACTTCGAAGTGTTTGGGTGCCACTAAAACTTACTTCCGTTCAAAGCCCTAAGTTCGAGTCAAATTGTTCCAGAAGTGTGTGATTTGATATGCTATGAGAAAACCACAGCATGCGGAAAAGATTCAACAAGACTCGAGTAACAGCGGCAATCAGATAACGAACGGGAAATACAGATTTTAGTTAAATATTAAATGTGTTTTATTATGAATAATTGATTTGAAGTTATCATTAATAAGTCTTCATCATTTGGAAGACCAGAGTTATCTCTGGGTTCGAATTTGGATAACCATTGCACTTTGCAAAGTGTAAATAATACATGTACTCAACTTGAAAAAAAGAAACAGTGTGAGTGAAACTAACCCCTAAAGAGGTATTGGGACCATAGCGATAATACGTAAATATAGAATACGCTAGGACCCGAGAAAAACGTAACATACGCTGAGAGAAGCAGAAAACTAAGTGGAATTATCTAACTTCTAAGCTCGCTTCTGATTGGTACTGGTTTGCGTCAGTCAAGTGCCGTCTAACAGCAGCTTTAGGTAGCGATAGATACGTTCACTCTGTTTCCTTTCTCCCTTATGCAGCATTACGATTCAACTTGCTCAGGCGCCCATATCTCACGAACTCTATCTTTAGGTATTACCTCTAAACTTAGAGCAGTTTGCCCTGGAACAACAAAAACATTACCGAGAATATGATTATTAAAACAATTGTAAATTAAAAACGTGGAAAGAGTGGTATTGAAGAAACAGGAAGGTGAGCAAATGCTATAGTTTAACCGTATAAAATTCTTCCCAGCAGTAAACTACGTAGGATCGATTGTTCTGTGGGCGCTAAAACTGTTCTGCTGATCCACACTTCGCAGAGTTGATACAAGAAACCAGCTTAAAATTAAATCATTTGGAAAGGATAATAATACAATTGATTTTGAATCTGACTACATACTGACCTGGAAATGCTGAGTAAAAATGTAAGAAAAAAACATCAAGTATAGCGGTGGAGTTTATAGAAATAGAGATAATTGTTAATAACGCCGTTTCGACGACACAAGAAAACATTTTAAAAAAATATAACCGACTTCCACCTATAACTAAAAAGCTAAAAATAATTATAACAAAATACAACTCTAGCAAATAAATAACACATTCATTGTTGTTAGGTACCTACTCAAGAAGTAAAAAATGTAAACATTAAAAGGTGCTCATTCTGTACAAATTAATTACCTACCAATCTAGTATATTTTTGAAGTCGGTGTCAAGCAAATCTAAAATCCATCATTGCGTACTTATCTACTACTTCATCAAACTTGATTGTTGCTTGGCACCGACTTCAAAAATATACTAGATTGGCAGGTAATTAATTTGTACAGAGTGAGCACCTTTTAATGTTTAAATTTTTTAATTCCTGGGTAGGTACCTAACAACACTGAATGTGTTATTTATTTGCTAGAGTTGTATTTTGTTATAATTATTTTTAGCTTTTTTGTTATAGATGGAAGCCGGTTATATATATTTTTTAAATGTTTTATTTTCAACTTTTTAGTTTTTCTGAACTCAGGTAGTTTTCATTCTTTATTTTTTATTTTGCATGTATAACCTTAATAGACAGAACCAGGTGACATTGAAAGCCTCAACATTATACATTGATACATTTTCATTTAAATTGACTGGTAAATGTTTACGAACAAAATGCCTTCTGTAAACTATAGGACGGAGTAGAGTCCATCCCATATTTACGGAGTCAAATCCGTCCTATATTTCAACCATAATATATAACTTCTTGTGGACTATCCTATAAATTATTTTTCATTTTTAACATTTTATATTATCGGCCTGTGTACCATTAATTCCTCTCCCCACTTTATGCAACTTCTTATGGGCCATAAAAGAAATAATTTTTTAATCACACTGTATAAATATAATTCAACTCCAGCATATATTTCAACCATCCTGTATATGATTTGCTTATGTCCACATCATATAACAGTTTTTTAATCACCCTATATAATTTTAATTTCACATATTTTTCAACATTTTTATACCACCAAACGTCCACTCCACCTTATATTCCAACCATCCTGTGTATACGGCTAAACGGCCTTACCTATATTTCAATCATCATATAAATGCAACTTCTTCTATCACTTTACTTTGTGATTTTGTTTGCTATAACTAAACATCCTGTATATAAACGCACCAAATACCAGTTTAGAATTTGACATGTGTTGTCACTGAATTTTCTATTAGGCCGGGAGAATGTGACAACCAACCGTCTTCGCAAAATGGAAAAATTTTCATTTAAATATGTATTTGCCTGGTATACAAACAAAACGAGCTTGGTACTCATCTATTTAAGGAGCCGAAAATACTATGCTTTACTACCTTTATGCTTGAGATGTACATAGAAAATTTTTAAATTCACATTTACAATTTCCAGTGCCTAAAATTCCCGAACTATTACGTTGGAATTAAAATATTTATGAGGAAATGTCCGTCATGTCATTTCGATGAAATTTTTGGCGATTTTCTGCAAAACTGCAAGTTGCACGTCGCAGAAAAGTATATGAGATCACCTAGAGATCTTTCTTAATAGATTAAACGTTAAAAAACTATACACATCCATAAGGAGTTTTCGAAAAATCGACCAATATATTAGGGATATTGGTCGATTTCCATGCACGCATGTGTTCATTCACAAATTTTATCACATTACCAATAGAATTCTTTTCCCAAATTTGAAGTTTCACCAATCCGGATATATACTCTATTAAACAAGACCATATTCATACAAAACGGTTCACCACAGGAGAAGAAATCAGGTAACATACATACAAAAAAAAGTAAAAAAAAATACGCGGAATTAATAACCTAGGTACTCCTTTTTGGAAGTCGGTTAAAAAGAAATAAAAGATCGAAGTGGGCTCTACTAGTGTATTATCAGAATCCTATAAAACCAAATAACAACAAACAAATTCTTTACAACATGTGATATCTTATGTATTGTGGAATCTTTTACACTTATCAATTATGGACCGTTAAATAGTTGATAGTAATTAGAGTATTTTTAGGAAAGGTATAGACTCCGCCACTAGTAATTGTGAGTGTGGTGGAGATGTCATCATCTCTGTGAAAGCCAATATTTATCTTTAAATCAAGAGTTTTGGAAGTGCAATTATTGGAATTATAAATGATAAAACTCCAGGGCAGTTATTCTTAGAATCATGCGATGCGACGAAAACGCTCGTAGTTTTCATTCGAGTGGTAGAACCCTTGACTAAAAAGATGGTCAATTTTTATGTTGTAAGGGTAGAACGTTCGCATAGTTTCAAGAATCGGTGCCCAACTATTATTGATGTCTTAAATAGCACCCAGCGTTAACTGACGAATTTAATTTTGCGAAAATTTAATAAAGCAAAACGATACTTGGCTAGTGATAGCGATCTTCCAACTACGTAAAATTCCATAGGATAAATTCCTCTTAATGCACTTAATAATTTACAAATGCTTTCAATTGTAAATTCATACATCTTATTTTTTCAGCCTATTCCTTATTGGTTGTACAAGCTGCATGGTCTCAATATCAGTTATAATTGTGAAATTTGTGGAAATTACGTTTATAAAGGTCCAAAGGCATTCCAAAGACATTTTGCAGAATGGCGACATGCTCATGGTATGAGATGTTTAGGCATTCCAAATACAGCACATTTTGCGAATGTTACACAAATTGAAGATGCCCTAGCCTGTAAGTAACTGTTTTACAATTTCTGAAAGTAATTTTATTATAATTCTGTTTCACTTAAAACATTTGATAATGTTAATAAACATTTCTTAGTGTGGGAAAAACTGAAAGTTCAGAAACAGAGTGAACGTTGGCAACCAGAAACTGAAGAAGAATATGAAGATTCACAGGGGAATGTTGTCAATAGAAAAACTTATGAGGATCTCAAAAGGCAAGGATTACTATAATTATCCCATTTTTACTATTAATTAATTTAAAAATGATGTATTAAATGATTTTATTTAATATAGTCAGTTATTATTCATTAAATTCATTTTTTTTTCATATTTTGTCAATACCACAGTTTATAATGACACAATATTAATAAATCTTGTGATCTTTTTTCACTCATACCTAAAGGGTGCTAATCGTAAAACGCCATTTAAATATGATATTAAAATGTTTGGCAATTAAACAGACGGAAATCATTAATTATTGTAATAAATTTCGGTTTTGGCACATATTGCAGTAATAATTAATTGTTAGCTAATTTTAAAAACTAACAGATGACGTGCAAACATTTCATTAAAGTGCAGTGTGAATGTGGGTGTAGCCAGATAATTTCCATGTCGACTAAGCACTGCGTTACGTGTAAAGTAAAATTTATAACAATTACAATTAATACCTAATGTAATTAACCCACATATCTACTTATGTCGATATTTTACGGCAGTAAAGTACCTCGCAGAAATCTTATAGACATATGCTCTCGGCATTTTTTTTAAACTTATTCGGTAGTTCTGAACGCAAAGGTCAAAACTCTCCAAACACTGAAAATTATTGTATTTTGGTAAAAAAATGTATTTCATCCTGCTTCGGATAACAAGAAAATGGCTTTCAGCTAATTTCTAGTCTTCACAGGTATAAATTTTGAATGTTTTGACTTATGAGTGTCTCAACATTGATTTTTTATCCAAGAAAATGACTGTTTTTGCAAACTCTTATATTTGATAGTTATTAACTTGTGGATGTAAAGCCCCAATGTGTATAAAGTAACAATGCTTTTGATCTACGGTCCTTTTTAAATTTTTTACTCTGCACAAAATAGCAAGATTACTCTTAGCAGTTACCAAAGAGACAAACATTAGGATATGTTAATGTCAAATTGACAACAAATAAAGGTTAGTAATAAAATTGAGGAAATCAATGAATATTTGTATTTAGTAATGGTAATGAAGGAAATAGATAACTATAAAAACTGGGTTCCAAGCAATTAGTCATCAATATTGCATATCAGCCTTAGACAGCCCTCAAAGGAACATGCAAGGAATGTTGAGGAAGTTTTATTATCTCAATAGCATTAAATCAGGATTATTTCACTTAAGACTATATTTTTGTTTTAGAAAAATGAGGCACGATGTGACGTTTCACTGATGCACAATGCAATTGTGTTTATAATCAAAGTAAAAAATGCAATAGATTGCTTATTATTAATAGTGAGGGTGTATCAAAAACTAGTCACGAATAAGAGCGGGGTAAGCTAGTGCACGACAATTTGCCAAAAAAGTATTCCAAAGAATATTTAAAAAATGTTTGCTCATAAATACACACAACTACAGGAGTCTCAAGAAATCTGGACATACCAGTTGGTGTCAGATTCTCCTCTTCTTGTAAATTCTTCATTGTAAATGCAAATAGAATTAATGAAAAAAAATGCTGTGCCGCATGTCTTAATGTTTTTTAAATTTTGTATGGTGAACATTCCATTATTTATAAATGTGATTATCACCTAAAATCTAGATGTTAATATGACTTTTATGACAAAAAAATCAGTTCGCTGAAGAGAGTATCGTCGATTTAGGTTGTAAATCTTTTAAACAATGGAAATTTAATGATCAGTACAAAGCTAGAGGCTTAAGGATTTCTGCTTGTACAAACGTAGGTACACAGTATTCCAGTTCTGCCTAAAAAACTGTCAATATTCTGTTCTCGAGATATTTGATAAAATTGATTGTGCTTCGACAAAACAAGAAGCCCATGCCAAAGAAAAATATGGACAACTTTATAATTGGGGGGGAATATGGTAGGAATGTTTTTATATTATGCAGACACAATTTTATTATAATACTAAATGTAATGAACAGCATTTTTTTATTTCCAATAATTGAAGCATAGGTAACCGATTTATTTTATATTATAAAAAATATATTTTATTGTTTTCAGAACATGTTATTACCGGTGTTATTAGTATTACTGCAGCAGCTAACCACTTATTTCTTTTGTTTATTTCCAATTTACTGCCAAGTGAATTTGGATTCATTTTTTCCACCTGCAGTTTTACAGTTTACAACACAGCAACTCTTGATTTATTTTATAAACTAAAACTAATTCGCACTCCGCGTGGAACTAATTCATAGCAATGGGAAGAAAAGTTAATTTTGAGAAGCTGTAGAACAAAATCAAAGATGTCCATTATGACTTTTGATCCCCACGTTCACAATTATGAATCACCTGAGTCAGAATAAAAATAGCAGTCATTTTCTTGCTATGAAATGCTATGAGTAAAAAATAAAACTTTCAGGACCTATAAACTGAAAATCAGAGATTCTAAAAAGCATTATAGTCTTGAAAGACTGCTGTTGTTTTTTCAAAATATTGTCCACATAACAACACCTATGATACCCACTTAGTTGTAATTTCAAAAGTATATAAAGATTTACAATAAATATTTAGTAACCAATTTCTTACAATATATTTAGAAGAGTTGTGAAAAAAGATTAAGTACCACACCATTTTACCCTACTTATTAATGTAATGCTATCTATGTAAACAAGCTCATTTAATGATGTTTAATAATTTTTTGTTAACAACCCTCATTAAAATATTTCCATTAAACTGATGGATCATAGTTTCACATTTTTTAAATATCTAATTGAGTATATCACATGTTATCCACATCCTCCTCGGCTGCAAGCACTTCTTTTTGGTGGTCTATAATTAGAAGAACTGCCAGCACCCATTAAAGGATTGTAATCTGTAAAAGGGAATACATAATTTAACAGAAAATATATTGTTCAGCTGGTGAAAAATAATCTGGCATAAAATGTTTACCATAACACAATGTGTGTATAGACTATTACACCAGTCTATAGAACAAAATTGAAGTCATTTTGGGACATAAACTAACAACAGTCCACTTATACCATCATTTCAGTGTCATTTTATAGAGAATAATTGATAAAGATCTTAACAGCAAAATAGTAGAAGTAAATTATTTTAACTAATAAACCTCCAAAAATGTGTTTTTTTTTGTTTTTTCTGATTGGATAATATTTCACCGAGAAAAGTCAGAGAAACTAGTAGTGTTTTTTTTTACAAACAACAGAATAAGAATAAACATCCAGCTAAAATGCACAACTGATGATGAAAACTCCAGAGTTCAAGTTCAAACGTCTTGAACCACAGGTAAGTATGACACAATATACAAAACCAGTATTTATATACAGGAATACTGGTTACTCATATTGTAGACATCTTTGTAAGGAAGAATTTCTGTACAGACAACCAGTAATCACTTTGTTCTCCATTTATAAGTTGTTGCAGGAAACATCTGAGAGAAATCTCTAATGAACAGAACAGGCTACACTTCAGTTTTCAGAAAATTATAAAGGATCTAAAATATCAATAGGATGGTCATGAAATCGTGGAGTAAATCGCAGCAATATTATAATTGCCTCAATAAGTTTTTGAAAAGCCCTTTATTTTTTTGACAGCACTGAATAAAAAATAGGTAGATGTATTATAATAGTGCATGTAACAACTGTCAATAAATAGTCCTTATTGTGTTTTAAATTATCTAATTATTTATTACTATTATTTACTACTATTATTATGGGCTACTACATTTTTAGAATCAGATTTGTATAACCTTTCAAATGAGCCACATGACCTACCATTCTATTGAAAAAAAATTGAAGATGTAGCTATAACCTGCCTAGGAAAGTCGACACTATTATACTGTTACATATTTGGATAAGTTTAGAAGCTGACATATCAAAAAGTGTTTTTCCCGGTAAAATTATTAGGGGGTAAGACATAACCCTCACACACAGTATAATATTTTACTAATAAATAGTAAGTTATGAAAGAAATAATACCTACCTGGTTTGAATGATGAATTATTAGAATCTTGTCTAGATCCTAATTTGTGACCACCATCACTGTTCTGAAGTAACTCTTCACGTTTCTTCTGTTCTTTCTGCAAAATAATTTCTATTAGTTAGATTATTTTACTGAATATATTTATGTGTGAATGTAAATGTACTCGAGAAAATTAAAATTTGTGACTGGCTATAATACATAACAACATCAATATATTAGTGTTTTTATTGATATTTTACTATTTCAGAATGATGTATAAATTTCATACAATTTTATTGGAAATCACTGGGAATGGAATATTAAACCAAGAGCCCGCTTCAAAAACCTGGTCGATCGAGTAACAGGATAAAATATTTAAATGTTAGCACTCATAGCAACCATTAAAAAAATCATTAACTACCTGGGCAGAACTTCTCCACAGGATGTTTATATCCTTTCTACGATATATTTTTCGTACCGTCACTATCCAGTGAAACATCAATACTCTCGAAAATTTAGTGTAGAGTATATCCTAGTGCCTCATTAAATCTTGTTCCGGCGCTTTTAATTTTTTTTGTGCATTCCCGTACCTATTGAGTAGTTTCAGCAACACCTTCGCATTAGGTATAACTCAATGAAAGTTTAAACATTTTCCTGTTAGAAAAAAACATTTGTGTCACGTCTATGCCTCTTCATAATCGTGTGATGAATATTTCTGATTCTCAGAGTTTTACACTATTACTAACTGAAAAGGTGCTCTTCAGAGGTATACCTTTGGCAGGTATATTTAGGAAACGACCGTATTGTCTTTGATTTCTATGCTTGATCCACGCAACTAAAAGTGATGTCATATTAGAAAATAGATACATAGAGACGCTATCTACGTCTAATGCCAACATTATGTGTCAGGTATTAGACCAGTTCTGGTACAGTGTATCTTCTGTTAGAGCGTCCAATAATGTTTGTAGTAGTATTTTTCATTAATTTAGAAAAGAAAATACATATGGCCCAATGTTTATCATATCCATCATCACCAGCTCCACCTGCTCCCGTCCAGTGTACTGGTGAAATGCACAAAACAGATAACCCAGATCTGACAGAAATATTACGCTCTTCGGTAAAAGAGAATCGACATTGACGTAATTGATGGGCTTTACTATTTGTATTATTTAGGCCCTTTAAACATTAGATATAATAGAAGAATTATTATCAAAAATGTGTAATGCATATATGGGATGTGATTATGCAGCTAGCCTTTACAGAAAAAGGAAAGTTAAAGCTTTTAAAGGATTGCAAAAAGAAACAGGATCAAAAGGTATTTGCTAATTTGAATACTATTCAAGAAATTAATAAATTTAGAAGTGTGCAAACATTACAATAATATACTTGTAGGATGAAAAATGTAAAAGTTTTGATTGAACTTCCACCATTTTGGAAATCACTAAAAAACAAACATTGCATACAATTTTTATATCTTCAATGTGACAAGATGCAACAGATACAAATTCTGACAGTCAGTGACAATCAAAATAAACTCAAAGGTTCAAAGGTTATCCAAATCCATAGGCATAGATTACATTGATAATAATGAAGATGATGATGAAGACCTTGATAATAATGATAACGATGATCATGACAGTAGTGATATTCGGCCGGATTTAGGGGAGAGGATCCGGCGCCACACCCCCGGGGCCTCCACAGTAGAGGGGCCCCAAAATACACTTTGAAAAAAAAAATTGAAAATTCATGAATTGTATGAATATCAATTTTGAAAATTTGTAGTAGTTTTTGTACTCTCAAGCATGTATATAATTAAATGCTTATAAATATGGCTTAACTTTATTTATTTTGATGTAGTTTATATAAGTATGTAAAAATCCATTTATATGAGGTTTTACTAAAAATAATAAATGTAAAATAAACAAAATTGACTGCCAGTTTTGAATCCCCTAAATAGGCCCCCACCAAATTAAATTTGGCCTTCCTGGTGACTATGACTATAACACTATATAATGATTGACAGTAGTGATAATGATCATGAGGATAGTGATGAAAATGTTTGAGGACAAATTTTAAATATGTTTCAATTTAGGTTATGTTAGATACATTTTTATTTATTTTATTGTAGTATGTATGAAAAAAAAGTTTTGTATTATGTAGCTGTTTTTTCTAAAATATTCAAATAAAGGAAAATATATTTTTTACATAATTGTAATTGTCCATTGGATGATTATTTGTTTATCCCTGAGTTCTATTGTAATAGGTTAAATTAATAGTACTGTAAAACTCTAAGAAACAGAAAAAAATTATGCCAGGTATTATGAAGAGGTATAGATGGGGCACCATTTTTTCTGAAAATGAATAAACTTTCATTAAGGTATAATGTGAAGGTACTACTCTCTAAGTACAGGAATGCACCCCAAAAAAGTTTTGTGCCAAGGAATTAGCACACAGGTTAATGTTATAGTTTTATTTACTCTAAACTACATTTTAGGAGTAATTTCAAGCTGTTACTACATGGGTACAGTTATGGTACAAAGTATATATTCCTTTAATCAACATATTGATGGAAAGATATGTGGCATAAAGTGCTAATGCTGAAATTTCAGAGATTGTCAAGATTATTGTTGATATAAATGAAGGAAATCTGTATTATTGTTTTTGTCATAACCATATACATAGCTTAATGAAACAGGATGTGATCTGATGAGTGTGTTAGTAGTGTTTCTAGTCATAAAAAATAATATGACTTGATTTGACTTAACTCTCATCAATTAGTGTTAATCTATTTGCAAAAAAGTATGGTTTTGAGTATAATCAATACATTTCCAAGTAGTGTGTAGGGAACAGCATTATTTTAATACCATTTTTGCAAAAAAATTTCACAGGTGTTTAAATGGTTTTTCTTGAAGAAGGTACGCCGCGTAACACAAAAAAAGTTTTGTTAACAAATTTTAACCTCTTAATTAATTATACTAGGTGTTTAAAATAGCAAAAACCCTAATTTTGGCAGTAAAAATTTAAAGAATCAACGGTCCGTGTGTTGTATGTGCATTTTTAGAACCTACTAAATGAGATGTTGATCGACAGGATTGGTTAATTTATATTATTTTTTTTTATATTATTCGCGAAAAATGTGAAAAAGGCGCAATTTTCTGCCTGTAAATTTAATTTGAAATTCTGCATTTTGATATTCGCCAACGCATACATATTAGTAGAGGGGGATCCTAATTTCCCCTCACGGTAGAATAAAAATAGCATGTCATCGAATTGACATGACGTTTAAAATGTTTTTCCAAACAAATTACGTTATATACGAGGGTAAATCAAATATAAACGGTAATTTTGCTATTCTGCTTAGAATGCAGTTTCGAGCTAGATTATTTTGTTTGGGGTAGATGTTTGGTTTACGGACACTGGGGAACCAGCCGTACGCGCGTATGCTTGGCATTGTCCTTAATAGCTATCATATGATGTGTGGTCAGTACAGAATACAGCCTTGACTAAGCAAGACTTACATTCGTTATGCAACAGATTCTCATAAAGTTTTAAACCAGTAAAAGCGTTGAAGCCTCAGAAATTCTAACTCATTTGAAGGCACAGTTTGGGTATAGTACATTGTCTCAGAATCGTGTGTATATGTGTGTGAGAAAATTTAAGGGTGTACGGGAATGATAAGCATGACCAACGCACAAGGATAAGCCTTACAACTGACAATGCCAATAGTGTTCGACAGCTTATTGAACGTGAGCGCCGATTAACCATGGAGGAATTTCCTCAGAAATGGGTGTCAGCTATGGAAGCAATAATCATTGATCAACTTGGTTTCAGAAAAATTTGTTCTCGATGGGTTCCGAGGTTTTTGACTGTAAACTAAAGATCGTTGAAAGACTTCTAAATAGATTTCAGCGAGAAGGGAAGGCCTTTTTGAAACGCATCGTCTAAAGTGGCGAAAAAAGAATAAAATTCAAAACTCGCCTTTCATCTGGAAAAGTCCTTGCCACGTTTTTTTTTTTGACTCTAAGGAAATATACTGATTGAATGAACGTACAGTGAATGTGGATTACTACTGTCAGTTGTTACAGTTGGCAAAAGCAGCGTATTTGAAACAAAAAACAAGGAATACTGCAAGAAATGGGCTGAGAAGCCAGCCACCCTCCGTATAGCCCTGACTTGCCTTTGAACGAATCACCGGGGGGAAAACGCCTTGGAATATATGAAGAAGTTGAGGAGCACATGCGCAGTTGGCTTGCAACTCGCCCTCAAATATTCTATGAACAGAGAATACTGAATCTCCCAACTATCAGTGGAAAACACACAGGAGGGTATATTGAAAAATGCTAAATCAATAATTTCTGTATAATGTTACTCAATAAATATATGAAAAAAATTCCGTTGATATATGATTAGACCTTGTAACTGTTTTGCTAACTTTAATTCTCAGAGTTTTGAATCAAAGTCGATGGCAGTATCACAATTAATTTATTCGACAATTTTAAAAGGAAAAACTTTAGAAATAAAATAATTAGTCAGAAAATTGAAAATCAAAATCAACAATATAGTTATGGCAAATCATTAATATTAATGTATAGTTACGAACTATGAAGTTAGTTAACTAATGAATAAATTTAAAAAGTTTTTAAGGAACATTATTCCTTAAAACACCACCTATAAAAATGTTATTTTATTGTAAAATGATTAGAAAAAAAGTTATATCAACAAATAGAAATGTAACATTTCAATGAACAAATTATAATATGCCACCGTTTCTGGGCTATCAGCAAACAGTTAGACAGTTGGCATGGCATTTGTATTAGAGAAAGAATAAAAGTGATTTGAAATGAATATCAGTTCAAACGCAGTAGTAAAATGAGGGGAAGGTTCTTCTCTCACCAGTATGTTTTATTTAATTCTGAATACCAAAATGCAGGCTTTCAAACTGAATTTACATACAATAAAATAAAACTAAAAGAAAATTAATTTATGAGGGATGGTACTCAAAGAACTAATAATTAATATGTTCCTTTCAGATGGTTAAAATATTAATTTAGCTCAAAATGGGAGCATTGTAAACTTCACATAAAATCAAAAGCCCTGGAAAAAAATTCAGATTTGCAAGAGAACCTTCGAAGCTGTAAATGTCTGATTCTTACCAGTTATTTACCTCATAGAAATGAGATTCTGCTGAGTTTCAAAATTTTAATGCATCTTATACAATAATTATGGACGATTGAAAATTGCATGTTTTACAGTTTTTTCCAAATAACTCAATAACTAATTATCCAATCGGCTATATGAACTTATCATTTAGTCACTGTTGAAATTACGTATAAAACAAACTTAGTTTCAACCCTAGAACTTTTCATCCAGTTGCTGAAAAGTTACAAAAACTGCTAAAATTGCGATTTTTGCAACTTTAAATACTCCATATAATTAAGGAATAAAAATTTGTTAAGTTTTTACGTGTTATGCTATATACATTCTTCAAGAAAAGCCAATCAAATATCTGTGGAATTTTTAGGCAATTGAAAATACTAACTTCCCTAGAATATAGCAACAGTTTATGAATTTCCAAATTTATTTTACACACCTCCTCCTGCTTTTCCTTATACTTTTGAGCATCTCTATTATATTTTTCTTGCAATCTTTCTATTTTTTTCTCCTGCTCTAGTAACCGAGCAGTTATTAAATCTGGATCTAAAATACATGTTGATATTTAATGAGAAAATAAACCCCATTCTACATACCTTTATGGTATTTTGCTGTATATACTTGTTCGTCATAACGACTTTTAAAATGAAGAATTAGGGATTTGATATATTTTTCATATAAATAGGCAAATACTATTATCCCAATAAGAATATACCAACCATATTTCTCAAAGAATCCAAATACTGAAAAGTGATCAGTGTAATTAATAATGGTCATAAGAATCAAAATTAAATACCCACTAGATGAGTTAGACACTAAAGGCTCATTATTTTCAACATACATGTCATCCATTATTGCTGTTCCTAATCAGTAATGAATGAATATTAGGAAGTCGGATTCACAAACAAGTTTCAATTACAATTAAATTATAAATATAAATTACCCACACGTTAAATGTCAAAGTCGCAGAGCGAAGTCAAAGTCAAAATTTAGTGCACAGATCATGTAAAATTTAGTGATCGGCACCATAGAGCATTATTATTTTTTTTTGCAATTTACATCAATAAATATAAAGCCATTGACAACGAAGTCAGAATAGACTTTGAAACGTTTGGGTTTCCTTCAATATATGTCGTTTTATTTCGATTGTGCTGTTATTTCCCAAAAAACATAAAAGTAATCAAGATATGCCACAAACAATGTTTAGAAAACAATCTGTAACATGTTTGGTATTTAAAAGCATTTCAGTTCCAAGTGGATCAAGTCAAGGGGTTGACCAGCTACTGTATCAACGTTCAAAACCAAATATCAGAGTAAATTAAAATACCATTTATGTTTCGGAGGTGTAAAGGACAGTTCTTCCCTCCAAATTTTAGAAGCTTTTAATGATAATGAATAAGAAAATTTAACATGTTTGGTATTGAAAAGCATTTTAGTTCCAAGTGGCTCAAGAGGTTGACCAGCTACTGTATCACAGCTACAAAAAAATTGTATGTCAATAATGTAATATTTAATTCTAAATTGACTGTTTAAAATAATAGTACCTAGTTTCAAATTTGTACTGATAAATATGTTCATGTTCTTTGCACTAGATGGACTTCAAAATGTTCCAAATATTACAATGAAATATTTTAATGATTTTAATTTTAAAATTCCAAAGCATAACATTTATTCAATGGAAGATGGTGGTGGTCTAAGTATACATTATGTACCAATTACTCACTTATAGAAGATTGAATATTTGAGTGTTCTGCATCTTATTAAAATCTGCACTTCACTTGGCGTTAGCGTATTTTTGTTTTGTATCGGTATATTGGTCCAAATATTTGATGTATTCGCAAATATTCCAAACGTGCCATCCTCACATAGCGCAAAATACTCAAATATGCCAAATATGTTTGAATACGCTGCCACCGTCATGGAAGCGTTGACAGCAACATCACCTTATTTTTACCATGCTCCTTGTTATCATTTCTTGATATATCTACATAATTACAAAGTTATTAATAAAAAACGATGGCGAAGATTGCTCTTTTTTTTTAAAGTCCGCAATTGTGCACGTTTTTTCCATATTATTTTTTCTATTGGCTTTTATGACTGTTATCTTTGGGGTCCCAAATGTAAGGATCCATTTAGTACAACTCCAGAAACTTCATAACGTTTTGGTGCGACTAGTATATTTTGCCATAAACACCACTTGTCATGAAAATCAACATTAGTTGATCAAGATAGAAGCGCCGCGTGCAAGTATGTGAACCAGGTGTGGACGGTTAAAGCAAATATTTGGCTAATTTGACTCCTTTGATGTGTATTGAAAACCGACAAGTGGACGGTAAGGCATATTTGCTCTTAGCGGTATTCGACTTATTTGTTCAAATAAAGGAAAAATAGCGAATAGGCTCTCCTCACATCGCCGTTTTTGGACAAATATAGCAAATATACGAATACGATACATCAAGTGAAGTGCCGCCTTTTTTTACCTATAATGCAAATAAATAATTTCAGTCTAGATAAGTATCTACAAAGGGGAATGACAATACTTACAAAGTATATTTATTTTGTTCTTCCAAGCATTTTGGTAGAGCATTTGGTTTGAAGTGTTTTTTCTACAAGGTTGAAATCATTGTCTTGAAAATAATAGGGACAAATATATATAGATTTCCCTAGTTATATGGACAAACTGCAAGAAATCTTAAAAAAATGTTACTAAGCTTAGGATGCACTTTAAGTGTGAAATGAACAATTTAGAAACCACAAGAATCTTATTCGTTTAGAATTTAGACATGTTTGAAATTATACATATTTCATTTACTTCTACAGGTGACTTCTACGCCAATGGCCATCAACACAGAAATGCCCGGTATTTTACTCGCGGATGAAGAGATCGTTTTATCACTTTTTGCCATTTTCACATACTTTTCTGACATTGTATGGGTTTTTTAGTATATAGAACACTATTCAGTTTGTTTAATAATCACCAGATATTAGCCAATTAAAGAAATAAACAAACCAAATGTAAAAAAATAAAGACTGTTCTGAAAACATGGACAATGTTGCAAAAAAGTAGAAAATTACGCGGTAAAAGGTAGGTAGACAACTATTTTAAGTAATGTTCCTGTGTGCAATAGAACCACCATCCGTATCTTTTTTTAATAAGTAAATTAATAGCATTTTTCAAATTAGTAATTATTATATAAGTTCAACAAAGTTAATTATGAATGTCAGAATTTTACCGGCTACAAAATACAATGTTTGTGTACCTACACTTGGATGGCAGAATAGACAACATAGGACAACCTGGTTTATTAGGTATACAAAAGATATTGGCTTGCTGTTCCGAGACCTATACTTGGTAGAAGTAGACTTATACTCATTATTATTCATGGTCGAGGGGGTCCACAACTGGATCTTCGACTCGCCTACAAAAAGGCGTTTACGTCGCTTGGTGTCGCTTATGGCTCAAAGGGTAGAATTCCGTGAAATTTAAATGAAATGCGTTGAAAAAATATTGATTATGGTAATGGGAATGCTGTGGAACCTTTGGTGTGTCACAAATGAAAAACACGTTTTGCACCCTAACACAAAACCTTTATTTTAAACACTCAACGCCGTTTCAACAAATTTAAGTTGTCATCATCAAGGAGTAAACCAAACCTTGATGATGATAACTTAGAGTTGTTGAAGAATTTTTCTGGTTTTGTTCTTCCGATTAATTTGATATTTGTAACAACTTAATTAGAAAAGTAAAAAATGTACGTCTATCGAGAGCAATCCTTTATAAACTATCCAAATGTAAAACTCCATTCTTGTATATGGATCAGCTGAATATGGGAAATGTGTATTTTATAACATTTTAAACTAAATTCTTTAAACTATTGTCCGATAAATATTTATTTGAACTACTAAGCGCTAACATAAAGAAAATAAGAACTATTTTCTTTATGGTGCGTTAATCAAGGTAGACTTATACCTATACCGCTACAGTATTGCAGTTTTCTAGTACTACAACCACAAACCAACATTGAATTGTTGTTATTTCAATATTATAAAATATAATTACATATTAATGTGATTATCAGTATCAATATCAAAGAACGTAACGCAGACCAGAGAATTTTTTAAAACAACCGTCGCATGGTGCGAATATTCAAGTATTGTCAAATACAGATGTGCTGCTGAGTTTAAAAAATGTAGTTTAAAATGTTATAAAGCACACATTTCCCAGAAACTATATCCAGGTGATCCTGATACAAGAATGAAGTTTTACACTTGGCTTTCAAATAGGGATGATACTTGAGATTTTTGAAAACCGTTATTTGGATTGACGAACGTACTTTTTCAAACTGTGGTGACTTAAATAGAAATAATTAACATATTTTTATAGAGGGTGTAAATGAATAAGTGCAAGGGATTTCGAGATGTGCTTCTTCGAGTCATTTTATGACGAAAATTTCCTATGAACATATGACCGCAAACGCTTCGTTACCGATAGTTGTTGAGGAGTTCAGATTTTTTAAGTTTTTTTCTTCTGACTACTAAAGTTTTCGAGACATTTAGTTCAATTTTGGAGCGTTAATGCCTCTATGAAGTCTTCATAATACAGGGTGGTACTTTTCGGGGGTCACGTATTCTCTCTGCCCCTACAACTTTTTTTTCAGTAGGCCACTGGCAATTGACAAAAATTGGAAATGAATTTCTTATGAATTTGCACCTTTTTTATTTATTGCGCTTTTTTCGTATCTGCCACTGTTTTTGTGTAAAAAATGATCAATTTCAGATGTACCTTAAAAACAATCCTTCTGTGATGCAATATGCTATTTTTATTCCAAATTCATTAATAAACACATACCTTCAGCCAATATACATGCAAGAGTCTAGACGTCGACACATAGATCTTCGTATTCGATTGAAAATCCGAGGAGAATCTTGAATAACTCTAAAAGAAACAATAATGCGGTTTCTTAAGTCTTCTTTCTTGACCAGGAGTTCCACTATAAACCACGTTTTTCTGTGCAGGTTGAAAAATCTATTAGATTTAAATCAGGTGAACGAGCTGGCTAAAATTGAGGTCCATCTCCACCTATCCAGCGATCTGGATATGTTTCGTGCAAATATTGAGGTGCTCTCATACTAAAATGGGCAGAAGTGCCATCGTGTATAAACCGCATTCCCGCTCTGACACCTAAATGAATCGGATCAAGAAGAACTGGCAGCTCTTCGCGTTGAGACTGAGTGTATGTATTTCCATTTAATGTATGTGGAAGAAAATGTGGGCCAGTTAATAGTTTCAATCTACTCGTTTAAAGAAAATCGTTCCTGGTGGTGAGCTTCAACGGTAGCCTGAGGATTTTCTTCGACCCATATGAGATTGAGGTGGTTATTAACAAAGGCTTCCATTGAAAAACTTGCTTCGTCCGTGAATAAAATATGCTCAAGGAATTCTGGGTGTTGTCTAATCATATCTAGCATCCAAAACGAATAAGCGAGGCGGTTAGGAACATCACGCGGTAACAGTACCTGGACATGATATGGAGGAGGAGGCACATCTTGAAATCATTTGCCCCCTGTATAACTTATTTTTCAAGGGGACTTTAATATGGTTAAACATACCTTGATTTCTTGAGAACACAATGTGAAAAATATGTGGATGAGTTGCGCCTAGCCAATTATAATTCTAGATACGGGTTTCAGCATGATAGGGCCCTTCCACATAATACTAAAGCTGTTTGTGACTATTTAGGTTAAATATTTCTACATAGGCGGATAGGAAATACTTTCTTGTGTACTTTGAAAAATATAGTATATGGGTAACAAGAATATAACATATAGAAGAACCAAATTCACATTTATTAGAAGAGAAGATCTTGTTAGGGTTGTCACCAGTTTAAATCGGCGTGCTCGTTTATGCCCCAAGGGACAACTTGAGTAATTGTTATTATATTTTATTATTAATATTGTTCTTAATATTCAACCAAAATTTTAAATAAAGTTGTTTACTATAAGGCTGCTGCCTTTCAGGAAATACATTTGAACTGTTTTCATACTGTTTTTATTAAATTTGCAATAAAGTGTAACACACCCTGGTTATATTAAATTGCGTGCACTCTAATTTCGTTTGAGAAGTACTGTCATGCTTGTAAAAGAAAATTCTTGGGTGGGCGAACTAACCCGATATTTCTTTTTATATAAATATTTGTACTTTTAAGAAAGCAAAATATTCCAAGCTGTATATGGATGAACTCAAAATTTATTCCACTATTTTTCTGTGTAAAAATCTAATGCAAAGTTAATGAAAAAAAGCTTCTGTGGAGTTGCTGGTATTAACAATATGGAAAGTTTTCGTTTCGGAACATGGGATAAATTGAACAGAAATTGGATTAGTTCCGTGACATCCCGAAGTGGTCCCATTTTTTTTTCAAAACAGCTTGTATTGTTTCTTAGAAAATTGGGAAAAACTTTTTTACCAACTTTCTTATACAGTAAACTTTGGTGGAGTCGCTGGCATTAAAAATATGAAAAATGTTTCTGTTCGTAACATGGGGTATAATAAATTTAAAAGAAATTGGATTAGTTCCAGGGGATACCGAAGTGGTCCCATATTTTTTTCAATAACATAGCTTGTACCGTTTCTTAGAAAATCGGGAAAATATATTTTTACCAACTTTCTTATAGAGTAAACTTTGGTGGAGTCACTGTCATTAAAAATATGGAAAATTTTTGTGTTCGTAACATGGAGTAAAATAAATTAAAAAGGAATTGGATTAGTTCCGGGGGATCCCGAAGTGGTCTCATATTCTTTTCAATAGCTTAGCTTGTACCGTATTTTAGAAAATCTGGAAATAAAATTTAACGACTTTCTTTTACAGTAAGCTTTGGTGGAGTTGCTGGTATTAAAAATATGAAAATATTTCTGTTCGGAACTTGGCATTTATTGTAAATAAATTGAACTTTTCAAAATAAATGTCAGTTAATCAACTTTTCGATTAGTCTGTTTATAGGTACAGTATGTATTCATAAATCAAACAATTTCTTTTTATTAATAATTTTAAGAGAAAAAGTTATTCTTCATACACAGATTTGCATCTAAAACGTACACTGTAATCATTCCATGTCACTTTCTAAACTGTAGACGAGATTTGACATTAAATAGGAATTTTGATTAAAAGTGCAGTATCTTTATTTTTGTTAATATCTAAAATTGTTATCAAATAGAAGTCATTGTATGTATAATATTTATTTATGTAACTTTTCCAACTCTTTACTAGGTTTCAAAAAATATATTAATATTGTTTAAAAGTGTGCCTTTTATATAATATCTCAAATTGTAATTGTAAGTTTATTAGAATTCAAAAATGCATCCAATTGTGCTGTACTATTAAAAATTGTAATTAATGAAAGTTGATTGGAAATAATTCGAAATATATGTCAGATAATCAACTCCAAGATGGAGGTTTTCAGTTGGTTTCTATATACAGCGTGTCTTCATAACTTAGATTCAAATGGAAAACGTTCGTCTGAATATTATTTTGAGAAAAAGTTATTCTTCATAAAAATATTTGCACGGTCAAAAACATATATTGTAATTATTACGTGTCACTTTTTCAACTGTATATGAGGTTTGGCTGGAATAATGAATTTTGCTTAAAAATAAAATACCTTTATTTTTCATAATATATAAAATTCTTATCAAACAGAAGTAATAAGAATTATAAAATGCATCTAATTATGCCACATCACTAAAAATTGTATAATAAATATTCATGTCACTTTGCCAAATTGTGTACTAGGTTTGGTAAAGAATATAAATATTGTTTAAGTGAAGTCCCTTTATTTTTAATAATAACTCAACTTGTTATTAGACAAAGTTTATTAGAATTGAAAACTACGTTCTATTGTGTTATATTAATTTAAACTCTATAACTATTTATTATAAGATTCCGCGGAGAGGAGACTATAAAATGAATATCCGTATAATTAAGAGACCTAAAGAATGATCATACTCAGATCGTCTACATTATAGTGGACCTAACCTAAGTTAGAACCATATACAAAATTTTTTTAATACATATACATATTTAGAAAACAAGTTATTCTATTCAACAGTAAACGAGGTTAGTCAAACTAATAAATGATGATTAAAAGTAAAATAACTTATTTTAGGTAATATCGAAAAAGTTAATTAGATTTGAAAACGGCATCCCATTAAGCCATTGAATCACTAAAAATTGTAAAAAATACATTAAAAAAAATCGACACTTAGCTAAAAAGCATGAAATAATTTTTTGCTACAGCAATTAAATGCTTTTCTGAAGTCGGTGCGCCAATTTCAACAGCGTAGTTGCGAAGTATACTTCTCAAAATATTTTCACTTTAGCTTGGCACCGACTTTATTAAAAGTATTTAATTGTTGAAGCAAAAAATTATTTCATGCTTTTTGGTTAAGTTATTTTTGTCGGTTTTTTAATGTATTTATTTCGGAAATATTCGGAAAATTTAAATTAAAAAAAAGGCATGTCTTCAAACACTAAATCACGCAAGTTTGCACCCATTTAAACTTCTTCGTATCTCATGTTGTTTCCGAGATCCCAATGATAAGGGTCTTATTATTTGAATTACCCTGTATACACTTTGATATGTTGAGTCAACCGAATTTCAGCTTATCCCACTATCTTGCTATTTACTGGAAACAGTCTTGCCTTTTTACCGTATAGCATTCATTTTCTCGAAAAGGATGGAATTTTCGATACTTATTTTTTTTTTTCGTACATTTAGAAAATAGTTTTTTACATGAAAATGAACTTCAAATAACCTCTAAAACGGAATGAAAAGGAAAACTGGCAAATTTTAGCCTAGGAAAATACCAATTATTTCTAAAAATTGTCAATATTTAAGCGAGTTTTAAGACCAAATACTCTCTACAGAAACTTTTTCCCGAACATGCTTACACTTTAATATAAAAAAAACACCCAAATGACGTTATTACTTCCAGAGATAATTAGAAAATGGAATTGGGCGCTTTATAAATTTCTTCTAATCTACGGAGGAGCCAACAAGTGCCAAAACGATTTCCATGTTGATTACAGTCATTTATCCACTTCATATCAAAAGTTGCCCCTATTGAATTATTTATTTGATAATAATGGAAAATGTATTGCCTAATATATTGAGTTCAGTAAAAAAAATAAGGCAGAAATATTTGATTCTGCCGAAATTCTATAAATGAGGCTGAGCGAAAAGCTTGGACTACATTTATCGCAGTTGTCAGAGATTTTTTACACTAATGTAGCAGAAAACTTAGTTAAAATTTTTAAAAGGAGATAATTAAAGTTTTAGATCCCGTAGAGGTAATATGGATGTATTAAGAAGCATTATTTACGTAGCCAAATAATGCTTTTCTGAAAACTTAAACGGTACTACCGATGAACAAATATTCCACCAGTACATTAAAACTTCGGAGATGTGCTGCTTAAGGTTAAAACATTATGGCAGGATACTACAACAATTTTACAAAATCCATTGAAGAATGTTAGGGAAAAGAAACCTCGAAAGTGTTTAATCACTAGTTGCTTTCATCGATCCTCTTTTTGTCTTTCTTTGCTGCTTGCAATTAGCTAATAATGCATTGTTTTCTGCCATATTTATTTTTATTTAAAATTTTCAAAGTTGTAAACGTATACGAAATCAGCCTGTAGTAATTCTCCGACACTATTTACAACTTAATAAATTCTGATGACAGAGGGCAAGTGAATTATTTTTTGGAAGAGTTGCTGTTTTAATCAATATTGCTGTTCGTTTTATTATTATTATTACATATTTAATAATTAGAATCAGTATATTAATAACAACTTCAGAAAAATTATAATGACCTCTTCATTATAAAGTATATTATTAATCTGGACTAAAACGATTTACATGCTAGTAGCTATAAAATGTATTTAGATCTAATTTGCCTCTCATTGTATGTGTCATTTATAAAGGATAAGATTCTTTTTAAAAGTATTTTTCCCTTGTTTTGTTCACCTCATTTGGTATTTAAATACAAGAAATGTATTGATTTTTTTGTATTTTTTATTGTTTATTTTTACTAAAAAGCTTTAGAGGTATCGTAGAAATAATGACACCTAGGAGTGAAAAAAGTTTAATAATCTAATAGTTTGTTACATATGTGTTCAATTTTAATTAATTTAATAACAAAGTAAAAGACGTGCTGCATCTGTAGTTCTACAGGTTTTTCAAGAGAGTGATGTACGAGTAAGAAGCATTCAGTATCTGAAAATAAAATTAGTTGCTAAATAAAAATAGGTCTATATTTTTTATCTAAATTTTAAATTCAAAATGTTCTGTTGCTGGTTTAGGGAATATAAATGACTTTTAAGTTTATGAAACGTTCGCAGTAATTAGAATGTTGAACAAACATGTGAAATCGCCAAAATCCCCTCTCACATGAACTGCATATTTTCGATATATTTGAAAATCTACCAATTTAGTAAATCTTCTTTTTCAAAATCGCACTTCTTGGATGAAGTAATTAAATACTTGGTGTTCTCATAAGACTTTAAATGTCGGTCATATCTAATTGATTCAGTGAGTTTTGACTAATGTAATAGTTTGTTGGTTCTTTTATAAGAAAGAATTGGCAACAAGCCAGCTGATATAAAGCGATTTAAACTAGGATTTTTACAGGGTGATATTTACTTCGATGGAATAATACAACATTTACAATAAACTGCATTTTATATAATTTGTAAGCAAACTGCCTATTAAAATACACAGAATAAAAATCTCGTTTTAATCTTAGATTGTACTAATACATTATCTTAGCTTAAAACAACTTTTAGATCAAGGTTATCCTTTTATTAACCTGCAGCTCTACTCAGTTCCGGGTTAACAGTTCCGTTGTTATAGCCATGCCCATAAACCATATACATATTATTTATCAGTGCCCTCACCTTGAGGCTGGAAGTTGGTTACCAGCACTGATTTAGTGATTTTCACGTAAAATCCCAGGTGATAAGTTTTCTTCCATTATTATTCTTTATTTAGATTGGGCGTCCCTGTAGACATAGACACAGTTTGTAACAATAAGAAAAAAATTGAATTAAGTTGCATGTTTTCTGCCACATTTGGCACTGGTAGTCAAAAAAGGACACATATATAGAAAATTAAGCCCAATACACTAGGACTAGATAAAAAATGAAATAGCTTTGAATTTAAACCCATTGTTTAGTGTAAAATCAGTGAAATTCATATACTCACCGCCATAATAAATTGACAGTTTAAAGTTCCAATTGGTGCAAAATCCAAACTAATACCTTTTTGGCTCATCATGATAACTGGAATAAGATTTTTTTGAAATCTATAATCCAGTTCATACCATGGAAAATTAAAAAGTGCTTCCCCAAGTGACAAACTCTAAAATAATATACATGAAAATTAATACCAGTAGCTATTCTTACAAATTAAAATCCATTTGTTTCGGTCACGTTAAAACACCTAAGTATAGTTACATGACAATATTGTAAATAATAGACATACAATTTTGAAATTGTTATTTAAAAACTAAACAATTGCTTATGTAGTGATTGCTTATCCTTTCAGTGATGACGATCAGAAAGTTAATAAAGTAGCTTTACTCGTACTATAAAATCATTTTCCTGTTTAAAATAAGTCTGTGAACTCTGATACATAGTTTCAACACGAGAGTCTTTCGTCGACGTGATTTTTGAAGTATATTGAGAATTGGGATGCAAAGAAAATTTATGTGAAAAGTTCTTCCAGAATGGTAAACATTGCCATTTATATCTAATTATAAAAGTAGTGTGCCATCTTAATGAGTAGTTTCTTTGAAGTCGTAAACGTAAATTATAAGCTTGAAAAGATACTCCAGTCTATTAAATCTAATAGTATTTTGAAGATAAATTCATAATTTAAGGAATTATTTCAACAGTGAATTGTAGAAAATTCTAACAGATAACATATTCAATTCCAAATAGCGACATTTCAATCCCTTATAATTTTCAAAGGTAATGCCAGAAGTTCTTTTGCAAAAATATTTCTTTCTGATTTTCGTATACATACAGGTTGGACATTTATTACCAAATTTCAAAATCTCTATTGGATAGTCATTTATTAATTTAGACAATAATTGTTTACAATTACTTTCATTCGTTGGAGGATAATAATTCATTTAAGAATCCAAACATCGTTTATTTCTTCTTATTACTTACTTTTTGTTAATTCTAAAATAATCACAACAGGTGCAATGTTTTTATGAGTGGATAATTTATGTGATTGTCTATACTTGATTAATTTAGATGTACAATAATAAGTATGGTATGATTTTAGTAGGTATAGGTACGACTGTTATACCTATTTATCGCATATATTTGTTTCTAAATTTGCAAAAGAAACTGAAATACTCGTATGTATGTCGGGTACATATAATCGCACCTTATTTGATAGTTATGCTGTTTAGATAAATAAGGTTATTTAAACAAATTTTTCAGGGATCTGGTTGCGTTTCCATACGGTTCTCGGGGGGAGGAGTTAGCACCAGATTGACCAAGCTTATTTTCCTTATATAACATAATTAAACATTTTTTATCCTAGGTGGATGTCTAATAACGTGCAATTTTCGCATCTAGCTTGTGGCAGATATAACAGATGAACTAGAAATTATAAAATTTACGCCTTAGTTCTACTCAATAATAGTCATTATTTGCAAAAGGAACTAACTACGTTACATACTTAAATTTTAGTCACAATTTTTTTGGCAAATGTTCTTTAGTTCTTTTTTATTCAGCTCTTATTTCCACCGTTTGCATCATTACTATAAGTATATCTCTATTGTCGTTTATCATTTTTTACATAAAATTTTCCTTGCCTTCTTTAAAACTTCAAAGCCTATTGTTATTGACTAAATTTGTCAGAGCGAGAACTAAAAATAAACCATATTTTTTACACTTAAGTTGAAGCTTACAAACAAATTGTTTCTTGTTACAAACAAAATCATGTACAATCAATTATACTCTAAATTTACGAAATTTCTATTATCAGATAGGTACTCTAACATACAGGCAACCACATGCGTGCGCGGTGACGAGTTACCATTTACAATGTTGTTACGCGCAGTACAATTACCGGTTGCTTATCGGTTTTAAGTCGGGTAGGAATACGCCCTATAAGAACTCAGTGCAGTGGTCGCTAGTCAGTCCGCTTCAATGACTACTAACATAAATGGACCCGGCACTTTCATATACGAACAAACGAAAAACGGGTTGAAACATGAGATAAAAATAGAAAGAGACACGGATATATTTGTTTACAAACAGTACCGTCCAATCAGCATTAACTTAAAGGTCTTGTTATTCAGATTCAATATAATACAACTACGTTCCTATTCCATAAATATAAATATATTAAAATCCATTAAAAGATGTGCACAATAACAAAAACAATTAGTGGCATAAAATGCAATAGTAATTATCAAAACATTTATATCTTCGCGTTACGGGTAGCTTATATTAGTAGTCATTGGTCTGCCTAGTGTCTGTAGCGCCGTCTAAAGAACAGGTCCGCCCAACTCCCATATGAGATAGTATTTTGATTAGGCTTGTATTTTTTTGTTTGTGAAACTAAAAAAAAATTCAAAATTACTCAAAATTTAATTGATCCAGAAATATTTTAAGCTTTGAAGCATAGATTGAAATAGGACCAACCATTCTTCAGGAAAGTCCTGAAATAGCAAAACATGGAAAACCATTAACTGTTGGAGAATGCAGTAGCCGAAGAAATGTGTCCAGAAAAAAGTAAATTTATTTGAAACTATCAGTTTGCCAACAAACACCGTAGCTCCCACAAAAATAAATCAACTAATTCTGCTCAGGTGTTAATTTTTATTCGATGAGTATACAGGCTGTTTCTAAAATAGGGTTCCAAATTGTGTTGTTTATAGACCTCATTTAAATAAACCAAAATGTCCCTATTAACATACATGTACCCTAAAACGTACCCTTAGGAAGTTATATGCCCTTAAAAGGGCTCAAACAAAACTTTTTTTTCTTGTGTTATTGACAAAACGGTCGAAAATAAATAGAAAAAAATGCATGTGTCTTAGATAATTTTTTACGTTAAATAACATGTGCTACTCGGTTTTTCGACACGCAAATCATAAGGGTTCTTTTAGGTTGGTGAAGAGGGTTTTCGGACAGTATTTTTTTTGTTTCAATTTTTTTACAATTTTTTCTACAGATTTATAAAATCTTAACAATTTTACCTAAAGAATATTGTTTGTCCAAAACGATATTTCCAATGGTTCCCGAGTAAATTGAGTTTGAAAGTACTCTTTAAGTTATTAGACCAAAAATTACAAAGATCTGTTTACCATAGGAAGTAAAAGGCTGAGGTTGCCACAACGCTTAATAATTTAAGTTATTGATAAACTGTCAATTGAACTTTGAAGTTTTTAATTAGTAAAAGTGGTGATTGAAAAAAAAAGATTTGTTTGAGCCATTTTAAGAGCATAATCTTCCTATAGGTGTGTTTCAGGGCACATGTTAATAAAGACTTTTTGGTATAGTTTAATGAGTTCTATACACAGCAGAAGTTTGGATCCCTATTTTAGAAACACCCTGTATAAAAGCTATGAAGAGAACTTCTCGATTTGTTCTTAGTATTCAGGGAACGACACTAAGGAAGATGTTTTTGAAATATGATATTAATAAAAAGAACCTTGGAAAAATTATTATAAGTGATAAAAACCAAACGTGTGGTAAAAATAAAGGAATTGCCCTTGTGTCAAAGGTTGTAGAAACTGATGGTTCGTTAAAATCATTAATCTTTCACTAGAATATTCATCAACAGTCCTTCTGCGGGTAACGTTTGGATATGTCTTAAGTTCTAAAATCAGTGATATCAGTCATCAAATCCACTGGACTGCGTCACCAACAATTCCGCGAGTTTATTGTAGAAATTGGAAAAATGACATACCATATTGTTATAAAATTCATTTTACGCCGCTAAAAAGTAAAAAATTAGAAACCTTCTAAATTAATCGTTCCGATAAAACAACACGTAAACCTGCTGAAATAATAAAAAAAGCAACACAAGGGCTATCCCGAAATTTCGATAGGTGTATTAAAAAAGCGGTCTCCAAAAAGTTCCTGAAAACGCTTCCATAACAAAGCAATAATCATGTCATTCGGGTATGTTCTACACTGGCAATTTAAAGGACAAGTTGATTAGTTTAGTTAGCTGAGCTTATATTGCGGTGTAAATTGAATCGACAGAAGAAGTAGTATTACTCATAGGGTTTGTAAACAGTGGATTTAATTGTTGAAAATAAAGACGTTGAAAGTGAAAGTGAATATTTGTGTAAATTTATGTTGGCTGAAATTGGAAAACCCTTCAGCGCTTTATTGAACTTCGTGCAGTGAGCGAAAACTTTTTTAATGAAAAGCAGTGCTCTCTTACCGAATTACAAAATAGCGAATGGTTATTTAAGTTAGCATTATCATTGAAGTATTTAGTTCAATGAGCATTCTATGTCGGTTTGACTGTGTTATTAAAGAGATTAATTTGCTTTCACTATATTTTTAAACCATGTTAGTTGTTGCCTCTGTTCGTATCTATATGTTTCTTTAGCGTATATAGTGGTGGTTTTTCTTGACTTCAACTGCCTTTTGTAAATTGTTCTGTTGGACTAGGTTGTGTTAGTCAAAATCTTTGTAAAAACTGCTTTAAATAAAAGAACGGCAATCATTTGAGACTAAATGATGAAAGTGAAAGTTTCTTACGAAATATTCTTCCCTTCTCTCGTTATCTCACTGTCTCTATTTTTCTTTCTTTCTCTTCTCTTAATAATGGATATAAATATCAGGTGAATTAAAATAATTGTCACTATTTTGTTAAGACTCAAGTATTAATCCTTGGTGCCAGTTTCTTTGTAACTGATTTAAGGTCTGTAATAAATTCTAATCTAAAAAATCCTAATTTAATTATTAATTTAAATATATCTGCAAAGAAATATAAGTTTAGATATTGAGTAAGTGTTTGTAAATAGTTTTGTTAATCTGAATAAGTATTAGAAGTCAAGATGTCAAAGAAAAGTTCGTTTTGTTCTTAGATAACATCATTACAGACACATAACATTTATACAAAACGATAATTTATATACCTATATATTCAACGGTAGCAACAATTTAAAGTTTTAAACAGGTTTTGTATATTACTTGGATGTTATATTGGTTTATTCCTATTTATTATTGATTTTCTATAAAAGAAGCCACTCTTTATATATTACCTGATCCCTGTTTATTTTACACAGAGGACTGAATTGAATGTGCATTTTAAGATCGAAGCAGTGTGTGGTGTCGGTCGGTCGGTCGTGTCGTGTCGTGTCGAAACAAATGAAATTTAAAGTTATGCATTTCATTCCCTTTCCATCTATTTTCATATGTGTAAGTGTGGGCCTCCGTTAACAAGGTTTCGCTTCAAAAACAAAAATGTAAAGATGAACATTAATTTCTAGTTTTCTATTATTCTTTGCTGGAATGTTGATTGGACATATTTTACTTTATGTAAACCGTGTTTTGCAACAAAGACATTCTTTAAATGTGTTTACAAATAAATTTAATTTTAGCTAAATATAGTAATTAGCAGTTATTTAATTATTTTGCATAATATTAAGGCATTAAAACTTTTCACAAAAACGCCTGCATATATTGCTTTTTTTTATACAATAAATATAGTAAACTTCAATATAGCAATATAGTGAATCCAATTGTTTTGTTATAATTAAATACATGACAAAAAGATTACAAACATTGAAAGAAAAATTCCGGAAAAGTCTTACCTCGTTTATCAACCGTTGTCCACATATTGAAACTACTATTAATGACACAATCCAACCTATCCAAAGACTTACAGCTGCAAATGAAAATCCCTGAAATTGGAACAGAAAATTCGTATTTAATAGTGTTTCTCCATAAAGCTTGTGCAATGAGAAATAAGTAATCAAGGGTTTCCTCAAAACAAATCAAACGAACAATTTTAAGGATGCCTGATACAAATTTTCATTTGAATATTATTGCACAATTTATTTACTAACCTCATCGTCGATAAATTGTTAAACATTCTCCATCTTATTATCCAATGATTCTGTTATATACGTATATTTCTAACATATATCTAACAAATAATATTCCGACATACAAGGTGTTCCAGTAAATTGTGACATATAAAAGTGAATGGTTTTGAAATGGAACGCCCTATATCCTTTAGTTTCTTTTTTCTATTTTGGATGCCAAAGCTAAGTTTTTTATTTAGACTTTTTTTAAATATTTTTACTATTCGAAGCCTTTTACTTATGTAGGCATTTCTACAAAGCGAATTATTGATTATAAAAAAAATGAGGAAAAGACTGGTGTTGATATATGTTCTACGAAGCAATTGCAATTTTAGTGCTCACAAATATTTACATTTTTAAATCAGCTTTTATCATTTTTTTCAATTCGAACACCCTGTATTTCGTGACTTGTACTATTAGCTATTTAGTTTATCTTTATTTTGATAATAATATATTTACACTTATTTTCAAGAAGTAAAATAAAATTTTTGCTAGTACTTAATTGTAGAGGGCTGCGATTTTATTTCCTTTTTTAACCGACTTCCAAAAAGGACGAGGTTAAAATTTTTTTATGTATGCTCAGTAATTATTTAAAAACGGTTTGGGCAATTTTGATAATTTAATATAGTCTGGTACCATATAATTTTCTATAACGTGGGATTTACGGTTTGCGAGAAAATCAGAAAAAAAACTGTAAAGATCAATGTAAATATCAATTTTTCATCACAAATGTCTACATTAAAAGTCAACATATGTCATGAAAGTATATCGTACAAGGTGTTTGTAACTGTTTTCATTATAATTCATTTGAACTCAGTTATTTTCGAACCGAAGTTCTTTTACTGAGCTTACTTTAGTGAAATAGCAGAAAATATTCAATTAGTATATCGAAACTAAAAATTGTTATGCCGGCAATCTTTTAATATAGGGCTGAATAAATTTACAGTTGTATAGTTATAGTTATACAGAGTAGTTAAAAAAAATGTTGTATTCGGTGGCACATAAGTAGCTGCATATACAAGGTGGTTGAAATAATGGACTAAAATTATAGTTATACAGAGTGGATAAAAAAATCCAATTTAATTCTCACCAACAAGAGTATTAATCTTTGGGGTGTGGTTCATGATTTTGTAATCGGACCACATTTCTTCGATAGAAATGTAAGGTTTTCCTAAATTTTTTACAATTTAAGTTTCAACGTTTGATTGAAAATCATCCACAAATAGTAAGAGACGAATGCAATTAGATGGTGTTCTAGCATATTTTAGCGCGAATTAGTGCTAATCTTCTAATGAAATTTCTCCCACGAGACAGAGAGGAAGGCAAGGTTTATTTTACAAGTTATTAAAATATTAGGTTATCGTTTGACAACTGCATAATGTTACTAAGTCGAATAGCGTAGCCACCAAGGTCACCAGACCCGGCACCCATGGATTATTTTTTGTGAGAAGTGATATATATTATAAGAGAGGCCTTTCATCGTATTCTGTTGCAAAAACCTTAAGCATTTATTACGTTAGCTTACGTTTTATGATAATCAAAGCTACATTAGAAATTAATGTTTCAAGAAATATCGAAGAAAAAACAACATACGTGGTTTTGAGGATTCGTTAGTGTTTTAGTCTGTAAATGATTGCATTTATTTTGGGCAATACTTTCGATAAGCAGAATAGCTTCTACTATCTTTATTTTTCGGTACTTTCTGTATCATTTTGCTCGCATCCATCTTGCACCAGGGATAATTTAGCTACCAAACTGGAAGGCACTCTCGCTAGTCGAAAACAAGTGATCACGTTCTCGATTGTCGTTTAGATTAAGTGAAAATGCCCATCGGTGGTGAAAAGGACACTGCTTATATACAAAAGGGCATTGCGTGACTAGTCACTCAATACTGTCCACACTCTACAGAGCGATCAGCAGAGCATGTAGATCCTCTGGCTTGAGTTTTTTTCTATTTGATATTAGCAACTTGAGACATTTTTATCATTCAATTCACAGCACGTGCTTTGGATACGTCCAAAGAGTGACCAACAAAAAGTCTTTAACAAAAATAATGAAAGAAACAAAGAGGCAGACCAAAAAGAACATTAATAGAGGGAATAAGTTGAAGCATGAGTGAAAGACTTACAAGCCAGCTTTCGCTTCTTACAGTTATTCCAATGACTCTCATTCTTTTAATTGATAATAATTTTAAGGGTCTAAGGAAGTTGAAATTCATCTTCTCTTGTTAAAGTTTTCTGTTTCAGTGTGCAGCTAAAATTTGATAAATATTGCCTTTCCTTGATCAGTCAGCATAACCTTCATGAGTTTAAATACATTTTTCTTTCTTTGACTTTATATTCACCAGATATGATGGTATTTGTCTACATTACAATAACTGGAAATGTTAGGTATATGTAAATTATCAATTTCATAGAATCTATAATGGAGAAAACTATTTCACATTTTAATAAGGGTTAGGAAAATATTATGGACAGATGCAATAAGAAAATCATGCTAATACTGTTTAATTATTTATAAAAAATAAAATACCTCAGATAGCTTGAAACCGATAACCCCAAGAATTACTCCTGTGCATATGCCATGCATTACCATACATCTCAAGAAGCAAGTGTTTACCAATTTTGCAATTCTAAAAAAAATTCAAATGTAACATATGGAATCTAGTCAGTTGAAATCATAAGTCATAGTCAACCTATTGCAAATCATCACATAGAAATTAAAATATTACTATTTATATATGTTTTAGTAAAAACTTGACAATAAACAAGAAACATACGAAATTAAATGTGTAACCTTTGGTGGGTCACAGATGTATTTAAAAACAACGTTTTGTACCCTAACACCAAACCTTTAGCGAAAGCGAAAAAACATTTCTTCATCCTCCGAAATATTTCACAATGAAGACAACATTATCAAAAAACATTGACTTCCAAATCAATACCAAGAAGGTTTTATAAGTAAAACTATAATTGAACTAGAATGAAGTTGAGTGAGTTTTTAAAGCAAATAATACATTACGCTCTATCCTCACACGTACGAAACCATTTAGCGCAATTCAAAATTCCAAGAGACGTGTCTATAGTATGGACAAATTAAATTTGGCTAACCATGTATTAATTGATCTGGAACAAATGGTACTCCCAGTATCAAGTGATCGTAAACAAGGCAAATTGTCACTGTCATTATTTTCTGACACCAGACAAATTGCAACAAAACGAAAATTTATGAATAAACCAGCATCTAATAATATAGTGATTGATAACTACTCCTGATTTAGAGTTGAATCTTCTGCAAAGACAGATAAGTATGACACAATATCCAAACATATATTTATACTACGTGAGTCAAAGGTATGGAAACCCCTGAATAACTGCTGTATTTTGAAGAAAAATGTTAATTACAAACGTTAATTAATTCTCCTTGGCTTTCTGATGGTGACGTTGAATATGGCCTTGGTCATATCAACGTCAAATTCATTGTATCGATATATTTTTCATTAAAGATTTGGAAAGAGCGAAATATTCTACATTTTTACCTCAGAATATGTCCTGGAGTCTAGACCATGACTTTCAACGTCATATTAAGTCCACACTTTTTTAATCGGAAAATTGATTAGGTATGTGCAAAGTATCGGAAAATTTATCGTTCGATTATGCCTTGAACAGAGCCTTGACCATCACTTTAAGGTCACATGAAAGTAAAATTGATTTTTCGAATGAAAAACCCTATTTTTCAGAGTTTCAAAAGAGTAAAAAGTCCAAACATGGCCTTGATAATGACTTTAACCATTATCTTGAAAGTCATATAAATTTTTTTAAATGGGAATCCCTATATTTCATCAGAAATGTGCAAAGTAGCAGAAAAATTTTAGTTCGATTATGTCTTGAACATAACCTGAAAGTCTACTGGTTCCACTAGCAGAAAATAGCAAGGGTATGACCAAGGGCTTCGATGTATGTTTTAGCTAATAATATCCCTGATTTTATATTTTTATCTTAAATGTACACATATACTTTATAATGAACGTAACAAATCTGCCTCAGACCTACATCAACTGAGTAATATATATTTTATCGCGAAATGAATTCCGATATCCAGGAGATAAAATATTAAATTCAGTTATGTGTACTATATACATAAATAATTATTCGAGAATTCAATCAGCTGAGGGGAGCGCAACTGATGAAGGTTCTCGACTAGAAACAATATATTGTCTTGCGTTCAATGGATTGAAAAATCTCGAAAAGTTAATACGTAATATATAAACACAAAGTTAGCTCTAACTGACTCTTGCTACTTAAATATTAAATAACCACACGCCACTGGCGAGAATCAGGTCAGAGGTAATTTAATGAGCTCCTATGATGAAATTTGAATTTCGCTTCCACCAAAAATTATGAAATTTACTTATTTTATGAAACGTCAAAGAGCAATTTGGAGTCACAAAACAAATAAAAATGTTGCGTTCTAAAGATTTTCCACAATTGAAAGTCATAACAGGCTTGCCAAATTGGGTTACTTATTGCAAATGGTACATCACTTACCACACTCCCTTAGTGATAACATCGTAACACGTATATGTTACAAATTAAAGGTCTTTTTTTCAATTTTATAGAGTTTAAAATTACCAAAGTACCTATTTTTTTTTAATTAACTAATTGGATTTTTTTGAATTTACTTTTTTTTTCAAGTATAGTATAATTTACCCAACATAACATAAGAATGAAATAATTAATTATTGGCTTTAAGATTGTAGAAACTAGTTTTACTTACCGTAAAATATCATTGTGATACGCAACGGCCTTACCAAATTTCTTCGCCCTTAAAATGTGATTTTGTTCTTGGAATGATTCTACAAACAGAGACTTCAGGTGTTTCAATCTGAGAATTACATGCTCAGTACACTCTGCCAAAGAAAATGTTACTCCAGAAGCTGTTATTACAAGTATATAGCCACAATACATCTCGTACATTAAATATAATTGTTTTACAGGGAAAAAGTCAATATTAAATGGCCACCAGGCGGTCCCAACAATTCCGCATAATTCGTTCAGGTTATTTTTCAAATTTTTTTCATGACATTCTTTAGCCTCAAGTAAAGGAAATAATGTAAACCCTGCAACTACTCCGGTAATGTAGACGTGGTGAATCTTGGAAATTTTATTCAATTTCTCGTCTGTTTCTTTAAAGTTTGTAGGGACGCCAAAAGTACTAAAGTCGGAGAGAGTTCTATACAATTCAATGCTCATTTTTACTTTCACAAAATAACAATAGTTGAAATAGTAAATACCTGACCAGTGTGATATGTATACCAGATCCAGATCAAAATTGATGTAGGTATTATCTAAAAAAAAAATAAATGCATGGAAAAAACGAGTTTTGAAACAAATGTTTTGTTTTATATCGTAGTAAACTTATAATATATAACTTAAAATTTGAGATTAATTAACCTTAATCTCTTTATACAAGGAATTATCTTAAAGGAAATTTAATAAAGGCAAGACAATATATTGTTGCGAATCGAGTATCTTCATCAGTTGTACTTCCCTTAACTGAGTGAAATGTCGAATAATTATTTATGTATTTTGTACATATAAGTGAATTTAAAGGTGAACGTGAAATCAAAGTCTATCTGGGAGTTTCAGAGAAAACTAGCCCACATAGACCCCAAATCGGGAGTAATACTTGTGAAATGCCTTTTTCCGGTGATTCCTAGGTTAGAAATCACTCGAAAAAAGGCTTAGGTTGTCTAAAAAATATGTTTGTTCAGGATTCCATATACTTCGACTGACCCTGAAATTAGATGATGAAGGTTCTCGACTAGAAACAATATTGTTATAAAATTTATCTACGTCGCTCCTTACTAAAACAACGTAAAACATTTAAGCCAACTGAAGTATATAAAAAAGGGATCCTGTACAAGATCAACCTGATGGAAATTTCCATAACATTCCGGTAAACGCTAGACTTCGATGTGGATTTTAAAAGGAACGGCTGGACATTGCCCAGTTAGTTTAGCTTAGATAGTGTTATTATTTTGATGTAAATTGTTTGCGAAATCAGCTGTTATAAATATTGAACTTTTATGTGTAAATAGAGTTCTAGAAAGTCAAGTGAGTATTAGTTGTTAAAATTTAATTTGAACCCACGAAGTTTATTGCAATATGTTGTATTATATTCAGTGGATTGGAAAATCTCCAAATGAAAGTGTCATAATTGCTTTGACAGGTTTTAGTGAACCTACAATTTTTTGAATGAGATTTATATCCATGGAATTACAGGGAACCGGCATTACACAATACGACCCCAAATTTGGAGTCTGGGTGTGCTGGTTTTCGGTAAATACAAGAAGTCAATATTCATTTCGAGTTAACCTGCAAACTTTATGCCGAACTTGGCAGAAGAATTTTCATCACATATTCTTGCATTGATGATGACGATTATGTGTCAGACCCTGCTGACGGGGGGTGCTGGCAGATAGTTGGTTGTTTGTCAAATCCTTACGAATTGTCTAGTGTGGTTAGGTCCCCTGATATGAACTCTGAAGAACAAAACACTATTTTCTCAGTTTTCCACAGTGCAGGAATGAGCAAAGGCCTGGAACCATAAAAATATCTTTTCTTATGATTGCTGTGATTTTTGTGAAATTTTGTAAATACATTTTAGGCTTCTTCGCGAATGCGTCCAGCTTGTTTGGAGTTCCTTTAGAAATCCGGTTGCAGCTTTTGGTGCGTGCGACTTTTTTATTTTAATCCTAACATCCTGTACTTTTTAAAAAACTGAGTTTTTCTTTAGCAATTCGGTGCTATGAAGGTTGGAATTCTTCTAATGAATTTTCAGAAACATAGTTAATGGAGAATAAAATAAATTCTATTAAAATATAATGTAAGCATAAACAATAAACAATATTAGTGTGAAAATGTTTGAAATCACTACCGTTCACTTTCAACAAGTGTCTAAATCTGTATTCACATTCCTGAGTAGAAATTTGTGTACCAACATACTCAAAAATTTTATTCAGAAATTATCCAATTAACTGAATAATTAAGAATAACTTGTTTTAGTGATCGTCAGAGAAGACAGGCAAAGTCTCGGTATTGGTAAAATTTAGTCAAGATCGCTATGTGCAATTGCAATTGCAAATGCAATTGTTACAAAAGTTAACATGTGATTGTGATGGTAGAATTGAATTTTGTCAAGAACTGATAGACATTTGTAACAATTATTTGAATTTCGCAAACAATTTATTGCTTTCTGATGAGGCATCGTTGTGTTTAAACGATATAGTAAATCGTCACAATTGTCGGTATTAAACTTCACTAGATTTAAGAAGAGCATACTCAGACCCAAAGTGATCTAGATGATTGGGTTAGAAATCTTCGATTCTCTAAACATGTTTAACAACTTCTAACTTCCAGGTTAAAATAAAGAAATGACAAATAATACAGTAGTACAAATATCTGGCATGAACGCACTAGAAAAAAAGGAGGTACTTTCTTTCTTTATTGAAGAGGACAGTTTTGTATTTTGCAATGATATACCTGTTCTAATGGCTGCTGTCAGGTTACAAAAGTGTGATTCAAGTCAATTTATTTATACATGCAAAAACACTCTTAAATGTATACTCTCGCATAATCGTAATAATCTTGGCTGTTTTTGCGGACTACAAGTAACACTCCTTGATTATCAATATGTGTATACCTAAAAATTCCAATTTCACCTTAGGCCAAAGAGTGTTTATATCAAATATTCCTCTTTCTTATACCTGTGAGACAACAGGGCATAAGCTGAGTAATGGACTAAAGAACTTCTTGGGAAATAACAATACAAGTTAGGAAAATTGCTGTATATTAAGTACTATACCTTGTTTTTTAATTACCTAATTGAGGGTGTTTACAAGCAGTTATAGTCTGAAATTTTGAAAATACAATACAGTTTATCAACTTAGTAAATGTGTGTCAGTTAAGTTTAAGCTCATATTTATGTTTGTTTATTCAAGTAAATAATAGTTATTACTAAACATACACAAATAGTATACTTTTCATTTGTTATATTTTATTTGTTTAATAATATATATCTATATATAGTATGTTCTATGATGTTCTACGTTCTCAAGATGCGTAAGCAAATTACTTCTGAAACCGATTTATCCCTGGAGAGGTCAACACGATCGAGTTTCCTGGGCCTAAAACACTGACTAAATTCTCTAAAATATTTTTTGTCTATATCTTCTACCTTATTATAATCCATATTTCCGCTAGATATGTCTCCAGACCTTAATTTATCATTGTGGGAAATTGGCTGGATCTTCGATAGCCTTAAACCCCCTATGGATAAAATGTCATACTAAAAATTGTAAACCTGACTTGTTAATATTTTATTTTCTTCTAACGCATCCACCAAGTATCATACATCTATATTCGGTTGAATGTTTTGCTAACCTTTACTCTAAAAATAGTAGATTTTGGATACGGTTTCCCGGATTTTTGCAGTGATCTACTGGAGTTTTTTCCGAAAGTTGTATATGCAACTGTGGCAGATATATTGAGTGGCGCGACCGTAGGCGATACTCTCTGTATGATATGTGGGTCATACCTCGTAGAATGCATATGATTGGCAAGAGGCAAATTTCGGAATGTCTCACTAATGGCTTGGTTCTCGAGATACCACATTATATTGAGTTTTAAAACTTAGTTACTATTGAACTTTTCTTGATGTTATAAATTTCTATTGCTTCGCTCTGGAGGCGGTAAAATCAGTGGAATATGGTTGACAGTATTCCGACGTGTTAGTATTACACAATGTCATGTGCTGAGAGTGTGCATGTTTTGCTGCAACCAATTGAATTGGCAATTTCGCTTGTGTTCAGAAACTTGAGGGTTGACACTTTGCTAGGTTGTGAGTTTGAAAATCATTTTAACCTGCTATAGTTTTCTGAACAGCTTCTCAACACAATCCATTGTATTTTTGGTATAATAGTAGCCAATCCGTAAAATTTCAGGTGAATGTTGTTCTTTTGATTGACTGGATTTCTGTTTTGATTTAAAGGGCCTACTTATCCTGATGGTCGATTTAATGAATACCATAAATGTTGAGTGAAATCACTACATAGTAGTAGTAGGATTTTATTAAGTACTTAATCTTAATCTCTAGCCATTACAGAAATAAATAATCACTCTCATGCATCAGCAAAATCACAAAAATTAAGCAGATAATCAGTAATTTTTGAGATGTAGTAGCCGAATTCGACTGAAGTTAGAAGATGCAGACGAAGAGGAGGCAAATGATGTTGCAGCTGGTAGAAAAAATTACGAATTCTGCTGCACACACCTATTGTATCTGAGTTTTAATTACAATTTATTTTTAATGCAGGTATAAGTATTGGTTAATATTTGAGTTTCTTTCTCGTTCATTTTTATGTCATAATATCAGCATAATCATCGTCACCATGTGCAAATATGATCTATTATTATTCCATGATGCAGTTTCCTGTGCTTATTCTTTTTTTTTCTATGTGTTTCTGTTGTTAGCTTTTTGGGACCAAATTATACCTTTTGTTTTTCTGATGTCATTGTCACATCTTATATTGGGGCCCTTCCTTGGTCTGTTAACACCCCTAGGATACAACTAAGTGATTTTTGTTGCCCTGCCAAGATGACTTGTTGAATGTTCTCCTATTACCATTTCATGGACAACATCTTATTTCATATTCACTCTACATATTTTTTATGACCTTGTGATTCCGATAATATATTTCTCCATAGGCATTTGTGCCACTTACGTAAAATATTGGTTTTCAGAATCCAGGTTTCACAATCATTTGTCAGCATTTTTAGAAAACATTTATTAAGTACTTCCTAGATTTGAATATTATTGAGTTTCTGCCGAATATCATCTATGCAAGTTCGTTCCTTCTGCTTATTTCTGGTAGTAACGAACCTGATACATGTGTTAACTAAACCATGTATGTATATATATATATATATATATATATATATATATATATATATATATATATATATATATGGTACATAAGTATTAAGCCTAAAAGTTTGTATTTCACAGTTTACAGAAATACATAAACAGGAACGACGGGAAATAGGATGGTATTTTTAACTGATCTACTTAAATTCATTCCGATTTTCGATTCATCAAGTAAAGCTTAAAGGTTCCACTCTAAAATATCGCAAAGCCTATGGACGCCTTCCGTGAGTCTGTCACAGAGCTTCATTTTCTTAACCGCAATAGATATCCACTTATGAGTGTTGAAGTTGGTTTTCATAAAGACCATGTGGTATCTGAATATTATCTCATGTCAATTATTAGAAGATTTTAGTTTTAAACATATATTAAGGGGTTTTAGTATAAATGACCATTATTATAAGAAACTTGAGAGGGGGTTACAGAACCTTTAGTAAGCGCATCTAACTTGAATGTTAATAATTGTTATTTATATAAGCCAGGACAAACCTTCAATATTCCTCCAACAGTGTAACAGTGTACCAACTAATAGACCCATTGCACTTATATTTACTAAGATATAATTCACATAATATCTCCTTCCGAGATCGTTTCCTGTAAGGCGTCTTGGCAACATGAATGTGCCTTTCAAAACCCATAAGGTATATCGTAGTACCACAATGTTAGGATGCATTTAATACACTTGTTCAGTGTTTTCTGTATTACAGTAATTTATAATCGGAGGACAGGACAATTAAACCTACTTTCCCGGGTAAGCGCTTAATTATTCAAATCATCACGCTTTTGTAGGCAATTATTCTTATAATTATCCTTGAGCTAATATCTACTAAATTTTTCATAAATTAAATGGTTAATTGTGGGCAACCTATTAAAATAATCAATTAGTATGTAGAAATTAAATATTTACACAGCTAATAAATAATATAGCGTTAGTTTTCCAATAGATGCACCCAAATTTATATATACTGGGGGAAAGATTTTCCCTATATTATTATTATTGTCACTGCAAAACCCCGCGACGTCAGCTCTAGTCCCAAAATCTTAATTGGTAATAGGGATGATGTGGTATCTTAGTTTAAGGTTAATCAAAATGTCGGTATGACGAATCTTAATTTTATAAACTTGATGCAGCCATTTTTAAAGAAATAAGGGAAAAACAATGAAAAAATCCGATTCATCCCATTAAATTTAAAAGGGTGGTTTTGCATTAATTAAAACCATGTAACATTGATCGCCCTTTAATTCCGATGTACCCGATCGCTTATTAGATTCCTGCTAAATATACTGTTTAAATCACTGGTATCACTAAATTTTCACTCTCACAAAAAGAGAGACAAAAATGTAAGATATAATGCATAAGAAAAACAAAACTCCCAAAGTGTCTTAATATACTCAAAAACCATAACCCAGTCAATATTTTAGCGTAGATATTCTAAATAACGCAGATCGTTTTATAATTCAAGTAATTATAATACAAACTACACATTTTAACATTTTTTCCGAAAACAATAATTTCACTATAATAAAAAGCAGCACAAGCTGATGAACTACCGATAAATGACAGTGGGGGTCAATGTTCACAAATCCAAATGTGGTCAATTCGTTAGACTTTCCTTGACCTTTATATTTGGTAGATGTAGCAAACGGCCCTAAACGCAAAACCACATATTTTTTTCTTAGATATATACCCTGATTTTTACCTATTGAATGATGTCCATCAAATTTGTCTTCAGCCAGATTAAGAATAATGTAAATTCTTTCGAAATTTCTATTATTCTGGTGGAAATCGATTCCTTTCTACTAAAGCCTTACGGATACTCTACTTCTATCTTTTAGTACTTCATTTACAACATTTATCAGTCAGTTTTTACATAACGAGTTACATATCTATCAGTAGGTATTAGTGCAATGTGTTCTTATGCGATACTTTTAATAATATGGAACTTCCTCTCCTTACTTCTTTAATCAGTATATATCGTTAGTTCATTTATGAACATACGGCTCTCCCAATTTTTTTCAAATTGTATTGTCCTGGGCTGATCCCAATTAGGGAAAAAAATCGATCTATATAGACAACCTTTATCTTGGCATTCGGGGCATTTGAGGACTAGCATATACTCCTCTAGGAGCAACATAACCAGACCCTATCTCCTTGTTGAAACCTGTCCGAATTTGCTTTCAGATCGTAGCGTTTCTTCATTCGATAGTTGGTCGCTAACATCTGCGTATAGGCGAACTAGCATTCTTTGCCTAACTTGATAGATATAATCATTACCTTCGTTGGGTTGCTTTTCAGATGAGCCAAAAGTCAATTCACAAGGTAGTAATAGGTTTGTCCCAACTTGATGCAGTGTACCGTTACCGAATCATACGGTACACCGTTCAGGAACTACTCAAGGCGCATGCCTAAGATTTGTACGATTTGAATTTTAGAACTAATTGGTACGTTTTCGAAACTGAGATAATACGAAAATCTCTCTGCAATTATCAGACTGGTCAGACATAAGCCGATTTGCAGTGATCTACCGGTTATAAGTTTGGTTCTACCCTTGGTTGACACTGGCTGTACTTTGACATTTCTCTTTTCAACACTGAAGTAGAACCAAAACTCCTTCGCTAGAATGCAATTTGGTTCAACCAGATCAACATTTCTGCTTAAATGTATACGTAAACATGTAAAATAGTAAATACCTAACCTCAAATGTCATTTAAGAAAGTGACAAACAATCAAAAACAACTACTGCTTTGGGTTATTACCGTTGTTCAAGATATTTCAAACAACGACGTAACTAAGGGCTGATTTGTGACGTCATTGGTATTAACCAAAACCGCTAGATTGTGTTTGGTTCAAACAATTTCGGAACAATTATAACCGGTGGATCGCTGCAAATCGGCTATAATGTTAATAAGTGTAATTAATTTATTCACAAAGGTAGTGACTATAGCGGAGAAAAATAACAAATTACCAACGTTAGTTTTTTATTTCGGGCTAAATGCATTAATTGTTTGCTATAAAAATATAAAACAAAACATATTTTTACCCCCAATTGTACATTACTTCCGTTATAGACACACATACATCAATGATTTTCTTTGTTTTACTAAGACATTATTTGGTTCAATGGTTTTTTAATAAGAAATAATCATATTTCCATTACTTAACCTCTTAATCATAGAATGTTGTCGTTTACATGTAATTGGAGACAGGAACTGCAAGTCATAAGAGAACTATCAGTTCCTTTAAAAATCGTGAACTGAGAAAACCGTACGAGAACCGTTCATATACAGTAACATTTTGGTAGGTACAAAAAGCTGAATTATTCCGTGTACTGTTCAAGCTCTTGTTGGTACGCTTTTAAGATAATTGGCATGCGCTGAATCTTTCGTGTACGGTTTTGCATCAAGTTGGGACAAACCTATTGACTCTCTCCCGAACGAGTATATAACTGTCTCCGATTTTTGTATTTTCGCAGTAAGTTGAAGTTGGCATACTTGACGCAATGAATGTTTTTCATATCTGTTGTCGAAGGATGTAATTACCTTGTAAAAAAATTTAAGCTTAGAAGGTTTAATTGTGTGCTAAGAGAATGTAATTACCTTGTAAAAATTTTAGACTCAGAAGGTTTGCCTGTGTCCTAAGGGATTAATCTGCCCCTATAGTTAACCCTTTATTTAGAATTTTTAAAAATGATTTTTTACTTCTTCCACCATGAGAGGAAGAAGATATGTGCAAAATTTAACGTTCCTAGTTTCACTAAATTCACCTTTGCGTTGACTATGAGTAAATTTTATAATATTGCAAGGACCTTAACCTTAAAATTGAAATGAAAATATTACAAAACATTAATTATTCTATTTTATTTAATGTCTGGGTCTTGATCTATTTATTTTTTAACAATAAATTTGTAATAATAAATAATGCCGAAGTAGAAATTTCCAAGAGAGTTGTCAGTATAATATTTATTCTGTGGTAAGAAATAAGAAACGACGGAGAGGCAAAACTACTTTTTATGAAGAAAAGTTAAATTGTAAAATTATAAATATGTTTTACCTTTTGCTTTATGACCTGCTTTTTTAATGTTTATAGGTGAAGGTTATTTGAATATTTTACGAGATTTTGAAGCCAGGTATCTGCAAAATTTCCCATTGGCCAGTTATCGGGAATTATTTTATCCACAATGGCTACTTAGTGAACAACTATTTAGAAAAGGTTTTCGTTGACCAATAGATTGCAAATTCTGGAATATTTTGTATGGGTGCAATAAAAAATAAAGTTTAAGATAGAATGATAGTCATTTAACGACTAAAGAGGATTGTATACAACGAGTGAGAAATGCATTCATAAATTGAGAGCCTACATCAATAAGAACTGCTACTCAACGAGATGCGTAGAAGATGCGAAAAGTCCTTAGAAGTGCAAGGGCGTAGCTTTTAACATTTAGTAAAATAAGTTTGTTATTTTAAAAGAAAACAACATTTAATCATTTTAGAGATTTCATAATAATTGTTAGTTTGACTAATCCGAAATTAAATTATTCAATTAATTGTTTTCCGTAATGGCCACTGCTGCTTTGTTACTTTATTATACTCGCTATAATAGTAAAGGTTTTGAAATAATCTTCCTTGGAATAACTACTCCTATTACGTTTCATGTAAGCATAATTGGCAATTTTGAAAAACTGAGTGACATTTCGTAGGCGCCAGTTATTTTTCTAGCGGCCACAGCTAACTTGATAGTTAATAGTTTTTCCAGAAGTTCCAGTTGCATGGAATACAATTATAGAAAAAGCAAGTTGTTCTTTTTTATCGGATATCAGTATCTCTCGAAAATGTTTTTGTACGGTGTATGAAATTTTTTCATTATTTGTTGATTTAAAGGCTATAGCTCTGATGTTGCCATAGCTAGTAAAAATCTATCCTTTTATATTTTCAATGGCGGAATCATATCGTGTACGGTAGAGTGTAACAAAGAAAAGCAGTATTCTGCGTTTATTAAATATCTAGTAGATAGTCTTTTAGTCTTTCTGTAAGGTGCTTGAAGGTTTTTTTTATTGTTGCTTGGTCTAAAGGCTGTATGTCAGATGTTGTTATAGCTGGCAAAAATCTACCCGTTGCTATGTTCAATGGCGGAATCATATTATTTACCGTACAGTTTATCAATGAAAAGCAATATTTTATATTTATCTTTAATTAATTTTTAAAACATCAATACGAAATATCTGTCATCTTCTAGGTGTACTTTATCTAGCCACACTAATTTACAGCAATATGTTTGTTCTCTCTTTAGTGAGTTTTTCTCGACGACATTTTTCATTAAAAAGTGATTTATGAAGTAAAGTCTCCAGTTAAGTAAGCTATGTAATTTGATTCTACTTTGGGGTTTCAGTGCTTGCGATCTGTTTCTTCATATACCTTAGATGCATTTGCATCTGATTGACAATTTTTCTGCTTTAAAGAAAGTTGCACAGCCGTATCCTGCAAATGGAATGACACATTCGTTAGTTTTTAACTTAATTGGTATTTTCCCAACTATTGAGTTTGCTATATGCTACTTAGCTCAACCTCAACCACGTTTTTTTATTTAAAGATCCTGACAGTCCTTAAAAAATCGTTCATTTGAGTTTACGCTACAAAATTTGGCATGTAGTGTTTGTTTCCCTGTGTGTTCCTTTTTTTAAGGCTCCGGAATATTGATTTCGTTGAAGTCTTCTCTTGTGTTTTTATTTTCCTACACAGGTTACAATGCTTTCCTAATTGTTGTCCGGCGCAAGAGTTTTTATTTCTTCTTTTATTCTTCAGCTGTTATTTCTGTTCGGTTTTATATATCCAGAGTAACTTCCTTCTATTTAATATAATTCATATTGTCCAAATAATTGTATTTTCTGCTTTCTACTTCTGTATAGAAGTATATCTATAGTATATAGACATCACATAGAATAATACTCTCTTCGAGGTGTCATTCCTTTGTACGCAAGACAATATATATTATATATAATATATATTGTTTCTGGTCGGGAACCTTCATCAGTTCCGCTTCCCACAATTGAATGTCCTCTCGAACACTTCTTTATGCATTTGATGCATTTCCTTAAATTTGAAGACGCGAGATGTAAGACCGACATCTAGGATTTTCAAGAGAATCAGTACACAGAGGTTCAGAATCTAGAGCCGTTCCGTGTAATTACGGTTCTCCCTTAACTCCTAGGACAGAATGTCACGATAAAATTTTTAGGTTACTTCACCTGTCAGAGATATTGAATACCCTCTTCGAGGTGTCATTCCTTTGTACGCAAGACAATATATATTATATATAAATATAATATATATTGTTTCTGGTCGGGAACCTTCATCAGTAGCGCTTCCCACAATTGAATGTCCTCTCTCATGAACATATTTATTTTCTTATGAAGTACATTATAGAATTACATATTTCAAAAATATTAAAATTCACAATCTTTACTTCCTTTGTAAGTGTTTTTTAATTTATTATTCAATGGCTTTGTTTGCTTGAAGTGTGGGAGCCGTTCCCTGGCTTCTCTTCCTCTAGCAGAATTGTCCTTGGCCGTTTGCATTTAAAAATCAACTGGATTATAGTCCTCTAGCATTCCAAGCTACAATCCTTAAATTGCGCGTATTATTCATTAAAATGGTACATTTGTGACATTAAATACATCATGTTTTTCATCATTTCTTGCATTTTTTGAAGTGCCTGTTGGGGGTTGACTTGACTGGTAGGTGTTTTTAGTTGCGGGGTTGTGTCGTTGGTGTTTGTTGTTGCTTGTGCGAATGATTTCGCCTCTACAGTTCGCCCCTGCCCTTGTTGAAATGATCGACCTGGTTTCTGTTTTGGATAACCTATGCACCCTTTATAATTAGCTGGATGGTCCAATCCGCAGTTAGCCCATGTAGCTGGCGTGTTCCTTTGCTTCTTACACTCTTTTGTGAAATGATATTGGGCACATTTAACTCACCTGGGTAACAGATTGCAATTTTTCTGGGTGTGTCCAAAGCCTTGACATCTGTGACACTGCGCTTGTCCTGTAGAGACTCTTTGGCTTTCTACTCGCACTCGCATAAAGTTGAGGTGAGTTAATTTGTAAATATCACGACTTTTTTCTTCCCTTTTTAGTTGAACCAGTGCCATGGGCAGTGGATACTTGCCGTCTTTGTCTTTTTTGAACATTCTGTAGACATTGACTATGGTGTAACCAATAGATGTGAGTTCCGTCTTTATTTCTTCCTCAGTTGTTGTTGTAGGCACTCCTCTTATGACGACTCTTAAAGTCTTCTCAGTAGTCAAACGTGTAATACTCTTGACCAGTGGAATGTAGCAGAGCTGTCATATTCCGGTGATCATTTAGTGTTAACGGAAATATCTGAATTCCATTGTTCTTAACTACTGCTTGCCTGAATTTTATTCCTTCCTTATTGAATCTCTCTCTATATTCATTCCATAGCACCTTATTCGTAACTGTCACTGGCGGAACCTTTTGTGAAATGGTGTACGGTTTTGATTGTTCTCGTTGGCGGTCATCTTGAGAGGATTGCTGTAAATCTCTATCCTTGCCTTTAGATGTTGATGTTTTTTTCTGATAAAAACTTTTCGCTGTTGTCTTTTACTTTGTAACGAAATTTCAGCTGGTCTGGAATCTGAGGTTTCTTCAGCGGCGGAAAATCGCTGTTTAGACTATTATAATCTTCCATATCATCATCCACGTCAAGGGTGTCAAATCTATTATTGGTTTCTATGGTTTCAATGTTTTGCTGTACATTTTCTGGTTTTAATTTTACTCTCCGTTTTCTTGCCGGCTGACTTATCTGTTCTTCTTCACTAGTGGCTGGCAATACTGTGATTTGGTTGAGTTTCTCACCTAACGCATAAGGAAAGTCCTATCTTGTGTGAGGATATGTTGAATGAAATCCTCTTGGCTGCAGGGTGCTGCCATGTTCTCCGTTGTTTGTCACAGGTTTAATCCACACGGGGTGGATCTCACCTTAAAAGATACTACACAGTTGTAACACCTTGGTGTTTTACGCTTTGCTGCACAACTTTATTATCTTTATAAATATAACACTGTTCACGCGCGAATTACCTTGAAAATCTCAAAAAGTATTTGCTATCGAATTCAAAGGTTCAATCTGACAAAGTCACTTTGACAGAATTGAATGAATCGAATCAATGTCCTCTCGAACACTTCTTTATGCATTTGATGCATTTCATTAAATTTGAAGACGCGAGATGTAAGACCGACATCTAGGATTTTCAAGAGAATCAGTACACAGAGGTTCCGAATCTGGAGCCGTTCCGTGTAATTACTGTTCTCCCTAGATGTCGGTCTTACATCTCGCGTCTTCAAATCACATAGAATAACACCGTTTTCTCTCGTCTTTCAGGTTTCAGCTACTCGAAATATTCCTTAGTTTACTCCGGTGATTCCTAGCTCCTTGGCCGCAGGAGTCTAAAGTCCGTAGTTAATGTACTGAAGCGTATGAAAATTGATTGAACATTATCTTCACTTATAGGACGATTGTACGAGTAGTATGTTCTTATATTTGTCTTAGATATAATCTTTATTTTTATTCTAACCCAACACATTAGCGTAGTCTTTAGTTTTGCTTTTCCAAAAACTCTTATTTAACACAAGGTAAGGAACGTTGACATAATAATCGCATAAGTCTCAATATCTGAGGCCAAATGTTTTTTTTTAATTCTTAAATACATATTTTGTACATCTTGCCTTACGAAACAATGCATACGTAATCTATTTAAATAATTAAATTGTTTTTTATAAATAAGAATATTCTGAAAAGAGTTTAGAGCAAGCCTAGCATTTTAATAATTAAAACTGTACTGGGCGTATCGGTATAAATTGATAAGACTATAAATTAAGGGGGCAGTGAAGCATATTGATTTACTGCCTTTTACAAAAATCACAGTTTAGTTCCACTGACAATTAGTAGTGTTCAAGATGAACGAAGAATCAGCTGAGAAAATTGAATTATGCCAATATTCATTGCTTGTACTACGTTATGTTCAGGTTATACCTAAGAACATTTTAAACGATAATTTTGGAAAGTTGTATTACATAAAATATACTTTGTTGTTTTCCAGTCCAGTAATAATTATTTTCGGAATGTTGTCGCATTTTTTTCTTAAACTAAAGGGTAAGTAAATTTGCTTATCTAGGCCACAATTATGGGTGTATTTTATTTTTATTTACATTTATTAATATATAAAACAAAATCATTTTTGTGTTGAAATAAATAACTAATATTAAATAAATTATCTGTATACAACTGTTCTTTAACAAACCACTAAGATGTGTTTTATTAAAAACTTATTTGATTTTCTAAATAAAGTCCAGAAACTAGCTTTTTATTGTTTATTTCAACAAAGGACAATAAACACGAACCTCCTAGTCTGTAGAAATATTTTATAGGTAGGAAGAATTCCTGGAAAACCTCCCACGGCCATGAAAACGCTGGACTGGGTATATATTTAGTAATTGTTAACCCTCTATAATCAGATAATGTAAGCATAATTGCTATGATTCGTACTTACTGCATCTCTTTAAAGCCCACGCCAAATGGCGACATATCTTCATAGCATATGTGAACTATAAAAAGGCCTTTCAGGTACTGGAACTCTATAAAGAAAATAACTGTATTTTTAACTTTTTAGAATGTGCCTTGTCCACCTGGCAAACCAAAATATTTCTGAATGAAGCCGACTGTTCGATACAAACAGACCCCATCTCAATCAAAAGGGGTATATTCCCGGCAGACTCTCTTTGCCCGATGTGGTTCTGCCTTGCCATGAACCCTCTCTCACACAAACCGAACTCGACTAACTTTGGGTTTAGCATCAAACACAACAGCCAACAAGCATTAAAGATAAACATTTGTTATACATAGACGACTTAACGTTGATGGCAGTTACAAAACAACAGCTGTTTGATATGCTTAAAATACTAGAAGGGTTTTCTAATGACATCCATATGCAATTTGGACTAGACAAATGCCGAATTATTAATATAATTAAAATTAAAATACACCAGGGGCCCTACGAAATGGGTGATGGCACCTTAATTGAATCCATGGCTGAAGGTCATACTTATAAATAAATATCTTGAAAGAAAACAGACTCAACGTATCTATAGAAGGGTAAGACGACTGTTGAGAACCAAACTTAACAGTAAAAGTCTGTTTCAGGCTATTAACAAGCGTGTTCAGTGCTCAGTTACTCTTTAGATATAGTAGCAATTACAACGAAAAGTACGTGTTTCACTAACAACACCTCAAAATCACCACCCAAAGAGCTCTGTCGAACGTACAACTTTGACACGATATGAAGGAGGAAGAGGATTAGCCGATATAAGCAAACTAATAGATCAACAAATTTCTAATATGCGTTGTCATTTCCAGAAACTCGCAGAATTCTCTGTCGATAAGAATACCATACTATATATACAAAAAACAATAACAATAGACTAGATATAGTTTTAGTGGATAAAATCTCTAGAAAAACAACCCTAATTGACATAGAAATCCCTATTAACATTAATATAAATATAAAGGAGGTTGAAAAAATAATCAAATACAGTGATTTGGAATTTCAGATAAAGAGACAGTTGGGCATGAACAACACGCGAACCAATTGTTATGTCAACAATAGAAGTAGTACCAAAACATATTTTAAACAATTTAAAATACCTCGGTCTGGACGAACATCTTTACAAACAAATCCAAAAAGCCGTCTTGGTAGCAACATCCCGGACGGTAATGAAATTTATGAGAAACTGCAGCCACGAGACCAACAACAGGACTAATAACGTCGCAAGGGCTCCCACAGAGCTAAACTCTTTTCATATGTAGTATTTTAGGATATATGGGGTTTAGTGAATTTTCCCCTAAAAGAAGTGTGCATGCATTCATTGTATAGTCCGGGGAATTTACCAAAACCTTAATTCATTGACTTATAGATATGAACAAACTTGATGTTATTTAATTTTCTTTCCTTTTAGCAAAGTCATACTACAATATTGATTTGGATGCACTATATATATGTCACTGGACTGGGATCCTATATTTCAATTACAGTTATTTCAAACGAGTTAGATTGACAACGATATTATATAGAAAGCTATCGGACTTTAAGACTTTTGGAATGCCTACAAATTTTGTTGAATTCAATAAAAGATTGAATAAGTTTTCTAAGATTCATCACATATACATTTTCATTATAATATTGTGCTTCATACTTATGCCATTAACAGAAAGCAGTAAATGTGAAGCAGGAAGAGTAGCAAATCTTCAAGCACTATGTGGCATTGCCGAACCACTTTGGTTTCCACTTGAAATAAACTTTTTTCCTGTAAAACAGATCTACATAGGATATGAAATGTTCTGTAATTTTGTTATAATTACTTCGGCCTCGGCTATATCATATTCGATAGCCGAATCAGCCGAGCATGTAATCCTGAGGCTGAAACACCTCAAGATACTCCTAACTGAATCTTTACTGGAAAAAAATGAAGTAACAAGATTGCGTAAATTTGGGAAAGCCATTCAGTACCATAATGCTATAATGGAGTAAGTATTTTTCATTTTAAGTGTACGATCTACATTTGCTAGTTTAGAGTTTTTGGTAATTTTCTACACTTTTTGGGCATAACACCACATATGGGGAAAAGTTTTGTTATTAAAAAAAAATCAAAATGGTTCAGGGTCTAAATCAGACCCCATTCTCAGTGGTAATTAAGAATAAATACATTAAAAAAAAAACAAAAACCGACTTCAAAAGAAAATTAACTAAAAAGCATAAAATAATAATTTGCTACAATTAAATACTTTTGATGAAGTCGGTGCCAAGCGAAAGTGAAAATATTTTGTGAGGTACACTGATGAGTTGGACTTCGCAACTTCGCTGTTCAAATTGGCACCGACTTCATAAAAAGTATTTAATTGTAGCAAAATATAATTTCATGCTTTTTAGTTAATTTACTTTTGAAGTCGGTTTTTGTTTTTTTTTTAATGTATTTATTTTACAATTTTCAGTGATGCAATGTCTTAATTTTATGCAGTTTTCAAATCTAATTAACTCCTTCCATATCGCCTAACTTAAGGTGTTTTACTGTCATGTATTAGCTTGACCAATAGAATACCTTGTTTTGTAAATATGTATATGTATTAAGAAATTTTTTTTATACGACTCTAACTTAGGTGGATCCTCTATCTTGTAGACGATTAGAGTATCATCATTCTTTATGTTTGTTAATTATACTGACATTCATTTAATAGTAGGACCTTGTTTTTAGTTATAATTTACTTTGGCTGATAATAATTTGAGTTTTTATTTAAAATAAAATTATTTAACTTAAACAAAATTCATATTCTTTATTAAACCTATTACACAATTTGCAAAAGTGACATGAAGATCAATTATATAGTTTTTATTGATATGGCATAATTAGATGTTTCTTTAATATAATTCTTGTTACCCCTGTTTGATAAGATTTATATATATTATGAAAAATTATGGCATTTTTCTTTTAAACAAAAGTCATATTTGCTGACAAATTTCATATAAAGTTATAAAAGTAACATATAATGATTACAGTATATTTTCTTGACCATGCAGTTTTTTTATGAAGAACATTTTTTCATACTTTTCTTACGAAGTTTTCCATTTGAATTCAACTTACGAAGATATAGAAATCAACTGAGGACCTCTACCTTGAAGTTGACTAACTGACATTTATTTGGATTTATTTCCAGTCAACTTTCAATTTACTACAATTTTTAATAATACGTGACATTTGGATGCAGTTTTCGATTCTAATAAACGTGGCTTGATTACAAGTTGAGATGTAATAAAAAAATAAAGGTCACCTTTAAACAAAATTGATTTATTTTTTGAAATCTAGTATATAGTTGGGAAAAGTGAAAGAAATATTTATTATACAATTTTTAGTGCAATAGCGTAGGTAGATGCATTTTGAAATTATAAGTACCTGCGTGACCAAGCTTCACTCGTAAATTCAAGGTTCATCATCAATCTAATATAATCTTATTTTCTTAAAATTTTTTAATACATGGTGTTACTACAATTCTATTCCCCCCTATATTTCCACCACCCTATATATGCAACTGCTTCACCCTGCATAACTACTATTCTACTCAATTCCATATTCTAATCATCCCGTATATGCCACTCTACACATTCTAATGCTTCTAAAATCTTTTAACCACCCTATGTAACTATAATTCTACTTCGCCCTATATTGTATAATTATAATTTCTGTCCACCGTATATATAAAACTTTTTATAGGCCCTCAAATATAATATTTTTGTGCTAACACATTTTAAGTCACACTGTATAACTATAATTTCACACCGCAATATGTTTTAACTACCCTGTATATGCATTTGCTTATGACCACCTATTGCCATATTTGTTTGAATCACCATGCGCAATTATAATTCCAGTACATCCTATATTGCAACCGTCCTGTAAATGTAATTGCTAATGAGTTATCCTAGAGCTGTAACATTCTATTAATATTTTTTTAACCATCCTCCATAACATTATTTGTACTCCGCCCTGTATGTCAGCTATCATTAATTTTCAACTGCTATTAGCTACCTTATATATTTTTTTCTTGATTTTTTCTAACCATCTTGTATACTATAACTACATTCGATGCTATATTTTAACCATCCTGCATAGCAAATCTTACGGATCACCTAACATATTAATAACTACCCTATATAATTATAAATTTACACCACAAATTTATATTTACATGCGTGAAATTAATATTCAAACTTTTAAGATTTTACTCATCCAAAAATCGTCTGCCTTGGCAATTGTAACATTTTGAAAACTTGAAATCTCCAGGTGTGAAAATATAATGCTAGGAAAATATGATTGAGTTACATGTTAGGAACATACAAATACAATTTGTATTGAAAAAATGATTACAAGAGCAGTTTCACTCTCAAATCACCTTGTATTGAAAGAATTTTTACAGGACGAATCTCACTCTTACGTGGGTTACACAATCACCCTGTATTGAACGCATTTAAATTACAAAGCAGCTATCTTGATTGTCGCAAACTGTCAATAATTTTTTAAATTATTTAATTTCTCTGCAACACGAATTTTTCCAAATATTAGATCCCCACCAATCGATTTCTATCCATTGAAACTTCTAAATGGGAAAATTTCATGGAAATCGTTATAGCCGTTTTTCCAGAACTCAATTACAAATATACCTACTTATATGTATATAAACAAACCATGTTCGTATTATAGTATTAAATTACTTGATAACAATTTTACATCTTAACAGAAATAAAGATAGTTTAATTTGTAATCAAAAGTCCTCTTTGAAGACAAACCTTGTCTACGGTTAATAAAAATTGACACGGAATAATTACTGTTTATGTTTTAGACCATGTAAAAAATCTGTTTGTGAAGAATAACTTTTTTCTCTTAAAATTATGAATAAAAAGAAATCGTTTGATTTATGAATACACACTGTATATAAATATTAACTGACACTTATTTTGATTAATTCATCTTATTTACAATTTACCCCAAGTTTTTAATATTGAAAAAAAAAACGGTAATTGAATTTAAATAAAAATATATACCGCCTAAACGCTTCATTTTTTACTTGTGACGTAACGAACGTGGCCTTGTATTTGAATATCTATTTCATGGTATTGTTCTGTGACGGCTGTATCTTTACTTTGACTTAATATATCTGTCATACTTATAACAGTATTTAACAGTTTATTTAAAGGTATAACGGTTTATAAATGTTTAGTGCCGCTTTGTACAAAACATTCTGCAAAAACTTCAAAAAAAAATTGTAAATATTGATCACTCGAAGACGACAGAACCAGTGAGTAAATACCTCAATGAACAGAACCTATACATGACCACAGAACCACACACAGAACTTACTTAGGTCATTTGTCTATGTACAGGTTATGCAAATTATGTTGTAAACAGTAAAATGAAAAACTTGAAAGAGGAACTCTGCATATATTGGATGCAGTTGGTACAGTAATACTTGCAGCTTTGTCATTGTAGAGAGATTAAAGATATAAGTGTAATCGTGTTTTTAAACTCAAAAGCAATATTAACTATTATGTATAGTATTCCGTTCATAATTACAACAAAAGTTTTCGGAGCACAGCATCCATAATCTGGAACTCATGATCGAAACGAAGCGGATCGTAATAGGTTTGTTCGTACAGACTAGTTTCCAATAATTCTAATATTTGGAAAAATTCTCCGCCAATTGTTGGCACAGCCAAAAGTGGAGATCGCTGTTTCGCTGAAAAGTTTTTGTATCGTTGGCAACTAGCCCCTTCAAACAAATCATATGTCATTATTCATTATAACGCATAGAGCGATTCGGCTGCAGAGGCAATGTTAGCCATTCCTACGTACTGTGATAGGCAATTATAAATGACAGTTTCGATCAATTTAAAATATATTTATCTGCAATTTGACCTTTAAATTGTTAAAAGAAACAGATATATTTAAAACATAATATTTTGACTCCAAGAAATTTTGCAAGATAAAGTAACATCTAAAACATTTTCATTTAAATGTCCACTATCGTGATTAAACCAACTGAACAGTTAACGTTCGATATCCACCAGAATACATAAATAAGTGTAGGAATTTATAAAAACAGCTATGCTTAATAAACTTATGCAAATATAATTTGAATAGGAGCTCACAATATATTGGTTGTACTTAGTTTATTATTTTATTTCTTGCACACAGGAAATAACATAATAAGATGGCATTATTATTGTACATCCTCTATATGTAGAGTCTGTATGTGAACATGTGTAAATATAGTGGCATAAATGTTTCACCTTGTAAACCTTCGTAAACGAATACCCTATATATGAACATTCTGTTTTCATGCACCTTACTCTTACATACACCCAGCATAGTAGCATTCTGTATACTAATAATCACTACACTGGTGCATATAGGTCTCACAATATACACCCACGCTGTAAACAAATACCTTCTAATTTTAATCTCTATTTACGAACACCTGCAAATATACTTTTTCTGTCTTTACAAGCTGTAGACTTGTAATCTGTTTCCTAACACTGCATATACAGGTTAACCACCGAAACATAATCGACGAAGGAAGGGCGCTGTTATTGCCGGCAAATATCGTATGGTGTGATCCGACTACCTGATTTGGGATTTATTCTGCGACCTTCAAAATTTTGCTAAGAGCAAATAACAAAAATTTGCCAATAAATTATACATACAAACATACCGACTCGACGTATCCTGTATTCTTACACCCTATATACTCCGACATATATTTCACCCTGTATAGTTACACAGTATATACAGATATATACTAATATACTTACGACTTATTGGGTGTGGGGGATTTGTCATACGTTAACCTTGTATAAGTTACCTAGTATATGAATATCCGATATAGTAGCATCCTGAATACTGTTACGAAAACTGCATTCGTTTTACGAACATCCTCTGTAGGTACCACTTGTATACTAACATCTTTTAAACTGGCATTAAATGTACTGCTGAATATACTGCACCAGGTATACGTCTTTACTGTATACTTATTCTGTTGTCTAACTTTGTACTGGTCTCTCGCCTAAACACTGTTGACAAAGCACATTGCCATCAAAGGCGGGTCGGTCCAGTTTTGCTTGCGACTTTTAAAAATATTCCCACGATGAAATAAGCGCACTTGTCATAAAAATGTGCAATAATAATAAATAAATAATATATAATAATATAATAAAGTGAATAATTGTATTATTAACTTTTTAGAATATGCCATGTCCACTTGGCAAACCAAAATCTCACTGAATGAAGCCAACTGTTCGATACAAACTGACCCCATTCCAATCAAAAGGGGTATATTCCAGGGAGACTCTCTTAGCCCGCTGCGATTCTGCCTTGCCATGAACTCTCTCTCAAACAAACTGAACTTGACTAATTTTGGGTTCAGTCTCAAACACAACAACGTACAAGCATTAAAGATAAACCATTTGTTATACATGGACGACTTTGTTATTCATGGAAGACATATAAATGGCGTCAACCAAGATTATGTCGACAGTGCAGCGTCGAACTACTGGTTGATCTCTGGTCATATGTTTCCTGAAACGGAAGGCTTTATATTGGCAAACCAAGATCAAGTAATTCCAACTAAGAACTACTTAAAGTACATCGTTAAAGACCCTTCTATTAACAACGACAGATGCAGGTATGGTTGCCAATCATCTGAATCTATCCAGCATATCACAGGAGGTTGTCAAGGGTTCGCTGCAACTGAATACAAAGAACGACACGATGCTGTGGCAAAAATACTTCACCAGGAACTAGTACTGAAACTTGAATTATCACAGTCGGTAAGATTACCATACTATAAATACAAACCAGAATCTGTTTTAGAAAATAACAACTACAAGCTGTACTGGGACCGCACGAGACTGACTGATCGGACTGTTGCTCACAATAGACCAGATATAGTTTTGGTAGATAAAGTCGCTCGGAAAACAACTTTAATTGACATAGCAATTCCTAACAACAATAATATAAATATCAAGCAAGCTGAGAAAATAACCAAATATAGAGATTTGGAATTTCAAATAAAGACTCAGTGGGACATGAACAACACACGAACTGTACCAATTGTTATGTCAACGACAGGAATAGTCCCAAAACATCTATTAAACAATTTAAAACAACCTAGGCCTGGACGAACATCTTTACAAACAAATGCAAAAAGCCGTCCAACCACGGGCCTGAAAACCTGGCAAGGGCTCCCACAGAGCTAAACCCTTTTGATATCTAGGATATCTGGGGTTTAGTGAATTTTCCCTTAAAGGCACTCTTAGCGTGCCTTAGAGGGAGTGTGATGCGATACACTGTATGGTCAAGTCGAAAATATAATAAATCATGTATCCTTACACTATATAAACTGTTACATATGTTTGATCCTGCATACGGCTTAAGTGCTTTACTATAAAGACTTACACCATTTTGTATATGTAAACTTCCACACTGCTACTGAAGCTTCACCCTATATTCGAATATTCTTGATATACACAGCCTACATACTATACCAACACCCTGTATACTTTTCCATATAATTCACCCTGCTTAGGTACGGACATCCTTTTTATGTATACCCTGTGCACTTAACGCCCTGTGTCACTGACACATTGTATACTTACACTATGTTTACTAAAACCTTCTAGATTCTGTTTACCACCACACTTTACATTGGTGTTGGTTTGAAGTGTCTTAAAAATTAAGAACACAATCAATTCTTCATTGTCACAATGATTACACTTGATATGAAAGTTCCTTTTCTTTCAAACGTGACATATTGCATTGGACGGTAGGTATATTTCCAATTTTACATAAATGCTAATGCAAGTATATAATATTTGGTGCATGTCAAAAGAGTATGTGTTATTTGTGCCCAATCGCCAGTTTCCATCATTATAGCGAACTAAAAATTAAATATATTATGAAGTTAATGCAGTACAGGGTCACACAGTCCTCCATCCTATTGACTTTGGGTAAGGGATTGGGCTAGTATTTACCAACCTGAATAATCCATTGAAATTTTGCCGAAATCTGCAAAATGAGGTGGCAGCAAACTAACACAGAACATTTATGTTTTTGACCGTGCTGATTACGAATCTGCAATTAGTTTTTGCCGCAAACGTGCAATAAGGGATAAATCTCCATAAAACTCCCCAATAAAAGGGTTCTCTGCATTTTACTCAAAAACTACAATAAAATTTAAAAAAAATAACTGCGTCATCGTATTCCTCGTAACATTTTAGATCGAAATCATATAGTAACTTTCACATAATGATTAAGTATTTCTGTAATTATTAATATTTTACTTTATTTTAGGATATTGAGAATGTACGTAATGTACGCGTATACACTCCAATATATCAATGGAATGTTACGGATATACAGAAGGTTCTCTCTAATTCTGTTATATTAAACGCATTGGTAATTTTTTAGAATGAATTTATATACAATTGAACAATTTACGACATGTTTATTAATCAGGTGATACGTGTATCACGAACAATTTCAGATAATTTATATTATAGGAAACAAAAATATACAAAACAACACAGAATATAAAAAGTCATACCTTCCAAACAAAATGAAATAAAATTGTGAAATTTTAATCAGCAATAACTAAGACATAAGCCTTTATACTAGACTCAGATATAGCTTGCTAACTTTTCACAAGAACCTATAAAACCCATAGATTTTTTTTACAAAATAGATATACTTTTCTTGGCGACCGTATCCGTTAGCTGCGGCCACTGCTAGGGATGCTCGATATGTATCGATATATCATAATATATCGATATATGCTGTCGATATATCGAATCAATCCGATATTATCGAATCAAATGATATCGATATATAATATCGATATATTTTATCCGATATATGAATATCGTAGAAAATTAAAAGCATTTCACAATGACAATTTTCAATTATTCTCTATTTAGTACTTCATATAGACCGTTACAAACTTTGTAACGCGCGTGCGAGTTCGCTATGTTGACAAGGCGGTAATTCGAATGTTTCGGACTTTTTTTCAAATTTGAATACTGAACAGACTTCATTGCCCTTATTAACTATGAAATTGAGTGAAATATTAATTGATAGTGCTTCATTAGTGCATTCTACAGTAGACACATACTTGTATTCAATTAGGACGATGGTTAAAGTGCTATCGTCATTCACAAGGTGGAAATAAGGCAGAATTAGTTGACAGGTTAAAAAACATATTAGGTTTAAAATAATCTTTCAAAATAAATCAATATATTGATAATTACAAAAAATACAAATTATTTGTAGCTAACCTTTAAAAAAAGTCAATTTCAAAATTTGGAAAATTTTTATTTACATGCCAATGATGAGAAAACCGTCCGAAAAAAATGACAGACGTTGACGTACGCGCACAAATAATTTTCGAATATGAAAAGGCCTCTTGTATGAGGGCAGCACTTGTAGTACATACCCAGAGTGCGTATAAGAAGAATATTGCCAAGGTACAGGCTAAATGCTGATTGGTTCTGCCATTTTTTGCAGTAATGTCCGGTTTACTACAGCAACGGGAGAATAGATGTTTAGTATTTGTGTTGCTGTGTGCTGTGTTGCCAGATCTGATGATTTAAAGACAATCTCACGATATTTGTATAATTTTATCATTTTGGTATTCTTAGTTATATTTTATTAAATTTAAGCCTTAAAAATAAAAACCACCTTAAGTATAAAATTTTGACAACAGTATTCAATAGTTATCAGAAGATTGCAACATCAACCCGCTTTTAGTAGACAAATTGGATATTACAAAGTATTGAGAGTTGCTGTTTGCGTACTTAGATAGTCGTGGAATCTAAAAATAAAACTCACTGCCCCCATAAAGGTATTCAGAAAATTTTTAATAACTCTATTATCAATATTTTATTTTTAAGATTAAATTGGTAAGTTCACGAACTTGTTTATTAGCTATCATTTTACTTTGTAGGTAATTAGTTTTAATATCAATTTTTTATATCAATGGCTGATCTCTTGAATGATATTTTTCGATATATGGAATGCGTAAAAGTTATTGATTTTTTATGAATTTTCTCTTCAAGCAATCTGGCAACCCTGCATGATTTTTAAAAATTAGTGGGATATATAAATAAAGTTGATTCATTTCTTAAACCCGCTGTTCCTTATTTACACATGATAAACTGCAACTCTTCCTTTTCTTTATTACATACTAGTTAAATACAAATTACATACGAAAATATCGATACAACATTCCGATATATTATATCGAAAAAAATATCGATATTTTTGGCTCATGAACATCCCTAGCCACTGCTTCAAATTGTCGTTCGTATATAGGTAAGGTGATCAATGTTTTAATGATGAAAACGACGACGAAAACATTTAAGAAATAATGCTACGTAAATAAATGGAAAAAAAATCCACAAATATCCTTCATATCTTATTAATTATTTAATTAACAAATGTTTTTCCATTGAATGAATATTTTTGTCAATTTATCATTTTCTAACATTGAATTTTACGGTAAATGCCGCAGCTGGAGTTTTCTTCTTTTCAACCGGCAGTCATCTACTCCTGGATATAGGTTTCTCCTATCCCGTTTCATGTCTCTCTGTTTTTTTATGTACGAGTGTTCAACCACCAGCTACCTACTACTACGCTACTGTCGTCGACCCAACGATTTGATGGACGTTCTACATTTAGTTTAGTTTGTCACTGTCACTGTTATTCTGTGTATTCGCCTGTCACATGCCCAGCCCATTACTATTTCATCTTACACACGCTTGAATAATATCAGTGATTCTTGTTTGTTTCCTGATGTTTTCATTTCTATTTTATAACTTTGTGACGCGCCTAGTACGCATTGTTCCATCTCTAACAAGTTCGATTTCCCTAATTTCCAAATATTTCCCCTCGTTTCAGGAACCCTGTATTTTATGAAGTATATACAAATATTTTGAAATATAAATACTTAAAATTGTCATTGAATTGATTCGGTCATTTGGATTTAATTTCAGTAACAAAAGTAATAAATGCTGTAATAAAAAAAGAGGAGTGTGCTATTTTTCAGAAATATCCTGAAAACAATTTATAAAGTCGTAGCTCTCGGAACACTACCACCAATATTTGTAATTGTAAATTAGAGAATTAGTGGGGAATATTTGGTTTAAAACGGGTGATATAAATTTCTGCTCGACAAGTGATGGAAACAAACACACACACACACACACACACACACACACACACACACACACACACACACACACACACACACACACACACACACACACACACACACACACACCCAAGTTTAAACCGCAGAACAAAAAACAACCTTCAAACCAGTCGACTGACTGGCAAGTGGTAAAGAGGAAAAAGGCCCCGAGGACCAATAAGCAAAAACCAGCCCAACATTGTACGCTGCTTATAAAGAAAGGCGAGAAGAGCTCCCATGCAGATATCTTGCGAGGTATCAAGAATGATCCCACCTTGCAGGATATAGGCAAAAAAGTCAATAAGATCCGACGAACAGCTAAGGGAGATCTACTTTTGTTATTCGCCAAGGCAGACGCTCAGGAGATGGAGCGCTATTGTAACGCCATCAAGAATAAGCTCCCAAGCGGGGCCACTGTACAATCTCGAATACCCCAAATCGAGATTGAAATTAAAGACCTGGACGAGATCAGTACCAAGGAAGAGGTAGTAAACCTGCTCAAAGATAATATCGACGGCCTGGCAGAGATCACTGAGGAGGCAGTGAAATCACTTCGACGGGCATATAGATCAACACAAACGGCAGTTGTTTGTCTCCCAGAGGTCCAGGCCAAGAAAGCCATCGCACTTGGAAAGCTGAAACTTGCGTGGGGCACAGTACGTGTTCGCGAGAGGATCAGCCTTCGACGGTGCTTCAAATGCTGGCACTTTGGGCACAACGCCCAGGCGTGCAGAGGCAAGACTGACCGAAGCAGTTGTTGTCACAGATGCGGAGGCGCTGGTCACAATGCCTCGGCTTGTCAACAACCTGCCAAGTGCTTACTCTGCAAAGAGAAAGATAGTAGGTCAGACTGCCGGCACGTTGCGGGTAGTTGGAAATGTCCGATCTACCAACAGGCGATGAGAGCAGCACAAGCCCGTAAATGAAAGTACTGCAACTCAACCTCAACCATTGCGAAGCAGCCCAAGACCTACTGGTACAGCGGGTGCGGGAATTGGATTGCGACGTAGCCATAATCTGCGAGCAGTACAAAAACTTCGACACCCTGTCCTGGGTAAATGACACAACGGACAGAGCAGCGATATGGGCTTGCGGTAAACTTCCGTTCCAACAACTCCCAAATACCCCCGAACCATGGCTTGTGAGAGCCAAAGTGGGAGGGGTCCACTTCTATAGCTGCTATGCACCTCCTAGTGCACAGCTCGAGGAGTTCGAGTTATTCTTGGACACCTTGGCGGAGGATGTACGGAAGCGTGAATCGGTCGCCATCGCAGGAGATTTCAACGCCTGGGCAATTGACTGGGGATGTCGGGAAACGAGCGCGAGAGGACGAGCTCTCCTTGAGACCATGTCTTCGCTCAACTTGGTACTCCTCAACACAGGAGCCGTAAGCACATATCGCAAAGGCACAGCGAGCTCCATTATCGACGTAACATTCGTTAGCAGCAACCTAATTAAAGGGGGCTGTGAGTGGCGGGTCGATGAGGAGTTTACTAATAGCGACCACCAAGCTATTATTTGGGAAATCAACACCACTCCCAAACGAAGATTGTGTGTCAGTCGTGCGAGGTCACAGCCAGTCGGCTGGAACAAAAATGCTTTCGATGCTGATTCATTCGCCTTGGTTATGGAGCAGGAACCATTGTCAATAGCAACAAGCGCAGAAGCCACTGCCAAAGAGGTAATGACAAGCGTTGTCAAGTCCTGCGATGCTTCCATGCCAAGGAGACGGCAGAACAACAGCCGCCCACCAGTTTACTGGTGGAACGACACGATCTCACAACACCGACGAGAGTGTCTCAAAGCACGAAGGCTGCATCAACGAGCACGGAGACGCGACAGGGTAACAACAGAAGAACTAAGGCTCGACTATGAGATCAAAAGACAACAACTACGAAGAGCCATTCTCTCAAGCAAGAGATCCTACTGGAAGGAGTTGTGTGACGAAGTTAATCAAGATCCATGGGGAAAACCGTATAAAATCGTGATGCATAAAATTAAGGCCCCTCCCATGACATCAACGAACTGCCCCGAATCATTGCACCGCATTGTCACTCACTTGTTTCCTGCAAAGCCTGAGCTACCCGCTAATCCTTCGTGGCAGGTGAGGGACGAAGATATACCATCAGTGACTATGAGTGAGCTGATGGGCGCGTGCAACCGGCTCCAAAACGGTAAGGCTCCCGGTCCAGATGGCATACCTAACATCGCGTTAAAATGCGCCATAGCCAATAGGCCTGACATGTTTCTACACATGTATGAGACCTGCCTAAAGCAGGGGGTTTTCCCGAGTAGGTGGAAAAAGCAGAGGCTTGTGCTCCTCCCTAAAGGGGGAAAGAAACCTCCCGACGAACCGTCATCATATCGTCCACTCTGTATGTTGGACTCTGCGGGAAAACTCCTTGAAAGGATAATAGCAGATAGGCTGGAGCCCTACGTTGAGCCGAAACTTTCCACCAACCAATTCGGGTTCAGAAAGGGGAGATCAACCATCGATGCCGTGACACTCGTTACCAACATCGCCAGAGAGGCTATCTCGGGAAAGAGATGGAGAAGAGGTGGAAAAAAGTACTGTCTAATAGCCACCCTGGACATCAAGAACGCCTTTAACTCGGCCCGCTGGGACCGCATTTTGGAGGCTCTGGTCAGGATGGAAGTTCCGCAGTACTTGCGCAGAATGGTTTCAGCCTATTTCAAGGAGCGCATCTTGTTGTACCAAACTGAAAATGGGCAAGTAGACTATAAGATCACAGGAGGTGTACCTCAGGGCTCTGTTCTTGGCCCCCTCTTATGGAACGTAATGTACAACGACCTGCTCCTGCTCGGTCTGCCTGAGGGCGTCAGGCTAGTGGCATTCGCCGATGATGTGGCATTGATCATAGTGCGCAAGCACATAGAGGAGATACAAACAACCTTCTCATTCGCTATAGCCACAATTCAGCATTGGATGCTCGCAGCGGACTTGAGTTTAGCAGAACAAAAGACCGAAACACTTCTTGTTAGCAGTCGAAAGGCAAGGGAAACCATCACCCTCAAAATAGGCGACTCCTACATACAGTCGCAGCCCTTCATCAGCTATTTGGGGGTGCTCCTGGACACACGGCTCAACTTCAAAGAGCACATAATCGCGGCCAGCAAGAAAGCAGCTGGGGTACAGGGGGCATTATCTAGAATAATGCCGAATGTCGGAGGCCCTAGACAGATAAGAAGACAGCTACTGGCAACAGTAACTACTTCTGTTTTGTTGTACGGGGCACCGGTATGGGAGAAATCGCTCGAGCTACCATCGTACCGCCGGAAAATGAAATCAGTCCAGCGGCTCTCAGCGATTCGGGTGGCATCATCCTACCGCACTGTGTCTTACGAGGCGGTGAGTGTGATTGCCTCTACCCTACCAATCGACATCCTGGCTGCAGAAAGGGGACGGCTTTATCGCAGAAAGTTAGAGAAAGACCAACCGACAGGAAACAGCGATGAAAGAGCCATGAGTCTAAGGCAATGGCAGGAGAGGTGGGACAGCTCTACTAAAGGAAGGTGGACATATCGATTGATACCTAACATCAGTCGTTGGGTCAACCGCCAGCATGGGGAGGTTGGGTTCTACATCACTCAACTCCTGACTGGACATGGATGCTTTCGAGCATACCTGCACAGGTTCAGGAGGGCAAACTCCCCAAACTGCCCACACTGTACGGACGTGATAGAGGACGCGGAACACGTGTTCTTCTCCTGCCCCCGGTTTCAGGATCAACGTGCTGAAGTGGAGAGGATTCTGGAGACTAATATCGTTCCAGAACAATTAGTAGAAGCCATGCTGAAGGGCCCCCAAGCCTGGAACTTGGTATCAGATTACGCGGAGACTATCCTCAAAGAACTCCGCAATACGTTCGAGGAGTAGGCTTTAGAGGCTTTCAATGTAAGAGCAGTAAACATCTGCAATGAACCACCCTTGCGAAGTAGTATTGACTAAGAGTGCCGCAAGGGACCATGGTTGTAGGAGAAAGAGGTTAGGGTTTTAGCGGGTATACGGTATACTGGTTTCAATGCAACGATTTACTCTTGCTTTGAAGTCATTGTACATCGGGAGTCCCGCACGACGGCCAGCACGTGCTAGCTAAGTACGGAATGTATTTCCCCCCTCTTCGGATAAAAAAAAAAAAAAAAAAAAAAAAAAAAAAAAAAAAAAAAACACACACACACACATTGCACCGCATTGTCACTCACTTGTTTCCAGCGAAACCTGAGCTACCCGCTTATCCTGCGTTGGTCCATCTACCGGGCGTGCGGCTCCAAAACAGGTGGCGGCATACCAAACATATGCGCCATAGCCAATAACGCATGTATCTGCCTAAAGCAGGGGGTTTTCCCGTAATGGAAAAAGGAGCTCCTACTAAAGGGGAAAGAAACCTCCAGACGACCGTCATCATATCGTCCCCTCATGTTGGGCGGGAAAACCTTGAAAGAAAATCAGATAGGCTGGAGCCCTACGTTGAGCCAAAACTTCCCACAACCCGGGTTCGAAGGGAATCAAATCGACCACTCGTTACCAACATCGCCAGAGAGGCTATCTGAAAGGTGAGAAGAGGTGAAAAAAGTACTAATACCCTGGATACAAGAACCCACTCGGCCCGCTGGGTACCGCCTCTGCAGAGGAGGTCCTCAACTTCCAGAATGGTTTCGCGTATTTCACCGCATCTTGTGTCCTGAAAATGGGCAAGTAGACTATAAGATCACAGGAGGTGCCTCGGTTCTGGGCCCCCTCTTATGGAACGTAATGTACAACGACTGCTCCTGCTCGGTCTTGAGGGCTCAGGCTAGTGGCAATTCGCAGGATGTGGCATGAATGCGCAAGCACATAGAGGAGATCAACTGCTATAGCCACAATTCAGCATTGGATGTCGGACTTGATAGTAGCAGTCAAGAAGGGAAACCATCACCCTCAAAATAGGCGACACTACATACAGTCGCAGCCCTTCATCAGCTATTTGGGGGTGCTCCTGGTACTTCAAAGAGCACATAATCGCGGCCAGCAAGAAAGCAGCGACAGGGGGCATTATTAGAATAACGAGAGCTGCCCTAGACAGATAAAGAAGACAACTGGACAGTTACTACTTTCTGTTTTGTTGTATCCACCGCCGGAAAATGAAATCAGTCCTTCAAAGCATCATCCTACCGCGTCTTACGAGGCGGTGAGTGATTGCTTCTACCCTACCAGACATCCTTGCGGAAAAGGGGACGGCTTTATCCAGAAATAGAGAAAGACCAACCGACAGGGCAAAGGGCATGACAGGGCAATGAGAGTGGCTCTACGCTCATATCGATTGATACAATCGTCGTTGGGTCAAACACCGCCAGCATGGGGAGGTGGGTTTTACATTACTCAACTCCTGAGCATGGATGCTTTCGAGATACCTGCACAGGTTCAGGAGGGCAAACTCTCCAAACTGCCCACACTGAAGTTAGAGGACGCGGAACACGTGTTCTTCTCCTGCCCCCGGTTTCAGGGGCTGAAGTGGAGAGGATTCTGGAGACTAATATCGTTCCAGAACAATAGTACATGCTGAAGGGCACCCAAGCCTGAACTTGGTATCAACGCGGAACTATCCTAAAGAGCTCCGCAATACCTTCGAGGAGTACTTTAGAGGCCATTAAGTCACCCTTGCGAATATGACAAATGCCGCAGGGGAACACACACACACACACACAATCAGACGTCAACGACGCGGCCACCTCCTGTAGCGAAACCTGCTACAACACAGACATCGCCAGTAAAGGTGTCAAACACTCAGACACAAGGTGGACAGCAAAAGGAGGTCCCAAAAACGGCTGCCTCAATAGCAGCTAACTCAAAACCGGCTGCATCAACACCGGCGGCCCCAAAGCAGGCGGCTTCAATAAAAGTAGCCTTCTGTAGCAGGGACCTCGCCACCGAAGGTCTCGCCTTCAGTAGCCTCATCAAGTAAGGCACCACCACTTAAAACGCTTAAACCGGTGCTAGCTAGCAAGCTAAAGCCCGGTAAGGAAGGTCGCCAGAACATCGGGCAAACCACCCAGGGAACAACAAGTAGGGTGGTCAATTCAGAAGCGGAGAGAAACAATGGATTAAAATCCAAGTTTAAACCGCAGACCAAAAACCAACCTGCAAACCAGTCGACTGACTGGCAAGTGGTAAAGAGGAAAAAGGCCCCGAGGACCAATAAGCAAAAACCAGCGCCACATTGTACGCTGCTTATAAAGAAAGGCGAGAAGAGCTCCCATGCAGATATCTTGCGAGGTATCAAGAATGATCCCACCTTGCAGGATATAGGCAAAAAAGTCAATAAGATCCGACGAACAGCTAAGGGAGATCTACTTTTGTTATTCGCCAAGGCAGACGCTCAGGAGATGGAGCGCTATTGTAACGCCATCAAGAATAAGCTCCCAAGCGGGGCCACTGTACAATCTCGAATACCGCAAATCGAGATTGAAATTAAAGACTTGGACGAGATCAGTACCAAGGAAGACGTAGTAAACCTGCTCAAAGATAATATCGACGGCCTGGCAGAGATCACTGAGGAGGCAGTGAAATCACTTCGACGGGCATATAGATCAACACAAACGGCAGTTGTTTGTCTCCCAGAGGTCCAGGCCAAGAAAGCCATCGCACTTGGAAAGCTGAAACTTGCGTGGGGCACAGTACGTGTTCGCGAGAGGATCAGCCTTCGACGGTGCTTCAAATGCTGGCACTTTGGGCACAACGCCCAGGCGTGCAGAGGCAAGACTGACCGAAGCAGTTGTTGTCACAGATGCGGAGGCGCTGGTCACAATGCCTCGGCTTGTCAACAACCTGCCAAGTGCTTACTCTGCAAAGAGAAAGATAGTAGGTCAGACTGCCGGCACGTTGCGGGTAGTTGGAAATGTCCGATCTACCAACAGGCGATGAGAGCAGCACAAGCCCGTAAATGAAAGTACTGCAACTCAACCTCAACCATTGCGAAGCAGCCCAAGACCTACTGGTACAGCGGGTGCGGGAATTGGATTGCGACGTAGCCATAATCTGCGAGCAGTACAAAAACTTCGACACCCTGTCCTGGGTAAATGACACAACGGACAGAGCAGCGATATGGGCTTGCGGTAAACTTCCGTTCCAACAACTCCCAAATACCCCCGAACCATGGCTTGTGAGAGCCAAAGTGGGAGGGGTTCACTTCTATAGCTGCTATGCACCTCCTAGTGCACAGCTCGAGGAGTTCGAGTTATTCTTGGACACCTTGGCGGAGGATGTACGGAAGCGTGAATCGGTCGCCATCGCAGGAGATTTCAACGCCTGGGCAATTGACTGGGGATGCCGGGAAACGAGCGCGAGAGGACGAGCTCTCCTTGAGACCATGTCTTCGCTCAACCTGGTACTCCTCAACACAGGAGCCGTAAGCACATATCGCAAAGGCACAGCCAGCTCCATTATCGATGTGACATTCGTTAGCAGCAACCTAATTAAAGGGGGCTGTGAGTGGCGGGTCGATGAGGAATTTACTAATAGCGACCACCAAGCTATTATATGGGAAATCAACACCACTCCCAAACGAAGATTGTGTGTCAGTCGTGCGAGGCCACAGCCAGTCGGTTGGAACAAAAATGCTTTCGATGCTGAGTCATTCGCCTTGGTTATGGAGCAGGAACCATTGTCAATAGCAACAAGCGCAGAAGCCACTGCCAAAGAGGTAATGACAAGCGTTGTCAAGTCCTGCGATGCTTCCATGCCAAGGAGACGGCAGAACAACAGCCGCCCACCAGTTTACTGGTGGAACGACACGATCTCACAACACCGACGAGAGTGTCTCAAAGCACGAAGGCTGCATCAACGAGCACGGAGACGCGACAGGGTCACAACAGAAGAACTAAGGCTCGACTATGAGATCAAAAGACAACAACTACGAAGAGCCATTCTCTCAAGCAAGAGATCCTACTGGAAGGAGTTGTGTGATGAAGTTAATCAAGATCTATGGGGAAAACCGTATAAAATCGTGATGCATAAAATTAAGGCCCCTCCCATGACATTAACGAACTGCCCCGAATCATTACACCGCATTGTCACTCACCTGTTTCTTGCGAAGCCTGAGCTACCCGCTTATCCTTCGTGGCAGGTGAGGGACGAAGATATACCATCAGTGACTATGAATGAGCTGATGGGCGCGTGCAACCGGCTCCAAAACGGTAAGGCTCCCGGTCCAGATGGCATACCAAACATCGCGCTAAAATGCGCCATAGCCAATAGGCCTGACATGTTTCTACACATGTATGAGACCTGCCTAAAGCAGGGGGTTTTCCCGACTAAGTGGAAAAAGCAGAGGCTTGTGCTCCTCCCTAAAGGGGGAAAGAAACCTCCCGACGAACCGTCATCATATCGTCCCCTCTGTATGTTGGACTCTGCGGGAAAGCTCCTTGAAAGGATAATAGCAGATAGGCTGGAGCCCTACGTTGAGCCGAAACTTTCCACCAACCAATTCGGGTTCAGAAAGGGGAGATCAACCATCGATGCCGTGACACTCGTTACCAACATCGCCAGAGAGGCTATCTCGGGAAAGAGATGGAGAAGAGGTGGAAAAAAGTACTGTCTAATAGCCACCCTGGATATCAAGAACGCCTTTAACTCGGCCCGCTGGGACCGCATTTTGGAGGCTCTTGCCAGGATGGAGGTTCCTCAGTACTTGCGCAGAATGGTTTCAGCGTATTTCAAGGACCGCATCTTGTTGTACCAAACTGAAAATGGGCAAGTAGACTATAAGATCACAGGAGGTGTACCTCAGGGCTCTGTTCTGGGCCCCCTCTTATGGAACGTAATGTACAACGACCTGCTCCTGCTCGGTCTGCCTGAGGGCGTCAGGCTAGTGGCATTCGCCAGATGATGTGGCATTGATCATAGTGCGCAAGCACATAGAGGAGATACAAACAACCTTCTCATTCGCTATAGCCACAATTCAGCATTGGATGCTCTCAGCGGACTTGAGTTTAGCAGAGCAAAAGACCGAAACACTTCTTGTTAGCAGTCGAAAGGCAAGGGAAACCATCACCCTCAAAATAGGCGACACTTACATACAGTCGCAGCCCTTCATCAGCTATTTGGGGGTGCTCCTGGACACAAGGCTCAACTTCAAAGAGCACATAATCGCGGCCAGCAAGAAAGCAGCTGGGGTACAGGGGGCATTATCTAGAATAATGCCGAATGTCGGAGGCCCTAGACAGATAAGAAGACAGCTACTGGCAACAGTTACTACTTCTGTTTTGTTGTACGGGGCACCGGTATGGGAGAAATCGCTCGAGCTACCATCGTACCGCCGGAAAATGAAATCAGTCCAGCGGCTCTCAGCGATTCGAGTGGCATCATCCTACCGCACTGTGTCTTACGAGGCGGTGAGTGTGATTGCCTCTACCCTACCAATCGACATCCTGGCTGCAGAAAGGGGACGGCTTTATCGCAGAGAGTTAGAGAAAGACCAACCGACAGGAAACAGCGATGAAAGAGCCATGAGTCTAGGGCAATGGCAGGAGAGGTGGGACAGCTCTACTAAAGGCCGGTGGACATATCGATTGATACCTAACATCAGTCGTTGGGTCAACCGCCAGCATGGGGAGGTTGGGTTCTACATCACTCAACTCCTGACTGGACATGGATGCTTTCGAGCATACCTGCACAGGTTCAGGAGGGCAAACTCCCCAAACTGCCCACAGTGTACGGACGTGATAGAGGACGCGGAACACGTGTTTTTCTCCTGCCCCCGGTTTCAGGATCAACGTGCTGAAGTGGAGAGGATTCTGGAGACTAATATCGTTCCAGAACAGTTAGTAGAAGCCATGCTGAAGGGCCCCAAGCCTGGAACTTGGTATCGGATTACGCGGAGACTATCCTCAAAGAACTCCGCAATACGTTCGAGGAGTAGGCTTCAGAGGCTTTCAATGTAAGAGCAGTAAACATCTGCAATGAACCACCCTTGCGAAGTAGTATTGACTAAGAGTGCCGCAGGGGACCATGGTTGTAGGAGAAAGAGGTTAGGGTTTTAGCGGGTATACGGTATACTGGTTTCAATGCAACGATTTACTCTTGCTTTGAAGTCATTACATCGGGAGTCCCGCACGACGGCCAGCACGTGCTAGCTAAGTACGGAATGTATTTCCCCCCTCTTCGGATAAAAAAAAAAAAAAAAAAAAACACATGAACTAAGGCTCGACTATGAGATCAAAAGACAACAATTACGAAGAGCCATTCTCTCAAGCAAGAGATCCTACTGGAAGGAGTTGTGTGACGAAGTTGACCAAGATCCATGGGGAAAACCGTATAAAATCGTGATGCATAAAATTAAGGCCCCTCCCATGACATTAACGAACTGCCCCGAATCATTACACCGCATTGTCACTCACCTGTTTCTTGCGAAGCCTGAGCTACCCGCTTATCCTTCGTGGCAGGTGAGGGACGAAGATATACCATCAGTGACTATGAATGAGCTGATGGGCGCGTGCAACCGGCTCCAAAACGGTAAGGCTCCCGGTCCAGATGGCATACCTAACATCGCGCTAAAATGCGCCATAGCCAATAGGCCTGACATGTTTCTACACATGTATGAGACCTGCCTAAAGCAGGGGGTTTTCCCGACTAAGTGGAAAAAGCAGAGGCTTGTGCTCCTACCTAAAGGGGGAAAGAAACCTCCCGACGAACCGTCATCATATCGTCCCCTCTGTATGTTGGACTCTGCGGGAAAGCTCCTTGAAAGGATAATAGCAGATAGGCTGGAGCCCTACGTTGAGCCGAAACTTTCCACCAACCAATTCGGGTTCAGAAAGGGGAGATCAACCATCGATGCCGTGACACTCGTTACCAACATCGCCAGAGAGGCTATCTCGGGAAAGAGATGGAGAAGAGGTGGAAAAAAGTACTGTCTAATAGCCACCCTGGATATCAAGAACGCCTTTAACTCGGCCCGCTGGGACCGCATTTTGGAGGCTCTTGCCAGGATGAAAGTTCCGCAGTACTTGCGCAGAATGGTTTCAGCGTATTTCAAGGACCGCATCTTGTTGTACCAAACTGAAAATGGGCAAGTAGACTATAAGATCACAGGAGGTGTACCTCAGGGCTCTGTTCTTGGCCCCCTCTTATGGAACGTAATGTACAACGACCTGCTCCTGCTCGGTCTGCCTGAGGGCGTCAGGCTAGTGGCATTCGCCGATGATGTGGCATTGATCATAGTGCGCAAGCACATAGAGGAGATACAAACAACCTTCTCATTCGCTATAGCCACAATTCAGCATTGGATGCTCGCAGCGGACTTGAGTTTAGCAGAGCAAAAGACCGAAACACTTCTTGTTAGCAGTCGGAAGGCAAGGGAAACCATCACCCTCAAAATAGGCGACACCTACATACAGTCGCAGCCCTTCATCAGCTATTTGGGGGTGCTCCTGGACGCACGGCTCAACTTCAAAGAGCACATAATCGCGGCCAGCAAGAAAGCAACTGGGGTACAGGGGGCATTATCTAGAATAATGCCGAATGTCGGAGGCCCTAGACAGATAAGAAGACAGCTACTGGCAACAGTTACTACTTCTGTTTTGTTGTACGGGGCACCGGTATGGGAGAAATCGCTCGAGCTACCATCGTACCGCCGGAAAATGAAATCAGTCCAGCGGCTCTCAGCGATTCGAGTGGCATCATCCTACCGCACTGTGTCTTACGAGGCGGTGAGTGTGATTGCCTCTACCCTACCAATCGACATCCTGGCTGCAGAAAGGGGACGGCTTTATCGCAGAAAGTTAGAGAAAGACCAACCGACAGGAAACAGCGATGAAAGAGCCATGAGTCTAGGGCAATGGCAGGAGAGGTGGGACAGCTCTACTAAAGGCCGGTGGACATATCGATTGATACCTAACATCAGTCGTTGGGTCAACCGCCAGCATGGGGAGGTTGGGTTCTACATCACTCAACTCCTGACTGGACATGGATGCTTTCGAGCATACCTGCACAGGTTCAGGAGGGCAAACTCCCCAAACTGCCCACAGTGTACGGACGTGATAGAGGACGCGGAACACGTGTTTTTCTCCTGCCCCCGGTTTCAGGATCAACGTGCTGAAGTGGAGAGGATTCTGGAGACTAATATCGTTCCAGAACAGTTAGTAGAAGCCATGCTGAAGGGCCCCCAAGCCTGGAACTTGGTATCGGATTACGCGGAGACTATCCTCAAAGAACTCCGCAATACGTTCGAGGAGTAGGCTTCAGAGGCTTTCAATGTAAGAGCAGTAAACATCTGCAATGAACCACCCTTGCGAAGTAGTATTGACTAAGAGTGCCGCAGGGGACCATGGTTGTAGGAGAAAGAGGTTAGGGTTTTAGCGGGTATACGGTATACTGGTTTCAATGCAACGATTTACTCTTGCTTTGAAGTCATTACATCGGGAGTCCCGCACGACGGCCAGCACGTGCTAGCTAAGTACGGAATGTATTTCCCCCCTCTTCGGATAAAAAAAAAAAAAAAAAAACACATGAACTAAGGCTCGACTATGAGATCAAAAGACAACAATTACGAAGAGCCATTCTCTCAAGCAAGAGATCCTACTGGAAGGAGTTGTGTGACGAAGTTGACCAAGATCCATGGGGAAAACCGTATAAAATCGTGATGCATAAAATCAAGGCCCCCCCCATGACATCAACGAACTGCCCCGAATCATTGCACCGCATTGTCACTCACTTGTTTCCTGCGAAGCCTGAGCTACCCGCTTATCCTTCGTGGCAGGTGAGGGACGAAGATATACCATCAGTGACTATGAATGAGCTGATGGGCGCGTGCAACCGGCTCCAAAACGGTAAGGCTCCCGGTCCAGATGCCATACCTAACATCGCGCTAAAATGCGCCATAGCCAATAGGCCTGACATGTTTCTACACATGTATGAGACCTGCCTAAAGCAGGGGGTTTTCCCGACTAAGTGGAAAAAGCAGAGGCTTGTGCTCCTACCTAAAGGGGGAAAGAAACCTCCAGACGAACCGTCATCATATCGTCCCCTCTGTATGTTGGACTCTGCGGGAAAACTCCTTGAAAGAATAATAGCAGATAGGCTGGAGCCCTACGTTGAGCCAAAACTTTCCACCAACCAATTCGGGTTCAGAAAGGGGAGATCAACCATCGATGCCGTGACACTCGTTACCAACATCGCCAGAGAGGCTATCTCGGGAAAGAGATGGAGAAGAGGTGGAAAAAAGTACTGTCTAATAGCCACCCTGGATATCAAGAACGCCTTTAACTCGGCCCGCTGGGACCGCATTTTGGAGGCTCTTGCCAGGATGGAAGTTCCGCAGTACTTGCGCAGAATGGTTTCAGCGTATTTCAAGGACCGCATCTTGTTGTACCAAACTGAAAATGGGCAAGTAGACTATAAGATCACAGGAGGTGTACCTCAGGGCTCTGTTCTTGGCCCCCTCTTATGGAACGTAATGTACAACGACCTGCTCCTGCTCGGTCTGCCTGAGGGCGTCAGGCTAGTGGCATTCGCCGATGATGTGGCATTGATCATAGTGCGCAAGCACATAGAGGAGATACAAACAACCTTCTCATTCGCTATAGCCACAATTCAGCATTGGATGCTCGCAGCGGACTTGAGTTTAGCAGAGCAAAAGACCGAAACACTTCTTGTTAGCAGTCGGAAGGCAAGGGAAACCATCACCCTCAAAATAGGCGACACCTACATACAGTCGCAGCCCTTCATCAGCTATTTGGGGGTGCTCCTGGACGCACGGCTCAACTTCAAAGAGCACATAATCGCGGCCAGCAAGAAAGCAACTGGGGTACAGGGGGCATTATCTAGAATAATGCCGAATGTCGGAGGCCCTAGACAGATAAGAAGACAGCTACTGGCAACAGTTACTACTTCTGTTTTGTTGTACGGGGCACCGGTATGGGAGAAATCGCTCGAGCTACCATCGTACCGCCGGAAAATGAAATCAGTCCAGCGGCTCTCAGCGATTCGAGTGGCATCATCCTACCGCACTGTGTCTTACGAGGCGGTGAGTGTGATTGCCTCTACCCTACCAATCGACATCCTGGCTGCAGAAAGGGGACGGCTTTATCGCAGAAAGTTAGAGAAAGACCAACCGACAGGAAACAGCGATGAAAGAGCCATGAGTCTAGGGCAATGGCAGGAGAGGTGGGACAGCTCTACTAAAGGCCGGTGGACATATCGACTGATACCTAACATCAGTCGTTGGGTCAACCGCCAGCATGGGGAGGTTGGGTTCTACATCACTCAACTCCTGACTGGACATGGATGCTTTCGAGCATACCTGCACAGGTTCAGGAGGGCAAACTCCCCAAACTGCCCACACTGTACGGACGTTATAGAGGACGCAGAACACGTGTTCTTCTCCTGCCCCCGGTTTCAGGATCAACGTGCTGAAGTGGAGAGGATTCTGGAGACTAATATCGTTCCAGAACAATTAGTAGAAGCCATGCTGAAGGGCCCCCAAGCCTGGAACTTGGTATCAGATTACGCGGAGACTATCCTCAAAGAACTCCGCAATACGTTCGAGGAGTAGGCTTTAGAGGCTTTCAATGTAAGAGCAGTAAACATCTGCAATGAACCACCCTTGCGAAGTAGTATTGACTAAGAGTGCCGCAGGGGACCATGGTTGTAGGAGAAAGAGGTTAGGGTTTTAGCGGGTATACGGTATACTGGTTTCAATGCAACGATTTACTCTTGCTTTGAAGTCATTGCACCGGGAGTCCCGCACGACGGCCAGCACGTGCTAGCTAAGTACGGAATGTATTTCCCCCCTCTTCGGATAAAAAAAAAAAAAAAAAAAAAACACACACACACACACACACACACATATATATATATATATATATATATATATATATATATATATATATATATATATATATATATGTTTTAGGTGGTATTCATCCGCGTAGTTGATAACTGATCCTTGCCGGGATCGATGGTAAAATGACAACGTTTCGGCAGAGTAACATCTGCCCTCTTCAGGTCGTTTCGCATAAATCTCGTAGCCTTCTGCTTTCGCTTCTAGTTACTCGAATACTAAGATTTTCAGAAGCGCTCGTGCTGTTTATATAGTCGCGGCTCGGCGCCTATTGGTTGGCACCGTGAACGGCTGCGTGTGATTGGCTCTGGGCGCTCAGTGGGCACGCCTCCCTCCTGCTGATTTGTAATTTCCGTTTGAGTTGGTATTGGACGGGTCCGGGCCGGTACGTTGTTTAATAGAATTTTCCAACAATTCGATATGTTCTGAACACCAGAACGCTGTAAGAAAGCAGGAAAAAACAATATCCATTGCGGAACACGCCACCACGATGTCACACCGAATAGTCTTTGAGAACACCAGAGTACTGGCAAATATAGAACACCCGAAATCAAGACTCGTAAGAGAGGCAATTGAAATAGCGAAGAGGCCTCACAGTCTAAACGCACGCAATGAAATTCAGAACTTATCGAATTGTTGGAAAATTCTATTAAACAACATACCGGCCCGGACTCAAACGAAAATTACAAATCAGCAGGCGGGAGGCGTGCCCACTGAGCGCCCAGGGCCAATCACACGCAGCCGTTCACGGTGCCAACCAATAGGCGCCGAGCTGCGACTATATAACAGCGTGAGCGCTTCTGAAGATCTTAGTATTCGAGTAACTAGAAGCGAAAGCAGAAGGCTACGAGAATTATGCGAACCGACCTGAAGAGGGCAGATATGACTCTGCCGAAACGTCGTCATTTTACCATCGCTCCCGGCAGGGATCAGTTATCAACTACGCGGATGAATTCCCGGAAACCACCTAAAACATGTAGTGCCGGCGAAAACTTAAAAACAAATATATATATATATATATATATATATATATATATATATATATATATATATATATATTTAACCCATTATACATGACTATTAGGATATAAAAATAATCAGAAAAGATTTAGAAAAATGAGTAAACAAAAACTTTTTTATCCCGCAAAGTTACAATCTCTCCCACTAATTTCAATGAAGAGTCAATCTTTGAAATTTTCTGTAAAACTACTAAATAATGATCCACAATCCAGGAATACCCCAAATTCGTTATTGCAGTACAAGCGATCTATTAAATCTTGAATTTATTCCAAATTAGAATTAATTTCAATTGAATATTGTAAGCCAGCTATGTGAACTTATATGAACAATGCTTACTGATTTATCGGAGTGTATACGCGGCAAACTCGTTTATTCGGAATATGCCAAACTAAATTAAAAATTAAATAATGACAACAGTTTGTTCACTTTGTATTCACGTTTCCGATTTAAAAATTGACGAGGAATACGTTGATGAGGTTATATTTTTAAAATTCATTGTGGTTTTTGAGTAAAATGTAAAAAAACCTCGTTTGGGGGTTTTTATGGAGATTTCTCCCTTATTGCACGTTTGCGGCAAAAACTAATTGCAGATTCCTAATCAGAACGGTCAAACACATATATGTTCTGTGTTAGTTTGCTGGCACCTCTTTTAGCAGATTCAGACAAAATTTCAATGAACTATGAAACATAGTTATTAAATATGGCGTCGTAAAATAGCGAATTCTTTTTAAATTAGGCACCGAAGACGTGCATTGTCCAATAACTTATAGGATAGAGAAAATTCTTGAAAAAACAAAAATTTTCCCCCACTTTATGGGACTATAAGCGTTGTATAAGCATATTTAATCCAAAATAAATCTCGATTAAGACGAAAATGCAAATTCCCGAGTAATGAGTTTGGCCATTAAGCTGACTATTTGGGTACGGTTTTATTCGCATTGATTATATTGACGCGAGATATCGATCATTTTATCTCGCGTCAACATAAAAATTCAAATACCTGAAATGGAGTACAGGATCCTAGACATGTTCTTATCCTAGATATCGACCATATTACTTAATCTGTGGTAATCTAACATCACACCATACTAATCGCAATTGGGTCATTGTCAAACGGGTTCAAAATGAAATATGTTGTCCATCTTGATGTCCTGATCAAAAGTTCCAATGAGCACGAGGCCTAAAAATCCATTAGTTTTGAGATATACAGGGTCAACATTAAAGTAATTCGTTGTATTCACCATCCACATACAGTATCGATGATAAATTCCGTTTCTTATCAACCTTAACTTCTAATTACAGTTAGCTTACACATATACGGATATCCAAAATGTTTGTATATATATGAATATAGAAAATGTATCTATATATAGGTATGCCGGGTGGACATTTATCTTGAGGCAAGATAATTTCTCGAGTGGATTCCATTATTTCGCACAAAGTTTCAGTTAAATGTCGGGTTCAAGAGGATCATCAAATGTATTGCGACTTCCGGTTTAGACAGGAGCTGGTCTTTTTCGAGCGAAACTGTTTTTTATGGATAATCCCAATTTTTGCCATTGATTTCTATTGAGAAGTGACAATTAAATGCTTTTTATTCTTGATAGTTTTTCGATTTCATCTATATTTTGGCAGAAATTAGTAATAAATGGATACGAATGAGTTATTTTGCAAGAGAGAGAGAGAGAGAGCCCGGGTTGGCAACACTGATTAAACACATAAACAATTCCTCCAGAGAACATTATTTTGTGGGAAGCGCAACTGATAAAGTACCCGGCAAGCATATACTGTCTTGGGTACAAAAGAATGGCACTTCGAAGATAGTATTCGAATTAATTAGTTCTCCAAAAATAAACAGCGAAATTTTACTGGCGTTGAAAAATGGTCCCAGAAAGTGTGTTGATTTTCTAATATTCCCAAGCATAGAAGTTGCCTGTGACTGTATAGCCTGAGTAAAATAAAATACTTCTCCTGAAATTATGTACATTATAGAAAAACATTATATTGTGTGAAATTGTGGCTACGGATATATGTTCAATTAAATTTATATAATTTAATTATTTTTACAGTGTTAGCAAAATAATGAACAAGTGCTTTGTCAGATGTATGATATTGCATGGGATATATACCTCTGTTATAATCGGATGTATGGGATACAGGTTATCACAGGTAATACCATATAATTTACAACAATACCACGTAAATTCTATTCAAAACACAACTGAAGTTATGAGTCAGTAAAAGAAAAATAATGTCTGTGCCTTGGAATGAAATGCAGGATTGGCAAAGAAGCTTTTTAAGTTTAATAATACATGCTTGTAGCAGCTACGAGTAAGAAATGATAACTAATCGAAAAGTCTTGCAAATAATAGGTACTATAATTCTTGAAGCTGTTTGTTGAAACATTATATAGCGTCCAAACTTTTACAGGAAATTAGTTGTAAGACACAATTATGTATTTCTCTTGTATACTTTTGAACATTGTTCATTGGGGTAGAAACTTCCTAAATTATTGCCAATTATTACCAGACAGTTTCTGACATATTTTCGATAATGTGCAATACATAGCTTGCAAGTTCATCACTAATCAAAAAAAAAAAAATATTGTATATTTTTTGAACAAGCATAATTGAATTTTGTACTAGTCGTGGACAAAAGTTATTAAATATGTCCTGCAGGGGTACAAGTTTGTAACGGCCATCAAAATGTTGTTAATTAATTGTTAGTAACAAAAACATCAGACCGGTATCTGATACGTTGAATTTTGTACAATTTTGTAACGGCTATCAAAAATTTGTTAATTAATTGTTAATGTGAAATCAAACAATTGACAATGCTATCTGATTTGTTGAGTAGGTACCATATTGTTACTGCAATGAAATTTTTGTTAATTATAGTTAATAACAAATTAGGCCAAATATCTTCCCAGTTCTTCTCCTATCTGTAACCCCAAATTAGAAAGTTAAATAAGCTATCAGATTTATTGAATTTACTATAGTTGTCTATAGACAATGAAACAATTGTTTTAACTTTTTCTAATTAACAAATGATTTCAAACATTCTAATCAGAATAAATCTTAAGCATGCCGCTAGCTTAGGGTTTCATTTTCTATACACAATTACAGTAAATTTAGCAAATCTGATAGCTTTTTTAACCAGACCACATTCACTTTTGTCATCGTATAGTTGATTTTGCACTATACGAATGTGTAATCATCACTTATTTTATTGCACCTTTTCTCACTGTAGAAAAGAGACTGATATTGAATGCTCAATACTTTCTTATTTAGCACATTACCTCATTTTATTTTCGGAATTTGCTTATTTTGGTATTAATGAAAAATTTTCACAATTGCCATTATGAGCCAACGAGAATACAAATTTATATTTATTATATTTGTATTTATAATCATTTGGGCTGGCACTATTGATAACGAAATATATAATTGAACGTCATAACCACGACGTGTATTTCAATTTCTTCCTTAAGAGGTTTCAGTATGATGGGGCTTGACCTCATTTTGTCAGCCAATGTTCTAACTTATTTCAGTGAAACATAGTGTTCACTGGATTGTACATAAAGATCTTGTGGGCTTGTTACCTCCTTTGCCTTGAGTATCAATAATGGATTTTTATTTATAGGGGTGTTTGAAGGAAAAGGATTATAAAACGCTTATACTTACATGAGAATAATTAATACAACGAATACATCAAGGAGTTTAAAGAATTAAAAGAGAACTAACTATCTGGTAGTCTTTTCGATCATTTGTTTTAATTGTTAATTATTAAGAAGTATATTGTTTGTTAAAGGGTTCAAAAAATAAATGTTCATGTAAATGTCAATGTATTTTCTAATTTCATTTGGATTTTAGTCATTTTCGCTATCTGTATTAAGTCTATGGACCGGTTGGGTGATCTCAATGAGTATGGTAGCCTTTAGTGGGCAACGGTTGATTATCGAGGTAACTTTTACTTCATATAGTTGCTGAGAACATATTAAAATATCATATTTTTAGAGCATATCTGTAGGAGACTGCATCTACAATTTTCCTTGGTATAATTTGGATTACAAGTTTCAGAAAAACCTAATTCCTGTTCTCATGATTTGCCAAAAACCTATATTTTTGGATGTGTCACCATTTGGAGCAATGAATTATAACTTTGTGTTTACGGTAATGGTTGTATTTCTTGTTTGTAATTTTATATTGACCTTATGTTTTAATTGTTTCCAGATCTTGAAAACTTCGTATTCCTACATAACTCTTTTAAAAAACACAAACCCGCATTGATAACTATTCATCTTACAATTGTTTATTAGCACTAAACTTATAAACTGTAGTAAATAAACGTTACAAATATTCAAATCTACTTTTAGCTATTTTATTAGTGGTTGATATTGGTAATTGTTTATGCACATTGATCATCAACAATTGAATATTGAGAACAACCAGACCAATTTCAAATGTAGATATAGTGTAGTCCATTTGAAAAACATAATAATATAAATGCAATAGATAAGATACAATGATTTTTAAGCAGTGTTTTCAGAAAATGCTGTAGAAGCCCGTTGAACTGAATCAGTTTAAATAGGTCAACCTGGAGGTATAGTTTGATTACATGTTCTAATTTCAGATAATCATATATTTGTAACTTTGGGGGTGGCTTCATTATGGGTAGTTAACCAAGTCAAACAGACCATTAATATCTCTGTTGAGAATTGGCAACCTCGCCAAACTATATTCTTCTTCATCGAAGTTAAAAGATTATTTGATAAGAAATATGAATCTCAATTTGTCCCGTAAAAATTATTACTCAATGGGCAAATCTAATTACAATAACATGTCAAATTAACTATATATTTGATAATTAGCTTCGTATTGATCATTGTTATTAACTGGCTTTTTGGGATTGTACATGTCGTACGGTGTGTAGTTTTTAGGCCGCTATTACATTGTCAAATATCTTTGATCAAACATCTTTGTCAAAGATATTTGACATAAACTTTGATAAAATATTTATTTGACATATATCTTTGATCATCTTTACACGCGTCGTCCTATATTTGGTGAAAGATTTTTAACGTTAATTGTCAGAGATAATGAAAATTTACGCCTCCGAAGTTTATTATAGAATTGTACAGCAAAAATTGTATTATTTGAGTATGAAGACCGTTGATTTAGTATAATGTTATATATAAAATAAAAGCAAAACGTTAACTGCCTACAGTAAAAATTGTTAGTACCATTGTATGGACGTACAAAGACTGTTGAGGAAAACTCGACGGATTGAAAAGTTAAAATATACCGAAAAAATTAAAATAATTTTGTGTGTTGTTAAACAGTGAGCTATAAATAATATCACAGATCTGTATAGATAATGAAGCGCAGTGTTGTACTTGACTAAAATGATATAAGTAGAGCCTCTATACTAATAGAATTTCTTCACTTGCGTATTTCTTTAGCAATCGACAATTATAGTATCAACATCTATAATGTGGCCTCACCTACCCCCTTTTGGAAAAATTCCAACAGTTGATCCAATAACAATCGTAGAATTAATCTTTTGTTTAAACTGCTAATAAGAAGTTTTGCTTATCAGGCCCACTGTTGATAAACTATTTCTTTCTAGGCGCCCTTTCCTTTTTTTAATTCTGAAGTTGTAGCCATTAAAACATATCACAGTAGCAGAAACAATCATAAAATTAAATACATTCTCCATTTAAATAGAAAAGATTTGATCAAATATTTGATGTAGTGTAATATATCATTTAATGAAATTTGTTCTGACATTCATATCAAATATTTGATCAAAGATCTTTAACAATGCTATACCAACCTTTTTACCAGCTGTTTTCGCGGGGTCGATTCAGGATGCATCCGGGATGGGTCCGTAACGGATCTCTGATTTGCTTTATCGGCAAGTTCAGTTACGAACACATACCAGATTTCTTTCTACCACGAACGATTTTAGAACTGGCAAATTTAGATATTTGTCGTAATTCATTAACCACAATACGTTTATGGCATCAACCTAACAATTTACATATATTTATTCTAGAGTAATTCACGAATACCTTGTGAAGTTTGATTTGTTTTGGATTTATTGTTTAACAATTTGTATAAAAATTAATTTCAATAACAATGTGTTCACAAGAAGGTAACATGTTTAAAATATCTCTATTTCAATTTATATTGTTATTTTGCAGAGTTTATAGTTATTTCGATTGAAAGTACGGCAACTCCGTTTGTGTGGAATAATAATCATACCCTGTTTTTTCTTGACTTATATAAGCAATATCGAAGTCAAGTGTGATCTCGTCAAATGAAACATTTCTTCTTCTTCTTCTTCTTCTTCCAAGGTTGTCCTTGCGGCCGGTAGTGGTCTTGATCTTTCGATCTTATTGACCATAAACAAGTGTTTTTATCATGTAGATAAAAAATATAAAGAAAAAAAATCGTTCCAATAAATATAATTTTCGATAAATGCCGTCGTTTACTGTAAACCTGTTTTTTCTTTTAGCTGTTTTTACTTGATTTATATCTTTAAAATAATGTGCATCTTTGGGGATATATTTTAACACGATTTTAAATGTCAACTTTGAAATCATACATTCACATATTCTTTTTACCTTTTTCCAGTTAAAGATAGATTTCACTTTACTGTTTTTCACTTGTGGAATTGCATAGCTGATAGATCAATTATCGAGAACTTGCACATGTTTCGAATGCAAAAATATTGAAAATAAACAATTTCTTGAAATAAAATGTCTAATAATTCTTCCCCATATATAGCTAGTAGGTATGATTAAGTAGATAAATCTAGAAAACTATTTACATAGTCGGGGTAGCCTTAGATTCCCGTTTTACACGCACATAACACCAATTATCACTAACCACTCTTAGAGCGTCATTTTCACTATCAAAGCGTCTTTATGGAAAACAAGGGAATTCTATAATCAAAAATGGGTTCACTACTCGGTTGATGGCTTATACTGTGGATATCAGGCGCTGGACCTGCTTAACTTAACCTAAGACGAACACACACGTGCGGCTACCCCGACGGCTTAAACGGGAATCTCAAAATGAAACATTTAAAAAGAATGTATGAAATTATTGCGCAAGAAATGGAGGCTAAATTTGGTATAAAAATTATGCCTAGCCAGTGAGAGAACAGCTGGAAAGTTTTGGAACGCGGATATAAAAAATATGTTGACAGCAATAAAAAAACTGGAAATTATAGGACTGATTGAATATTCCGAAATTATGTCTCAAATACTTGATGACAAAAAAATATGCATCCAATATTAACATTGTCATCCGAGACAGTAAATAGAATACCCGACACACCAGCTGAAGTGAGTGAAACTGTTGGTGATGAAAATGTGCCAGGTACATCCAAAGATACCCGTACTGGAGCAATGAAGAGAAAAGTGGAAACGACGAAGGTGTATCAGAGGAAAAATGAAAATAGATGTGCTCCAAGAGATAAGAGTGGAACGAAGAGAGTATTACAAGAAAAGGTTGAAACAAGAAGAACGGAAAATGCAAATTACACAAGAAGAAGAGGAACGGAAATTTCAGATGTTACATGACCTAAAGGAAAAGAAGTTGTATATTTTAGAAGAAAGAAAACGTTTAATAGCACTACATATTGAAAAATGCAATTTAGCCAATTGATTTAAAGTTTCTCTTGTAAATATAATCTAAATTAAGTTTGCTTTTGTAAAGTTATCCATACATTTACATTATAATTTATTTAAACTCTGAGCTTTTGTAATATTTATTTTATTTAACTTCTAATAAGATTTGTGATATCAAATAAATCTTTTGATTAAATTGGACACAAAACTCCTCACATTTACTTTCATATTAAATACACATTAAGATACATTTTTCAGCTGTATTAATATATATAGTAAACTTACATTATAAATTTCAAGCCACATAGTGTGTTTGATACATTAATGAAAGTTTGTAATTCCAAAAATAAATTCAGTTCATATTAAGGTATTAGTACAAATTAGAGACCAATGTCCCAAATCATCAGTAACAAGTCACTTGCTATTTATATTAGTTATATATTTGATATAATACTCAGAAAAATTGTGGGATAATTAATTTAAACAATGTTATTTTGAGGGTTTATTAAAATGTGAATATTTATAACAATAACAAATGTACAAAAGTTCACACATCTCTAATTTTATAAAGCAAATGGTAAAGCATTCATTACTCACCGAACTTGAGAACACTTGTGATGTAGTAGATGCAATTTCATTATTTGTGTCCTTATGTTTGTTCGAAATATTTCTTTACAGTAGCTAATTAACAATTGTTCGTAAAGTTTTTTATCGGAAATAATAAAAGTGTGGATCATTTTTACTTTTATTCGGAAGTTCCCCTTACATGCAAGTACAATGCCAATGGAAACAACGCATTTGTAGAAGAAACAAGATAGTACTTCACAGAAACCTGTAGCTGAGTTGTGATGTAGAAAATATTAGTCTACACATGTTCTTTCTAAATATATGTTTACAGCAATTAACTGACAATTGTTTGTAAAGTTTAATATTGGAAATAATAAAACTGTGAATGTTTTTTCACTTTTTATTTACACATTACCTATTACAAGCATGTCCGATGCGAATTTAGGCAAAACTAAAAGCAGTATTTATAGAACACACAGTTTAGTATTGTACTTAAATGGGTACCTAAGTTCAAAACAGTTTGTTATGTAGAAGATGCAATTTCATTATTGATGTACCCATGTTTTTTCAAAATATTTGATTGTAGCATTTAATTATCAGTTATTCATAAACATTTTTATTGGGAACAATAAAACTTCTTGACTTTTTATTCACAAGTTACCCCTTACTTGCAAGTACAGTGCCAATGGAGACAATGAAATTAAAAGCGATATTTAAGGCGCGTTAACGTTATGCCAATTCACTAGTGCGAGTAGACTAGCACCCACTGACTAGCATGCAAAAAGTATATTGTAAACAATGACTGGCGGTAATACTGTACGTATTTTACTAGCACTAGTAAAGTTCGAGAGATTTGTACTTTTTTTAGCAGTATGGTAATTAACGCGCTGCAACTAACAGCCAGACGGAAAACGATAACTAAGTTCCTAAAATTTTACAGAGAAAGGGAAGTGTTAGGTTGTGTCCCACGTAAACGCGATATGCGCGGTGCGGGCGGTGCGATTCGTCAATGTGACAATTAAAATCTGCAACTGCTGGCGAAAACAAACCAACTGAGCGATGCGACAACTTAAAATTGCTGGAATCGAATAAATTTATTTTACTATAAGGTCAAAATGGATTATTTTTATGTGTTTGATAGTGTGCGACTGTCACTTTGACGTATCGCACCGCCCGCACCGCGCATATTGCCATAGGTTGTGTCTCACATAAACGGCATTTTCGCGGTACGGGCGGTGCGATAAGTCAATGTGACAATTAATAACTGCAACTGCACGGAAAAGTGAATATCCTGAGCAATGAGACAACTTAAAATTCCTGGAATTGTGAAAATTTATTTTCCTGTAAGGACAAAATGGATTATTTTTATGTGTTTAATAGTTTGCGGCTGTCACATTGACGTATTGCACCTCGCATATAGCGTTTACCTGGGACACGACCTTACGGAATATGCGACTTGTAAATTATAAAAATCGAGATTAACGAAATAATGCATTTTATTACATTCTATGTGAAATGAATGTGAAATATTTATCAGTTTTCTGGTACTTTGTACATATATTCAATAGTACTGAAGGAGTCACCCGAAACCAAACATCTTAGTATGATTAGAAGTTTTATTTCATGAGAAACAAACAGGTATCTTGCTTTCTAATTAAGGGAATCAGAACTAGTATAAGGTCTGAGAACTTTTCAGGGCTCAACCTTAAGTGGTTAGAGCAATAATTATAATTAGTTTGTGGACAAGTTAATTTTCCTCAATAAATGTTTGCACCCAACAAATTTTGTACGTTGTTTAATCCATTCTCGAGTCCACCATTTTATTGGACGACGTTATATTTTCAAAGATTATTTTATTTCATCCCGCATATTGCCTCTATTATTGTAATAATTTTGGAAACACTCATTTCACATTATTACTAACTATTCCGTATTTATACTAATATGTAAATACATTAACAACTGCCAGTCGTCTTGCGCTAGTCGACTCGCACTAGTTTAGTTCTTCACTGAAACGAACCTGAATTGAAAATTATTTGTGACGTGGAAAATGCTATTTCATTATTGGTGTACCCATTGTTTTAATACCTAAAGAAAGAGTGCGTGGGGTATGGGCACCTGTACAAGTGAAATCGTACACTGGATGAGAGAGAAAGCAAACCGAGTGGAAATATGTCTCTGTCTAGAACTTTAGAATGTTCTTTACCTTTTATTCAAAATTTCAGGATTTACAATAAATTTAAATATCTCTGCTGAAGACTATTCATGAACTACTTAACTATATTAATAATATAAAGAGCCGCTGCCTGGGGATCGCCAGGGCATGTCTGGAGCCGGCGCTGGACATGACAGCATGCGGGACATCAGTGGCAGGGTGCTGAGGAAGCGGGCCCCTGTCGTTCAAAGAGCTACAGCCTAAGAACCACAACCACACTCACCAATACGGTCACAGAATCAACGTGACCATCACCAACGGAGTCAAACGAGAACGAGAACTCCACCCGCAGAAAGTGTTGCGCAGGATCAACAGAAAGCGGTCACTCAAGCAGGACTGAAAAGACAGCGCATAAAATGGACTAGCGCCATGAATGAATTTATAATGCGCACGTTTTACAGAATTACGAACCTTGGCCAGGATAAGACTGGATATCGCCAAATACTCCATCAGAATTGTGTCGTGAGTACCCAGAGCTTCAAGTTACCGAACAGAGATTCGCAGATCAATATCGTGACATCTTGAGAAATGGCCTTATTTCGCCTGATCAACTGGATACAATAAAGAGCGAAGTTGAGCGCGAATTATTTGGTCGAAATACAACAGATCCAGAGCCTGAAACACCTCTGGTGCAAAGAACGGACGAGACTCAAGAACTCCATCAAAAACACGATGACCTGCTTGAGAAAATCCAAGCAGAAATGGAAAGAACTCTTTTAGAGTATAGAGGAACAGATCCATTGAATAGACCAACTCTTCCCAAAATAAGCTCTTCTAAGAAAGTGGGTATCATCATGCAGGCCATGAACAAATTTATCTTGCCAAACTATGTTTTAGGTGCTAATACTTTAGAGTCGCTACACACAATCATCTACTGAGCTGCAGTTTCCATCTGCAGAACATTTGAGGTGGCAATAAGACCAAAGCAAGACCCTCCTCAATTTAGACAAACACCGCGAATACCACCTTGGCAAAGAAGGCTAGAGTACTAACGAGGGGTCAGGAACAACAGAATAGAAAGACTTGTCAAGACTATCATGGACAATAACCGAATACACTCCCAGTGGGATGGAGAAAACATCACATCTCAGCAGTGTCTGGATAGTCTACGACAAAAACTTTCCGTCTACACAAGTCGATTGAGAAGGTACAAAACCAGTAACCAACGGAAACTAGACAACGCATTATTCCGAAAATCAGAAAAAGGGTTCAATAGAAAACTCAACAACATCAATAATAATGAAACTCCTAGTTATCCCAGTAAAACAGACATCGAGGAATTCTGGAAAACACAGCTTCCCACAACAATCTCCTATAACTCCAAAGCCAGCTGGATTAATGAGGAGGAGGCAGCATTTCAAAACTGTGATGGCATGCAACACATACCATTTACAACGGAAGACACATCTAACATAATGAAGCACCTTCATAACTGGAAAGCACTAGGACCAGATGGTGTGCAAAATTACTGGATCCAGAAACTCTACGCAACCCACGAAACACTAACAGTCCTTATAAATGACGTAATTATCCACCCACACAAGATGCCTAGTTTCCTTACGCACGGTGCTACATACCTCTTACCAAAGGACAACCTATGTACACAGGACCCAGCAAAGTACCGACCAATCACTTGCCTTCCAACCTTATACAGACTCATAACATCCTGCATTAATCATCGCATTTTCAAACATTGTGAGCTGAATAACATAATTACTCAACAACAAAAGGGATGCGCGAAAAATTCGATGGGCTGCAAAGAACAACTGAGAATTGATTCCGTTGTCTGCAATCAAGCCCACGCCAAACGACGAAATCTCTACATGGCATATGTGGACTACAAAAAGGCATTTGATTCAGTTCCACATAATTGGCTCATTAAGGCACTGAAACTCTATAAAGTGAATAATTGTATTATTAACTTTCTGGAATATGCCATGTCCACCTGGCACACCAAAATCTCACTGAATGAAGCCAACTGTTCGATACAAACAGACCCCATTCCAATGAGAAGGAGAATATTCCAGGGAGACTCTCTTAGCCCGCTGTGGTTCTGCCTGCCTATGAACCCTCTCACAAACAAACTGAACTCGACAAATTTTGGGTTCAATCTCAAACACAACAACGTAAAAGCATTAAAGATAAACAATTTGTTATACATGGACGACTTAAAGTTGATGGCAGCTACGAAACAACAGCTGCATGATATGCTTAAAATAGTAGAAGGGTTCTCTAGTGACATCCATATGAAATTTGGCCTAGACAAATGCCGAATTATTAATATAGTTAAAAGCAAAATACAGCAGGGGCACTTCGAAATGGGAGATGGCACATCAATTGAATCAATGGGGGAAGGTCATACTTATAAATACCTTGGAATAAAGCAGGCTCAACGTATTGATAACTTGACTATGAAAAAGGACCTAACAGAGTTTTATAGAAGCATACGACGACTGTTGAAAACCAAACTAATCGGTAAAAATCTGTTTCAGGCTATTAACACCTATGCATGTTCAGTGCTCAGTTATTCTTTCGGTATAGTTAATTGGTGCAAGACTGACATTGAAAAATTACAACGAAAAGTTCGAGTTTTACTAACAAAAGCTCAAGATCACCATCCAAAGAGCTCTGTTGAACGTACAACTTTGCCACGGTATGAAGGAGGAAGAGGGTTGGCAGATCTAAGCAAACTATTAGATCAACAAATTTCTATTTTGCGTCATTTCCAGAAAGTCGCAGAATTTTCTGGTCTACACAGTGTCATGTGCCAGGTTGATGACTCAACACCACTGCGAGTGACACAACAACACGTCCAATTACACCACCAGACCACTGATCAGAAACTGCTGAAATGGAAAGAGAAGCCCCTTCATGGAAGACATTTAAATGACGTCAACCAAGATTATGTCGACAGTGCAGCGTCGAACTACTGGTTGATCTCTGGTCATATGTTTATATTGGCAATCCAAGATCAAGTAATCCCGACTAAGATCTATCTAAAGTACATCGTTAAAGACCCTTCTATTAACAACGACAGATGCAGGTACGGTTGCCAAACATCTGAGTCTATCCAGCATATCACAGGAGGTTGTCAAGCGTTCGCTGCAACTGAATACAAAGAACGACATGATGCTGTGGCTAGAACGCTGCACCATGAAAGCACTGAAACTTGAACTATCATAGTCGGTATGATTACCATACTATAAATACAAACCAGAATCTGTTTTAGAAAATAAGTACAAGCTGTACTGGGACCGCACGATACTGACTGATCGGACTGTTGCTCACAGTAGACCAGATATAGTTTTGGTAGATAAAGTCGCTCGGAAATTAACTTTAATTGACATAGCCTAATAACAATAATATAAATGTCAAGCAGGCTGACAAATTAACCAAATATAGAGATTTCAAATAAAGACTCAGTGGGACATGAACAACACACGAACTGTACCAATTATTATGTCAACGACAGGACTAGTCCCAAAACATCTATTAAACAATTTAAAATACCTAGGTCTGGACGAATATCTTTACAAGCAAATGCCAAGAGTCATCCTGTTAGGGGCAGCCGGGACGGTCAGGAAATTCATGGGAAACTGCCGCCACGACTCCAACCACGGGCCTGAAAGCCTGGCCAGGGCTCCCACAGAGCTAAACCCTTTTGATATCTAGGATATCTGAGGTTTAGTGAATTTTCCCCTAACGGCACTCTTAGCGTGCCTTAGAGGGAATGTGATGCCATACATTGTATGGTCAAGTCAGGGATATATTTATAGTAATATATTTATAATTTATTTTAAAACTACGGAAATAAATGTATGCAAAAAAAAAACAAAATTAAGTTTGCAATTCGTTCATCAAAATTTCTTCCTAACTTTCATGTTTCGTGCTTTACATGTATCTCAACAAGACCCTTATAGGCAAAAAATAGCGTATTCAGCTATCTTACTTACATCATATCAGGATTTAAAGTTGCGTCATACCAATTCAGTATTAAGTTATCCCAACCTTTAAATTGGGGCAGTTGTATTAGGAATTGCCCAGGAATCCGAGAATAGGGAAATGCACAGGGATTTTCTGTTAAAGCGGAAGTAATAGGGAAGTAGAAATTACGCCTAAATGGGGATTATTTGGTGCTTATTACCAAACCAAATTTTATTTATGTAGCTCTAAGAAGATGTAGCCTTTCTAATAAATGTTGACACCTTGTATAATCTAATTAATCATTTTCACTAAATGACATTTATGCCTTTTTGTACAGTGGCTTAAAATGTGTTTTCCTGTGTACATGCAAAATGGCTTAAGCAAGAAAATGATGGCTTTTCCAATGAATTTTTCAACAAATTTACTATTTATTTTACAATTTTCTCTGCGGAATTTCATTTTGTCCTTATATTAATCAATTAAATTGGCAGTTATGAGAATATTACGGAAAACTACTTCTTTTTTGCACTTATAACACGTAATCCTTTCAAACCTTCGGAAAATAGGACGTTAGCAAAAAAATTTTTTTTACAGGGATGGCACCACAATATGAGTAAAATTTTTACCAGGCAAACTCAATTTTGAAGTGCATTCCACGACTCCCCAAGGCATGACCAAAAAAAGACGTGAAATCTAACACCATCTCCTGGTCTACTCCCACCATTTCAAAATATATGGGGTGTATATTTGTGTATATCTTCAGACGTTGCCAGATTCATTGATATGAATGAAAAACAGGTTATGAATGATTAATAGAATACGAGAACTTATCATATTTTGTGTACAATAAAATAAAACATAATTTAGCCTTTTTAGTTTTTTAAACAACAATGAAAAATAATAAAGCTATCTATAAACTTTTTACAAGGATATAAACATTTATCGGAAGTTAGGTATGAAATATAATATAAGCCATGCTTAAAAAATAAGACCTATCTCATTTGCATAATAAATCTAAAGTAATGAGTAGGACGGTTAATTAGACGATAAGACAATTCAAAATCACGAAACAATAAAGAGAAATAAATAATGAGTACACTAAAAATACCTGAAATAATGACAAAATATAGCTGAATATAACGAGGCAAACAAATTTTCACTTTTCTGAATAACCACTCTATTATTGGGTCACTTAGCTAAAGGTAATAATTACGATCTGAATATCAACAATAAAAAAATATAATCCTTACCCAAATGTTGCAATTATTAATAGCAAATTATACATTTTATAACAATTTACAAATTTAGAGTATAAACTAGATATAACCTTGTGAATAACCGCAGTAATTAGTAATTAAATGCTGGTGTAGAGTATAGTTAAATATAATAAATGTACGTATATAATCTATTTAAATAATTAAATAAATTCATTTTGTGTAATTACATAATTCTGGAAATAGACTCAAGAAGTCCTACATTTAAATTATTAAACATGCTATACACCCTATAGCATGTTTAATATCGGTATACATTTATAATTATGTAGATTAAGGGAACAGAGGATATCGATTTATTGTTTTTATATTAACTATAAAAATCTGTGCAATCTTCAATTGAATTGCCAATTAGTTTTGCTGAATATGGATGGAACTGGAGTTAACAAAATTGCAGTATGCCAATGTTCATTGCAAATACTATGTCGTCTTCATGTTATACCGCAGAATATATTAAACAAAAATTTCGGAAAGTTATATTACTTCAAATACACTTTATTGTTTGCCAGTCCACTTATAATAATTGTGGGAATGTTTTCCCATTTTGTCATTAAAATAAGAGGTAAGTAGGTTCAAATAGTGTAGGACACCTTATTTCAAATATCTTAAATACAAAAATTAATCTAGTATTTGGCAAGTATGCTTACTAAATTACTTGGTTCTTCCAATTTTGTGTTATAAAAATTATATTACAAATTTTATAGTACAGTTTGAAAAGATTTACAATTCAGCTAAAAATCAGTAACCAAATTTAGAACACAGACACTAGAACAGTGACTGGGGAATTACCCTGGAAAATTTTTGCCAGTAAACCGATATGTCTGAAATTTTGAGAGTAATTGAAAATAGCCTAAAAAATAAAACATATGTTGTCCCAATGTGTGATCTTGTTCAGGTGGTGAAAGCCACCCCTTTTGATGGGTGGATATTAAAATAGTAAAAATGACTGCAGAAGTCGATAGAGGGAGGGCTGAATTTCCTATAAACATTTTTCGAAAAATCAGTAGTTTTTGAGTTATTTCTGATTGAAAATGTTCATTTTTCCTCAAAAAACACGTTTTTAGTGTTTTTTCTGGTTTAAGCGTCCTACAAAAAAATTCTCTTAAAGAACATGAAGACTATAACAAAAGGAAAAGTTAGTTTTTTTTATTTATGTAAGGGGCAATAGATGTTAAAATACGACTGGTTGAAGGTCACTTCTTGTCCGATGGCCTCTAAATTTACTGCTTATAACCTGAAATGACTGAAATTTTACTTTTAGAAAAATAAATCACTGAACATTTTTTGAAGTGCTGCAAAAAATCTTGACTTTAAGCCATTTTTTTAAATTTTCCAATCAAACTGATACATTTACCACTAAATTTTAAATTAAAGGCTAACCTTCTACAATTTAATTTATTTAGATGCTTATAAAATATCCTGACAGTTTCAGCGATTTAGGATGCATATTTGGGAAAATTTTAAACATAAAAAAATTAACTATAAAAAATTGCATTTTTAGGGTTCTGTATATACAATAATATCACTCCGGATTTCTGCCTCTGTCACATCACAGCAATTTTCTCCTAAACTACTAAACGGAAGAGGTTGAAATTTTGTACCAATGTATAGTTTGGTGACGCGATCAGGAGTACATATCGTAAATGAAGAAATTTTGATTTTAGGGGTACTTCTGGTGGGAAAAACTAAAATATCGACCGATCCCCCCCCTGATCTCCGAAATTACTGAGCCTGAAATTGTGAAAAAATAGGAAATATAGATCGTCGGGCGAATTTTACAGGAAAAATAAGGAGAAACCATTAATATTTTTTTTGGAACACAAAAATATTTGTTTCATTTCAGTACGACACCGATCGCTTCTAAGATAAAAAAATGGTTCTCGATTCTGGTTTTAAAAAGCAGCCCACGATCGCAAGTTAATTAGTGGAGCGAAGAGCTTATATGTAAAATTGTTGTTGTGATATTTGAATCAGCTGTTGCATATATTCGATGTAAATAAAAGTTCTAGAAAAGTGAAAGTGAATATTAGTTGTATAATTTTAAATTGAACCCACGGACTATATAACAAATTTGGTGATCAGAAGTAGAGGATTATGTGTAGTTAAAATCGTAATTTGATTTATGGAAACCCGTAGCATGGAAAAAATTGACGAAACTAGCAAAAAAAGTGTCAAGCAGTTTACGGAGGGACCAGACAAAAAATAGGCCAGATTCTAGAAAAACGTTACAAGAAGGAGTAACAATATCAAGAAGAAATTCAACAAAGGTTAGAGAAATCTTTTGATGATAAATTTAAAGTTGAGTTAGGAAAACTTGTCACTAATATCGATGATAAACGTAGAATAGAATTAGAAAATCTTGTTTCCACTATGAAAACTGAACAACAAAATCTTGTTTCCACGATGGAAGAAAAACAACAAAATTTAATTGAAGGATTGTTCTCGAAATTTGAACAAAAACAAGAACAAGTTGAATTAAAACGACAAAATGAACTTAAAATAACTGAAGAAAAAAAATGCAATTTCAACAACTAATGCAAATAGTATCGCAAGTTAATGAAATAGTTAATGAAAGAAAGCAAATAGTGGAATCAGACATAAAAGAAATAAACGACGAAATAAAAATCCTAAAAAGTAATGTGGAGACTCTTGAACTCAAAGTAGATGACATCGATTCCATCCAGAGCCAGGTGAAATTTGAAATCAGTTCCATTAAACACGGTACAAATTGAAGTAAGTGAAGTACAATATAAAATCAGTGCCATCCAAAACAAAGTAGAAACAGAAATTAAAAAAATTACCAACATTCGACAACAGTTCATCTTGGCCCCCATGTATAAACGGCAATTTGAAGCGGTGGCTACAGCTAATGGTAATTTCTTTAAGAGGTCCGGCCCTAGAACTCCCCCAAAGCATTCCAGTCGATGAACAAGGCAATTTCGACAAGATCATCGCCATCCTAGACAAACGACACGACAATCAATCTTTGAGCCAGGTATACCAAGTCCAACTGAGTGGAAAAACGTAAAAATCCGGTGAAAGCCTCCAAGAATTCGAAGCAGAGATTAGACAGTTAGTTCACTTGTCCTACCCAGACCTGCCAGAGGAAACAAAAGACCAGTTGGCCACACAGAGTTTCATAAACGGCATCAGTACAACGAAATCTAAGACTAAGTGGCGTCAAGAAAAGTAATGAAGCTCTACTTCGGGCTTTGGAAGAAGAGGCTGTCATGAATATTTCCAAGCCGAGGGTCCTAGCAGTTGCCTTCAACCAGGAAGAGTCAGAGTCACCATTTCAAGCGCTGCTGGCTGGTCTGAACAAGTTATTAGAACCGTCACAAAGAACTGGCACCAGAGGGCATGTTACCGCTGTGGACGGACAGGACACTTCCAAGGTGATTGTCGAGTTAGTCCACCTGAACGATCACCGACCAGGGGTAGATGTCGTGCATAGGATCCTGGTAGCGAATATTGAGGACGATTTTATACTGGAAATGGACCTAATTAGCCAGCATGGATTTATGTTCGACCCGAGATATGATGTTCTTGGGTTCCTAAATGAGGAATTTGTATTGACACGGCCCGTCACCTCCATAAAAATTGTGGCAAAGTCTTCAGCTAGAATTCCCGGTCGAACGGAACAGATTATTCATGGGCAGCCAGACAGCAATCCTGGGAGCTGCGTTGGAATGGTGGAGCCCGTACACTCAGCTCATGACTACTTAGTTGGACGGGCTATAGTTAAAACCGGAAGACATATACTAATCAGAGTCCTGAATTTGTCCAACAACGACATCAGAATTGCCAATGGTCAAGAGATAGCTTGTTTCGAGTCAGTAGAGACCATCATCAATTGCGAAGAAGAGTACCAGACATCGGTGAAGGAGACAGGGCCCAGTAAAGAATTCCACCAACAGTTCGCTAACCACTTGACACACCTGAAATCAGACGAACAGAAGAAAGCCAAGCAGTTTATCACGAAGCTCTGGCAAATTTTTAACAGTCCAGATGGAACCACAGATCATACCAACATCATCCAGCACCGAATAGATACCTGTAAGGCTCAACCCATCAGAATACCACCTAGGCGACTACCATTGGGGCAACAACAGGCAGTCGAGGGAAACATCGAGTCCATGTTACAAAATGGAGTTATTGAGCCATCCATCAGCCCATGGTTTGCTCCCGACGTGCTAGTTAAAAAGAAGGATGGAACCACCCGATTTTGCGTGGATTACAGAAAGCTGAATGATGTCACGAAGAAAGACAGCTATCCAGTACCCCGAATCGATGACACTCTGACCACACCAGCATGCCCCCATTGGTTTTCCACACTAGACCTAAAAAGTGGATTTTGGCAGGTTGGTCTACACGCAAACGACAGAGAGAAGACAGCGTTCTCCACCAGTAAAGGCTGTTTCAGTTCACGGTCATGCTCTTTGGGTTATGTAATGCACCCGCTACATTTGAGAGGATAATGGAGTATGTACTGAGCGGGTTAACATGGAGGACGTGCTTAGTATACCTCGACGACATTCTAGTCATGGGTCAGACATTCGACGTCCATTTGAAGAACCTAGACGAAGTATTCTCCAGAATTAATAACGCCAACCTCAGACTCAACCCGAAGAAGTGTTCCTTGCTCCAAAAAGAAGTAGACATTTCCGAGTCAGGAATCCGAACCAACGAGGACAAGATAGAAGCCATCCGCGATTGGCCAGTCCCAACAGACAAGCATGAACTCCGAAGATTCTTGGGCCTCTGTTCCTACTACAGACGATTTGTTGAGGGATTTGCCACCATTGCCGCGCCTCTACATCGGCAGACCACTGAGAAAGAGACCTTCCGTTGGAATCAGGATTGCGAAACATCATTCATGCGTCTGAAGGCAGCACTATGTTCCAGCCCAATCCAAGCCTTTCCTACACAGTCCGGCAAGTTCATTTTAGACACCGACGCCAGCAACACAGGTTTGGGGGCCGTCCTATCCCAGATGGTGAAGAGAGGGTGATCGAGTACTACTGCCGTGGATTCTCGAAACCGGAACGAAATTATTGCGTCACCAGAAAAGAACTTCTTGCAATAATAAGGGCTGTAGACCATTTAAACAAATACCTCTGTGGTCGTCATTTCTTAATCCGAACAGATCATGCCCCACTCAAATGGCTGTTGGACCTGATGACACCGGAAGGACAACTGGCCAGGTGGATGGAGAAATTACAGCAATACGATTTCAAGGTGGAACACCGTGCCGGCCGTTTGCACAATAATGCCGATGCCCTATCCAGAAGATCCTGTAGAGCAGAATGCGGACATTGTCTGAAGACGGAACAGCGAGAGGGTATCTCCATCAGGCAGATCCGAGTACAGGCCAATGAAGACTGTTCAACGGAACAGTGCTTCCAGGACCACATGGCTGATCCAGATATCGAACCAATCTTGTCACTCAAAACGAGACGGGCACCCAGGCCACGATGGGACGAGGTAGCTAGTAACTCAGGCGTGCTGAAATCGTTATGGGCTCAGTGGGACTCTCTAAGAGTAGACAATGGCAAGCGAGTTTGGGAAAGCGCTGATGGACGAGAAACCAAGTCCCAACTGGTAGTTCCGAAGAAAAATGTACCAGCCATCCTGACCGAAGTACATCATGGAATTACCGGAGGCCACCTGGGCATGAATAAAACTCTAGACAAAGTTCGCCAGCGGTACTACTGGGTGAATTACTTCGAAGACGTCAGAGCTTTGTACCGCAAATGTGCCACCTGTGCAGCCAGTAAGGGCCCGAAGACCCGGACCAAGGGCAGGCAGAATGCAGCAGTACAATGTGTTCCATTTGAGAGAATTGCCATCGATGTGGCCGGTCCGTTTCCCGAGTCTGAGAGGGGGAACAAATACATTCTGGTCGCAATGGATTACTTCAGCAAATGGCCTGAGGCATATGCGATACCCAACCAAGAGGCAACCACGGTAGCGACGGTGCTAGTAGAACAACTATTTCGCAGGTTTGGCATATCGCTCTGCCGTACATAATAGTACATGCCTGAACCCAGCCAGGGTCCAATTCGGAAAGGAGCTCCGATTACTCTGCGATTTGGCATTTGGCTCCCCCGAAGAACCTTCCCAAGACATCGAAGACTATCCCGACCAGCTCCGACATAACATGCTGGCAATACACGAATTAGCCCGAACGCAGATGTTGGTCACCAGTGACCAGATACGACCTCAAGGCCAATTCAGTCGGGTTCCAGGAGAAGGACAAAGTCTGGCTGTACAACCCCCAACAGAGCAAGGGTAAATCCCCAAAGCTTACACCCGCCTGGGATGGTCCATACGAGGTGGTCAAGAGGCTTAATGAGGTCGTCCACCGGATTCGTTGAAACCCCAAGGCTAAGTTGAAGGTGGTCCATTTAGATCGACTCGCTCCTTACCATGGAGAGGATGTTTCTGATCGGGACGATCAGAATCAAAGGGAGGGCACAGTGTTACGAAATTTACCAAAGCCGACCCTGTTTCATTTCAGTACGACACCGATCGCTTGTTTTTTGAAAATAATTAGGTGTACTGGTGCTCACATGAAATTTATAAGAAAAATTATTAGAAAACCCCCATAGTAATTTTAGGGAGAAATTATACAATTAAGTGGAAAATAAAAATTCAATTTTCAAACGCATCCTATCAGATAAAAGGCTCATTATGTGAATTACAAATATATCATATTTTTAAATCATTTGTTTAAAGGATATTGTTACGAAATTTACCAACCCTGTTTCATTTCAGTACGACATCGGTCGCTTCTAAGATAAAAAAAATGGTTCTCGAAATGACTCGGCAGCTGTAGAATTGATCATTGATTTTACGAGAGTTTTCGATGCTGGTTTTAAAAAGGAAGCAGCCCACGATCGCAAGTTAGTTAGTGGAGCGAAAAGCTTATATGTAAAATTGTTGTTGTGATATTTGAATCAGCTGTTGTATATATTCGATGTAAATAAAAGTTCTAGAAAAGTGAAAGTGAATTACTTAGTTGTATAATTTTAAATTGAACCCACGGACTATATAACAATATTAACAAAAATATTAAACATCGACTTAATTCCCACTTTAGAAACTACACTATTTAAATTTTGAAATATATATTTTATTTGTATTTTTAAATAATTTGAATATAGATTTAATAATTTATAATTTAAAACTAGACCTATTTTGCCCTATATCTTCCAATCTACAGAGCCTTAAAATTCAGACAGTAGATCATAAAAGGCTTCTCTGAAAGTTTATTAGTAAAATAAAACTCTAAAGTTAATTTTTGGGGGCCAAATTAGAAAATTAAATATATATCTATTCTGATAAAAATCAAGCGAATCTTGAAGCAGATAAAATAAAAAGTCTATGTGTTGAAAATGAAAGTGTATATTTTTTATAAATTTAAAACGCTTCCTTTCAAAGATATTAGGGTAAATATAAAAAAATGCACTCATTCCCTGCTTATCTGAAACTGTAATATTAAAATCTTTAAGGTGGTACGGAACCTTAGTATGCGAGTCCAACTCGCACTTGACCAAATTATTTTTAATTAACACGAAAAATAAAGGAAATGCAAAAAAATGTTACAGAGCAAAAATTTAACATTTTTCCCAAAGAATATTTTGTTTTCTTTTATTTCCATATCACAAAAAAACGAGATCACGGTTAGAAGGTAGCAGTCGAGTGTTGGGACCATGTTTTTCAAGCAGTTTAATCTAAAAAATCTCGAAAACAATGAGTTAAAAAATATTGGAGTTATAACCCTTACAATTCCCTGTAAAATGGATTTTTATTTTTTACGATAGCTTTAAAATTAAGAAAGTTATCGTTATAAAACTTTTTTCTTTCACCTTAATTATACAGAAGATTTTAATTGTTCATATATATGTCTAAAAAATATTTAAAAAATTATAAAAAAGTATTTTTTGCCCAGTTTCGTCGTTAATGGTGGTCCTTAAGGGTTGAAATATTATAAATACTACGTAATAACCTGTAAGTAATGTTGGATAATGTTAAATAATACTTATTCTACTCGTTTGGATATAATTTTATCTTAAGGATCGTCTGTTTTTATGTTTTATTTATTTTTTAGCTAGGGGGTGGTTTTCACCCTTTAAAAATAAAAAGCACATTTCAAGCTTATATAAGTTTTGATCTAGAGGGTAAAAGGAATTTAATTCCCAATTTTCACAAAAATCGGTTCACTAGCAAAAATTTTCCAGGTTCGGACTTTTTTTCTCCCCAGTCACTGTATACTCATGCACATATGAGCAAAAGCCTGAAAACTCGGTATATTAATTTTCATTAATTATAAGTTAAATAATTTTTTCTTGTAAATTTAATGATCTAGGAAAAGTAATGTCATGCTTTTCCAAGTCAATAAACTAGCTGTAATTTTAATAAATACAAATAGTTTCTATACATGTTGCAAGTTAGAGCTCGAAAATCTGTTGAACAGTTAAGTTAATAAAATATAATCGATGCTTTTTGTAGAAAGATTTTTTGTGTATAAAATATGTGTTATGGGTTGCGTGTACATTATTCCATTATAGATATAAAAAATGCAATTATAATTTTTTTTCACATGTTAATTAAATGAGATATATAAGTGCGATGAGGCTTCCTTTAATATTAAGACCTCAATTTTTATTTTTCCGAAGTTCTTTGGGAATAACACCACATAAACTTGAAAGTCTGTATATATCAAAATGTCCAAACGTTTCAAGGTCTAAATCAGACCCCGTCGTTTGCCATGGTATTAACACATATGATAATTGTAGATTAAAGCTCAACAGTCGAAGGTTGTCACTTAGTGACGTCTGGAGATTTGATGCGCGTGTTTATCTTTTCAGTAATATTATCAGGTTCTCCATCCATTTATGAGCAAATTTGATTAATTAATGAACTAATAAATTTAAGAAGTTCTGGTGAATTATTGGTACTTGAAATTTTTTTATATTTTATTCTGTAGTAAAATCAGTTACTGGTTTCTGAATTAACTAACAATTAATATTAAAGGAACTCTATATCTTAATAAAAAAAAATAAAGAAAATATTTCTGCTCAACATTACTCCAACAGTTTTTATTCGACACTGAAACAAAACAAATTTGCTCAGGTAAGAAATGAGATTGCAAAAATATAAGTTATTTTACGACGGAGGAGTGGCGTACCATTCAAAACCCTTACGGACGTCACTGATGTGCATCAGAAAATTTACCCCAATCCATAGAAAACATATGCGAAATTTACACACAGTTAGGTATTTCCTGAAAACTTAACCACCTTGTACCCTGAAAGATAAGACTGTAGAACCTTTATATACCCACTGACAGAGAAATCTGAACACCCAGAAGGAGATGTTTAAATTTAATATTGTTATGGTAAAACATAGATGGTATAGTAAGGAGTAAAAGATTAAAATTGAATAAGGAAAAACCAAGGAATTTATATTTTTTTATTAATAACTTGTTTGTCCACCGCGGTTATCTGTACACTCCCCAACACATCTTGGCATTGATTCAATAAGGTGGTCTATTTTTTCTTGAGGAATACTATCCCAAACTACCTATATTTCATGTCTTAGAAATTCCAAATTTGGGGGGGGAGGGGGGGCTTGGGGTAAAGTTCCGAGTCTTATACCCATCATATCCCAAACATGTTTTATGGGCGAAAGATCGGGGGATCTGGGCGACCATGGTTACAGATTCACGTGGGTCTGTTCAAAAAAGTTTAAACTAACTCTAGCAACATAAGCACATTGTTGAAATATGGGATCCATGAGCCGATAAAGTAAGGGAATACAAACGGTTCTACTTCTTCCTGAAGATAATGTTGCGCTGTCATGTTGGCTCGAACAAAGACTAAAGGTGACCTAGTTCCATGTGCAATAGCATCCCATACCATAACGCCTACTGTTCAGTGTACATGTCGCTCAACATCAAATTGAGGTTTACATCTTTCTCCACGGCGTCGTCTAAACCTTCTTTGGCCGTCATATTCACCCAAGCAGAATCGAAATTTATCTGACCTAATGCTATTTCACATTCCAATATTGTTGTTGCCGTCAATGCTCAGCGGTCAAAGGTAGCACAAGATTGGGTCGATAATGCTGCAGTCCAAAAGACCTTAAACGGCGGTAAACCGTTCGGTCACTTACAAGTTGGCTTAGTTCTCCTAACCACTTCTCAGCCAAATTTCGAGATGTCGAAAAACGGTCTCTAAAGACCATAAGTCTTAGATCTTGAATTTCAATTCTGTCCCTTTGAAGTCCGGTGCCTACTCTTCTCCGATTTTGGGTATTAATAAACCACGCTTGACAACATCGCATAATAGTAGTTGGATTTCTATTCGTTTTCAAATTCACTTAGCTGGCGTTACATTCGGCGTACCAGTACTCTAGACATTTTAATATTACTAAACATCGATTTTGGATCCCATCAAACAGTTTGTTTTTTGGTAAATATCAAAAATACAAAAATGACAACAATATTAATTGATAAAATAAAGTTTACATGAAAAAAACACTCACCAATCTTTAGCAAATTTTAATCATTTACTCCTTACTATAGCATCTATATATCATCAAAACAAGCTGATCATTTATGGTAGGCAAATAAATTATCAGTTGTAAAACTGAAGAACCGTTATAAATTTTCAATTAATATTTAATTCATTCTTTATAATTTTAGCAAAGTCTTACGACGATATTGACCTCGACCTGATCTACATATGTCACTGGTTTGGTATTCTATATTTCAACTACGTCTATTTCAAGAAAGTCAAACTGATATCGACATTATATAGAAAGCTGTCTGATTTTAGTACGTTTGGACTGCCCACAAATTTTTACGAAACAAATAAAAGATTGAATAGTTTTTCTAAGATTCATTTCATATATATTATCATTATAGTAACAAGTTTCACCCTTATACCATTAATAATAAACAAAAATTGTGAAGTAGGAAAGGTAGAAAATTACCAAACACTAAGTTGCATAGCCGGGCCTCTATTGTTTCCTTTTGATATAAACTTCTTTCCTGTAAAGCAGTTCTACATAGTATTTGAAATGTTTTGTAACTTAACAGTTATTGCGGCTTCATGTATATCATTCTCGATGGCTGAATTAACTGAGCACGTTATATTGAGGGTAAAACATTTAAAAGTACTCATAAGTGAATCTTTATTGGACCAAAACAAGATTACTAGACGGCACAAATTCGGGAAAGTTATCCAATACCATAATGCCATATGCGAGTAAGTACCTACGTATATTCATTTTAAGAACAATAATATACATTTAGTAGCTGTTTGCAAATTCGTTAATGTTTAGTTTTTTACAGCACATGCTTAAATGGCGAAACAACCATTAATTTGGCTAAGTTTCGATAAAAATTAATAATGCAAATTGTCCGAAATAAGCTGTCCTAATTGCAGCTATAATTTTTAAGGAATGACACCTCGAAGAGAGTATAATTTTTAAGTTGAAGGACCTCTCTAATGACATTTTTTCTGATTTATCCAAAATATAAATTCGGCAACTTAACTCCATTGACTTCTAAAGGTACTAAGTACGCATTATAATCATTCCTAAGATGTTGAGAAAATAAAATAGACAAGACAACTCAAGTAGTTAGAAGAATTATAGATATTATATAATTTGGATTAGTTTTGAGAATTATAAATATTAAATAAAACAGTTGTGACATATTTTGAGAAATTATGTTAAAACACAGAATGATAAAAAGTTATTTAGATATTATTTAGAAGGAACTCGATATAATGTAAAGTAAAATGATCTATTTTTACCGCTTAATTAATCAGAAACACAATAGTTAACTTCAAATCTTTCAGTCAGATAAACGTAAGTGTATTTACCTAGTGTACTTATCTATTAAAAACACAGCACTTCCTGTTAAATGTAGACATTTTTCAATATAAATAAACGTTTCGTAAAAACTGCATTCTTACAAACTAGCCCTTAAAATGTAATCAAAACAAAAACTACAAATACATACGTTATATTTGTTGGTAGGGAATAGGGAACATGTGATTTGTCGCGATGTTGCTTTTAGTCAGTTTGTTGTTTAATTTCGATTTATTTTTATTTATCCAAAAAGTGGCTTGTCAATATTAAGTTATGAACTTAAATATTCTGTTTGTGACTGTAAAAAATGGTTTTTATCGGTCGTTCAATTCATATCGTTCGGACTAGTAATTAGAGAGTCAGGAAAATTTTTACAGATATTTGAAAATTTAATTTTGGAATAGTGATCAAAGTGTACAATTGATATAGTTGCAAGCAACTTCAGTTTATATTGTCAATTGTAAATAAATACAATTGCAACAATAGCGATCAATTGTAAATTAAACCATATTATGATGAAGCAGTAATCAGAAACAAAAACATTCAGAAGATTGGATGAGCTGAAATATTGAATGAATTATTGGATAATAGCGTACATAAGAAGAAGCAGTTGAATAGCAAACAGGATATGAGAGTATTTATAGAGAGAGCAGACATAATAAGGAGCAGGTGAATAGTATGCAGGTTTGGAGTGAGTTTACAGAAAGATATGTTTGTTAATTCCGCTTTATAAACATAAATAATAAGTGACTATGCATTGACTGTTTTCCTAGTGTATCAGACTTTATGTTGACTAATCAAAAGTTATGCTACTAAGAACACTTGTATTTTTGCTGTAGAATAAAAGTAGTTAAAGATTTAGAATTTTAATTGTTTTTTAAAAACTAAGTTTTTGACGAAACAAACATTACTGGCGCAGTCGACGTAGAATAGTTCAACGTACTCAAGCCCTCAACGTAGCAGTACAACAGTTTTGAGAAACCCAAAAATCTCCAAAAACTGAAGGTTTTCAAGCCGAAACGAACTAGAACCTACCACTCAGCAAGAAATCAAGGTAAGTGAGACTCTCCTCAACCCAGATACCTTCCTTGAATGCCCATTGAAAGTATCAAGAAAACATTTTTTTGAATTTTTAAGAACAAGCGAATAATTTTGATTAATTTATAAGAGTAACAAATAGCACATAAAACAAAACGTGAATTTTGCCAAACAATTGCCTCCGATATTTAATTACGAATACAAAGAGCCTTTGTTTCAATATTCATACAACAATTGGTCGTGAATAGCAGTCTTATTTCTAATTGATATATTTCATTTAGACGAATTAGCATTGCTAACAAAACAATAAGATAATTTAAAAGATAACATTCGCTTGAAGTGCAATTAATTTCTTTCATGAACTTGAAAATAATTTGCATGATTTAATTTTAAGAAATAAAAACTGTGTTGTTTATTTTAATTCAACCACATTTTGAATTAATTTGTTTTTACAATTTTGTATTGACATCAACAATTTCTTTTATTACTCAACTGTTTTTTCAAAAATCAAGTTAAAAAAAATATATATATATCTTTATTTTTACACAAAAGTTTATTCAAAAGTGAATGAACAAGTTCAGAAACCCTAAAAAAGTTTTTGACACAGATTCCAGTGATTCTGAAACAGAATTATCTCTTTCTTATTTCCAAGAACAAATAACAAAAATCATGAGCCAACCAACCCAGCAACCCCCACAAACTTCACAAACTTCCCAAGTCACAATTGACATCAATTTAATCAAATATTTTGCCGAATTCATCCCCGAATTCAATGGAAACCCCTTGGAGTTGCGACAATACATTGCTCAAGTTGAAAGCATGTTCAGTGAATTCCCCGATTCAACTCACAAATTTGTCTTTGCCCACGCACGTCAAAAATTAAAAGGTGCTGCAAAAATAACTTGTGCTGGAAGAACAGAATTAAATACATGGGATACTCTAAAAGCCAGATTAATTTCTCTTTACTCATGCACTGATACTTTAGAAACTCTTGAAACGAAACTAAACCAAGCTTACCCCAAACCCAACGAAACTCTTCTTAACTTTGCCTCAAGATCACAACACATTCGTTCTCAAATCATTGATAAAATACATTTATCAGAACCAGACTTAAACCGACAAATTTTAAAAATTGAATATTGTGAATTAAATGCAAAAAATCGATTCATAACTTTCATCCCTGAACGTTATCAAACTGACATAAAATTAACAAACCCTGTTGCTCTTGAACAAGCAATTGACATTTTCCAAAACCTTGAACAAGAATACGAAAATCGTATAGCTCAAAGAAATTTAGGACAGTCACAACAAAGACATCCAAACAACCAAAAACCTCAATTTCAAAATCAAAAAGGTTTTCAGCCGAACAATAATTTCAATTCTCACACTTCTAATCAAAGAAGTCACAACCAAAACTTTCCCAACAATTTCAAAGGAAAACAATTTCCGAATCAACACAACCAAAATCAACAAAGACAATTTAACCCTCAATTTCAAAGAAGACCAAATGTCAATAATCCCCAAGGATTAAACCAAAATCAAAATCAAAACCAAAACACAAATTTCAAACCTCATCCCCCAAAACCAATGTCAGGTGTAGAACACTTCACTCAGAGAAATAATAATCCAGGACCCTCAAGACAACAATCATCCACCCCCATGTCAGGTGTAGAACATTTCAACCTTGAAAATGAAAATAATGAAGAATATTTTGGAAACAACGGATATTCCAACCAACAAAATACAGACTATTTTGAACAATCTCCCAATCACAACCAGGATTTTTGAATTACCCCCAACTCGAAGAATCAAACTTAACTTATGAACTAAATCAAATAACTGTAAATTCTTTGCCTTTCATAAAAATCCAAATCGAAGGTAAAATTTACAAATTCTTAATTGATACCGGATGTTCATTTTCAATAATAAGACCTTACATTATACATGAATATTACCCTGAAGGAATTTTCATAGACAAAACTGAATTAAAAACTTGTACAGGAAAAGTTACCGCTGAATACAAAGCAGTAATACCGCCCTTTGATGAATTTAACACTGACCAAAACTTAGAATTTATTCTTTATGACTTTCATGAATACTTTGACGGATTAATAGGTTTTCGACATCTTCAAAAATTAAATCTTTCAATTGATGTAGAAAATAATCAACTTGTAAACAGACAAACAAACATTCCAATTTATTTCCGCGAAGATTTTTCAACTTATACTTTTGATCTTAATCCCTTAGAAATCATAACAAAACGAGTCCCAGTAAACATAAAAGAAGGACAAATTTTAATTCATTCTTATAATCAAAATTTAATTTATATACCTGAAATCTTGACAATTGCAAGAAATGGCTTTGCAAAAATAGAAATTCACAACTCACTCCCAAAACATAATTTAATAACATTCAACAAACCTTTCCCTTGCACCATAATCAATGACCAAGTAGAAATCTACAATTTTAATTTAATACCCCCAGAAACTGATAAAGTAGACATATCAACCCTTATAAGAACTAATCATTTAAACTCTGAAGAAAAAACTTCATTACTAAACTTATGTGAAGAATTCAACGATATTTTTCAAAAACCCAAAGATCAACTTAGCTTCACGAACATAGTCAAACATCAAATAAGGACTAAGGATGAAGAACCATGTCATTCAAAGACATACAGATTTCCCCAAGTACACAAAGATGAAATTCACAAACAAATACAACAAATGTTGAATGATGGAATTATACGACCTAGTATCTCACCCTGGTCATCCCCTGTGTGGATAGTACCGAAGAAACTAGACGCATCAGGAAGAAGAAAATGGAGAATAGTAATAGATTATAGAAAAGTCAACGAAATATTAATGACATTTTGGATAAATTTGGACGATGTAGATATTTCACAACTCTTGATTTAGCTTCTGGCTTCCATCAGATAGAGATGCACCCAGATAGCATAGAAAAAAACCGCATTTAATACAGAAAATGGACACTATGAATTTTTACGTATGCCCTTTGGCCTAAAAAACGCACCAGCTACATTTCAAAGAGTAATGGATAATGTTCTCAGAAATTTTCAAAATAAAACCTGTTTAGTATATATGGACGATATAATAGTATTTTCGACATCCCTTACAGAACATATAAAAAACCTGAAACATATTTTTCAAACTCTCAGAAATGCCAACCTAAAAGTACAATTAGATAAAAGCGAATTTTTAAGAAAAGAAGTAGAATTCTTAGGACATATTATTACACCAAAACGGAATAAAGCCAAATCCAAAAAAAATTGATGCAATTAAAAGATTTCCACTTCCCAAAACTCACCGCGAAATTAAAAGCTTTTTAGGACTTATAGGTTATTATCGGAAATTTATAAAAAACTTTGCCAAAATAGTAAAACCCCTTACACAAAAATTAAAGAAAGGTGAAAAGATAATCATTGATGATGAATTCGTGAAAACGTTTAATTACTGTAAAACACTTTTATGCAGTGAACCAATTTTAGCTTATCCAGATTTTTCAAAAGAATTTCAACTCACAACAGATAGTTCTAACTTTGCATTAGGAGCTATTTTATCTCAAGACGGACACCCTATATGTTATGCCTCACGAACTTTAAACCCAGCTGAAATTAATTATTCAACAATAGAAAAGGAACTACTTGCTATTGTTTGGTCATGCCGTTACTTTAGACCGTATTTGTATAATCAAAAGTTTACAGCCTTTTGTGATCATAAACCCTTAGAATGGTTATTCTCCCTCAAAACCCCTAATTCAAAACTTCACAGATGGAGACTAGACTTAGAAGAATATGATTTTAAAATAAAATACAAAAAAGGAAAAGAAAATCAAGCTGCAGACGCATTATCCAGAGTAATTCTAGACAAAGATGTAAACATGAATGCCATTGGTGATGAAAATCAATCAATAATAACAAATCAAGGAGACGAAGACATATATCAGCAAATTTTGGACTTAGCAGAAGAAGTCGCAGAACAAGAGAATCGACAAATAAATGAAGAAGCTACAAATCAAGAGAATGTAACACAACAACCCCTCGATTTATTTACTTCACCCCCTCCTACTCCAAATATTCCGCAAATTTTGGAAGAAAATCAAAATGATGAACTCGCTTCACAACACACTTCTCATGAAAACCCAATTTTAAAAATACGTCCAACAGAAAGACCAACAAACTCTTATAAAAGACAGATAATAATTTTACACAGTCCTAACGCATTAATATCTAGTATATCAGCAACAAGAATTTTTGAAAATTTCAAATACACTTTAACTTTAGCTAGATCAGCAGATGAACAAGAAATAACTAACAGATTTAAACAAATTATTGCCCCTGATAAATTATATTGCCTTTACTTTTTCAATGAACATGATAAAGCCAAAATAATAACTACCTTACAGAAAAATTTTACTTCCTTACATCTTGTAACATCTTCAAAGTTACTACAAGACGTAACTGACAAAGAAGAACAACAAACTTTAATAAAATATCATCACGAAGGAAAAGTTTCTCATAAAGGAATACATGAAGTGAAAAACTCTCTTAAAAAATATTACTGGCCTACCATGGAAAATGACATAAAACTTTATATAAATACTTGCCACACTTGTCAAACATGTAAATATGAAAGACACCCTCAAAATATAAAACTTCAAATAACTCCTACTCCGAAAAGACCATTAGAAACAATTCACATTGATACATTTTTCTGTGAAAATAAAACATTCTTAACAATAATGGACCCTTTTTCGAAATTCGGACAAGCTTTACCATTAAAAGACAAAAACTCTATTCAAATTTATGATAATCTCTTAACCTTTATTTCATTTTATGGATTACCCCAAACAATCATTTGTGATAACGGTACTGAATTTAAAAATCACCTAATTGTTGATTTTTGTAACCTCCATAAAATAAACTTACATTTTACTACCCCAGGAAATTCTAATTCTAATTCCCCAGTAGAAAGACTTCATTCAACTCTTTTAGATGATCTAAGATGTCTAAGAAAAGAGAATCCTCAAAATGACACCGAGACTTTAATGAAATTCGCAATTATTGGTTATAATAACTCAATTCATAACGTAACTCAAAATACACCCTTCGATATCTTATTAGGACACACTAATATTAAACCCTTTGACATTTCCGAAAAAAATATTACAACGGAATATGCACAAAACCATAAACTATTAGCAGACAAAATTTATGACAAGGTAAGACATTCAATTGAACTTAACAAAAATAAAATTATTTCTAAAGAAAATGAAAAAAGAAATGACCCTGAAACAGTTCAACCCCAACAAGATATTTACGTTAAAACTAATCAAGGACGATCAAAACTAAAACCCAAATTTACCAAAACACAGGTAGAAAAAGACAAAAATATAATTGTAAAAACTAAAGTAGGTCATATACACAAAACTAGAGTTAAAAAGAAACGACTTATTACAGGAACCCCAAAAGGACAAACCAATCGCAACAAAGATGCAGAACTTCACACATCTTCTACTGACGATTAACTTGTTATTAATCACATCCCTATCACGATCCCAAATAAATATAACCCCAATTAATAATTACGTTTATACCCAAGAACTTGGATCAGCCAGATTACCTTCAACTTTTCATAAATTCATACACTATATTAACTTAACTGAATTAAACTTTGAATTGAAAAATAATGAAAATATTTTAATATCCTTACAAAAGATAATAGAAAATAAAGACCTTAAACTTTCTTTCAACATATCTTTAAAGAATATGGGATTTAAACAACTTGTCTCTCACAATATTAACCAAATTCTAGAAATAAAAAATAGAAGAGAAGCTTTTAGTACTTCACGAAAACGTAGAGGACTAATTAACCCCATAGGTAGCATTCAAAAAATATTATTCGGTACAATGGACAATGAAGACCGCGAATCTATAAATAAAGCTCTAACAACCCTTGAACAAAATCAATTTAGTATAGCTAAAAGACTTGAAGTTCAAACTTCCGTCACAACTAAACTTCTTGACCACTATAATAAAACTGTTTCCACCCTCGCTTCAAATCAAAATATACTAATGAAAGAACTTGAAAAAGCAATGAATAAACTCAAAAGTTTAAATAGAGATCACAAAATGATTACAAAGATACAAAATACATTTTCAGAACTCTACATGAATTTAGATAAAATAAAGGAATTTGTTATGACAATAGAAAATGCAATTAGTTTCGCGCACTTAAAAGAATTACACCCCGGAATTTTGCCAAAATCAGACTTACTTTTAATTTTGAAAGAAATAGATGTAATTTTCTCATCAGAACAAATACTCTATCTCAAAGATATTAGAAATTACTATAAATTATTTTCAGTGAGTATACACTCAGAAGAAAATATTATTTATTTTGTAATATATATACCGATATTTGATATTACTCAATTTAATTATTTCCACACCTATCCAATTCCTTGGAAAAACAAGACCTTGATAATTCCACACCCTTATATCCTAATGAGTCTTACAACATACTTGATACCATATGAATATTACATATGCCGAGGACAACCACAGCCTATTGATAACAGCTGCGAAATCTCAGTAATTTCGAAAAGTGACTCAACCGCTTGTGTAAGCAGAAGCACAAAGCTATCTTCAGACATCATTGAACAAGTAGCCCAAAATGAAGTAATTGCCATTCCTGTTGAACCAATCAAAACTCCATTTAATTGCCAAAATGGTAATGGAATCCAGTTCATCACAGAACCGAGCATCATACAAATCCCCGTAGGATGCCAAATTTCAATAAATAGCCAGACGTTCTCAAACAACAGAGAATTTCCAAAAACAACGAAATTCTCACTGCCAAAAATAAATTTACCAGAAATTGAAGAAAATGCTGCCCTCAATCACATTCAACTTCATCAAGTCAAATTAGATGAAATTTCAGAAATACACAAGATGTCCCACGACATTCAACCCTTGTACATCAACCCTTTGGACCACAGCAGCCACCCTATTAGTATTGGAGTAATACTAATAATAACAGCCATCATGGTACTTGTTGCAGTAAAACTATACAGATGCTTCAGAAAATGGTTCCAAAACCCAAGAAGAAGGACGCCAGGAGTCGTCGAACTTCAGGCAACCCCCGAAGTTCCATCTCGGCAGGGAGGAATTATGTTTGTTAAATCCGCTTTATAAACATAAATAATAAGTGACTATGCATTGACTGTTTTCCTAGTGTATCAGACTTTATGTTGACTAATCAAAAGTTATGCGTTTAATTTAATATTATTATTCAGTCAGTTGAAGTAGAGATCTTACTAAGAAGAACACTTGTATTTTTGCTGTAGAATAAAAGTAGTTAAAGATTTAGAATTTTAATTGTTTTTAAAAACTAAGTTTTTGACGAAACAAACATTACTTACAAAGAAGCAGTTGAATTGCAGTCAGGTTAGAAGTGAGTTTGCAGATAGAACAAGTCATCAAATATAGATTGCAGTAAAGGAGAAAGTAGTTGAAAATTAAATACGCGCCCAGAGAATTAAGGTAGTATAATTTATAATAAAAATTACTCAAATTTTAATATGCGTCCAGTCAATATAGGTAAGATAATTCATAATTTCATTATTTACTGGGAAATATTTATTTTATTATCGGGTTTTAAAAAGCAAAGTTGATAAACTTAGCTGAAATTGCATTGTGTTATAAATTGAATTTGTGTTATAATAGAACCATTCGCACAACAAATCTTTTTAGATTCATTTGGTAGTAGATGTCCTGGTTTTAGGTTGTGATTATGATAATTCATAATGAATTATTAATTTGAGTTTGAATTTAATTTCATATGAGTATTTCAATTTATATGTAATACATTATAATACGATATTTGTTTGAAAGTTGAGTCTTATTAACTAAAAAATTAGTTTTAAGCGCAACTGATGAAGGTTCCCGACCAGAAACAATATATATTATGTATAATATATATTGTCTTGCGTACAAAGGAATGACACCTCGAAGAGAGTATAAAAAATTAGTTATTGACATAAATTAAATTTTCTTGTACAGCAAACATTATCAAATAGTCGGTGCACATAGAAGTCGTAATGGCATTTTTTATTTTTTTTCAAACAAATATTAAGTATTGAAACAAATAAATCAATAAATTTGAAAGAAATCAAGAAAAAAAAGTTTCCTTCACAATATATATTGTTTAAATTAATATCTAACTGACCTATTAAACAAAACAATAAAAGTCAAGGTCAAATATAAAATAATTCAATTACAAGGGAAACTCTGCCGGTGACTTTTTTGTTAATTGGACGATTATTGTGTTATTGAAACTCCCGGTAATCCGCATCAAGTCTCGTCAGAAGTTTGGGATTCTAATTATTCCATTAATGGTGAATAGAAGAACCCAAGAAAAAATGGGTAAACATAGTGAATTTTGAATAAACTTAGTGCCATATTAGAAGAGTCAATGAAAGGTCAACAAGAGCAGCTGCTAAAATTATACGAAAAGAAAAGGCAAAAAGCAAAAGAACTACTGGAAGATAAACGGCAAAAGAAACAAGATTTACTGAAAGATAAAATACAAAAAGATCAAGAACTGTTTATAAAATAATGAGATGACAAGAGACAAAATGAACAAAGACAATAAATGGAATTTCAGCAACAATTCCAGCAAATGGTACAGCTAACTAAAAATGCAAATGAACTAGTTGATAGTAAAAAACAGAAGTAATGTGTGAAGTTTATGAGGTAAATACGGTACAAAACGAAGTTCACAAATCATAAGACATATTTGTAAACAAATTACAAAATGAGAGCGAGAGGCCAGTCGTCTAATAGCCGACAGTATAATACGAATAGTTACGAGCGAGTCAGTGTCAGTTAAGGAAGAAGCCGAAGTTGAGTCACAGTTAGGTGAATCCAGAATATAACATAAAATGCTGGTAGCAAACAGAGAAATTATGAGAAGATTTGAAGTTGGATGGAAACACCTTACGCCATGCGAACATAAAAAGGCAAGGCAATTTATTGCAGATAACTGGGACTTTTTCAACACCAATGGTGGTGTTCCAGGTCGAACCAATGTTGTGAAACACAGAATCAATACAGGAAATGCCCAACGTATACGCCTACCACCTATATGAATACCACTAGTTCAACATCAAGCGGTTAACAAGAATATATGCTACAAAACGGAATTATTGAACCGTCCATTAGCCCTTGGTCTGCACCTGTAGTACTAGTTAAGAAAAAGAACGGTACTACCAGATATTTTGTGTCGACTACAGGAAAGTGAATGATGTTAAGTTATCCGCGTCCCGCACAAATGACACACTCAGGACTTTATCGGGATCCAGTTGGTTTTCAAACTTGGACCTGAAAAGTGGCTAATAGCAAGTTGGTAAAGAGAAGAAACCATTCTCCATCAGTAAAGGACTGTTTCAGTTCACTGTCACGCCTTTTGGTTTATGCAATGCTTCTGCCACATTTGAAAGGCTCATGGAATTTGTATTGGGTGGATTAACCTGGAAGAGGTACCTTGTTTATTTAGACGACATCTTAGTTATGCGCAACACATTTCACGATCAATTCAAAAATCTACGGGAAGTATTCAATAGGATTAAAAAAGATAACCTTCGTCTCAATCGAAAGAAATATTTCCTAATCCGGAAGGAAATACAATTCTTGGCCCACATCGTGTCAGAGACAGGAATACGAACTAATGATGATAAAGTCGAAGCTATTCGTGACTGGCCTGTTCCCTAACATAAGCAAGAACTGCGGAGCTTTTTGGGACTTTTGCTTTTATTACAGACGATTTGGAGAAGTATTCAAAACATGAACAGCTTCTTGTGTTCGAGCCCAATTCTAGTCTTCCCAAGAGAACACGGCAAGTTTATTCTCGTTACCAACGCTAGCAATAACGCGATTGGTGACGTTTTATCCCAAGTCTATGGCGGAGAAGAACGTGTAATAGAATACTACGATCGAGGAATTTCTAAACCGGAGAAGAAGTACTGCGTTACTAGAAAAGAATTATTAGTAATAATCCGAGATGTTGATCATTTCCACAAATGTCGTGAAATTCTTGTAAGGACTGATCATACGGCTCTCAAATGGCTCCTTAACATAAAGACTGCGGGTATTGTAGCAAAATTTAACAAAGGGAAGGCATGCACATCAGACAAATTAGAGCCACAGTAAATGATAACCAATTTTGACAAAGAAGAAAGGAATAGACAGACCACGGTCATAATTAATGCTTACAGTGATAGACAACGACTGCACACTTGGAGCTTAAACGTCTCTTCAGCAAATAAGTATACATAATTTACAATACACCTATTTGAATAAAGTAACACTCGATGAATATATTGTCAAGGTATCGTTTTTCTCAGAACATCTGTGAGGAAGCTTTCAGTGAACAACTATTAACACGTGAAATTTCCAAAATTACCTACCACACTTTATCTTCATTACAAATTTTAAATATGTATCTGTTACAGAACATTTTGATTAATTGTAAATATTTAGAAATATTTTAATATAAGTACTTCAGATTTAAAATAAATTTGTTTTGTAGTGTCAGCAAACTGATGAACAAGTGTTTCGTTACATCAATGATATTGCATGGTATATTTACATCCGTAATAATTGGATGTATGGGATACAGGTTAACACAGGTAATTTGACTAAGTAAATGTAGAAAATATAATTTAAATAGTGATAGTATAAATTGAACTTAGGAAATATTTGAAATGACAATCCAAAGGAATTGTTTTTATTGGTATGTTGACTGAAATACTATAATTTTTATTATAATTAATTGTAGTCATTTTCTGTAACTGTATTAAGTCTATGGATTGGTTGGGTCGTCTCAATGAGTATGGTGGCCTTCAGTGGACAACGGCTTATTGGCGAGGTAAGCGGTATTCAATAGAGTTATTTGAATATATTATATTAATTTTGTTTAAGAGCATTTCTGTTGGAGACTGCATCTACCATGTTCCCTGGTATAATCTGGATTATAAATTTCAGAAGAATCTGATTCCTGTTCTCATGATGTGTAAAACTCCAATTTGTTTAGATGTTTCACCGTTTGGAGCACTAAACTATGACTTTGTGTTTGCGGTATTATTTTTTTGTCACACAAAACTATTCTGTATAAATATTTTGTTTTCAGATACTAAAAACTTCATATTCATACATAACACTTTTAAAGAACACAAATTCAAATTAAGGAGTCTTCACTACATGTTGATTCTATCACCCCACAAAAATGAAACATTTGTTATCACCAAATGTGCAAATTGATTTAAAATATATGTCTTAAAATTTTCTTTTGATATTTACTATAAAGCTATATAAATTAAATATGTCAGAATAAGAATTAAATTAAAACCCCAAGACTTCAATAACCATTATTATAAAGCTTTTTGTTGTAAGTTAGTAAAATTGGAAAATTGTAATGCCAGCATCATTATTTTGTAATAAATGGCTCAATCTGTTTGTCCAACAAATAATTCAATTGCAAAATAAGTATCTATCGTACTGATAGTGATTTTTACCTGAACTGCCCATTAAAACTCGCCATAACATGGGTCTTTGAATATGGAAACCGCCTTAATGCAATAAACGTTGTTAATGACACCGCTATGCTGTTAGTGTAGCATCCTGAACCCTTTTTGGGATCAAGTTATGCCTAGTGCGTTTCTGATGTCACGGCCTCATCTTATATTGTGGCGCTTTGGTCTTTTAAAACTCCATGGGTACCAGTAAGTGATTTATGTTCTTACATATTGTCCTGTCGTCTTGTCAAATGTCTTGCTCATTGACACAATTTCTTATCGATTATATTCATTTTTCGATCTTATTTTTTTGTTCCGATCGTATATCTTGTGGTTGCGCAAAATATGTGTACTTTTTCTTCTGTTTTGAATGTTCTTTTGAGTACTATTTTCTAGCAGCAGGAGACTTATCGGTTAGTAATTCTGGATGTCATGTTTGATATCGTTTTTTTGAATTATTACTTGAGGGCACTATTCCATTGGTATATTTGTGTCTGATTCTTATACAATGTGAGTATATTTGATTCAGATATTTCCATGTTCGTCAAGTAGCGTATTTAAGTAATTCGTTCGATAATCCATCATTAGTTGCCATGCCATTTTTCCTATTCTTGATCTCTTGATAATGGCTCCAAAGCAGGGTCGAAACGTCGAGTATATAATAAATTCAGACGTGGTGCTCTCTCGGAACCTAGTCTTGTTCATATATATATATTAGGGTGATTTTTTTTCGCCTTTTTTTCTCGGTGCTCTCATGAAATTTTGTTGCAAAGACCCAAAAAAAATTCTCTCTAAGTTTGAGACCTTAATACGAATATGAAGTGCTCAAGACGTGTAAAGATTTCCCATTGAAAATATACAAAAACTATGATTTTTTATTTTTAAATTTCTATAGCTGAGCTGCAGTTCATGGCATTGCTTTAAATATAGACAGATATGTTTCAGAATTGAGCGCTCTACAAAAGTGCCCATTGCGGCGTAACTCACACCGGCGAGGTAGTACGGCCCATTAAACTTGACAAAGAAATGACAAACAAGAACTACAGGAAAAATGTAAATGAGAAAGTTTTAGGATATTCAATTTCCTACAACAAACATCGTGTAAACCGAATCGCTAAGATCAATATTTAGATATTAAGCCTTGAATCGATTTTCCTTTGAAATTTTCGCCTATATTTGTATTAAAAAAATTTCACAGAGAAATCAATTCAACTTAATATCTCGCTAAATATTGATCTTAGCGACTCGGTTTATAGGAACTTTGTTGTAGGAAATTGAATATCCCAAAACTTTCTCATTTTTCCTGTAGTTCTTGTCATTTACGAAGAAACGCTAATTTCGTAAAAAGTTTAGTGGCCCGTACTACGTCGCCAGTGTGAGTTACGACTTGGCAGCAATGATCACTTTCGTAAAGCGTTTAATTCTGAAACATATCTGTCTATATTCAAAGCAATGCCATGAAGTGATGCTGAGCTATAGAAATTTAAAAATAAAAAAATCACAGTTTTTGTGTATTTTGAATGGGAAATCTTTATACGTCTTGGGCGAGCTCTTAATATTATTATTAAGGTCTCAAACTTTGAGAGATTTTTTTTTAATTTCGGAAAGGTACAGATTTTTATCAAAATGAGACAAATAACCGATTGACAGTCGAAGATGAGTTATCGCTTACAATAACGGGCTGTGTGCGGCTATTTATCAGTTATTTATCGGGTTGGAATTTTCTCTTCCAGTGCTCCTCCTTGTGAATTACTCTTGCCTGGTCCCAGTTAATGTTATGGTGCTCGATGCATGCTTGATTAGCTAATCCAGACTTTGTTAAATCTACCCTTTGAGTAGCAAGGCGGTGCTCCTTAACCCTGGTGTCAAGTGGTCTCTTAGTCTCCCCAATGTAGAGATTGCCACATTCACAGGGTATGCTGTATATACAGTTTATTGGTAGCGTAGCATTATCCGGCTTCGTTTTTGTGATCATGCCCCTCGAGGTGTTGTTGCTCTTGAAAACCATTTTGATTCCGTACCCATGTCCAATATGTCTAAATTTTTCCGACAAGCCTTTAGTGTATGGAAGTAATAGGGTTGCTGTCGTGGTTATTTCTTCCTGCCTAGGTGGTTTCTCCAGTTGTTCAAATGCCTTGTTAATGGTGGTTTCAGGATATCCATTCATCAAAAGGTCTCCTCTAAGTTTCAGTTGTTCTTCTTTGAGGGCCTCTGAGGTGCTGCAAATATTTTTGGCTCTGTGGACTAATGTTTGATGATGCCAGTTTTCATTGTTAATGCGTGGTTAGAGTTGTAGTTTAGGTACAACCTGTATGTGTAGCCTTCCTGTACACTTTTGTTTCGATTCCGGTCCTAGTCCTTTGGCACTTCACATCCAGGAATGGTAGGCACCCACTCTCTTTCTTCTCCATGGTGAATGTTATGGAAGATATTATAGCCAATCCATCTTCTTGAAAGAAGAAACGGTCCTTCTCCTGAAAGTAACAGTTCTTGAGGCAACACTGTAGTAAGTTCATGATTGAATCTTGTTCCGTAATTAAAATGTCTCCTAAATCTAGTTTAATTGGACATTTTTCAATGGAATTAATGGCGATTTCGCAGAATGTACACAGTGTGCTAAAACCTTTTCAAGAAAGGCGGCGGAACTACTTCGCTATTATAATTATATTATCTACAGAAAAATGAGTAGGTATTATAATCACGTTTTAGACCTTTTTTTCTGTTACTATAGCTAGAAATAAGATCAAATCCTTACCCTGCAATTATTTATGTTTTATTTTTACAATACCACTATAAAAGTAAAGATCCGTTAATACTAAATATTTGTCCATATAATTTTCTGCACAAGAGTCCAAGAGAAACCTTATCATTTATATGAATATAGTCGAAATTGTGAAATTATAGTTCATATCTGACATTGATATTTTTAATAGACGTTAAGGCGTTATTGTTTTTAAAAGCAAAGAAATTCAATTAGATAAAATTGCATTTTAAGTAAAATTACCCCAAATAAGGTTTACTTGGTGTCTTAAGTGGAAAATTAATTAATATACTTGTAATTTCCATATATCTTTGACTCTTTCTTGACCACTGCTACGTGCCCTACATGTAGCAACGATAAAATATGTAACAATATAAATAAATCAGTAGGTCACAGGCTTATAAATATTATCGAAAGGTGTGTTAAGCAGTAAGTAACGTTTATTCTTAGTGTCCAACAATGATAACATTAAATCCCTTTATTATTGAGAGCTTTTAGTCGCTTGCTGTTTTCAAGAACATCATATAAGAATAAGAGGCTTTGCATACCTAAAAAAAATAAATAACTTCAATATATACAAGCCTCTTCAAAATTACTACTCTTACATTAATGAGATTTTCATAATTAAGATATGCGAAAGGTCCAGCTTTTGTTTTAATTGGTTCCTGGCATCGCCTCAAAATAATGACTAAATGCTTTTGTAAATCCACTTCCCATTCATACCAATTCGTTTCAGTGTAAAGTGTTGTTCCAATATGCTCACACTGTAATTATTGTTCATTAATTAGAAAGGATATTCTAAAACGATTAAAAATTTTACATTTTAAAGTTTTCTTTGTCGCCTAAATTATTTTGCCTGTACATTAGTGACAATTTTAACAGTATCAAAATTTTTGACACACATGAAAAGTTTGCAACAAGTTTAAAATTTACGAATGAACGTCCAGCTGAAACACACAGTGATTGATACCTACTCCAAATTTATTGAAACCTCTTCGAAGTTAAGTATCACACAACTATACAAAACAATTATTTATATGCAATGTAGAGATTGCCACATTCACAGGGTATGCTGTATATACAGTTTTTTCTTCATATGGTAATTTTCACACCCCATATGGCTACAACGATTTCTAAAAATAAATTTGTATGTGATTTAGTATGAAGAGCTGCACATATTTGACATGTTTGAGATTTTTGATATTTAATATTGCGGTTTTCCCGTTTTCCATTTTTTCGTTACTTGCATTTTGATAATTTTGACATTTTAGATAAGTATGATATTTTGGATTTCACTGACATTTTATTAATATTTTCACATGTTTTACATTTGGCAGTTAGACAGCTTCTACATTTTCGTCCAATAAGAGAAATTTCGCAAAATTTCACATGAATTCTCTATTAATTTAAAAAGTAAAAATAAATCATAACTTTCATCTCTGTATTATTTTCGGTTACGGAAAAATAGTAATATTTTCTTAAAAAACTTCCCACTTACCCCTATCGGAAAACTGAGTTTTTGCAAAATACTAAAATATGTTTCCATTTATTTTAGAAGACTATATCTATAGATCAAGGTTTACACTTGTACTACTTTCTGTTTGAAAGATATTGTTGTAAAGTCCGTGGGTTCAATTTAAAATTATAAAACTAATATTCACTTTCACTTTTCTAGAAACTTTTATTTACATCGAATGTACAACAGCTGATTCAAATATCACAATAACAATGTTACATATAAGCTCTTCGCTCTACCAACTGATTCGCGATCGTGGCCTCCTTCCTTTATAAAACCAGCATAGAAAATTCTCGTAAAAATCATCATCACTACAGGTGCCGAGTCTTTTCGAGAACCATTTTTTATCTCAATTCGTCCCGATCAGAAACATCCCCTCCATGGTAGGGAGCAAGTCGATCTAAATGGACCACCTTCAACTTAGCCTTGGGGTTTCAACGGATCCGGTAGACGGCGTCATTAAGCCTCTTGACCACCTCGTATGGTCCATCCCAGGCGGGTGTAAGCTTTGGGGATTTACCCTTGCTCCGTTGGGGGTTGTACAGCCAGACTTTGTCTCTCTCCTGAAACCCAACTGAAGTGGCCTTGAGGTCGTATCGCGTCTTCATCCGGTCACTGCGTTCTGGCTAATTCGTGTATTGCCAGCATGTTATATCGGAGTTGGTCGGCATAATCCTCGATGTCTTGGGAAGGTTCTTCGGGGGAGTCAAATGCCAAATCGCTGGGTAATCGCAGCTCCTTTCCGAATAGGACCCTATTCCCTACTCCCAATCACGCTGGTTATTGCTGACGACCTTGGATAGAAGTTGTTCCAAGGCCCTGTTGAACCTTACCACCATTCCGTCTGACTGTGGGTGCAATGGTGTTGTTCTAGTTTTCCTGATCCCTAACATCGTGCAAACCTTCTGGAATACATTCGATTCGAAGTTACGCCCCTGGTCTGAATGTAGTTTCATCAGGACGCCAAACCTGCTAAATAGTTGTTCTATTAGCACCGTCGCTACCGTGGTTGCCTCTTGGTTGGGTATCGCATATGCCTCAGGCCATTTGCTGAAGTAATCCATTGCGACCAGAATGTATTTGTTCCGCCTCTCAGACTCGGGAAACGGACCGGCGACATCGATGGCAATTCTCTCAAATGGGACGCTCACATTGTACTGCTGCATTCTGCCCTTGGTCCGGGTCTTCGGGCCCTTACTGGCGGCACAGGTGGCACATTTGCGGCACCAAGCTCTGAGGTCTTCGAAGTAATTCACCCAGTAGTACCGCTGGCGAACTTTGTCTAGGGTTATATTCATGCCCAGCTGGCCTCCGGTCTTTCCATCATGTACTTCGGTCAGGATGGCTGGTACCTTTTTCTTGGGAACTACCAGTTGGAACTTGGTTTCTCGTCCATCAGCGCTTTCCCAAATTCGCTTGAGCATTCTATTGTCTACTCTTAGAGAGTCCCACTGAGCCCATAACGATTTCAGCACGCCGGAGTATCTAGCTACCTCGTCCCATCGTGGCCTGGGTGCCCCTCTCATTTTGAGTGACAAGATTGGTTCGATGTCTGGATCAGCCATTTGGTCCTGGATGCACTGTTCCGTTGTCCAGTCTTCATTGGCCTGCACTCGGATCTGCTTGATGGAGATACCCTCCCGCTGTTCCGTCTTCAGACAATGTCCGCATTCTGCTCTATAGGGTCTTCTGGATAGGACATCGGCGTTATTGTGCAAACGGCCGGCACGGTCTTCCACCTTGAAGTCGTATTGCTTTAATTTTTCCATCCATCTGGCCAGTTGTCCTTCAGGTGTCTTCATGTCCAGCAGCCATTTGAGTGCGGCATGATCTGTTCGGATTAAGAAATGACGACCATAGAGGTATTTGTGGAAATGGTCTACAGCCCTTATTATTGCAAGAAGTTCTTTTCTGGTGACGCAATAATTTCTTTCCAGTTTAGAGAATCCACGGCTGTAATACTCGATCACTCTCTCTTCACCATCTTGCACGGGATAGGACGGCCCCCAAACCTGTGTTGCTGACTTCGGTGTCTAAGATGAACTTACCGGATTGTGTAGGAAAGACTAGGATTGGGCTGGAACATAGTGCTGCCTTCAGTCGCCTGAATGATGTTTCGCAATCCTGATTCCAATGGAAGGTCTCTTTCTCAGTGGTCTGCCGATGTAGAGGGGCGGCGATGGTGGCAAATCCCTCAACAAAACGCCGGTAGTATGAACAGAGGCCCAAGAAGCTTCGGAGTTCATGTTTGTCTCTTGGAACTGGCCAATCACGGATGGCTTCTATCTTGTCCTCGTTGGTGCGGATTCCTGACTCGGACACTACGTGGCCCAAAAACTACTTCTTTTTGGAACAAGGAACACTTCTTCGGATTGAGTGTCAGGTTGGCATTATTAATTCTGGAGAATACTTCGTCCAAGTTCTTCAGATGTTCGTCGAATGTCTGACCCATGACTAGAATGTCGTCGAGGTATATTAAGCATGTCCTCCATGTTAAGTCGCTCAGTACATACTCCATTAGCCTGTCAAATGTAGCGGGTGCATTACATAACCCAAAGAGCATGACCGTGAACTGAAACGGCCCTTTACTGGTAGAGAACGCTGTCTTCTCTCTGTCGTTTGCGTGTAGACCAACCTGCCAATATCCACTTTTTAGGTCTAGTGTGGAGAACCAACGGGAGCCTGCTAGTGTGGTCAAAGTGTCATCGATTCGGGGTAGTGGATAGCTGTCTTTCTTCGTGACATCATTCAGCTTTCTGTAATCCACGCAAAATCGGGTGGTTCCATCCTTCTTTTTAACTAACACGACGGGAGCAGACCATGGACTGACGGATGGCTCAATAACTCCATTTTGTAACATGGACTCGATGTTTTCGTCCACTGCCTGTTGTTGCCCCAATGGTAGTCGTCTAGGTGGTATTCTCATGGGTTGAGCCTTCCCGGTATCTATTCGATGCTGGATGATGTTGGTGCGACCGGTGGTTCCCATTTTTACTGTTAAAAATTTGCCAGTGTTTTGTGATAAATTGCTTGGCTTTCTTCTGTTTCTCTGGCGTCAAGTGTGTCAAATGGTCAGCAAACTGTTGTAGGAACTCTTTATCGGGCCCTGGCTCCTTCACCGACGTCTGGTACTCTTCTTCGCAATTGATGATGGTCTCTACTGGCTCGAAACAAGCTATCTCTTGACCATTGGTAATTCTGATGTCGTTGTTGGACAGATTCAGGACTCTGATTGGTATATCTCGTCCGGTTTTAACTATAGCCCGTCCAACTAAGTAGTCATGAGCTGAGTGTACGGGCTCCACCATTCCAACGCAGCTCCCAGGATTGCTGTCTAGCTGCCCATGAATAATCTGTTCCGTTCGACCGGGAATTCTAGCTGAAGACTTTGCCACAATTTTTATGGAGGTGACTGAACTGTTGACGGGCCGTGTCAATACAAATTCCTCATTTAGGAACCGAAGAACATTATATCTCAGTACAAAATCGTCCTCAATATTCGCCACCAGGACCTTATGCCGTATCATGTTATCCCCTATCTGGAGCACGACCTTTGCCTCACCCTGTATTGACATGGACTCGCCGGTGACTGTTCTGAGCTGGATGTTATTGGTAACTGGCCGAATTTCTGATGCTCTCAAAACCCTGGACTTGGCAATGGACACAGCGGCGCCGGTGTCGATGGTGATGGTAACTGCTCGCCCATTGATGGTGCCTCTGATGACTAGGCTGCCGCTATCTCGGCAAAATCCCCGGATGGATACTATCCTAGGGGCTGGTGGAGGGTGAGTCAGCATTCGCCCCCTTATGCTGACTGGTTGGAGTTTCCCTGGTTCGTAAGGTCGGTTTGTTGGTTACCCCTGGTTGGTGATCTTTCCGGTAGCCTTACTCGGCAGTCACGTTGGAAGTGTCCTGTCCGTCCGCAGCGGTAACATGCCCGTCTGGTGCCAGTTCTTTGTGACCGTTCTAATATTTTGTTCAGACCAGCCAGCAGCGCTTGAAATGGTGACTTTGACTCTTCCTGGTTGAAGGAAACTGCTCGGACCCTCGGCTTGGACAAGTTCATGACGGCCTCTACTTCCAAAGCCCGAAGTAGAGCTTCATTACTTTTCTTGACGCCGCTTAGTCTTAGATTTCGTTGTACTTCCACATCTCTGATGCCGTTTATGAAACTCTGTGTGGCCAACTGGTCCTTCGTTTCCTCTGGCAGGTCTGGGTAGGATAAGTGAACTAACCGTCTAATCTCTGCTTCGAATTCGTGAAGGCTTTCACCGGATTTTTGCGTTTTCCCACTGAGTTGGATTTGGTATACCTGGCTCAAGGATTGATTGTCGTATCTCTTGTCCAGGATGGCGATGATCTTGTCGAAATTGCCTTGTTCTTCGACTGGAATGCTTTAGAGGATTTCTAGGGCAAGACCTCTTAACGAAATTACCAGAGAGGTAGATTTTTCTTCATTATCCCATCCATTAGCTGTAGCCACGGCCTCAAATTGCCATTTATACATGGGCCAAGATGAACTGCCATCAAATGTGGGTGGTTTCCTAACGGAACCTTTGGTACTCACGGTGTGCTGGTATTTCCCTCTCTGCAAATCTTGTTGCAATTTTTTAATTGCTGGTTCCACTTTATCTTGTATTTCACTGTGTACTGCGTCTTTAATTGAACTGATTTCAGCTTTTACCTGGCTTTTGGATAGCACTTATTTCAAATTTCACCTGGTTCTGCACGGAATCGATGTCATCTACTTTGATTTCAAGAGTCTCCACATTACTTTTTAGGATCGTTATGTCGTCGTTTATTTCTTTGATATCTGATTCAACAATTTGCATTCTTTCATTAACTGTTTCATTAACTTGCGATACTATTTCCATTAATTGTTCAAATTGCAATTGTCTTTTTTCTTCCGTTTTGCCTTGTTTTTCTTCAAATATCGAGAATAATCCTTCAATTAAATTATGTTGTTCACTTTTCATCGTGGAGACTAGATTTTGTTTTTCACTTTTCATCGTGGAAACTAGATTTTGTTGTTTTTCTTCCATCGTGGAAACAAGATTTTGTTGTTCGCTTTTCATCGTAGTGACAAGATTTTCTAATTCTATTTTACGTTTTTCATCAAAAGATTTTACTAACCTTTGTTGAATTTCTTCTTGATTTTGTTTTTCCTTCTTGTCACGTTTTTCTAGAATCTGTGCAATTTTTTCGTCCATCCCTCTGTAACCTGCTTGACTATTTTTTTGATAGTTTCGTCTATACTACGGGTTTCCATAAATCAAATTAGGATTTTAACTGCACTTAATCCTTTACTTTTGATCACCAAATTGTTGTAAAGTCCGAGGGTTCAATTTAAAATTATAAAACTAATATTCACTTTCACTTTTCTAGAAACTTTTATTTACTTCGAATGTACAACTGCTGATTCAAATATCACAATAACAATGTTACATATAAACTCTTCGCTCCATCAACTGATTCGGGATCGTGGCCTCCTTCCTTTATAAATCCAGTATAGAAAATTCTCGTAAAAATCATCATCACTGCTACAGGTGCCGAGTCTTTTCGAGAACCATTTTTTATCTAAAAGCTTTTGTTGTCTTACTGAAATGAAACAGGGTCGGCTTTGGGTAAATTTCGTAACAATATTATTTACATTTTCCCACTGACTTTGGTTCAGTCGTACCAATACGTCTATCCTCAAAGCTTGAGTGCACACTCCACATTGTTAGCCACTATTACAGCCCACAGCACTAAAGCACGAGTTCAACATGCAGGCGTGGATGAAGCTAACACTTTCCTCGGATTCTAGATTGGTGCTTACCCATTGGAACTGCCTCCGGGGTTCGACACTTCAAACGGCCACCCTACAAGTTCACGCAAGCATGACCAACACGAGGTCTCAAGTCCATCTAGAAGAAGGGCCAGTTACTCCACCCCAGGAGGATTAAAATCATTATTTCACATTGAAAATTTGTAAATTATTTGAAGTGCAATTCTTATGATTTTATTTAGTTATCTGAAAATATGGTATTTTATCTAAAAATTGTATCTAGCTTCTACTGTTCTTGAAGCCAAGCCACGCGCAACCCACATGATTATCTGCAGGTTGACCATCTTTAGTAAACTAAATTTTGAGTTGAGGCCAGTAGCATGCTGGCAACTTTTTATTATCAGTGATTAATAAATTTAATTGATTGAAATCTCTTGTTATGGGGAAGAGAAAAAACTACAGCAAATTTTAAATGCATCACTTGGCTACTACTTAACATTTCAAAAATCATGAGCAACTGTTTAATTGTGTCAGTGTGCGGAGACAGATATGAACGTGTTCATTTTATTTGTCGGCAATAATTGAGTCTCAAGGAATAAAGAACGTGTCGGAATTTTTTAAATGCCAAGACTAAATAATCGTCTAAGTGGCTCATAAAAAAATAATGACCTCTATTTTCGTAATTTAAAAGTTGCTAGTGTGCCGATTGCCTTTAAACCCAGCGGTCACGAGCAACTTTTTCTCTTCCAAAAAGCTTTGTCTTTCTCATCATGCTTATGGTTTTTGAATAAAAGTGAGCGCGCGTTGCGACACGAAAGTCGATTATTAGCCCACTAAAGGTTGTTGTATTGTACTTATTCTTTTAGGACTATATAAAAAGTGGAAATGCTGTTGAACTTTTGGTGTGCCACAAATGTAAACACACATTTTTGCACCCTAGCACCAAACCTTTAACATTCAACGCCGTTTCAACAACTCTAAGTTGTCATGATCCAGGAATAAACCAACCTTTTTTTTTGTTTTTTTTTTACATATATAGAGAGTAGAGAATTGCTATACAACGAAAATTTAAAGAAATGTTCAGATATTCATGCAAAACCGAATGCTTTGAAAGAGGTGCGCCAACAAGTATTAAAAATTTAGGGTCAGCGTATTGTGAAAGAAAAATCTTTCCTCAGATGAGACAACGAATAGCATACAACTTATTTAGATGATTCATCAATTTTCCAAATATTGTTTGAAATATTCCGAAAGTCATTGTTTTACTCTATAATGCTTTTTAGTCAAGAGTCCAGGCCACAACCGTATTTTCGAAATCCATGTTGGTGAATGTGACAGAATTTAATGAAAAAGTGCATTGCTGTCGCCCCCTTATGTACATAAGTAGTCCACTTCTCGGCGCAGAGACAAAAAACTTGCTCTTGACTTTGGATTGTTGCTGGTGCGCACTTAGCCTAAGAGTCATGGTGATTCATCAAGGCGTCATTTGAGAAAGGGAAAATCTAGTTTTTGGCAACGGTGTGAAATATAGACTCTAATTCAGAGTACCGACGATAATTAAGCCTTTTCTCTCATATAAAGACAACTTGTAACCACCTTCCTAACCTGGCATCATGAATGCTAGCAGTGTTGCCAATGTAGTGTATATATATATATATATATATATATATATATATATATATATATATATATATAATGTATTTTACAAATATAAATGTTTGAATTTGAATGTAGAAACCGATTATATCCTAAAGTCCATTATTACTATCTAGTAATTTACGAATATAGTTTTTCTTGTTTAGTAGGTGCTTTTGAAATAGTTCTTGTCATTTTACTATATATGGACGACATTTAACCTTGACGAAATGAATCAAGCGTTATGTCTCCCTCAAGCTTACAAGCGGAAAAGTAAAGGACGCAGGAGCTCTACAGTTGCAGCTTGAGATACACATTTCTATGTTTAACTGCTGGAAGGCCACCTACAATGGTTCTGTCTTTAAGAAACAAATCCAATCAAGCTGGAAAAGAACTAGTGTCAGCCTACTCAGAATTAGGCTGCACATAATTGGGCAATAGTGCCATTCCCAGACAGGTTTGTGTATCATTTAAGGTCCGACCGAAAATTCGGCTTCGGCCACCTTCGGTCGTAAAAAGCACCTTCGGCCGAAACTTCTATTTCGGTCAAAAATCAGCAGAAGGACAGTGGTATAATTTATATAAATTACATAAATGAGAAACCATGTGGGAATGGAAACTCTCCCACGGAACTGCTAAAACATGTACCGCAAATATTATTAGAGCTAACAAAGGAAATATTTAATATTAGCTGCTGGGGGATCAAGTTCACGAAGAGTGAGGCTGCATGATCTTGTATAGCCAACTCATTTTTTGCAACGAATATTGTCCTGAACAACTAGACGTTCATTTGTTTCATTTAGGAATAATAGCTTTGTGACATACTAATGAATATATAGTAGTTGTTCATAACTCCTTGTTATTATGTTTTTTATATATATTTCTTTATTAAATTTAATCAAAGAAATATATAGTGTCCTATTGACACTATTTTTTTTATCATGCATAATACCAAATACTACTTTTTGCATCGATATTATTATGTTATTTAACCAGTGTTATTGAATTTCTTATTAAACTTAAACCTTTGCTTCGTCTTCTGGCCTCTGCCGAAGGTTAAGGCTAAAGCCGAACATATGGGCTACATCTGAAATGCATATAGATTTCTTGAACTTCTGAGAATAGCATGACATGTTTATCTCAAGTGGGTAATGTCACTTAAATTACTATAAAATACATATAGGGTGATAGTTTGCATTAAACAGTGTTTCTTAGATACTACGAAGTTTTTATAACGTTCTAAAACAGTTAACAGTTATGTATCGGTCGTAACAACCGCTAAATCGCTTTCATTTTGTTTCTTTTGTGTTTAAAAAAGCGCATCGTTTGTTGTTAAACCCGCATTTTTTGTTTGCTCAATGAACATTACGTCGCTATTTTTTGTGTAACGTGTTGTTCAGACGAACCTCTAAAAACAGTTCCTGTCGCTGCGGGGCTAGCCTCTGAAGAAAGAAGAACCAAGAAAACACCACCTGCAGAGCTTCGACGTAAAACTTTTATTTGGTGATTTAATTAACGCGACGATACAATGTGTTATTGATTGTTCCTTCGTCAATTATATTTTGCATTGAACCAGCATTGAACTAAAACCGCAACATCTAATTCATACATTTTTTGGGATATTATATGTAATGTGTCATCGAAGAAATTCCATAATTTGGTCCAACTTCGAGTCGGATGCAATTTCAGTTAATTTCGTGCAAAGTTTATCGATGAAACCATTGATTTTTCGTTGCAATTATTGTTGAAAACAGCATTGAATTTTCATTATTTGTTATAAGAGAAAGCAAGTTCGGGATATTCATTCATTCCGTTGGAAATAAATTTCGCATATTTTTTGCGGCGTTAAAAAACTTACAAGAGTTCGTTTTGTTTGTTTGGTTATTTTGCTAAATTGTTTTGAATTTATTTGACATTTGGTCAGATATTTTCTACTTCAATAGTAAAAAATTGTAGATTTTTGGAATAGTATTTTGTTTCGTTCTGTCGTGTTAAATTTGTTCAGTGCCGTTACAGTGATTTTAATTTATTGTTAAGATGTCAAGAACCACTGAAAATTTACGTAAATTTAAAAATCATCGACAATCGGAGTTTAAAAGATTCGAAGATATTTATTTTGCTGCCGAGAAAGCCTTGAGAGGAGACGACGTTGAATTGTTTTTTTGCATTATTGATATGGTTGATTCAATTCATTCAGAATTTTTTAAACATCACAATTCGATTGTTGGTTTAATTTCAGTTGCAAACGATGATTTTGACTTTGAGGATGACATTCTCAATCAATTTGAAATTTTTTTTTTCAATTAGGTCTATTTTTGCTAAACTGAAATCTGTTCAGAATTCTATGCCACAAAATATCGCTCGGGAACAGGAAAGTGTTGCTTTGCCGCAAATTGATTTGCCTTCATTTAGTGGAGACATATTAGAATTTGGTACTTTTATCGCTTTGTTTGATTCATTAATTCACAATAATGAAAAACTCAGTACTATGCAGAAGTTCAAATAATTGCAGTTAGCTTTAAAAGGGCCTGCTTTTGAGGCTATTAGGAATTTTAAATTAGCACAAAACAATTACGTGAGTGCTTATGAAACACTTTTGACAAAATTCAAGCGAACTCGTTTAATGGCGGAGTCTCATTGGTCAGCTTTAGAACAATTCCCCCAACTAACTTCAGATAGCCCTTCAGAGGTTCGGAAGTTATTGCATGACTTCAGTGATAATTTGGAAGCACTGAAGAATTTGGGTTTACCAGTAAATCAGTGGGATTTTTGTATCGTTCAGATGATGTTGAAACGAGTTCCAAAGAATTTAGCCGCTAAATTTGAACTTTACCATGGTACTGTGACCGCTCAAGATGACTTTGAACATATTGAATTATCCCGCAAGGCAAAGCGAAGTGTTGACAAAAAGTTACCATTGAATTCAAAGCAACATTCTTCCCGTTTCACTACATCGTTGTTTGTCAGAAAGAATAGAAATTGTTTAGTTTGTAAATCCTATCATGCGATTTACAAATGTTCTGAATTCTTGAACAAATCAGTATACGCGCGGTTTAAGTTTGTTAAAGATTTTAGACTTTGTTTTAATTGCTTAGGCGATTCTCATCAGTCGAATCGCAGTAAATCTTTATCCACTTGCCGCAACTTCAAACAACGCTTCATTTTGTAAATCGTGGTGATGCAGGCATTCGGTCTGAATCTAGTGCTCCCCCGCAAACCTGGCTTCCACATCTGGTGGATCCAGTACCATTAATACTGTTGAAAGTCCCGAAACTTCTCTACCGCAGACTTCTTGTCATAGTTCACTTTTGTCATACAATTCAAATGTGTTGTGTATCTACCGCTTTAGTTGAGGTATTAGATAAGCACGGTTCTTATCAAACTTTGCGATGTCTGCTAGATTCTGGTAGCATGACATCATGCATTGCGAGCAAGGCTGTGAAACTGCTTGGCTTCCAATCTATGCCCGCTTCGATTCAACTCAACGGGCTAGGTTCTATGGAGAGTACCTCTGCTGAGGGCTCTCTTACCCTTTCTCTTCGCTCTATAGTAAAGCGTGAGTTCAATTTTGTTGTTGATACTTTTGTTTTACCCCGCATTTGCAATGATATGCCTGTTGCGCCCATTAACTTGGCTAATATGGCATATCTAACCAATTTGAAACTTGCTGATTCTGCTTTCAATAGCCCAGGCGCTATTGACCTTTTGTTAGGTGCCGATATATTCTCTCAAATTTTGTTGGATGGACGCCTTCTGGAAAAGGAAGGTGTTCTTGATGCTATTAATACTGTGTTTGGTTACATCCTTATGGGTAGAGTGTCTTCGAGTTCTGTTAACTCTTACTCTCAGTCAGTCATAAACCCAAGTTCGCTTTTTTGTAAAATTGAAGATGTAGTATCCTTAGATGATTCACTCCAAAGATTCTGGACAATTGAAGATGTTCCTACTGCACTGGTTTAGTCCCCTGATGATCTTATCTGCGAAAAAATATTTTCCGAGGGATGCAGGAAATTGGATTCAGGTAGATTCGTTGTGCCCCTTCCTTTTCGAAATACACTTCCTGCTTTTGATGGAATGTATAATCTCGCCGTACAACGTTTCTTCTCTTTAGAAAGACGTCTTCTACACCAACCAGATCTCTACAAACAATATTGTGATTTTCTCAAAGAGTATTTAGAGCCTGATCATATGGAGTTGGTTCCTGATCCATCTACTGCCTCTGATTGTTACTACATACCGCATCATTGTGTTTTGAAACCTGATAGTAGCACAACCAAACTTCGTGTAGTGTTTAATGCATCCGCTAAGATACCTCATCGGTTATCTTTGAATGATTGTTTATTTATCGGTCCCAAATTGCAGCAAGACATTATCGCTATTTTGTTGAATTTTCGATTTCATCCTGTAGTGTTCACTGCAGACATCAAAATGATGTATAAACAGATTTTGATTGCCTCAGAACATCAAAATTATCAGCGAATCATTTGGCGTTTTTCTCCGCAAGATCCAGTTGTAGTCTATAGGCTAAAGACTGTCACTTATGGAGTTTCATCCGCACCCTTTTTGGCTATCCGCACTTTAAATCAGTTGGCTGATGAAGAAGAACGCTCTTTGCCATCAGCAGCCACTATTGTTCGATCGTCCACATACGTAGATGATATCATTGCTGGAAGTTCATTATTTGAAAAGGCTCAAACATTGCAGTTAGAAATTATTGAACTCTTAAGACGAGGAGGATTTGAGCTTCGCAAATGGTCCAGTAATGATTCACGATTGTTGCTACACCTCCCTGAGGAATATTTGTCGATGAATCCATACTCTTTTGAATCTGATAATCCCTTAAAAGTCTTAGGTTTGTATTGGAATCTATCCTCTGACTCTTTTTTCTTTACTAGTCTACCACATGTTGATAACTCTTGTACTAAACGCATACTTCTGTCCACTTTGGCCAGAATCTTTGATCCATTACGAATTATCTCACGTGTAACGTTTCTGGTTAAACACTTGATTCAAAGATTATGGAGTTCGAAATTGTCTTGGGATGAAACCCCGCCTGCTAACATTGTTTCGTTATGGTCAAAATTCATAGGTGATCTTCCTTCCTTACAGAATTTAGTTTTGCCTCGCCTGCTTGCTATAGAAAACTTTTCTAGTTGTGAACTTCACGCATTTGGTGATGCTTCTGAGAAAGGTTATGCCGCTGTTGTTTATTTTGTGTTCGAAACCGCATCTCTATTTCGTCAAAGTTTTTTTGTGTTGTCTAAATCGAAATTTGCCCCTTTGAAAACTTTGTCACTTTCCAGATTGGAACTGTGTGCTTCAGTTCTTACCGCTAAGTTGGCTCATTATGTTTATGAGCAATTCAATAGTCGTTTGTTGTTCAAGGTGATTCGTTGCTGGTCAGATTCCACGGTAGCCCTTTCATGGCTTAGTTCTTCCCCGCACCGTTGGAAGACTTTTGTCAGTAATCGAGTTGCTTACATTCAGGAAAAATTTCCTCCTTCGCATTGGTTTTACATTAAATCTTGTGATAACCCCGCTGACTTGGGTTCCTGCGGCACTTTGCCATCAGAGTTATTAGGCAATACACGTTGGTGGAAAGGTCCACAATTGTTGATTATCGCTAGTTTGCCACATGCTTGCTCAGACTCAAGCATGTCACCGCTAGTTATGACTGAAGCCCGTATAGTGGCGCTTCAAGTCATCGCTTCACCAAATTTATTTGTTACTTCGTTAGAAGAACATTCTTCTATTAATAGCACTACCCGCATTATAGCTCATATTTGTCGCTTTGTTGATAAGGCTCTGAATGCAGACCGTAGGGGCTCTGGATTATTTTTGGCTGCTGAGTTATATCAGGATCAGCATCGCATTGTTCGATATGTTCAAGATCAATATTTTTCTAAAGAGATTTCCCTTCTTCGAGAACGATTTGCCCAAATCGCTTCATAAACTTTCGCCCTTTCTTGATGAACAGGGAACTCTTAGAGTTGGTAGTAGATTGGCTAATGCTCCATTGCCGTTTGATACTAAATTTCCCGCACTTCTACCAAGTAAAAGTCGTTTGACTAATCTAATTCTCGAAGATTGTCATGTCACCAATCTTCACGCAGGAAACCAAACCGTTGAATTTCTTTTGCAGCAACGATTTTGAATTCTATCCGCAAAGAAAGTAATTCGTAGTGTCATTTCTAAATGTATTTCTTGTTGGAAGCTTAATCCTTCTGCTTACCAACCCTTCATGGGAAATTTGCCCATTTCCCGCGTTTCACAATTGAAACCCTTTTCTCATGTTGGAGTAGATTTTGCTGGTCCCTTCACTATAACCAAGGCTAAAACTAGAGGGTCGAAAACTTTAAAGGCTTATATGTGCCTGTTCATCTAGAACTCGTATCAGATTTGTCTGCTGATGCGTTCTTGGCAGCTTTGCGACGATTCATTGCACGTCGTGGTCGATGTAGCCATACTATAGTGATTGTGGTACTAATTTTGTGTGTGCTCACAAGCAGATCTTGAAAGCTTTTAGAGCTACTGCTGCACGAGAAACCATTTCTTAGCATTTTAACCCCCCTCCCCTTCGGGTCCTCACTTTGGAGGACTATGGAAGAGCGGAATTAAATCCGTTAAAGCTCACTTAAGACGTGTCGTCGATCAAATCCTAACCTACGAAGAACTTTCTACTGTATTTGCACAGGTCGAAGCAGTTTTAAACTCGCGACCTATAACCCCTTGTAGCAACGATCCATCGGATCTTACCGCCTTGAGTCCTGGAATGTTTCTTACAATGGAACCTTTAACAGCACCTCCTGAATCTGATTTCTTATCTCTCCCATCTAATCGCCTCAACAGATGGCAGTTACTGAGTCGTTTGCATCAGGCATTCTGGAAACGTTGGTCGCAAGAATATTTACAAACTCTTCATCAACGGAGCAAATCGACTGATCCCTCGGAGGTTGTTAAGCCAGGTACTCTTGTTATTCTGAAGCAAGACACTTCCCCTCCTTTGAATTGGCCATTAGGGCGCATTATTGACGTACTTCCTGGAGGTGATGGTGTTTTAGGCGTTGCTACAGTTAGAACTGCAAGTGGTACTTTGAAGCGACCTCTTGTAAAGCTCTGTCCACTGCCAGTGGACCCTTAGTTTTGAAATTAGTATTTCAAAGCTGGCGGAATGGTGCGTTCCCGCAATTTGTTTAGTGTATTGTTCCAATTTGATTGAATTACTTCATTGATTTTTAAATTTATGCACCTTTTCCAAAACCTTCCGTCGCGCTAATGCTAATTTTAAGTGTTTTTTGCGTGTAAAATATAGACAGTATTCGTTGTTCCTATATTGTATTCCGAGCTATTCGGACGCTTTTTGTTGTTATTGTGTTACGATTCCGCGAGTTATTAGTTCCGGTCGTAACAACCGCTAAACCGCTTTCATTTTGTTTCTTTTGTGTTTACATAAGCGCATCATTTGTTGTTAAAAACCCGCATTTTTGTTTTCACAATCAATGAACATTACGTCGCTATTTTTTGTGTAACGTGTTGTCCAGACGAAGCTCTAAAACAGTTCCTGCCGCTGCGGGGCTAGCTTCTGAAGAAAGAAGAACCAAGAAAACACCATCTGCAGAGCTTTGACGTAAAAGGTCAGTGATTAACTTTTATTTGGTGATTTAATTTACGCGACGATACAATGTGTTATTGATTGTTCCGCTAAAGGTCCTTCGTCAATTATATACTTGCATTGAACCAGCATTGAACTATAACCGCAACATCTAATACATACATTTTTTTGGATATTATATGTAATGTGTCATCGAAGACATTCAACCGCCTTCAGAAAAAAAGCATATACAGGGTTCGTTTTATGTTCCAAAAAGGAGCTCTTGAAGGGGGCTTTTGTGCATTTTTTTAACTTATTACAACACGAGCAGAAATTCTTTAACTATTTTCGTATGTCTATCTCATCTATTTACAAATGTAAAAGTAAATGTCGAATAGGTATTTTTTAAATTCAATCTTTTGTGGACTATATATTTTCTGTAATTTCAAGTAACTCAATACCAACTTTTATAGAAAAAATATATAATAACCAAGTGGCTACTTAACAATGAATAACAGAAGATTTATTTCCTTTCAGACAAATGTTCAAATCTAAGATTAAAATACGACATTTGCATCGTGAAAAATGAATTTATAAATACATCTTACGGTGTATAAGAGATTTCACATGCAATTAATTTGTAACACTATCCTACAAGTAGAGTTATAGTGGCAACTCCATAGTTAGAGACACGAAAAAAGTATCGATACATTGTAGTATTTTTTTTTTCGATACCGATACTTTTGTAGTCCATACTTTGTATTCGATGTTTATACTTATTGAGTAAATTTTGTTAGGTATCGTATCGTATAAATCTTAAAAATTTTGTCTTAAAAAGTTGGCTTTATGGCTCATGTTTACGGCTTAGAGGATCTACTTCCTAGAGATAGCCTGCAATGCATAAATACCTCGAAAAGACTAGAAAGAGAGCAATAGAGAGGTCAATCGAAAATTAGTTGATTAGTTGATATCACATTGATATTTGACAATAAAATGAATCCACATTATGGTACTCAGTAGATGTCTTATTAATTATTTTATTCTTTTAATTTCAATTGAGAGGGAGAGACGCAACGTCACTGATGAGTATCGATAGCTCGCGCATCGATGTTAGGATGTTTTAAACGTTTAAAAACAAAGGCTTTGCAATGAAATAATTAATGATAAAACTGTCATTTGGGATTTTTGTAGGTTCAAAAATTATAATTTTTATCCGGGTTATAGAGCTTTGAAAATGGTTATTTTTGGGTTTTTTCCAACTAAATAAATCGCTTATAACTCAAAAATGATCAACTTTGAAGAAATATCACAAGAGACCTGTGTTGTTCAGAATGACCCAAAAAAACTAAAAAAAAACAGTTTCTCGAACAGGTTACCGCAAGACAACTACTAAAGCTGAACTAACATTGCTGACTCTTGGTTCGATACTTCTACGAGTACGATACTTTTTTTCGATATTACTCATGATAAAGAATCGATACTTTCAATTCGATATCGTGTCCCCAACTATAGCCGATATCGGCCCATCAAGTAAGCGCAGATGTCAGCCAACCGGCAGTTAGCTATCGGCCCAAGGCTAGGTGAATTTGTCCGGAATTTGTAAAGCAAGGCTTATACATTTTTCTTGCTATACCAACTTACTTCTTCCATCAATTTCTGACCACAATAGCACTGCAGGTATAAGTCACAAAAATATCCATACGCCACTGTTAAATATACAGTATTGAATTCCTATAAAGTAGATATGTTTTTATTTAAATACGAATATGCATGTAGTTAAGAATCAATTTTACTTGCATATTTCCATAAATCGCTATTGCTAGTACAAAGCCTGTTTGCACCATATGTAAGAAATTTACAGTCGGACTTAAAGCTTCCATTGCTTCCTGTGCTAAACTGAAAAACAAAAATAATTCATTGAATTCTTTTATGTACTTAAATGTGTATATCTATTTACGCAGCATTTGTTGCAAAATACTTCGTAAAATTATTTCTAAATATTATATTTGTCATGGTAATTTCAATCTGTAAACACACTCTATCGTTTCAAGTTGCAGCGGAATAAATCTTTTAAATGGTAGAGTTAAAATACTTTATATTATCAGAAGATTTTACAAACATCTGAAGCTACGCCAATACGTCGTCTTTGGTTGAGACCAAATGCGCTACGTTCAATGAACGAAAATCTCGAAAAACCTTTATATCTGAAGATTTTAAATAATTAAATAAATTATTAATTAAAAAAACCTTTTAAAAATAAGATTTTGTTCAATATTTCAGTAGTAAAAGGAAATAATCCACCATCTTAGAGCGTAATGTAGAGTGACGTCATTATATTTGTTGTATTCTTCTCTTCCCACCCTTTCATTTAATACCCATATCATGAGGGTGAATATAAAATCGTTGGGCGGTCATTTTTAGAAGTCCCCCATATTAGATTTAGCCAAACATTGTCATCCACACTAAACGTGTGTGCAGAATTTCAAATCAGATCAAATTGGTTGGTGACAATATTTTAAAAAATGGAAGCTCCAGGAGGCCAAACTTTTGCTTCTCTCGAACATCATTAACTAATATCCAAAGGAAAGCGATTGTCAATTCGTCAGTGTTTGTTAATGCTAATCAATTACTCAAAACCGACTTAATAATTTCGGTGATTAAATAACATTGTATAAAGATATATTACAAGAATCCACCATTTAATTTTTTGTAACTTGAGATTTTTTTTCCACAAAATTAAAATTCAGTTCAATGAATCTTTACTGATTTCTCTCAATCAGTTTGAATATATTTTATAGTAAAATGTACCGTTTTCAGAATCTCTGAAGATTCTGCGCAAAAAAGGTAAATGTCCATAGAAAATCATAAATAAATTTTCTACCCAGATCTCAAATTAAAGGTAAAGATATGTCATAAAATAATACTGATCGTAGAGGTTATTTGTGACAGTTTTCATTTAATTCATCATATATTAAGGTCGATTAAGCGGTGAGTACATAGGTACATTTATCTATAACAAAAAACATTCAAATTTTATCTACTTTAGCAAATCGTAAAAATAAAGGCATAATTCTGTAACAGGCCAAGTAAATGTCACATGAATTTGTTACTTTGTTCGGTTCTTTTTAAATTTAATTGTATCATCTAGTATAAAACCGACGCCAATTTCCACTTATATCACTAAGCAAGTAATATCAGTGTTGCTTCCGTATTCTCATTTTGCATAAATAAATGACAACTGTTACAAGTGTCAGCGGTTCAGCAAATTTAAGAAGTATTTACCTTCAGAACAACATACCAAGTAATGCTGGCAAAATTATGGCTATTTGCGACATCCCATGAGTAGACCGAACAGCTTTACCACAGGCACTAACTCTAATAATATATCAAAAGAGATTCAAAAAGCAGGAATTTACAAATTCTAGTGCACAATATTTTAAGAATCCGATTTTACTCCATGTTTTGTGTCGGCTCAACAAAATCCAGAGGAAAGTGCTTCCTAGACCTTTTAATTGTAGAACCAAAAATAAAGAAGTTATATGCGAAAATCACTGAAAATTTGAGAAACATTTTTATCATTTACAAAAAAATGACATCAGACCATTTTTATATATGTTTTTTTGAGGAATAATTTTCATTACAAACTTTTTAAATTTATTTATTAGTTAAGGTTTTACAGCGTTGTGAAACGAATCCTATTTTTCAGTATTTATAACATTTTTTTTGATACTCCTTTTAATTATTTATAATGCAATTTTGTTATTAATTAATGATTGACTCTTTTCCCCACCACTTAAGAGGTAGAGTCTGGGGGCGCGTTTTTTAGGTGAGATTCTCCAGTAGGCATGATCCACGGTGATTTTCTAAATCACAACTACTCTGCCCTCGGTATTTTTCATGGATCAGGCTGCGGGTCAGCATCTGGTTGGCTTTCTATATTAAATCCTTGAGGGAGAACCAGAGAAAGAAGTGGCGTCATTGACCGCTGTTCATCTTCAAAATCATTTTCTTTAATTAATTTCGAGAACTACATTATATTGCTGCAAGTCTCTCCAGAACAATGGAGGCACACTACAGAAAATTTTAGGCCTGCTTTTCGAAATCCACATATTGTTTCACAGTTTCCTTAATTTAAATTAAGAAATGAAATTAATAAGGAAATTAAGGCAGATTAATTTTAAAAGATCCGGGGATGTTTGAGGTTTTGAGCTCTGCACTGGCATATTTTTCTCCACGCTTTTTCAGGATGTGACACAACTTCAGCTGCTTACAATATGGGTAAACTTAAATTTCAGAAAATCCTGGAGAAACATCCAGAGTTAGCAAATAGAACGGCGTTGTTCCTCAACAAGAGAGCTGACCCTCAACAAGAGTCAATAATTAATTAATAACAATACTGCATTATCAATAATTAAAAAGATTTTCATAAAAAATGAATACTGAAGAATAGTATTCGTTAAGTAAGACTTTAACTAATGAATCAATTTAAAAAGTTTATAATGAAAATTATTCTATAAAAACAGTTATATCAACAAATAGAATTTTTTTCTTAAATTTGCATAGATGTTTGCTTATAACTTTTTTATTTGTAGTTCTACGATTAAAAGTTGCTTGATAAAACTTGTAGATAATTTTATTTGCAACAAAAAATGTTAAATATTTTTTATGAGACTTCTAAATTGTGAGATAAACCATAAAAAACATCTACACCACTTTTTCCAAGATGGCGGCCATGGGACAAGGGCTGCAACCCAACAAACTTGGATTTAACTTTACACTAACCCCCTTGGATCTAAAATTGCGTCTTCTGATAAATGCAACCCCAAATATAACTTTTCAATGGACTATCAGTCGTCTGCTACGTCAACTGAGTTAAAACGGCATTCGATTCTTGACCATCAGTTGTCTTAACCAGTTTTGTAGACGGTTAACGGTTCTCAGTTGTCAACCTGAAATGATGTTCTATTCATTATCAAGCAGCAGTCGTCAAAATCCTGTAGTGCAGCATTTTTACTGGAAATTTTCGAAAATTTCCACAACAGATGCTTCTGGAAGAACACAAATATTTTTGCTCGGAAAATAACGGTCACGGCCTCCCTGCAATTTGAAACTAATAAAACCGTCTATAACTCATGATTGTCAAATTGAACTCAACCTCGATCAACGTGATGTCTGCTAGCTAATGGATTCAGTTACGCTGTTGCTCCCTCTCACATACCAAAATTCGATGAGAATATCGCAGAAATAATTCGACAATAAGTGTCACACTTTCTTAGTATGTCTAAACCTATTTATACAAAGAAACGAGGCGATGAAACAACTTCGGCTCCAAAAGGACATTGTCATTTTATTTGCGGATAAATGAATCGATCGTCGTGGTAGTATCGATAAAAATGTCCAAAGAAAACTCATTTCACTTGAAAAGTCATCCAGATGTAGGAAATTCTATTGAGATCAATAGTAAGCTCCATCGGATCCTCAACAAAACAATTAGTCAAAAACCTAGCCCAACAACTTCATTTGCTGAAGGGGGCAGAATCATAGGTGAAAAGTTCGATACATTTGATTGAAACATTTATTAAAACTATTTTACAACTGATTTATCTTCTTGTAATATCTGATGAAGTGTTCCTACTCACCAGCATCCCTCTAGATATCATGGATATCATAGTGAGAAAATGTCGAACACCTCAACACCTTGTAGATTTAACAACGCACTATATGGAAATCACCTACTAACGATAAAACCAACTGGAGAAACCTTTGGTTTTTTAGTCTTTAATGTGCTCCCTGTACTTCCGATCTGTTAATAATTGTCTCATCGATTGTAATAATTTTCGATATCTCTGTGCATTGGGAACACTCATTTTAATGTTATGCAAACAAGGTTCTTTGTGTTTGTTGTTCTTCTTTATTTTTTCTCTCTCTTATTTTTCATATTTTTGTATTCACTCTCAACGTTTACTTCTGGTCGTTGACTTATAATCGAAAAGCTGTGGAACCTTTGGTGTGTCACAAATGTAAAAATGTAAAATGTAATGATTGTGATTTAAAGTATTATGGACAGACACGTAGATCTATCAGTACCCGTTTCAAAGAGCATATTGCCCATTTGAAATACGGAAGAGCGGATAAATCTAGTGTTGCACATCATGTTTTAGAACACAACCACTCTGTAGATTTATCTTCTTTAAAATTAGTTAAACAAGTAAATAATTTTAGGGAACTGGACTCGTACGAAAGCATTATGATTTATAAAAATAATAAACTAATGAATTCAGATAAGGGTCCTATTCCATACAGTTCATTGTATAGTCTACTTTCTAAGAATCCATAAAATAAGTATTAAAATGTCATTACTTAATAATGTAGCATAAAAGTAGGTAGGTAATTTAGGATTATCCTAATTTACATATTGGCATTATATAAAATCTGCCTTATTTTTGAAGTCTGTCAATTAGAATTCAGGTACTTAGGATTTACCCCTTGTACTAAGTAATAATTTAGTGGTAGGTATAAATTAGAGAAAATTGTAATGTAGATTTAGTTTGGGTTTACTCCTGAAGATGACAACTTAGAGTTGTTGAAACGTGCGTTGAGTGTTGAAAATAAAGGTTTGGTGTTAGGGTGCAAAACAGTGTTCGTTGACTTATGTTAATTTACTTAATATTAGCTCCCACGCCTAAAATGTATTCGTTGAGACGTAGTCCGTCATCGATCTTTGTCCACAGGTTTTTTCTAATGTATATTTGTAGATAACTTTATAAACGAAAAATGTATTACTAATTCTTATTTCCTTATTGCTACAGAAGTTGGTTAACTGATCTCCTTTTTCAATACTGACTTCTTCATTAAATCATTCTTTAGTTACTGAAATAATATTATTGTCCACTTTAGCATTGAAGGGTTTCGATGGCTGCTTAAAACCCATCTTTAAACGCATTTTGAATAGGTCCACATGTGCATTTGAGTTTGAATGCCGTAACTGTTCGAATTTTCGGGCTATGCTCGTATCCTGTTGTACATCTCTTAAAGGATGTGCAACGTGGTCAAACTGTGCAATCCGAGTTTCTGAATTACGCAGTCTCTGCCCAATCGGACGATAAGTTTCTCTTGCAAGGTTAATGTACGTACGCCTAATTTCATCCCACGGCACTTCAATACGGAATTTGCCGTACTTGGTGGAGGTTTGACATTGTTGGAAGCATTGAGCGTGTCTCCAATACTCGATGTTGGTGTTGTAACCAGTGTAACTTCTGTATCCTCCGGTTTTACGAAGATGATTTGATACATTTTTTAGATGCTACCATTTTTTAATGTTGCCTTTTCTCACATTTTTTAACCCTTCTTTTATTTGTTATTGTCTGACTTTTTCTTCGAGAAAATTATATTGGAGGGAATTTGAATACAAATGATATTTTAAATTTAATTATAAACAAATTTTCGAACACACTTGAAGATTAGCCATTACATTAACTTATTAATTTAAAGTTTCAGCAGGATTCATAACACTATTTTTAAAAAAAAATGGCTAAATCAACATTGTGAAAATCATTTTATCGGGCAAGAGTTCTTTGATTGATTTGAGGATAGGAAAATACATGAAAGTGCGTAAAGGGATTCGACAATCATATGATCTATGAAACCGAATAGTTCATTTTTCTCTTGTTTTAGTAATGTTCTTATAGTTCTATCTCGAAATAAATTTATAAAAATTATTCATATTTTAAATGACATTTGTTGCATTCCCATGAGGTTAGGTGAATTCACTGGCATATATAAAGTGTTTCCAAAAAATGTTGATAACTGTTCCTAAAAATCTTCTTACAAAAACCGATGTAGTAGGAATTTATAGTAACGAAGCACATTCGAAAAAAAAAGAGTTTATATTCTGCACAATAAATTAATATTTTATGGGATGTTCCGAAAACAAATAAGTAGCACTGAATATACATCATAGCAAGTTGTGAACTACTGGTCCCCTGACAGATGACTAGGTTTAATATTTGATATAAAAAATAGTTAAGTTTGAGTTCACTTACCTTGTAATTGTTTGATGGTATTCAATTGCCTGGAATAGGATGTATTTTCTTCCCCATAATCGTGTTTTCCAATCATTTTTTTGAAAAGAAACTTGGTGTATTTTAAGCGAAACGTAAGGTATATCGAAAATAACGCAGCAAAAATTGTCAGTGTACACACTGATGAGAATACCGCAAATTGTGTATATGCATTAACTAGGTAAACTACCTGTTTGTAAGGAAAAATTGTTATATTAAAAGGAGCCCATGTGTTTGCAACTCCGCAAATTTTAAAGTTTTCATAGTCTTTGGTGATACATTTATTATACTCTATTATTGGAGATAATAGTCCTAAACATATAGTCAATTCTATAAAGACAAGTGCTAGTTTGGAATAAAATTCAAATGTATTGTTCATTTGGGTGTAATTTCTAGGAATTCCATACTGATCTAATTTTAAGGAAGCATCGTAGAAATTCATGACATTTGTAATAATGTGTACAAAAACAAATGCAGAATAAAGTAATCCGCTTAATGTGAATATAAGTAGGAACTCGCTGTCCATTGAGAATTTACCAGATCCTGCAAAAGATAACGTTGAATCCGTATTGTGTAACAAAGGGTTTAACATTAAGAAGCTTGTATATATACAGTAATACTTAATTACAGCTTTGACGAATTATCGGGATCACAAGAAATATTTAGTCATGTTCATAATGTTCTAATGGGAGATTATATTTATATATATATATATATATATATATATATATATATATATATATATATATATACCACTTGTACACTCTGTTTAACATGGCGAATATTTTTTCTAAAAAGAATTGGGTACACTTTAACTTGTGCCCGTAACCTCATTTAAAGATTTCACCGGAAGTTTTTGTACCGAACGTTTCGATTTTTTCAATAGACCATGCATATTTTGGACCAGCAAATGTATTCTACGTAGAAAAATACAATCAACAGCAGCTGTATTTTGAATTTCTAATTAAACTGAAAATTTGTATTTTTTGAAATACCATTAGGGAAAAAACTCTGTATTTTTCAAATATATGGTAGTGTTTGGAATATTTGAAATATACAGGCTTTCCCGAAATAGTGCCACAACCATCATTCAGAGAACAAACTGGAAGTTGTTGATGTATACAACATGTTTGACTTATTCAATGGATCATAGATTTTTGGCCACTAAAGCCGAAAGAAGCTCGAATTGTACATCGGAACATAGAATACTTTCTGGAACATACGTAAGGTAGCGAGCAGTATTTTGATTTTTTTTTCAACGAGCTCAACAGGAGTGCCAGACTTTTCACATCCCGTCTATAGAACCCCGACAAGAGAGCCCAGAAATTTTTGAACATATTCTAGACAATACCGACACCTTCCGAAAGGCTCGTTTCTGGTCTCGTTAAAAATTTTATTAGAAATATGAAATAGGGTTTGCTAGGACTTAATTTACTTAATATAAAATCGGAGAAATATTTTATTCTATAATTCTGTTTTTTTTTCAGTTGAACGTTTTTAGAGAAAATGGATGTAAATTAAAAATTCCTTTTTCTTGCTTGGTGTTTATTGACAAAAATGTTTGGCTAAATGAAGTTGAAACAATTATTTTTTAAGGAAATTCATAGTTTAATGAACTGAATACAAACGACAAAAAAATATTTAATCTTTTTTATCTTAATTAGCTTTTTTGATTTTAAAAATCCGTAACGAAAAATCTGAAGTTTTTCTTTTTCTTAACTGTCATTCAAAACTGTGTCGGGTTTAAACCCTAAAACGTTTGAAAGTTTTCAAATATACAAAGTGTGGTATTATTTCAAAAAAATCCATAAAGAAAAACAGACCAACAATTATCAATCAGAAGTAGGCCAGATAGAATAAAACTAATGTGATCGAAGAAGGAAATAGTATATAAATGTTTAAATTTATTTTGATTATTATGAAAATATTCGAAACAATATATGTACATTGAAAATAACTGATAATGAATGGTTATTACATGAACCAAAATATATATATATATATATATATATATATATATATATATATATATATATATGTTTTTAGACTATCAAGTTTCTACTTACCATGTAAAATTTGAATTTTCCTGATAATTAAACCTATTACAAAAGGAACTCCCAATAAATTCTTTAAATAATATAAAATATAAAACTTGGAATTGACAATCCTCGATTTTGGCCATACTAGCTGTACTTGAAGGGCTTTAATAATAAACCCTAAAATAGGATAGTCGTACCTTTTCGTCATGTTACTTAAATATAAATCAAATTAAATTATTCTTGCACAAAATACATTTGTTTAGTGTGCAGTTATCTAAAATAGGACTGTGTCCCGATAAACCGGAAATAATAATAAATACGTCTACAGTTGTTGTTAATTTATAAAAGAACTATAACTAACTAAAAAGATCAAAAAATCAATTTTATTATGGTAATAAATTGGTTGAAAGAAAATTTGTAATAACTACAATAAATTAATTTATAAATATTTTAATATCGTAATTATTTATAAAGTAATTATAATTAGTATACTTGAAAGAGTTTCGTCAAAAGATACACAATGGTCTACAATTCACTTCAATTATGTATTCTTAACAATGGTACATAATGTAATTCACTTCAATTATTTATGCATTCTTAACAAAGGTACATATTCAATAATATCAATAAAGAGGATAATTTCAAGTTTAGAGATCCGAAATTCTTTGATGTTTTCTATGCCCAACTATCGTTTGCCTTTTATTTAGTTTGGTTATTTTAGATTTTCTTGGGAATAATACCACATCAGAGTTCAAACTTGTGTATATTTTAAAACCAAACGTTTCAAAATCCTGTCGGATTTCGTTTTCAATGGATATAAATTTATAAATTAAAATTGAAATATATGACAATTATTTTGACAAATATGTTTACGTTACTATGGATAAATTTCTTTGATTTTAAATATACAGGGTGCACAAGAAATTCCAAAGATCAATATAAATCAACAAAATTTTTTCAAGTTGGAAGAACTTGAAAAATTGTCTTCAGAATTTATTTGTGGCGTTCCTAGGGACGACTTTCTTTTTAAGATAGTGCATTTGCCAAAAAATGCGATCAAAGAATTCTGATAATTCAGTGATCCCATTAAAGTCATAAGGGAAAACCTAGGAAAAACCTCATGAACTATCCCGATATAGGGTTGTTCAAAAGGATATGACCATTGTTAATTTCATCTTTAATTATCGGCAACCAGACATGACTGAAATCTACGGAAGTAGAAGCGATGCAGTCGTTTTCATTTAACAGAATTAAGGCAGATTCTTTTAATTTTCGTTTTGTGCAGTGTTCTTCTTTGTGTAATATTGTTGTGTTTTGAAATTGTATTTTATGGCCTTGGTCCCAAGCATGTTCACAAATTTTTGATTTTTCGAACTGACGTTTCTTTATGTAATTTTGATGTTCATTTATTCGAACATTAAGAGGTCTAGAGGTTTCTCCAATATAAAACTTATTACATTCACAAGGAATCTTATAAATGCAATTTTTTGAGTTTTGCGTAGCGTTTTTTGGTTTTGTTTTTGTTATAATAGATTTAAGCGTATTTGTTGTTTTAAATGTAGTTTTGATGTTGAATTTGTTGCCTACTCTTCTCAATCTCTCTGACAGGCCCTGTATATATGGTATTGATGTTGTTATAATGTGGTTTTCCTGGTTGTCAGTATTATTAGGTGAAGTCTGGTGTTGGTTGTCAGTTGTTTTGTGCTCAATTTTATTTAACTCTTTGTTAATAAATTTTTGAGGGTAATTGTTTGCAGTTAGAACATTTTGTATAAATGATTTTTCTTTGTTGAATTTAGTAGTATCTGAGCAGTTAGTCTTTGCTCTGTCATATAAAGATTTAATAACACCTCTTTTTACCGTATTTGGATGGTTCGAGTTAAAATTGAGATATCTGTTAGTGTGAGTTGGTTTTCTGTAAACTTCTGTTTCAAATGAAGATTGTGTTTTTGTTATTAAAATGTCCAAAAAAGGTAGTTTGTTATTTTGTTCGATTTCTAATGTAAATTTTATGGTTGGTTCTTTGTTGTTTATGTCGGTTAATAATTCCTGCAAATTTTCCAGATTTTGTTCCCAAATAATGAATATGTCGTCAACATAACGCCACCACACCAACGGTTTATTTTCTTTTGAAAAAATCATTTGTTCTTCAAATTTGTCCATAAAGATGTTACTTAAGGCAGGGGACAGACAAGAACCCATAGCCATGCCAAAATCTTGTTGGTAGAAATCATCGTTTAATTGAAAGTAAGTTGTTTTCGTACAGAAAGTGAGTAATTCCATTATTGTGTTAATAGATAAATACAACAAATACGCTTAAATCTATTATAACAAAAACAAAACCAAAAAACGCTACGCAAAACTCAAAAAATTGCATTTATAAGATTCCTTGTGAATGTAATAAGTTTTATATTGGAGAAACCTCTAGACCTCTTAATGTTCGAATAAATGAACATCAAAATTACATAAAGAAACGTCAGTTCGAAAAATCAAAAATTTGTGAACATGCTTGGGACCAAGGCCATAAAATACAATTTCAAAACACAACAATATTACACAAAGAAGAACACTGCACAAAACGAAAATTAAAAGAATCTGCCTTAATTCTGTTAAATGAAAACGACTGCATCGCTTCTACTTCCGTAGATTTCAGTCATGTCTGGTTGCCGATAATTAAAGATGAAATTAACAATGGTCATATCCTTTTGAACAACCCTATATCGGGATAGTTCATGAGGTTTTTCCTAGGTTTTCCCTTATGACTTTAATGGGATCACTGAATTATCAGAATTCTTTGATCGCATTTTTTGGCAAATGCACTATCTTAAAAAGAAAGTCGTCCCTAGGAACGCCACAAATAAATTCTGAAGACAATTTTTCAAGTTCTTCCAACTTGAAAAAATTTTGTTGATTTATATTGATCTTTGGAATTTCTTGTGCACCCTGTATATTTAAAATCAAAGACATTTATCCATAGTAACGTAAACATATTTGTCAAAATAATTGTCATATATTTCAATTTTAATTTATAAATTTATATCCATTGAAAACGAAATCCGACAGGATTTTGAAACGTTTGGTTTTAAAATATACACAAGTTTGAACTCTGATGTGGTATTATTCCCAAGAAAATCTAAAATAAACTAGAAGATGCCACAAATAACATTCAGAAAACAATTAGTTTGGTTATGTTCGCAATATATCTCTACTTCTATTTTCGATGTATACTTTAACAAAATCGAATGACTTTCGATTGAGAAAAGGCAAACAAATAGTTCACACCCAAGGATTGTTAAATGCAGTTTTTGTACTGAAGATTGTGTGTAAATTTTCGTGTTAAATGGGAAGAATGCCTAATGATTTTATCTAATATCGATTTTCATTTACGCTGTAATTTGTGTTTTTGTTTTTGCTTTTCTGGACAAATTAATTAATGTGAGTGTAAACTTCTTAAATATTTTTGTAATGCAGTTTAAGCAGACGTTGATGGGAAACAAAGCCATATAAATCGTATAACGATTGAACGATTTTTCCTCCGAATTCTTTGAACTTTAACCAATTGATAGAGCATTGGAGAGATTTTATAGGAAGGCTCAAGAAAAATAGGGCAGATGTTCTGTTTTAATGTCACAGATTGGATGTCCTTCCTTCTTGTATTGGAAATTTTTTACTCAAAAAAAACGGCTGTATGTGGAAGGGCAATAGTTAAATATTAATTTTTATATAAATACTAGCCGTTACCCGCGGTTTCACCCGCGTACGGAATGTACAATTATTTCATTTATATTTAAAACTGGCTTAAAATAAAAACAGTTTAGAAACCGTGTGCAATCGATCACTATTTTCAGACATATCTTTTTTTTATCTGATTCAATTAAGGTACAATTCAATTGAAAATTTTAGCAATGTGCAACTGATTATGAGCCATGCTATTTCACAATTTTTTTTTCATATTTTTTAACATTATAAATTATAATTTCTCTCCATATTTCATTTAGAGCACCCTTCATTTGCAACTTTTTCTAACCTTGTTTGAGTCACACTATGTAACTATAAATTTACTGTGCCCCATATTTGAGGTACTCCATATACCATGCTATTATTTATTACCCACCCTGTATAATTATAATTCTAATCTACCCTATATTTCAACAACCTTATATATATATATATATATATATATATATATATATATATATATATGTGTGTGTATGAAACTACTTATTTGGCACACATTCCAACATTTTTGTACCACCCTGTATCCACCCTATATTTCAACCATCCGGTAAATGTTACAGCTTATAGATCATAATATTTCTTTATAGTATTTTTTAAACCCACCTGTATAGCTGTAATTATACTCCGCTACATATTTCAACCATCCTATATATGCAACTACTTAAATATTAAATAATTTTTTACCCACTCGATAAACTATAATTTCATTCGATCTCATGTTTGAACCACTCTGTAAAAAACTTCTTCTAACATTTTTTCAAGCCATTTTATAACTATAATAACTCAAGAACATAATTCAAATATCCTAACTGCTTACATAACACATTTTTATCTAAAAAAAATGTATCCACCCTGAGTAAATATTTTACCCTTATTTCAATCATATTGTATAGGCAGCTACGTATGAATCAAACAATATATCATTTTGTTATCCACCCTATATAAATAATATAATTCTACTCCGCCTGTTTATGAACCACCTGGTATATGCAACTATTTCTGGCCCATTCAATATAACTTTTTCGAACCACCCCGTATAACTAATTCCACTCCCCCATATTTCAACCACAGTATGGTACACCTAATATAACTTTTTTTAGATTTTTCAAGTTCACGTCATTCTGCTCCGCACTAAGTTTCATATATATAAAACAGCCTGTAAAATTACGGTTGTTATATCAGTTGATTTTTTAATCGAAACATTTTACAATGGCATATTCCGAATTTTGAATAAACCTAAGCTGATTCAAGTATCTAATATTTGGTGCTTGCGGTGGAACCAATAGAGTAATTGTGTCATCCAACACGGTAGGAGTTTTTTCGCTATATCTAGCGTTTCTGTCAATTTAGGGAGACATATCTACCACATTTTAAGTCAAATTATAGGCTTTGCGACAAAAAAAGATTCAGCAAAATCAGTTCAGTATTTATTAAGTAATGGCCTAGCAAACAAACAAACTTTCAATTTTATAATAGTATAGATAGATGCATGGTCTGACAGTTTTTCACGATTTAGTAAAAAAATATTAAACAAGAATGGCTCTTTAAAATATAAAAGATCTTGTTTTATATGAATGTTCTAAGGGCAATACACAGCAAGTTATGTCTCTTATTTTTTTCAATTCTTTTACAGAGATTTTTCATTTCACAGATGAGAACATTATAAATAAAATTCAGAAATATATAAACACGCCAAAAGTTCCACACTTTTTACAGTGAAATTTACAAACTTGGGCATTTTTTAATATATTTTAATTCGGCGAATTGGAATACAAAGATCTTTCCCAGATCTTTAATTTCTTCTGTTAGAAAAATCTTATATTACGAAAAAAATTTTAACTTTCGTAAAGAATCTAGTCTATTTTTGATTTACCTAGTTTTAGTATTTTAGTTTGAAACATAAATGATTAAGAAAAGAAAATAAATAAATATTTTCTGTTATATGAACTGGGAAAATATTTCTATGAAAACAAAAAAGCATTTGTTAACTTAGATATTTTTATTTACTGTTTGGATTAGGTTGAAGAAGTTGTGACATACTTTATTAATGTTACACAAATTTTCAAAAAAAGTTATTTATTTTGCTATTCACTTGCAACAAAACAAAATGTAACAACACGTCAACTCAGACGATGCCCAGTTCATCGCTCCCTTCGTCATCTTTTAAATGAATTATAACATTTTCAACTTTCACTAGAACTTATTGCAAATAATAATCGGTAGCTGATTTAGATGGAAGCAGATTTGAACACGATATTTGGATTCTACACATTTTTTTGAGTTTGTCATTTCTTAACCACTATATAAAGCTACATTTGAAGACGCGAGATGTAAGACCGACATCTAGGATTTTCAAGAGAATCAGTACACAGAGATTACTTTTATGTATTTTGGGGAATAACACCACAATAGAAATAAAACTACGTATATTGCAGGAATACCAAACGTTTCAAAGTCTATTCTGACTTCGTTGTCAATGGCTATATATTTATTGATGTGATTGCAAAATGAAAATTTGATTTATGACATTAGAAAATTTGTTGTTTTTAGATATACAGGTAGCACAAAAAATTCAAAAGATCATGAATTATAGTTAGCCAGCTTCCAAATTAGAAGAATTTGAAAGAGTTGTCTTTAGAATTTATAAGTGGCGTTCCTAGGTACGACTTTGTTATAAGAAAGCGCATTCGCCAAAAATGTGATCAAAGAATTCTATTGTTTCAGTGATCCATTAACGTCCTAAGGGAAAACCTAGGAAAAACCTTATGAACTATCCCGATATTGGGTTGTTCAAGAGGAGGTTACCATTAATAATTTCTTCCTTAATTGTCGGTAACCAGATACGATTAAATTCTACAGAAGTAGAAGCGATACAATCGTCTTCATTCAAAAGAATTAAGGCAGACTCTTTTATTTTTCGTTTTGTGTTATGTTGTTCTTTGTGAAGTATAGTTGAATTTTCAAATTGTATTTTATGGTCTAGGTCCCAAGCATGTTCACAAATTTTTGATTTTTCAAATTGTCGTTTCGTTATGTAATTCTTGTGTTCATTTATTCGTACGTTTAATGGTCTCGATGTTTCTCCAATATAAAATTTATTGCATTCGCAAGGAATCTTCAATATGCAGTTTTTTGAGTTCAGGGTTTTGTTTGTTGGTTTTGTTTTCGATATTAAAGATTTAAGTATATTTCTTGTTTGGAATGTTGTTTTAACATTAAATCTGTTGCCCACTCTTTTCAATCTTTCTGACAGACCCTGTATATATGGCATAGTTGTAACTGTAATGTTGTTGTCTTGAGTAGTAGTAGTGTTAAGAGAAGTTCTGGATTGATTCGGAAGGTTTGTTTTCTGTTCAAGTCTGTTTAATTCTTTGTTGATAAATTTTGTGGGGTAATTGTTTCCAGTGAGAACATTCTTTATAATTATTTTTTCTTTGTTGAACAGAACAGTTGGTCTTTGCTCGATCATATAATGACTTAATGACACCTTTCTTTACTGTATTCGGATGATTGAATTGAAATTTAGGTATCTGTTTGTATGAGTTGGTTTTCTATAAACATCTGTTTCGAATGAAGATTCTGTTTTTGTTATTAATATGTCTAAAAAAGATAGTTTGTTATTTTCTTCAATTTCTAGGGTAAATTTGATAGTTGGCTCTTTGTTATTTATATCATTTAATAATTTATCTAATTCTTCAAGATTGTGTTCCCAAATTACGAAAATGTCGTCAACGTAACGCCACCAAATTAAAGGTTTATTTTCTTTTGATAAAATTACTTGTTGTTCAAAGTTTTCCATAAATATGTTACTTAATGCTGGTGAGAGACAAGAACCCATGGCCAAAATCCTGTTGGTAAAAGTCATCGTTTAATTGAAAGTATGTAGTTTTGTACAATATGTTAGTAGTTCCATTATTGTATCAACTGATAACTGAGTTCGTTGATTTAATGAAAAGTCCCGTTCTAGTAGTTGTTTTACTATTGGAAGTGTTTTGGAAACAGGAACATTGTTATAAAGATTTACTATATCAAAACTTGCTATTGTAAAAGTATTTTTGTATTCTATATGAGACAGTTTTTCCAAGAAATGTGTACTGTTTTTTAGATGAGAAACAGAACTCCCTGTAAGAGGACGAATAATGTTTAAAAGAAATTTTGAAAGTTCACTACACGGAGAATTTATAGAACTGACAATTGGTCTTAAAGGAATCTTAGGTTTATGAATTTTTGGTAACCCATAGAAATGTGGTGGTTTAGTATAGTGTGGAGTGAGTGCTTTACGTTCTTGTTCTGTGAATTCATGTTTGTGGTTGTACAGTAAACGGTATATTTTGTTTTCTATAGAGCTTGTTGGATCTTTTGTTAGTTTAGTGTATTGTCCTTGGTTCATTATAGTTTGAATTTTGTCATCGTAATCAGTTTTATTTAAAATTACTGTTGCGTTGCCTTTGTCAGCAGGTAAAATTTTTATAGAATTGTCATTTTTTAAATTTGTAATCGCACATAATTCATTATTAGTAAGGTTGTTTTTAACATTTACAGGTTTTTCGAGTTCAATTTTTGCTCTTATTCTATATATTTGAGCATCACTAGAATTTAGTTTATTTGCGGTTTGTTCTATAGCACTTATTATATCAAATTTAGGAATTGTTTTTGGAGTAACAGCAAAGTTAAGTCCTTTTTGTAATACTGAAGTTTCAGTAGGATTTAGCTGTTTATGTGAAAGATTGATGAGAGTTTTTGTTACAGTAAAGTTTTTTTCCTGTTTGTTATTTTTTGTTATGTTTCTATTTAAAAGAAGTTGGTTAAATTTATGCAAATGTCTTTGTTTCTGTGAAAGGAATTCTTTATTGTAGCTATTAAGAGTGCTGTTTTTAATTCTATTAAACTCATTCTCTGATATTCGACAAGAAAGGAAGCTGTGTACATACCCAATATCACGTTCTAACTTAAATTTAATATATCTATGAAAATTTATCCTATCTCTAATAGCTGCGAAACTTGCTCGCTCCAATATTCTCTGAATTCTCCCACCGATGTAGGGTTGACGAAATCTTAAACCTTTAGGAATAATCCCTATCTCCCGACATCTGCACAAGAATGTCAGGCTATTCTTGGTTCGGGCAAGCTTCTTAAATAAACCTTCTAAATCTCTAAACACTTTAGTCACTACAGTCCCATAGCTGGTTTCTAATTGTCTTCTAAACGTTGTTTGTGGCATATTCTTGATTACTTTTATGTTTTTTTGGGGAATAACACCACAATAGAAATAAAACTACGTATATTGCAGGAATACCAAACGTTTCAAAGTCTATTCTGACTTCGTTGTCAATGGCTTTATATTTATTGATGTGATTGCAAAATGAAAATTTGATTTATGACATTTAAAATTGACATTAGAAAATTTGTTGTTTTTAGATATACAGGTAGCACATGATGTAAGACCGACATCTAGGATTTTCCTAGGAGTTAAGGGAGAACAGCAATTACACGGAACAGCTCCAGATTCGGAACCTCTGTGTACTGATTCTCTTGAAAATCCTAGATGTCGGTCTTACATCTCGCGTCTTCAAATTTAACTAAATGCATCAAATGCATAAAGAAATATTCGAGAGGACATTTAATTGTGGGAAGCGTAACTGACGAAGGTTCCCGACCAGAAGCAATATATGTTATATTTATATATAATATATATTGTCCTGCGTACAAAGGAATGACACCTCGAAGAGAGTATTCAATATCTCTGAAAGGTGAAGTAACCTGAAAATTTTATCGTGACATTCTGTCCTAGGAGTTTAGGGAGAACAGCAATTACACGGAACGGCTCCAGATTCGGGACCTCTGTGTACTGATTCTCTTGAAAATCCTAGATGTCGGTCTTACATCTCGCGTCTTGAAATTTAACGAAATGCATCAAATGCATAAAGAAATGTTCGAGTGGACATTCAATTGTGGGAAGCGCAACTGATGAAGGTTCCCGACCAGAAACAATATATGTTATATTTATATATAATATATATTGTCTTGCGTACAAAGGAATGACACCTCGAAGAGAGTATATAAGGCTACAGTTGAGCTCTAATCAGCATCTCTGTTACTTTTTATCGCTTCCGTGTTTGCAGTAGCGAATTCATTTTTTTTTGGTTGGTTGCTAAATGCACAATCTTATTCCATAGGTAAAAAAACTGCTTACTCAATTTCACATCTTGAAAGCTTAAAACTACGTTTCTTTTTGTTTTCATTGTACAAAGTTTGTCGAAAATTCAAATTCATGAACAGACCTTTCTCTTTCATTTTGCAGACCTAAAAAATATTAAAAACGGAACCAGATATTTGTATACAAGGTTGTTTGTGAAATGAAAAAAAAACGGTGAAAAAAATGGAAAATGTTCGCTTTGACTATTACACGTAATACAGGTGTTCTACTTGTTTATACACAAACACTTTCTTCCATTATTTTGAATAGGGTAGAAATTTCAATTTTAAGTTTTTCTTTAATCGGGAGGATTAACTCGAAAATAAAAAACTATGAAAAATCCTTATTTTCCTAGAAAATTTTCAAAAATCGTAGAACAATTGATTCTGAACAACTTTTGTTAAGGAACTTTTTCGCTGCAACCTATAGCAAAAGTGTTAGTCACAAACAATAGTGTGGTGACGGAACTGAACAAAACTTGAAGTATAGTTATTAACATTTTACAGCAAAAAACGACTTCATATGAACGAAAATGAAAACAGTTTAAAACCCCAGTACAAACAATAGGTAATTATTTTCTTAATTAAATTTGGAAATTTTTTAGCAAATTTATGCAACTTTGACGCATATGAATTATAGTCTTTATTTTTTTTACTCAAAAAGATGTTTTTATGTTACCGAAAAATACAAAGAATCATCCCTATGTTCTCCTTAATATATTACAATTTAAAATATTGAAATTGCTTAAGTCGTTTCAGGGAAACTAGTGGAAATTGAACGCTAGTCTCAGTTGTTTCAAATTTTCTGGGTAACTATAAATACATTTCACGTTATCTAACGAGTTGATATCCTTATTTAGTTGGTCGTTTAAAAAAATACCACAACTAATAAAAAAATCTATACAAAAAAATAATTTTCTGGGACTTATATTTGGCACAAAATCCACTAATAACGTTTAGATCTAAAGTCCCATATACTTGAACCCTAAACTGGGAATAACAAACTTAAAATTATATTAATATACATTGTCAATATACAACAATGCAAGAAATAAAAGTCAACATGCAAAGTCGTAAAGTACAATTTTAACTCTAATTCTCAGGTGAAAATTAAATATTGTTATAATATTCATTTTACGCGGCTAGAAATTACGAGACCTTTTAAGTTAATCATTCTGATAGAAACAGATAATGTAAAAAATTAAGGTTGAAGTGATTCCGAAATCGAATACCATCTAGCCTGGCACACCAGAGACGACTGGAAAAATTGGAAAGCAGCGTGTAGCCCACCAGCTATTTTTAGTCATCGTGTTTTGTAAATAAGTATATTTTCATAAAAATAAATACCCTTAAAGTGAGTGTGAATATTTAAAAAATTGAACCCATTGAATCTATTGCAATAAATATAATCATTATTAAAAACAAACGACAGTACATTTAATTTCAAATTTATCATTTCGCTGATATGAAACTATGTGAGTTCAATTACTGTTTATAACACAATTTGCAGAACTAAACGTGATTAAAAATTCAAATGTAATGCCCCCCCATTATATTCCTAAATGTAACTTTTCTCATTTTTGTACATTGCAATTAACAAATTTTTGTTATAGTGGAAAAAGTGAATATATTTGAAGCGAAAGCTTCTTATCGGGGACCCACATTTACACATATGAAAATAGAATTGGATAACTTGAGATTTCATTTGTTTCTACACCGACACTACATACTGCCTCGATCTTAGAATGCCCATCCAACTAGTCTCTGTGTAAGGAAGAGGGACCAGATAATATATTAAGATATAGAAAAGAAATAGAAAATAAACTAGTAACAACATCTGCACAAAATTTGCTGTTCGTTCTGATAATACTCGAATACTCTCTTTGCAATACATTAAATTAGAGTCTTGACATACATCAGTGATCAGAAAGAAACTTGCCATCATATATCATCATATATTTTACATTAAGACTAAATAATAATTTTATTGAAAACCAATAATAAATAGGAAACAAACCAATATAACTTCCAAGTAATATAGAATACCTGCACAAATTTTTCTTTTCGTTCTAATAAACACTTCAATTCTCTCTTTGTGATAATACCACACAAAAAGGCAACTTGATAGATAGATAGATAGAAGGGTATACACATTAAGCAAAACATGTTTACATCGTTTTGTTATCGTAATTATAAACAAAGTACTCAATAGAGAGACGGATCCATTGTATACATCGGAGCGCTTATGTTCACAAAGGACAAGTGGTCCAGTGTCTAAAGCGAATCAAAGTTCCCGGGTTCAAAAGCGAGAACTAGTATATATATTTTTTAATATTATGTCATTATTAATTAATTTTATGAACCATTTCCAATTAACCTAAAATGAGTAAAACTCATTTTAAAATTACATAGAACGAGGACATAAATTTAAATTGTTTCTACCGTTGAACATATAGGTATAAAATTTATTGTTTTGTATAAATGTTATATGTTTGTAATGATTTTAGCTAAGAACAAAACCAAAGTTTCTATGACATCTTGTCTTCAAATACTTATTCAGATGAACAAAGCTATTTACAAACACTTACTCAATATACATGGTGTTCCTAAAGTGGAGGTACAAACGAAAAGGGGAGATTTCCTGAATAGTTTTAGGAAGAAAAAGTCCCATAAACATGGGTCCGCAAACTTTTCGTTTTCAAGATACAGAGTGTTAAAGTTTCAATTTTTTTCAACTTTTATTTGCACTTCACAAGATATTCAAATGAAATTGGGCATAGATATTACAATTAAGAGTTTACACCTTGTGACATGCCAATTTCGATTGCAAATCTACAGGGTGATATTTTCTCGGGAACACTGTCCACTGTTGTCCTTCAGAACTTTTTTTTGGTGAGCCACTGGTACTTTCAAAAATCGTAAAGAAAAGCTTTGTTGTTATAGCAAACTTTATGTTCTCTTGTAGTTTTGTCGTATCTACTACCGGTTTCGAGAAAAAAATTTTGAATTATTAAACTAGCAATGATTCTTAAAGATTCGATAAACTGGTATAATCATCAAAAAAATGTATTACTGCAAGAAACGTACAACTCAAAAATTAATCATAATAAAAAAACTAAATAACAACAAAGGAACTAAACTACAGCAATTGTTGAAAATGTCCTCCCCCAACCCTTATACAAGCTTCTGTTCTTCTTCTCATAGACGATCGAACTCTTTCAAACACTCCTGGAGTATTCCTAATTGTATCAAACGCGCCTATTATACGATTTCTCAGTTCGTCTACGGTATTCACTGGCGTTATGTACACTAGAGATTTCAGATGGCCCCATAGAAAGAAATCTAAACTATTTAAATCTGGGGATCTGGCGAGCCATGGCTGATGTCCACCTCTTCCAATCCACCTGTTTACATAATTTTCGTTCAAATACTCACTAATCAAAAGTGAAAAATGAGCAGGAGCACCGTCGTGCATGAACCACATTTCACGTCGCATCATAAGAGGTATATCATCCAATAACAAGGGCAAATCGTTCTCTAAAAAATGTCGTAATGATTGACCAGTAAGTCGCCCTGGCAAGAAGAAAGGGCCAATCAAATAATCGCCAATATTACCACCCCATACATTTAATGAAAATAAGCTTCTGCAATTTCATGTGGATTCTCCTCAGCCCATATGTGTTCATTATAAAAATTTATGATTGAAGTCCTTGAGAAACAGGCTTCATCAGTGAATTTTGGCAATCAAAATGAGGATTGTTCAATAGTCTGTTGAGGTACCACTGACCAAAAATAATTCTTGGATGACAATCTCGAGGTAAGAGAGCGCCTGCACCCTCTGAATGTGATAAGGATAGAGCAAAGAATCCCGCAAGATCCGCCAAACAACTTGATAACTTGTATTTAAGGTAACACTAATTTTTCTTGTACTGGTTCCTGGATGTTCTTCTATTTCGTTCAGCACTGCCTCTTCTTTTTGATATTAAAATGCAACCATCTTCAATTTTCAAAACACAGGAGTTTAATTTGATGTGTTAAAACTAACAATAAATTTATTGGAATTGGAATTTTCTGAGGATTTCAAGAGAATAATTCAAAATTTTTTTCTCGAAACCGGTAGTAGATACGACAAAACTACAAGAGAACATAAAGTTTGGTATAACAACAAAGCTTTTCTTTACAATTTTTGAAAGTACCAGTGGCTCACCAAAAAAAAGTTCTGAAGGACAACAGTGGACAGTGTTGCCGAAAAAATATCACCTTGTAGATTTGCAATCGAAATTGGCATGTCACAAGGTGTAAACTCTTAATTGTAATATCTATGCCCAATTTCATTTGAATATTTTGTGAAGTGCAGATACTATGAGAAAAAAACTTGAAAAAAATTCAAACTTCAACACTCTGTATCTTGAAAACGATACGTTTGCGGACCCATGTTTATGGGACTTTTTCTTCCTAAAACTATGCAAGGAATCTCCCCTTTTCGCTTGTACCTCCAATTTAGGAACACCCTGTATAAACTTATATTTCTTTGCAGATATAATTAATTTAAGAATTAAATAAGGATTAATACTTGACTCGTATCAAAATAGTGAAAATGATTTTAATTCACCTGATATTTATATCCATTACTAAGAGTGAAACAAATAAAGAAAATAGAGACAGTAACATAACGAGAAAAGGGAAGTTTATTTCGTAAGAAGCTTTCGCTTCCATCGTTCAGTCTCAAATGACTGTCGCTCTTTATTTTTACTTATTTTGTTAATAAACACTATAAATTATGGTATTTGCGTAAAAAAAACCTCTCTTACATGAATGTAGACTTATTCAGCAAAAGCGGATTAAACCAGAATAATAACTTCCAGCCGACCTCGTTTCGTTACATATACCGCAATTGCATTATTGATTTGAAACTATTGATTGACAACAACCTATATTATATAGTAACACTTAAAGACCCCTAACCTTTTGGTAATTCGAACATATCCAATACCAATTTTTTGCAAATTTATTAACTCATTTTTCTCGGATACCCAGCATATTAGGATAAGGTGTGTTTCAACCATTCGGTTCTTTATATTTTATTATTCACTTAATAAATAATTCTATTAATAAATGATTAACAAGTAAAAGATTTTAACTTATCACATTCTACTTTAGAAATGTATTCATGAATTATCATAACGAAGTAGTTATTGGCATATGTATATAAAACGTGTGGAACAGCCAAATGGAATAAATTAATGTCAGTGTAGGAAATGTTTAAAATGCTCGCTGCGAACGTCTTGGCAACATGCTAATCTGGTATAGAAATGTCTGCTAACGTTACTCAGGCGTGACTGACTCATCTAAGTTGAGAGGCTTAGTTTTTTTTCAAATCAGGAGAATTTGGTTCAGGTACGGCTGGACATTGATTTCCTAATGGGGCGGTGCTCCATGTTCCTGGAATCATATTGTATGGGCAGGAACTTGTGGGTTTAATGGATCAGGATATAAGTTTGTCAAAGTTGGCATGACATTATTTTGGAGCAGTTCTAAATATTTATCTCCATTCAAGTTGCTATCAATAAAAAACAGACCTACGATATGAGTTCCAGCAATTCCTGGTCAAACATTAACTTTTTAAGGATATTGCGTATGTTTCTCTGTCATCATCCAGTGAGGATTCTCATTAGATCAATATTGGCAATTTTGACGATTAACGTCTTCCATCAGCTCACTTACAACATTGGCAGTCCATGAGTTATCTCCATAACCACTCATTTGTAGAATGGTTATTTTGTACATTTCTGTTAAATAAACTATTGTTCTGATATTATTAAGTAAAGTTAACGAAATTCAAAGGACAATAGCACTTACACTGATCACCACTATCAGGCAGGCACACAACAAAAAGCTAAGGCTATGAGTTTTGGGAAAAATAAACAAATACCCTCTTCGAGGTGTCACTTTTGTACGCACGACAATATACATGATATATATTGTTTCTGGTTGGCAACCTTCATCAGTTGCGCTTCCCACAATAGAATGTCCTCTCGAACAATTATTTATGTATTTCATTAATAACAGTAAATTTGTAGAAAATAAACAGAACTGTTTTTTTGTAAATCAAAAAAAAGGAACCCTGGAATGGGTTTTGCTTACTATCCCAATATCAAGGGCTAAATGGGAATTAAGTATTGAGTGTAATGTAGTGAATTTGTGAAATAAAATAATTTTGTTTTTTTTAATGTTAATTTTTGAAATAAATCTGAAAACGCTTAATATTTCCGAAACAGTTGAAGATAGGTGTAGGAAATTGTACACGAATTATGTCTAGAATTTTCTGGAGAATCCATAAAATAAATAATATATAGGGGCTTGCGTTTAAAATAACAAAGTTGGTATTGGCCACTGCCACATGACACACCCTATATAATTTTTTTTGTTGAAAAAATGCGCATTAAAAATACAAATCGACTTGTCGAAGCGTTTTTCCCTACAAGCCATCCTTTATTGGTTATCGAATTTATTCCAGTTAGCTATTACAAACTATATATCTAATACATAACAAATAGCCTGTAGATTTCTCATGTCAATAAAAAAAATAATAAAACCGTGTTGCTAATAATTGTATTCTTAGGGATATTTGAGGCATATTTTTCAATGTTTAAGCACTTTTTGGGGAAATAACTCCACAAATCATGAAATTGCTGTGTATTTCCAAATGTTTTGGAGTCTAGGTTAGACGAAAAATTGCACAATTCTAAAATATAAAATTTTACATTTTAGAATTGTGATTGTCTTCTAAACGTTGTTTGTGGCATATTTTTGATTACTATTATGTTTTTTTTGGGCAATAACACCACAATAGAAATAAAACGACGTATATTGCAGGAATACCAAACGTTTCAAAGTCTATTCTGACTTCGTTGTGAATGGTTTTATATTTATTGATGTAGATTGCAAAATGAAAATTTGATTTATGACATTTATGACATATAAAGCCATTGACAACGAAGTCAGAATAGACTTTGAAACGTTTGGTATTCCTGCAATATACGTCGTTTTATTTCTATTGTGGTGTTATTGCCCCAAAAAAAAACATAAAAGTAATTTAGAATTGTGCGACGTAGTAAACACCGGATTTGCCCAAGATTTAGTTATTTCTAATTTTTGCGGTGGGAGGAGTTCTCTATCTCTGTTGACTCCTCTTAAATCTTATTCGTTTGCCTTGTGGGCAGTATATTATATTGCAATAAATTTCGTGCGTTCAAAAATTAATTTACACAGATATTTACGTTCACATTCGATTTCTTTATTTACACCAAAAAAATCCACTCTATGTTTACTACAGCTGATCGATACAATTCACACGGAACATAAACTGAACTTATACTACTCAACATGTAGAAATCTCACATTTTTTTATCGCTGGCGAATTTCTTGAGGTCGATGCTTTTGGCCCCTATTGAAGATTAAGGATTCAGGTTTTGTCGGAATGATTAATTTCGAGACCCTACAGAGGAGTTCGAGGTCTAGGTATATTTCTCAAAAGGAAAAAAAATATCTCGTTGAAGTTGTTCATCAGAGGCACTTTTGTTCAGGTTATTTTCCCATTGATGCCTAATTTTCAAATTATTCTGCTCTCCCGCTCCCCTTTTGACACACTGTAGATATGTTAGCCAAGAAACAGTGTCCATATTCTTGTTTAAAATATTTCAACGCAGACAACTCAAATGAAAATATTTGTGAATTTGAAAATAATATTATTTGGTATACTCGTATATATGGTCAAGAATTTTTATATTTTATTCACAGTTTTCGTAGTTTTATATGATCCAGGAAACTCATTTTTAATTTATTTTTCCAATCAAAGACTTCTTACATTTAATTGGACTGAAAATAAATATTGATTTATTAGCTATTAGGTATAGAATGAGTAGATTCAGGGGTCTTTTTAGTACCGAATTCTTACCATGGATTTCGAAATGTAAATGAAAAAAGAAAACCTTGCAAGACTAAACTAAACGAAACAATTCAAGGGGAGTGAGACTATACGAAACAAGGCTATTGAAAAGGCGACAGAGATCGGGAGGAAGTCGTCTATTGGGAGCGTCAGGTAATTGGCGGACTCCGATAATAACAGGGTGGTAATTGACTTTACTTGTGGAACGAGGATAAGCTGGTATCCGAGAAACCGGGTGCTACAAGTAAACGAAGGAGGCCGGGGAGGAGGACCCCCCCTACAGCGAAAATAACAGTCTTGTTGATGAGCTCTGCTTCACGCAAAGGGAGGCGGGGGATAAAATTCGGGTGAAGGCCAAGCGAACTCTAGGGAGGGGACATCAATTGATGAAGAGACAGTTTAAGGATAGCGAAATTTCGAAAGCATGTGTAGCACGCTAATGACAGACGAATACCAGAGCGTTATGTTTACCAAAAATAGGGAGATGTTGGGGGTGGGTGAGAATATTCAGTCACCAGAAGAGGAAGAGGGGTAAGCCTGCAGGAGGAGCCGAGGAAAAGCCGAATCAGGGTGATGCGGGGAAAGTTTGAGGACGAGGAGAGCTTGGAGGAAGTAAATTCAGTCATTTTCGAGGAATGGCCAGAGGAGCTGTTCCAGCGTGTGGAATTGGAGCAAGGGAATCCCCTGAGGGACCCGAAAGTGGTGAACTTAGCTCTTTGTCTCAGCTCAGGACGTCTGGACAGGGGGTTAGAGAGATTAACAAGGGATAGATTACCAGAATTGACGGAAAGTGCTGAAGCTTCTGAGGGTGGGGAGTTTCAACCGGCGAGGAGAGTGTGTGAGAGTGTTAATGAGGCTGTTAAAGAGAATATTCAATCGATGGCAGGGAGAAAGAGAGCCAATGAAGATGCCTTCATAATTAAAAAAGTTTCTGGGAAAACATTTGCTGAGACTGTCAAACATCTGTGGGAGACAGTAGAAGTGGAACAGATGGGCGTTAGGGTGAAAACGGTAAGGCAAACTAAAGCTGGGAACCTCATAATGGTAACTGAAAAGGGTTAAGCTAATAAGCTAATCCCCAAGCTGGAGCTTGCAATGGGGAAAGGCAACTTCACGGTCAGTGACCGAGTAAGTAAGCAGGTGGTCATAAGGGCGCTTGATACGGCGGTTACAGCGGCGGAAGTGAGGGCGTCTTTAAGGGAAATAGAAGGTGTAAGGGATGAGGAGATTGGCAATATCACTCTGAGTCAGAGTTACAGGGGGAGACAGACGGCCACGGTCAGTGTGAGTGATGAGGGGAAAAGAAAGCTGCTGAATGAGGGCAGAGTGAAAGTGGCCTGGATAATCTGTCCAGTGAGTAAAAGGGTGAAAACGAGAAAATGCTTCAGGTGTTGGGATTTCGGAAATTTGGCATCAGAATTTAACGGGTGAGGACAGGAAGGACTGCTGCTACAATTGTGGCCGTAGTGGTCATAAGGCCAAAGAATTCCAAACAGCACCGAAATGCCATCTGTGTAAGAAAAAGGGTCACAGATGGGCCACTGCGGCTTGTAGGAAGTATAGGAGAGCTATGAGCCCTGAAGAGAGGGGGGAAGAGAAGGAGGTAAGAGAAAGACGTAGACATGAGTGATGATTAAGTTCCTCCAAGTGAATGTGGGAAGGGCGAGAGGGGCGCTGGCGATCCAAACAGGATTAAGTAAAAAGTTGGATGTGGTAGTGATTGGTGAGCCGAATGTTAAGATGACGTCGGATAGGAATGATAAGTTGAAGGATGAAAGGGTTGATGTAGCGGACTGGTTTGCAAATAAGACAGTGAGGGTGAGACGGCACAAGAGTGCGGCCGGATACTGGGTAGAGTTCGATGACTTTTGTGTTATGGCGTGTTACATCTCGCCAAATATAAGAACGGTGGAAAACATGAGGAGAGTGGACGAAATTATGGGGGAAACAGAGAGGAAAGTAGGTGAATGGGTAATACTTGGTGACTTCAACGCCAAATCTGCGTTGTGGGGTTCACCAGTTACGAATGGAATGGGCATTCAACAGGAAGAGTGGAGAGGCAAACCTACTTTCGAAAGAGAGGTCTCCAGGTCCTTTATAAACGTAACGATCTACTCTAGCGGTTTGAGTGGAAGGATGAAATATTGGGAGCTGATGGGCGAGGGGTCCTTAAGCCTCTATAAATACATATACTTCGAATTTGGCGGAAACAGTAGCAAGGTAAGGCGTGGGGGCCTCCAATGTTTTGAGGAACTGAATGTTCCTGCTGTCCTGGATAGCTATGAAATGCTCATCGAGGGTCCAATGTGTCCAAAACGCCGGCAAGTCAGAGAGGGGAGGAGATAGAAGAGTGAATGCGTATTGGCGGAACGATGAGTTGGGGAACGTGAGGAAGGAGTGTCTGAAATGCAGGAGACTGCTAACTAGGAGTAGAGCGAGAGGGGACGCAGAACTCATAGAGCTGAGGAGAAGGGAGTACGATAAGGCAAAAAAGGCTCTCAGTCTGGGGATTAAAGGAGCGAAGGAAAAAAGCTGGGAAAAGCTTGTCGAAGAGGTAGGTGTATGGGGACAAGGGTACAGGATAGCCACCTGGGGGATTAAGGGGTATTATGCTCCATATGACATGCACGTGGACGAAAAGTATAGATTTTTTAAATTTATTTATCAGAATGTTTACAATACTTATACATTAGGTATAATATAATAAACCCTGCAGAGGTAAACTCAGTTACCTGTTCGCAGGTCTGACTTAACACTAACCTTAATGATAATTTCCTATAAAATCTTATTACTAATGTCCTACAAATTTAGTGTTGTTGAAATAATTATGTGATACTAATATATACTTTAAAGAATTAGAACTTATATCGATTTCTCCCTATATAATTTACTACCCTGCTATTTGATATTTTAAATATTAGCCAAGATCCATGGTTTTATTTTCTTTTTGACAGTGTTAAGGTTTTTTAGAGTTTTCAAATCATTTGGTAGGCTGTTGAAAACATTAATAGCTTTAACATAACTATTTTTACTGCTTATAGTTTTATTTCTTTTTGGAATCATAATACTTCTATCTCTTGTAGAACTGTTGAATTTTATAAATTTATTTTTAAACGTGTCATAATAGTATTTAAGAGACTCAAAAGCATAGGTTTGTTTCAGATTTAGTTTTTTTTTTTCGATAAAAGTTTGTTTTTTATATATAATTTTCAGGAGTTTATTTTGTAAACATAATAAAACTTGTTTAGTTGAATAAATCCCTCCCCAAGCTATGTTACCATAGCAGATAATACTATGGAAAAGTGCATAGGATAACATTATCAGCGAGTCTCGTCAACATAATTTTGGCCATTTTCCGAAATATAAAGCCTAAGTATTTTGTTTTATTTATTAAATATTCAACATGCGTGTCCCATCTCATTCTATAGTCAAAACAAATTCCTAAGTATTGACAACTTTCTACCCTTATTATGTTTTTGGTATTTATCTTAATATTTATATGGCGAGGAACACTATTGCAGTAGTTTCCGAAATATCATGAAAACCGTTTTATCAACATTTAGAGACAATTTGTTTAAGGACATTTATTTATCAAATTAAGGTAGTAATTCATTTGCGTTTCGACTGCATTCCATGTTTTTCCTGTTGATATCACAGCCGTATTATCAGCAAAAGATAATATAATTCCCTCTGGTATATCAACTAGTAGGTCATTTATATATAAAATAAATAGTAGGGGACTGAAACCACTTACAATGTCATTTATTTTTACTCGCTAATATCTACTTCTCAAGTAGCTTGAAATGAGTTTCAACGCACTTTCTCTAATTCCATATCTGTATAATTTATCTAATAATATTGAATGGTTAACAGTATCAAAAGCTTTGGCTAGTCAAGGAATGTAATAGCAATAGGTTCACTTTTATCAAGTTTTTCATAAATTGTATTAGTAATAAAATTTAGAGCATCTTTTGTACCAGTATTTTTCATGAAACGATATTGCATTTTTGATAAGATTTTATTCTTTTTAATGAAATCGAGTAGTTTGTGGTAGATAATTTTTTCAAAAATTTTTGTTAGGTTTGATATCAAGGATATTGGTCTATAATTTGCGATATTGTCCCTATTATTAGCCTTATGGATTGGTGTAACATCAGCTAGTTTGAGTGCCACAGGCCAAATTGCTTTCTGTGTACTTAAATTTATGATGTGAGTAAGTGGTAGTGCTATATGTCTAGATAACACTATTAGAGTTTTTGCATCTATATTATCAACTCCACCATTTTTTAATTTCAAATTTCCTACAATATTTGTTACTTCATAATAGTTTGTGGATGCTAAAAAAACAGTATTGGTGATCGTTGTGGGTAATTTAATGTCCCCATTTTGTGGAATTTTGATTTCTTTGTTAAGCCTAGATCCAACATCACAAAAATATGAATTCATGGTATTTAGTATTTCATCTGGATCTTTAATTTTACGTTTGTTTTCATCATATATGTAGGTTTTTTACTACTTTTACCAAGCTTTTGGTTGACATATTTCCATAATTTTTTGGTATCATTGCTATTTTTTATAATTTGTTCACGATCATACATTAACTTAGCTTCTTTTATTATTTTGTCTAATAATTTAACATAATTTTTGTATGTGACTTTTATTATTTCATTATTTGGTTCTTTCTTATATATCAAGTAAAGTGACTCTTTTGTTTTGCAAGAATTTATAATTCCAGTAGTAATCCAGTTGTTTCTTGGTGTAGATTTGTAATTAATTTTTGATTTATCTCTATTATGTGTAGTTAATTCAATACAATTCTTTATCAGGCATATAAGTTTATTAGTAGCAGTATTGGGATCAACCATTGATTGGTGGATGAGTTATTGCCGGATGTGAGAGGGGAGAGAGATGAGCTCAAGGTAGGAGAAATTGTGGGTGTTAGGGATTTCAATGCTGAAGGGATGAGAAATGCGGTGGGACGATTGAGAAATCGGAAGGCCCCGGGTATGGTTGGAGTGAGAATGGAAGTGGTGAATGTTGTGGACGAATATAACTCATAAATGATGGTAAGGGTGTACAACGAACTCCTGAGAAAGCAGGTCTTCCCAGCTGAATGGAAGATTGGGAGAACGATCCTTATCCCAAAGGGTGGACCAAATGAGGAGGGAGTGTTAAAATACAGACCACTAATATTGCTAAATACTACTGGCAAACTGTATGAACATCTGATAAGAGGAAGGTTATTTAAGGAGATGTAGGAGAAGGGAGGAATATCGCAGCAACAATATGGCTTTACTCCAAGGAGAACGACTTTGGATGCTCTACAGGAGATCATGCGATTGGTGGGAGAAAGGGAGTATAAATGGGTGGTCCTAAAAAACCTAGACATTAAGACTGCCTTTAACAAGGCAGGATGGTATGGGGTGGTGAAGTCAATATTGTTGTATGGTGCCCCTATATGGCACAGAGCGATGAGGCTGAAGACTTATCGCAGACTCATGGAGAAAATTGTTAGACCGATCCTACTAATAATATTGAATGGTTAACTAAGAGTGGCATGTGCATATAGAACAGTAGAGATGGAAGGGTTGTATGTGGTTACTGGGGAGGTACCCATTGAGTTTTTGGTTGAAGAGAGAGCGAGAGTTCAGGGTGTAGATGGAGAGGAAAGGATGAGAGAGAACGGGCCATAGAGTTATGGCAGACTAGATGGGATGCAATTGTGGATAAAGCTTAATGGACCAAACTACTGATAGGAAGGATAAAGGAATGGATGATTTGTAGTTTCAGGTAATTGAATTATGGGTTGACCCAATTTTTAACTTGACATGGGGCGTTTAGATTTGATGAGAATGAGAAAGGCGGTGGATGATGTGTGTATATATTGAGTGTGAAAGGTGGGGCGCCGAGAGAGCAAAATACGGTGGACCGCAAAGGGTGGAAGAAATTTAGTGACTATATGATAAACATTATAAAAATTAAAGAACGAGAGGAACGGGTGTACTCAACTGTGGGAGAAGTAATGGGTGATTAGTCACTACGCCGGGGTACCTGAAGATGTATCTACGATGAGTTCCAGGTACCTAGAGGGCGATGGAGGTGTTTTAGTGGGTCGAACCCCACACGGCAGTACTCAACTGGAAAACAAGTGCGCGTTAGTTCGGTTAGCGAATTTCACCTGCCCTCAAAAAAAATAAAGGATGAACCCTCTCGAGGTCTGATTCGACATCTTTTACTGTATCGAAATCTAAGTTCCTTTTCATTCGCCTTTCTTCGTGAACAGGTGCTGCAATAACGGATATTGCTGCTGCAGTTGTTAAATCGATAGGCCTGGTAGGTGTAGTTAATTTCAATTTTATTCTTTAGGTTTTGAATCTGATTCTTCTCTCTAGGACTCAACATCGTTATAACTCGATTTTCTAGGCCCAGAAACTTGTCTCAATAAGATAGGTTATCAAGAATTTCTAAAATCGCTGTGGCCGTTTTGACAAAATATATATATTTTACTAAGTCCTGATCCATATCTCTTTTGGTCCATTTTATTTCTCCAGTTCGTAAATTCCTCTTTGTAATTGTACTGTCAATTATACTTGAAACCGTTGTAGACGATTATGCTGTATTGAGGCTTACATCAACATGAATTGGTGTGTTTAATGAGGGCCTTGACCAGTACAAAATCGACACGGATATCGGCCAGTAAGACTTTACGACAGACATTGGATTCGCTTAACCTCAGTTCTACTTCGGCCTCACTTTGTTGGAAACTGAGCTTGACAATGGATATAGCAGCAAAGGCCCATACCCTGTAGCTGTTTTTACCGTTGATGACACTCTAGGAGATAAAACTGCACCTCTCTGAATCTGCTTATGGTACTGACTGCTCTACAGTCCTTCATGTGAACTGTACGTCAGCATGTAAAATATTCTACTCTGATGGTCACCCTGTGTCGTCCTGTCGCATAATATCTTGATTATCTCGTACTATAACTCACATAACACGTTTTTCATCTGACTGATTACCTTTGGATATCCATATTCTAATGAAAATGGACTCACCTGTGCCTGGACACTTTCAGCACTACAAGGAGGAAGGCTTGGTAGCCACTGAATTGTAATTTTTTTGAAACATATCTCTAATGTCATTAATAAAACTTTGGGCGATAAACTCCTCCTTAAACTCTTTAGGTGCACTTAGATTTTACCCCGGAGCGTTTCTTCAGACGTCTGGTTTTGAGAACTAAGTTGAATCTGATAAATATGGCGTAGAGATCCTTCACCATCACTTCTGAATTTGGCTGAATATTTGCATGACGTTTCTTCAAAATCTTATACGGCTACTATATAACTTTGATAAAAGCTTCAGTTATTTAGTTTTAGTTATTTTTAAACTCAACTACTCAAATATTATTAAATTAAAAAATAATACGGAATATTAAAATGTACAAAGAAGTATGTATAATGAAATATTAAACTAGAAATCTTACTTGTATAAATTATAAATTATTTTGATAAAAAATTCCAAAAATCTTCAAAATGTTTGTCTCAACATACAAATTGTACGCAAACACGTTCAATATTTTTATAGGAGACGTCGTTATTTTTTGAATATTTTAGAAAGGTACACTGCCGCGCCAAAAAGAAAAACTATAAAATACCGTAACAAGTTAACTGATATAATAGAAGGTAGACAAAATTTTTGTTTACATATTTTACAGTTATTAATTATTAGCAAAAAGACAAAAACATGTGGTATTTGGAAAGAATGTCTGATCTACTTTGTTGAGTATATTTAATTCCAATATTTATGATTTTTAAGTTATACATTATATACTTACCCTAGTATCGTTTGATGGTACCGAATTGCCTGAAAGAGCAAATGCTTTTTCTTCTTCTCATTTTGTTCTTTGTCCACTTTTTTGAACAGAACCGTTGTGTGTTGAAGGCGAAATGTTAAGTATAATGAAAATACTCCAGCAAAATATGTTACAGCGACCATGGTACTATATAGAGCAAAATGAGAATAAGCACTTATTATGTAAGTGATCAACTTGTATGGGTAAATCGTTATATCAAAAGGAGCCCAAACATTAGCAACACCACAAGCTTTTAAAATCTTGTTCTTTCGCATACAGCTTTTGTATTCTATAAGTGGGGAGAACATTCCTATAACTACACTCATGTCGAAACAAACAAGTACTATTTTCGAATACAAATCCATTTTTTCTACAAAATTTTGGAAATTCTCAGGGATTCCATAATTGTCCAGTTCTAAACAAGCATCGTATATCATCAGAATTTTGTCAAGAATGTTACCAAATGCAAGTGAGGCATAAAACAATACCAATAATGTAAATATAAGAAGAAACTCGCTGTCTATGTAAAATTTACGATATCCTGCAAACAAGAAAATAATCAATTACAATAAATAAATACCTCTAAATTTTATGAATAAACAATTATGATTTTAATGAATACTTTAAGAGAAGCACAGTAACAATTCTTTGTAAATGATAAGTGTGTAAACCCAGCAACTGATCATCGAAATGTAAAATTGATAATTCCAGTAACAAAATTTTAAATAAGTACTGTTGTCCCGAAAAATTCTGATATAGATAGCATTCACTTAACATCATTAATATATAAACCATTATCTGGAACAACACAGTATAGTGCCAGCATAATAGAATCTCACTGGTATTCAACTGAACTCCTTCAGTCACTAATACTAGGTAACAAAGAGTATTCTGGCATTTATCTAAGCGCAGTTGCTTCACTAGATATATTTATCTGTATTGGTACTCAATTATATCATTATTAAATATTGGTTAAGCTACATAGAAAACAGAAGTACATTAAAAGAAAAACAAAACCCTAATTCAGAAGTCACAGAAGTATCTTAACAATAAATCAAGAAATATTTTTTCTGTAATAATTAATCCCTTATGTTGAATTCGGTGCCAAATAATATACAAAATAAATGATTCTTCAAAAATGTTTTGGTAAGTTTTTTTTCATTAGTATTTTTGTTATTTAGTTGTTCTACTAAATTTAGTGATACAATGGCATCATTGGATATAGCCTGCAGTTATATTTAAGGTTGTGTCATAACAATTTTTGATATTGCTAGCAATAAGGTTATTTACTTTTATTCAATACTAGCCGTCACCCGCGGTTTCACCCGCGTACGCAATGTTCGCAAAAGGAAATAACTTATGAAACATATAATTTTTTTAACTTGTTTGAACCATCCTACTTAACCATAAATCCACCAATCCCGACTATATTTCACCCAAACTGCAAGTACTTATAGGCCACCCAATATAACAATTTTTTTCGAAATTTTTTTGAATCACCTTGAATAACTGTAACTCTACTTCACCCTATATTGCAACCATCCTGTATGCTGCTGTTTATTTGTCACCCAATATAACTTTTTGAACACCTGACTATAACTCTTCTCTACCCTATATTTCAGCTATGCAACTGCTTATGGTCTACGCTGTATACAATTATTTCTGATATTTTTTGAACGACCGTTTTCTCTTTACTCTATAATCAAGCTTTTTCTAACATTTTGTTAAACACACTCTAAAACTATAATCTTGCTTCTCCCCATATTTTAGATAGATATTCCATATTGTACAATGCAACTGTTTATGGTCCACCCTATATAACAAATTTTTTTTGATCCATCTTAATGGAAATGATGTGGAGCCCTTCGTGAGTAACAAATATAAAAACACAGTTTTGCACCCTATCACCAAACTTTTATTTAAATCTTCACCTAAACTGCAACTGCTATATAACAATTTTATTCTAAAATTTTTTGTAACTAACTCTACTTCCACTTACATTAAAACCATCCTCGATACACTGCTGCCATTTTGTCAAACATTACAACTTATTTTTGAACCACCCTGTATAACCATAATTTTACTCTATAAAATATTTCAACCACCCTGTATGTGCATTTGCTTAGGGGCAACCAAATATAAAATGTTTAAATACTTCTAATCACACTATATGAACTATAATTTTACTTCGATCCATGTTTCAGATATTGCATATATGCAACAGCTCATGTCCTATCCTACAAAAAAATTATCCAATCTGTTTGACTATAAATCTACTCCACCCGCTATTTCAACCATCTTGTATTTGCAACTACTTATCGGCCACCCAGTATAACATTTTTTCTACCACCATGTATAACTATAAACCCATCAATGCCAAATATATTTCACCAAAACCGCAACTGCTTGTGGGGCACTGAAAATAACAATTTTGTTCAACATGTTTTCGAATCACCTTGTATGTATTACAACTACCCTGTATACGCTACTGCTTATTGGTCAATTAATATAACATTTTTTAAATAATTATCATAATACTTCTTCACCCTATGTTTCAACTATCATATCTTTGCAACTTATTATGAACTACGCTATTTCCCATTTTATCCTTATATTTTCTCAATATATATTAAAGTATAATTTATTTCCACCTTTCATTTAAACAACCCTTCATTTACAACTTTTTCTATCCTTGTTTGAATCACACTGTATAACTATAACTTTACTGCGCACCATACTCCAGGTACTCTATATATGCAAGTGCTATATAACAAATTTTTTCTAGCATTTTTTACCCACCCTGTTTAATTGTAGTGTAAGCCATCCTATATTTCAACAACCTTTTACATGTAACTACTTATTTGCCACCGAATATAACATTTTTGTCCGACCCTGTACCCTTAGAATCCTACTCCACACTATATTTCAACCATCCGGTAAATGGAACAGCTTGTAGATCATACCATTACTTTAAAATATTTTTAAACCCACCTGTATAGCTGTAATTATACTCCGCTACATATTTCAACCATCCTATATATGTAACTACTTGTGGATATGAAACAAGTTTTTAACCACAACATAAACTATATTTCCAATCCATCTTATATTTCAAACACCCTGTATAAACAATTGCTTCTAACATTTCTTCAAACCATTTCATAACTATAGTATCTTATGAACATAATTCAAAGATCCTAACTGCTTACCTAACACATTTTTTAAGTTTTTTTATTCACTGTATAAATATTCTACCCTTTTTCAACCACTTGGTATATGGAACTGTTTATGGCATACTCAATATAACTTTTTTGGACCACCCCGTATAACTAATTCCACTCTCCCTTATTTTCACCACATCGTATATATCCAGCTGCTTATAGGACAGCAAATATAACTTTTTTCGATTTTTTAAATCCATGTAATTCTACTCTGCTCTAAGGTTCCTATATACAGTACACCGTGTAAAATTACGCTTGATATATGTTGATTTTCGTTAATTCGAAACATTTTACATTTGCACATTCCGAATTTTGAATAAAAGCTAAGCTGATGCCAGTATCTAATATTTGCATGGGGTGGAACCAATTGAGTAATTGTATTTATTACCCAACATGGTAGAAGTTTTATCGCTATATCTACCGGTTCTGTCAAATTAGAGAGACAAAATGTCTACCAGATTTTAAGTCAAACTATAGGCTTCGCAACAAAAAAAGATTCAGCAAAATAAGTTAAGTAGTAGTAGTAGTAGTTAGTACAATTTTATAATAGTATAGATACATATTTTAGTTTAGTTTAAGTTTCAGTCGTGCAGTTTTTTAAGAAAAGTAACTAATTTTGTACATATTAATATGCAATAAGAAAGATTTCCATATCATATCAAATTAAGTGAATACACTGTCTACGTAGACAATTTGTGAAACTACATCTTTTTTGAAGTGTGGTTATAATAATAAATTTGATTTAATTCCAATTATTTTTAATATAGTCTCTTCCGGGCAATTTTATCGTGAAAAGGTTCTTCCGATTTCTTAGGAATTTATCTCACAATTTTTAATGATATAATGGCGTACTTGGATGCAGCAGTAACTTTGGATTTGCAGTCAACATGTTCAATAAGTCTTCACGTCACTATTTGTATTTACTAATCACTAGAACAATCAAGATCATACTCTTAAGCAAAATATTACAGAGTCATTAACAACCTTTGATCTTTATTGACCGTTTTCGAGTTTTAAATTATTTAGATACCGAAAAAAAAGTCAAAAATACAATTTTTAAAGCCAAATTCAAATTTACAGTTAAAATATTAAGGAAATTTTTTGCACAAGATGAGCCAAAAAATCTAAATTCAAATTATTCGAGTAAAAAAAAACAATTTTGCAATTAATTCCGACCGTTTAAGTTTATATATCATATCCATGCCATCTTCCATTTTCCGGTACCCTTTCTCCACTTTTTTACCTTTAAAAAAATTGTACTTAATCTATGATTTCTGTAGAAGCGCAATGTAACAATGACTAATTTTTGTATAGAGTCTTAAATTGTTAATAATGTACTAATAGGCTTGGAGCATGATTTATTTGTTACCAATTTTGTACAAATTAGGTCACATCACTACTATGAAATAACAAATAATCGTTCATTGTTAATTAAGGGATTATAATTAATGTCTAAACACTATTTACAAATATTTCGGTGAGAACAACAAAACATTTTTGTGTAAATACCCAAAGAAATGAGAAGATCCAAAAAAATTATTGCAATCGCATCACATTTTGCTTTAATTGAAAGGCTTTTTTAACACTTTTTTAATTGTCACGGTAAAACAACTAAATATCTTTTTTTAGAAGAATCAGTAACAAGTAATTACATCAGAAAATATGTAAGGTTACTACAAATTTATTTAGTCATTTAAACACTACTATTTCCAAGATCATGATGGGCACTACTAATGGATCACTACTATTGAGGGTAGCGGTAACGTCGTGAATCTATACTGGGAGTCAAACTGAAAAGTTGCCCAGCTCAAAAAATCACCAGATTGGCGCTAGTGTTCAAAAAGGCAATAATATGAATTTGGTAAATATAAAATATTTCTATAAATTCTGTTGAAGCACATTTTGACAACGAGGTATTTTATTAATCTTTAAATACTATATTAAGTTGTCAATAATGTTCTAATAAGCTTGGAGTAAGATTTTTTCGTCCATTTTAAGACTTTCTAATAATTTACTCACTTTCCTTCCATCAAATATCATTCATTGAATATTTATTTTATTATTTTTTACTGTCCCTGTTTGAGTCAGATGGAACTCGGAGCCTCAATCTGCACACTCCCAAGAGTCAGTAGGTAACTGAACTCAATGTGAATTCACTCTACTTCTTTTATTTATAGTTATAGGTCGATTAGAAGGGGATGTCCCGTGATGGAGGAGCTCTATGGTGATTGGTTGTATTTTAGTGGGCGTGTTTGGTGTGTTTAATCTGGCAATTACGGAGGTCCATGCTGTAGGAAGACGGGAGCTGTCATCCCCTCAGTTTAGACAGAGGGGTCGTTTTTCTAATCTCGCGAATAGTGGATATCCTAAGGGAATTGAGAGATATGATAGTCTGTCCTAGAAGTTGACTGTCTTGTTTGGATATGATGATAGGCGAGAGCTGAGATGAAGACATGGAATGTTCATATACTCGATGGTTGACGCGCCTGTTGGTACGACCGATGTGGCTTTGTGAACAATCGCGACATAGAATTATCGATCCTCGTTAGGTACTTTATCTTTAGAGTTCGCGGTTAAGTTGTCTACAGTTTGAGTGGTGTTGAAGACTGTTTTTATTTGATCTCAGTGTAAAATCCGTCCTCTAATGTACGGCTGGAAATCTTTCCGGTGTTGTTGTTGAAGATTATTAACTTTGTTTTGTCTATTGTCAATATCCGTTAGGCGCATAGATCTAAGAGCCAAATATTTCATTACATTCATTTGGGCAGGCTGGTGGTGTGATTGGGCATTTAAGTATCTATTGATATGGGTTAATTTCCTATAAACGGTATGTGATAATCTGTCATTGTTGATTTTTGTTATGAGGAAATCAAGACACGGGAGAGAAAAATCGTGCTCGATTGCCATTGTAAATTGAATATTAGCATCTATACCATTGAAGTGTTCAATTTTATCGCTCGAAATGCGATCAAAATTATCCCAGAGAATTGGATGAAAGTATGTAATGACCAATAATATTATTCCAAAAATACCGTCACTTAGTGTTACAAACAGTTTGGACAATGTTTGATTTTGCAAATTTTTCCAAATTACTAAGATTTCCAAGATTTCATTGCCATCTCAATCTTATTTTGGACCCTGTATATGTGTCCGTGTGTGTATGTCTTTTATTATTTTTTTATAGAATCAGATTTGTCAATATTATCGATATTTTTGGATTTCTGAAATTTTGACGAGAAATGTTTTTACGTATTTGAGATTATTGATATTTTTAAGATTTTTAATGGTTTCTACATTTTGACATTTTTAATAGTTTTGACGTTTCTGAGACTTTTTTTTGGCTTTTTTATATTTCATGCATTATATATATTCTTCTGTGAACACTGTTTGAACATCATCTTAAAAGCACGATATTTACGAGTTTTTTAAAGTCCTGGAAAACCTGTATCATCTTTAACCTGCGATTACCCAGACAATGAATTTTGTTCACTGTCCCCTGTAATAGTTCTCCTTATAAATTAAAAAGTAGTCAGTTATTATGTCTATTCTGAATTGTTCTGAATACTTCAAATAACTGCAGTTTGCCAAATTAATAAGCTATTAAAGTGTTCATTTGAATTGAATATAATGGTTTTGGTGTTAATTTCTGTTTTTCTTTTCCGAATTTTTCGAATAATAAAATAAACTCTCATTCCCCTACCCAATAACTGAATGCTACCTACAAAATAAAATATAAGATACGCTAGTCAGGCTTTTTAATAGGTAAGATTTTTTTTTAAAACGGGTCAAGAATTCGAGAAATAACCCTTTACAAAAAAACATATCTCTACCTCGTTCCTATTAATATAAACGAAATATAAATTTCTCACTTACCAAACCAAATCTGAAATTTACGTAAAATTAGCCCTAAAAGAAAAGGGACCGTTAGAAATTGTTTTAAACATAATCCAATATAGAACTTAGAATTAAGAGTTTTCGATTTCGGCCATATGAGATGTTTTTGAAGATGTCTAATGACGTATCCTAAAACAGGATAATCGGATTTTTCTGACATGTTTTAACGGAGGAGTTTTACCAAGCGAACAAATAAGGGAAACCAAAATTATAAAATATGTTGAAAAAGGTACTAGGATATTAATTTGGTCTGAATATGCATGAACCAAAGAAAATTGTAAATAATTATCGAAAACCAAGGATAATAATTTTCAAATCTACGTAATAGATATATGGAAAACACTTTTTCAGGGAAAATCACATAAGTGATCTATCTAGAAATAAATCGAAACTACATAAAATATTTCGAACTTTGAATATTTTATGGCTAACACATATTTATTTAATGTTAGAAATATCTGCATTTACTATTGCACATGATATTTTGAGATAAGTTTATAGTGATGTAGTTGCAGGTGAAATATAAAAACTTACCACAGTAGATGTGTCTTTTAGTATTTTTCAAGTCAAAAATTATAGCGGTGGAATTTGCTAAGCTGTGTTTATCTTCAACTTATAAAATATCTCGCCTCGTTTAAAAATTAAACTAGCTGAAAGAGATGTTAATGTGGTTAAATAGTGGTATCGTTAGTAAAAAAATCTAAAGCGCTATTTTGAAGTTTCTATGTGTTTCTAATGTACGTTTGAATCAAACCACATGTAAAACTTCAATTTTGAAATTTTGAGAACGGTTAGGAGTTGAGAGTTACTTTCGCGTTATTTTAAATGAAAAATATTATATGTTCTATAAAACTGTGTTATCAAGAATTGAAGTTTGTATCCAATTAATGCTATTATATCACTAGAAAGCAAAAAATTAACAACTGTTCTAAAAAAATACTTACTTAAACGCATAATAACAATAATAAGACTAAAGGTAAAAATTAATTCAATTGTATATTTCAATGGTAAAATATTATATTACCTAAAAAACTGTATTTTGAAGTTAGTGCCAAGCCTAAAAAATATATGTTTAACGAAGCATACAAGTAGTTTTATTAATTAACAACAGAAATTGTTTAATTTATAAATCTGTTTCCTGATTATTATGCCAAACAAATAATAGTAACGGTGCCGCCAAATTGCTTGGAGAGAAAATCATAACACAGATTTACTCCAATGTGAAAGACTAATCTAAATTAATCTAAAAACTATAAAATTTTACAGTCCCTAAAGTTATTCCAAATCGTCATGCTATTGAAATAGAACCCAGGAAAATGTATATTAATTAATAATTGCCAATTATTGGGCTTTCCCAAGTTTGCAACTTTCATTGCTTTATTAGTATGGGTTGTCAATTAAAATCAGAATTATGTTATTTGATCAATTTATTGCTGATAATAATTTATTAATTTTAATATTTAATTTTAATGTAGATTGTTTTTATTTTTATATATATTTTTTCTTATAATTTGACAATGATTTACAAAATCCGTGAATTTAAACACAGATTCAAGATAAACAGTTAGTTCTAGCAGGCCTGATAGTTATGGCCATCTTTGTTGTAGGGAGTTTGATTGAAATTGTGACATTTCATAGTATTGTTATAAATTATCCACTCCGCCCACTCCGACCCGAAAACCCTGAGTTCCAAAGGTTTCGTTAGTAAACCACTCACATTTGATGGTAGTTCATCTTGGCCCATGTAAAAACGGCAATTTTAAGCCGTGGCAGCAGCTAATGGATGGGATAACGAAGAAAAATGTATGTCTCTTATAATTTCCTTAAGAGGTCCGGCTTTAGAACTCCTCCAAAGCATTCCAGTCGGTGAAAAAAGCAATTTCGACGATCATCGCCATCCTAGACAAAAGATACCACAATCAATCGCAGAGCCAAGTATGCCAGGTGCAATTAAGTGGGAAAACGCAAAAATCCGGAGAGAGCCTTCAAGAATTCGAAGCAGAGATCAGACGGTTAGTACACTTGTCCTACCCAGACCTGCCCGAGGAAACGAAAGACCAATTGGCCACAAAGAATTTCATAAACGGTGTCAGGGATGTGGAAGTACAAACAAATCTAAGACTTAGTGGCAACAAAAAAAATAATGAAGCTTAACTTCGGACCTTGGAAGTAGAAGCAGTCATGAACATGTCCAAAGCGAGAGTTCCTTTAGTCATGACGAACCAGAACCATCCCTCCAGGGGCCTGTTTCATAATCAACTTGAGACTTGTAGATTTGTAAATTGTAGAATTTCGATTCGAAATTCAACAAAATTATTCTACAAGTTACAACTTATAAAATCCAAAATATTAGTATTTTCAATTTGCAAGTCGTGTACATGTCGAATACTAATATTTTGAATTTTACAATTTGTAACATGTAGAATAATTTTGTTGAATTACGAAATGAAATTTGACAAGTTACAAAACTACAAGTTACAAGTTGATTATGAAACAGGCCACTGGCACTGTTTTGAGGGCATCTGAAATCCTGCCAGTTACCAACAACATTCAGCTCAGAACAGTCATCAGCGAGTCCCTGTGAATACAACATGGATTTATGTTCCTAAATGAGGAATTTGTATTGACACGGCCTGTCAATAGTTCAGTGTCGATAAAAATTGTAGCAAAATCTCCAGCCAGAATTCCCGGTCGAACGGAACATGGGCAGCTAGAAAGCAATCCTGGGAGCTGCGTTGAAAAGGTGGAGTCCGTACACACAGCTCATGACTACTTAGTTGGAGGAGCTATAGTTAAAACCGGACGAGAAATGCCAATTAGAGCCATGAATTTGTCCAACAATGACATTAGAATTGCCAAGAAATAGCTTGTTTCGAGCCAGTAGAGATTATCATCAATAGCGAAGAAGTATACCACACATCAGTGAAGGAGACAGGTCCCAGTAAAGAGTTCCTACAACAGTTTGCTGACCATTTGACACACCTTACACCAGAGGAACAGAAGTAAGCCAAGCAATTTATTGCAAAGCATTGTCAAATTTTTAACAGGAAAGATGGAACCACCGGATGCACCAATATCATTCAGCACCGAATAGATACCGGAAAGGCTCAATCCATCAGAAAAACACCTAGACGACTACCATTGGGGCAACAACAAACAGTCGAGGAAAACAACGAGTACAAAGAAGGATGGAACCACCCGATTTTGCGTAGATTACAGAAAGCTGAATGACGTCACGAAGAAAGACTATCCACTACCCCGAATTGATTACACTCTAACCAAACTAGCAGGCTCCTGTTGATTCTCCACACTAGACCTAAGAGTGGATATTGGCAAGTTGGTCTACACGAAAACGACACAGAGAAGACAGCGTTCTCGACTAGTAAAGGACTATTTCAGTTCGCAGTCATTTGACACTAGTGAAGCCAGTAAGGGCCCGAAGACCAGAACCAAGGGCAGAATGCAGCAGTACAATGTGGGCGTCTCATTTGAGAGAATTGTCATCGATGCCGCCGGTCCATTTTACGAGGGTGAGAAGGGGAACAAATACATTTTGGTCACAATGGTTTACTTCAGTAAATATCCTGAGGCATATGCAATTCCCAACCACGGTAGCGAGGGTGCTGGTAGGACAGCTATTCAGCATGTTTGGTGTCCCGTTGGAACTACATTCAGACCAGGGGCGTAACTTCGAATCGAATGTATTCCAGAAGGTCTGTACGATGTTGGGGATCAGGAAACAACACCATTGCACCCACAGTCAGACGGAATGGTGGAAAGATTCATCAGGACCTTGGAACAACAGCTATCCAAGATTGGGTTGAACATATTCCCCTATTCCTGTTGGTATATCGCTCAGCCGTACATAATATTCCAAGCCTAGCTCCAGCCAGGGTCATATTCGGAAAACAGCTGCGGTTACCCTGCGATTTGGCTTTTGGCTCCCCCAAAGAACCTTCCAAGACATCAACGATTATGCCGACCAGCTCCGACAGAACATTAGCCCGAACGCAGATGTTGGCTACCAGTGACCGGATAAAGACGCGGGTTCCAAGAGAGGCACAAAGTCTGGCTGTATAACCCCCAACGGAGCAAGAGTAAATCTCCAAAGTTTACACCCGCCTGGGATGGTTCATACTAGGTGGTCAAGAGGATTTATGACGTCGTCTACCGTATCCGTCGAAACCTCAGGGCTAAGTTGATTAAGATCGACTCGCTCCTTACCATGGAGGGGATGTTTCTGATCGGGACCATCAGAATTAAACGGAGGACAGTGTTATAAATTATCCACTCCGTCCCTGGCCAATAACGTAAAACATTTCATTCCAATACGACATCAATCGCTGGGAGGGAATAAAAACAAAGACTGGAATTTCCTAATGAGGATAAAAATTTAATCTCGAAATAACTCGACAACTGTAAAGTTGACACTAGATTTTGCTAGAAGAATTCGATGCGAATTCTAAAAGGAGCGGCCCAGCATCGGAAAAGAGTTAGTAATTGGCTTATTTCGTGTTATTAATTTGATATTCCAATCAGCTGTTTTGAATATTTGATGTAAATAAAAGTTTCTAGAAAGTGATAGTGAATATTAGTTTTACAATTTTAATTGAACCAACGGAGTTTATAACAATATTGTTAGATGTTAGCTTATTATAGCGCGTAAAGTTAAAAATTTGAATTTCATTCACTGAGAAATGTTCCAAACAAAAATAGATATTATTTAACATTAATTAACAGCAGGTGGATTGTATTTCTTTATATTTTCCATATAAAATAGAAATAGTCATTGTTTACAATGTGTGTTTCATCTGCAGAACAATTGGGGTTGCAATAAGACCAAAGCAAGACCCTCCCCAATTTAGACAAACACCCCGAATACCACCTTGGCAAAAAAGACTTGAAGGGAAAATAACTCTCTTCGGAAAGACATTGGAAGTCTGACCGAGTACCAAGGAGGGGTCAGGAACAACAGAATAGAAAGACTTGTCAGGACTATCATGGACAATAACCGAATACACTCTCAGTGGGATGGAGAAAACATCACATCTCAGCAGTGTCTGGACAGTTTACGACAAAAGCTCTCCGTCTACACAAGTCGATTACAAAACCAGTAACCAACGGAAACTAGACAACGCACTATTCCGAAAATCTCAACAACTCAACAACATCAATAATAATGAAACCCGTAGCTATCCCAGTAAAACGGCCATCGAGCAGTTCTGGAAAACACAACTTTCCACAACAGTTTCCCATAACTCCAGAGCGATCTCGATTAATGAGGAGGAGGCTGCATTTCAGAATTGTGATAAGATGCAACACCAACCATTTACAACGGAAGACACGTCCAACATAATGAAACATCTCCATAACTGGAAAGCACCAGGACCAGATGGTGTGCAGAATTACTGGATAAAGAAACTTTACGTCACCCACGAAAAATTAACAGTCCTTATTAATGATATAATTATCCATCCACAAAAGATACCTAGTTTCCTTACGCATGGTGCTACATACCTCTTACCAAAGGATAACCTATGTACACAGGACCCAGCAAAGTACCGACCAATCGCTTGCCTCCCAACCTTATACAAACTTATAACTTCGTGCATTAATCATCGCAGACATTGTGAGCTGAACAACATAATTACCGAACAGTAAAAGGGATGCGCGAAAAACTCGATGGGGTGCAAAGAACAACTAATAATTGATTCCGTTGTCTGCAATCAAGCCCACGCCAAACGACGAAATCTCTACATGGCATATGTGGACTACAAAAAGACCTTTGATTCAGTTCCACATGATTCGCTCATTCAGGTGCTGAAACTCTATAAAGTAAATAATTGTATTGTTAACTTTTTAGAATATGTCATGACTACCTGGCAAACCAAATCTTTCTGAATGAAGCCGACTGTTCGATACAAACTGACCCCATTCCAATCAGAAGGGGTATATTCCAGGGAGACTCTCTTAGCCCGCTGTGGTTCTGCCTTGCCATCAACCCACTCTCACACAAACTGAACACGACTAACTTTGGATTCAGTCTCAAACACAACAACGTACAAGCACTAAAGATAAACCATTTGTTATACATGGACGACTTAAAGTTGATGGCAGCTACGAAACAACAGCTGCATGATATGCTTAAAATAGTAGAAGGGTTCTCTAATGACATCCATATGCAATTTGGCCTAGACAAATGCCGAATTATCAATATAGTGAAAGGCAAAATACAGCAGGGGCCCTACGAAATGAGAGATGGCACCTCAATTGAATCCATGGAGGAAGGCCATACTTACAAATACCTTGGAATAAAGCAGGCTCAACGAATTGATCACTCCACCATAAAAAAGGACCTATCAACAGAATTCTATAAAATGGTAATACGACTGTTGAAAACTAAGCTTAACAGCAAAGATCTGTTTCAGGCTATTAACACCTATGCGTGCTCAGTCTCAGTAACACATTCGGAATAGTTAAATGGTGCAAGACTGACATTGAACAACTACAACGGAAAGTTCGAGTTCTACTAACAAAAGCTCAAAATCACCATCCAAAGAGCTCTGTCCAAGGTACAACGTTGCCACAGTATGAAGGAAGAAGAGGATTGGCAGATATAGGCAAGTTACGTGATTATCAAATTTCTAATTTACGTAATCATTTCCAGAAATTCTCAAAATTTTCTGATCTACACAGAGTCATATGTCAGGTTGATGAATCAACAACTCTGCGACTGACAGAACAACAAGTTCAAGTATACCACCAGACAACTGATCAGAAACTGCTCAAATGGAAAGGGAAACCGCTTCATGGAAGACATATAAATTATGTCAATTAAGATTATGTCGACAGTTCAGCGTCAAACTACTGGTTGATCTCTGGTCATATGTCTCCTGCAACGAAAGGCTTTATATTGGCAATCCAAGATCAAGTAATTCCAACTAAGAACTATCTAAAGTACATCGTTAAAGACCCCTTTATCAACAACGACCGATGCAGATATGGTTGCCAAACATCTGAATCTATCCAGCATATCACAGGAGGTTGCCAAGCGTTCGCTGCAACTGCATACAAAGAACGACACGATGTTGTGGCAAAAATACTGCACCAGGAACTAGCGCTTAAACTTGAGCTATCACAGTCGGTAAGAACACCTTACCATATATACAAATCACAATCTATTTTAGAAAATAACAACTACAAGCTATACTGGGACCGGACGATATTGACCGATCGGACTGTTGATCACAATAGATCATATACAGGGTGTAAATAGTTTGAGTGCATATATTTTAGGTGGAGGTAGTATACACCAAATTAAACAAAAAACTCTTATACCACTATGGTCAGTAGGCCTTAATAACCAAGAAAATCCCTAAAATATATTAAGTAAATTATTGTCAATCCGGCAACGTCGCTCGCGTTCGAAGCAGATTCACTCTTAGCGCGAATAATAAAGGAATGACTACACCGACAAAAAACCTGTATTTTTGTATTGACTGATGATATTGACCTTAGAATTAAATAAAAATGTATGAAATATTTTGTTGAAAATATTTACGTTTTTAATACAAGGTATTGCAATTAGAATTTGTATTTGGCGGTTTCTTTTATGTAATTATACAAAGTTGGGTAAATATGACATTCAACTCAAGAGATCTGTATATGTAGTTTTTTGCCAGTTAAATTATTCGAAGAGTCATTATTACTGATTTAATTAATATTATTTATATTAGACAAGTAAATATGTAATCCTACTTACCGAATTTATTATAATGATAGAACTGAGTTGAAACAACGGATTATTCACAGCCTTTCCCTGTATAACATTCTTGCTATTCTGCAATTACGTCTGCTTTTCCCATAAATTAAGAGCATGTCATGTCTTTCCCTAATTGTATAATCGGCCATTATTTATCACAAATAAATATTGTCGCACTATTCTTAATTTTCCAACTTACACACAAATCACAACCGATTTTATTTATTTAAAAAATATATTAAATGGAAAGCAAACCACGAAGTCTACATCAAATAGATATCATTCAAATCACTTTACCGTTTATCTATTCTTATTTACAAGAATCGAAATCGCAAAAAACAATCGTAACTCTCAGTCGTCGTTAAAGTAAAATGCCACGTTGCCATATCTATTCGGAGAAACTTACACTAAATTATAAAAGCATATTTCGAGTTTAAATAATCAATTTTCATTTTTAATGTGGCAATTAAAGATGTATAAGCTATTGAGTATTTACATATTTAGGTTTACCGACATTTTGAAATCGAAATTATTGTATTATTCACTGTAGCAAGGGCTACATAAACTCTAACTTTATGTGTCCTTTTTGGCAAAACTATAGTTTATTTTAGAAAATGTTATAAAGCTTTTTGATTTGTTTTTGCCTGAAGTATTGTTCTTCAAAATCTTTGCACTCAAACCGTTTACACCCTGTATAGTCTGGGTAGATAAAGTCTCTCGGAACTTTAATTCACATAGCAATTCCTAACAACAATAATATAAATATCAAGTAGGCTGAGAAAATACCCAAATATAGAGATTTGGAATTTCAAATAAAGACTCAGTGGGACATGAAGAACACTCGAACGGTACCAATTGTTATGTCAACAACAGGAGTAGTCCCAAAACATCTATTAAACAATTTGAAATATCTCGGTCTGGACGAACATCTTTACCAACTGATGCAAAAAGCCGTCGTGTTAGGAACAGCCCGGACGGTCAGAACGACGGTCAGCCAAGAAGCTAACCACGGGCCTGATAACCCGGCAAGGGCTCCCACAGAGCTAAACATATGGGGTTTAGTGAATTTTCCCCTAAAGGCTCAAGAAAATTCAAATATCCTAACTGTTACATAACATATTTTTCGTATCCACCCTGTATAAATATAATTCTATTTTACCCTTATTTCACACCCACATTGTATATATACAATGTATACAACTACTTATGGGCCACCTAATATACCTTTTTAAGATTTTTTTAATCCATTTAATTTTACCTATCATATATATAATTTTTTTTTAAAATCGAAACATCTTACGTTGTATTTGAAGACGTATTGTAAGACCGACATCTAGGATTTTCAAGAGAATCAGTACACAGAGGTTCCGAATCTGGAGCCGTTTCGTGTAATTGCTGTTCTCCCTTAACTCCTAGGACAGAATGTCACGATAAAATTTTTCAGGTTACTTCACCCGCCAGAGATATTGAATACTCTCTTCGAGGTGTCATTCCTTTGTACGCAAGACAATATATATTATAAATAAATATAATATATATTGTTTCTAGTGGGAACCTTCATCAGTTACGCTTCCCACAATTGAATGTCCTCTCGAACACTTCTTTATGCATTTGATGCATTTCGTTAAATTTGAAGACGCGAGATGTAAGACCGACATCTAGGATTTTCAAGAGAATCAGTACACAGAGGTTCCGAATCTGGAGCCGTTCCGTGTAATTGCTGTTCTCCCTTAACTCCTAGGACAGAATGTTACGATAAAATTTTTCAGGTTACTTCACCTGTCAGAGATATTGAATACTCTCTTCGAGGTGTCATTCCTTGTCTTGCGTACAAAGGAATGACACCTCGAAGAGAGTATCTTACGTTGTCTTATTTCGAATTTTGACTAAAAGCTAAGCTGATGCAAGTATCTAAAATTTGGTGCATGCGGAGGAACCAATTCACTAATTGTGTATGTATTACCGAACACCATGATTTTTCCCTATATCTACGGTTTCTGTCAATGTAGGGGGATAATAAAGAATATATTAAACATTGAAGTTCTCATATGGTTGTCATCTCTCTTGTTAATATTCATGAACTCGATTGAAAAATGCTGAAAACTTTTAGATTGCAAAGAACAACCTTCCAATTATTAAGTCGAAAGTTTCACCAGCAGTGCTTTTAACCAAAAATTGGGGAGGGGGGAACTCATTTATCAAAATTATATCGAATACCTGTATTTGATTAATTTTTTATTTTCGTTTTATTTCAATAGACTTGTCAATATGACTTTATTTCTTATAAAAATATAACTTTAACAAAAGAAATCCTATAATATTTAAATTTCATGAAATAGTGTTGAATTTCGACCACTGGGCTATCACTAGTAATTATAATTCCACACCGCCTTATATTTCAACCAACTTATATATGCATCTGCAACTGCTCATTGGCTATACATAATTTTTTTAAACGATATTGGGACAAAATGATAATTACACACAGAACTCCCTTTCCACGCGTGCCTCAAATTAAAATGTGAACTCGATTTACCCATCTTAAAAAATTGCCAAGCTGGCATTTTTCTTCAAAAATGTTAATAAACTTCAATTCATAACCAGTTTCGATATTCTCTTTGAGGTGTCATTCTTTTGTACACAAGACAATTTATATTATATATATTGTTTCTGGTCGTGAAGCTTCATCAGTTGCGCTTCCCCCAATAGAATGTCCTCTCGAACACTTATTTATGTATTTGATACATAACAGTAAATTTGTAGACGGGAGATGGTAAGACCGACATCTAGGAATTTCGGGGAAACTAGCACACAGAGGTTGCGAATCTGGAGCCCTTCCTTGTAATTGCTGTTCTCCCGTAACTAATAGCCTAGGACAGAATGTCACTATAAAATTTTCAGGTTACTTCACCTGTCAGAGAAATTGAATACTCTATTCGAGGTGTCATTCTTTTGTACGCAAGACAATATACATAATATATATTGTTATAAACTCCGTGGGTTCAATTAAAATTTAAAAAACTAATATTCACTACCACTTTCTAGAACTGTTATTTACATCAAATATACAGCTGATACTAATATCATAATAATAATTCAACATAAGCTCTTGGCTGCACTAACTGCTGAGGTGATGGGTTGCTCCTTTTAAAATCAGCATCGAAAACTCTCGTACAATCTATTATAAATTCTACAGTTGCCGAGCTATTTCGAGATTTTTGTCCTTCCAGCGATCGATGTCGTATTGAAATGTTGTTCTCGTTTTCCTGATCCCCAACGTCGTGCAGACCTTCTGAAATACTTTCGATTCGAAGTTACGCCCTTGGTCTGAATGTAGTTCAATCGGGACGCCAAACCTGCCGAATAGCTGTTCTACTAGCACTGTCGCTACCGTGACTGCCTCTTGGTTGGGAATCGCTTATGCCTCGGGCCATTTACTGAAGTAATCCATTGCGACCAAAATGTACTTGTTAACCCTCTCAGACTCGGGAAACGGAAGGCGACATCGATGGCAATTCTCTCAAATGGAACGCCCACATTGTACTGCTGCATTCTGCCCTTGGTCCGGGTCTTCGGGCCTTTACTGGCTGCACAGGTGTCACATTTGCGGCACCAAGCTCTGACGCCTTCGAAGTAATTCACCCAGTAGTACCGCTGGCGAACTTTGTCTATGGTTTTATTTATGCCTAGTTGGCCTCCGGTAATCCCGTCATGTACTTCTGTCAGGATGGCTGGTACCTTTTTCTTAGGAACTACCAGTAGGGACTTCGTTTCTGGCCATCAGTGCTTTCCCAAACTCGCTTGAGCATTCCATTCTCTACTCTTAGAGAGTCCCATTGAGCCCCTAACGATTTCAGCACGCCCGAGTATCTAGCTACCTTGTCCCATCGTGGCCTGGGTATCCTTCTCGTTTTGAGTGACAAGATTGGTTCGAGGTCTGGATCAGCCATTTGGTCCTGGATGCACTGTTCCCTTGTCCAATCTTCATTGGCCTGCACTCGGATCTGTCTGATGGAGATACCCTCTCGCTGTTCCGTCTTCAGACAATGTCCGTATTCTGCTCTACAGGGTCTTCTTTCTCGCTGTAAGTCCTGTTGCATTTTTTGATTTCTGTTTCTACCTTGTTTTGGATGGCACTGATTTTATCTTGTACTTCACTTACTTCACTTTGTACCGTGTACCGTGGAACTGATTTGAAATTTCACCTGGCTATGGATGGAATCGATGTCATCTACTCTGATTTCAAAGTCTCCACATTACTTTTTAGGATCTTTATGTCGTCGTTTATTTCTTTTGTTTCGGATTCAACTATTTGCATTCTTTCATTAACTGTTTCATTAACTTGCGATACTATTTGCATTAGTTGTTCAAATTGCAGTTGTCTTTTTTCTTCAGTTACTTTAAAATCATTTTGTCGTTTTAATTTAATCTGTTCTTGTTTTTCTTCAAATATTTTAAGTTCATTTCGTTTCTCTTCACTGATCATCTAATAATTTAAAGTCATTTTGTCTTGTTAATTCAAATTTCGAGAATAATCCCTCAATTAAATTTTGTTGTTTTTCTTCCATCGTGGAAACAAGAGTTGTTGTTTTTTCATCAAAATATTTCACAAACCTTTGATGGATTTCTTCTTGATGTTGTTTCTCCTTCTTGTCACGTTTTTCCAGAATCTGAGTTATTTTTCATCTAGTCCCGCCGTAACCTGTTTGGCAATTTTTTTGGTTGTTTCTTCGGTTTTTTCCATACTTCGGGTTTCTATAAATCAATTTACGATTTCAATTTCACTTAATCCTGCACTTCTGATCACTAAATACAGTTATAACCATGCCAATTTTTTTTATGAAGAATCCCTTATTTTCATAACATTATTAAGAACTAACATAACTATAATTCTGACTTAAGTGCACAAATTGAAAACATTATGAAAACTCTACTTGCATCTATATTAAATCCATCCTGTATACACCGCTGCCAATTTGTCAAACATTAAAACTTATTTTTGAACCACCCTGTATAACCATAATTTTACTCTACAAAATATTTCAACCACCGTGTATGTGCATCTGCTTAGGGGCCACAAAATATGAAATTTTTAAACACTTAACTATAACTCTGGTCCACTCACTATCTCACTATCTTATATATGAACTTGTTTATGAACTACGCTATATAACCATTTTTGAACCACCCTTTCACATATTGCATATATGCAACAGCTCATGTTCTATCCTAGGACCTTTAACACTAAATCTACTCCACCCGCTATTTCAACCAGCTTGTATTTGCAATTACTTATCGGCCACATTTTGTGTACCACACTGTATAACTATAAATCCATCAATGCCAAATATATTTCACCAAAACCACAACTGCTTATTGGGCACCGAATATAACAGTTTTGTTCAACAGGTTTTCAAATCACCTTGTATATATTACAACTACCCTGTATACGCTACTGCTTATTGGCCAACCAATATAACTTTTTTTTTAATTATTATCATAACACTTACACCCTATATTTCAACTGTCCTATCTTTCTAACTTATTATGAACTACGCTATTTCACAATTAATTATTTTTATTAAAGTATAATTTCTCTCAACACTTCATTAAAACCTTCATTTACAACTGTTTCTACTTGTTTGAATGACACTGTATAACTATAACTTTACTGCGGACCTTATTTCAGGGACTCCATATATGCAACTACCATATAACAAAATTTTTCTAGTTTTTTTACCCACCCTGTATAATTATAACTGTACACCACTCTATATTTCAGCATCAAATATAACTTTTTTGTACCACCCTGTATCCTTAGAATCCTACCCCACTCTATATTTCAACCATCCGGTAAATGAAACAGCTTGTAGATCATAACATTACTTTTTAATATTTCTTAAACCCACCTGTATAGCTGTAATTATACTCCGCAACATATTTCAATCATCCTATATATGCAACTATTTGTGGATATAAAACAAGTTTTTAACCACAACATAAACTATAATTCCACTTCATCTTATATTTCAAACACCCTGTATAAGCAGCTTTTCTTCAAGTCATTTCATAAGTATAGTATCTTATGAACATAATTCAAAAATCCTAACTGCTTACGTAACACATTTTCTTAAGATTTTTTATTCACTGTATAAATATCCTACCCATTTTCATCCACTTGGTATATGGAACTGTTTATGGCCCACTTAATATAACTTTTTTGGACCACCCCGTATAACTAATTCCACTACCCCTTATTTCCACCACATTATATATATCCAGCTGCTTATAGGACACCAAATATAACTTTTTTAGATTTTTTAAATCCATGTAATTGTACTCCGCTATAAGTTTCCTATATATAGAACACCCTGTAAAATTACGCTTCTAATATCAATTGATTTTTGTTAAATCGAAACATGTTACATTTGCACATTCCGAATTTTGAATAAAAGCTAAGCTGATCCCAGTATCTAAAATTTTGTGCGTTCGGTGAAACCAATTATTACCCAACATGTTAGAAGTTGTTTCGCTATATCTACCGTTTCTGTCAATTTGGTGAGATAAAATGTCTACCAGATTTGAAGTCAAACTATAGGCTTAACAACAAATAAAGATTCATCAAAATCAGTTCAGTAGTTCTTAAGGCATGCCCGAACAAACCAACAAACAAACAGACACACTTATAAACTATAATAGAGATACAATAATAAAAAATTTTTCCGATTTTTTGGAGAATGGTAACAAAATCTAAAAACATTCATCCGAATTGAAAACTTCCTCCATTTCTGAAGTAGGTTCATAATAAAATATTTACTAATGCAACAAAATATCAAGGATGTTGAAAGAAAATCGAGGTGTTTATAAACAAGTGCGAAAATCTTTAGGTCGTACCTGTTTGCAATAAGTCTAGTGGTGATCACTGTCATCATTTTGGTTAGTTGATCATTTTTTTAGAAGTTTATAGTTTATTAAAGGCTTCAAGAAATGAAAGTTCTTGAAATTAGTTTTTATTAATTTTCTCCAGAAGAGCTTAACTTTTTAAAAATATTTATGTAACAACTTGCATCGTGTACATTAAGCATTTCACAATCTGCTTTTCTATGACCTTCATAAACAACCAGGTAAATTGCACATGAATACCACTTAATGAAATTTGTTTATTTTATGTGTAAGACAACAGTTTTAAGTGTATTAATTCACATTATCAAGTGCTTAGTTGGTTCCTGATTCAATAAACATAAGGTAGGAATAAGCTGCTTTGATTACCTAAAAAAAGTGTAACTATTGTATGATATGATAATGTCGTATTTTTAAATTCGCATACGTTAATGAGATTTTCATAATTCAGAAATCCGAAAGGACCAGCTCTTGTTTTTACAGGTATTTGGCATCTCCTCAAAATGATTACCACAAGTTTTTGTAGATCTGGTTCCCATTCGTACCAATTAGTTTCAGTATAAATCATTCTTCCTACATCCTCACACTAAAAATAGATAAATATAAATATTATTCCAAATTGAAGATAAATATATATTTGCAGCTGTCTTAAATAGATAATATTCATGCAACTCTAATTTTAATTTGGGAAGACATGGGTATTTAACCAGAAAATACAGAAACTCTTCATACATTTAAGAGGGTATATGACAGCATAATTCCCGTTTAACTTTGGAATGCAATGATTAAATTTTATTAATATCTCAAAAACTGATAAAATAATAAAAACGTGTGACGATTTTATATAATTTCTCTGTTTGGTTCTTCTCCAAGTCAGCAGAAAACCCTTCAGGAAGAGAAGCACACTCATTTTTAACTACGCTATTCCTTAGTTTCTATGTTAATAGTTATTGCTTCTCGAGAAATCTGTATTTCATAATAAGGGTATTGTATTCGGTTCTATGATCTACTAGCAAATATTTATAATATTTTATCCATTTTTCTAGTAGTATAGAGTTTATTACTATTTCGTTCCTTCCCGATCCAATGTTATTTTATAAATGTCCAAGATGTTGAACGATCTCTGATAGAGGTGTTGTTTCTGTTTCTTCATCTCTTGTAGTTTATCGTCCTACTACAAATTTCGAGTTTTTTTTAATGAGCTTATTGTGGCGTAAGTCTTCTTGTGCTACTTGATATATGCCTTCAATCATTTTATTTACATTTTCTATTATTTCATGTGTACATTCTTTTTGGAGTAACTGTTCTAGTATGTGCTTGTAAAGTATTACTGTACTTCTTAAAACTCACGAAATCATATTGAGGAGTTTTGTATTTGATTTAATTGGACTTTATTATTTCCATATCCATAAAATATTTTTATGAAATTAACGCCACTAAAAAAATTAAGAAACCTTCTAAATTAATCGTTTCAACATTGCGAAAAAAAATAAAAACGGCTGTATAAAAAAATTATAACAACGGTAGTCCCGAACTTTCGATTACTGTAAAAACCCTAAGTTTCATGTGATTTCGAGATTTCGAACCCCAACTAGACTGGCACCCGAAAAGACTGGAAAACTCTTCTTACGAGGAAGTTTGGAGTGAAAGCAGCTGTTGTTATTATTTGTGTTTGTAAATAAGTTTATTTGCACTCCCCTTTATGGGAATGAGGGGGGGGGGGTGCAAATTATAATATGACCCTCAACCAAACGCTTCCAGTAGTGTTATATTTTTCCTCGTCTAGGCAAGGGGAAGCTTCTATTGCCTTTATCAATTTCTTTTTTGTTAATATTGCTATTGCCGGAAATGCTTCTATCACCTCGTCGCTAATTGTTTTCCACCCCTGAATATTCCAGAACCAACCCTTTAAAATTTTTGTGGTTTCTTTGATGCTTGCTTTCATATACCTATTCCATATTTTTAAACTAGTGATATCACTACACTGTTAATTTGATAAATGTGCTTTGACCCCTTACCATTATGTTGTCCTCAAGAGACCGAAATCCGGGAAAATATTGATATTTTTAAAACATATGATAAGATCTTTAAATGCGAATTAATGTAGTTACTCTGTTAACGTTTTATTTAAGTTGTTGATATACCTACACGAAAAAAATTGTATTGCATTGTTAATTATTTCACCTACATGTTCACATAACACCGCTTATAAAATTGTTGAAAAATTAGTAGCTTTTCCCTTTGCATTGTTAATTTCTTAAGACCACGTAAGTGACTGAACAATTTTTTTGCTTTTTACCAATCCAATTGTTTCAATGTTAATTCGAACAAAATTTTCTTGTATATATTTTTCCAAAAGTATTTTCGGTACAATCCTGTTCTCTTGAAGAAAACGATTCTTATGATAGGATATATTATTTATGCATATAAGAATTGCCCCCGTAACTGATATAAAACAATGGTCTCCAATCCAATAGTGTCAATTTTAATTCGATAAAAAAAAACCTTGATGCACATCTGATACACGATTCTCATCGTATAATTTATTACTTATGCATGTAAGAATCGCCTTTATTGTTTGTTTATTTATAATTTATTGTTGTTATGAACTTTACCCATAATTGGATTTTATTGAGTTATTTCATGACGAGTTCACAGTTAATTTCAAAGTGAAAATGAATGGAGTGGGGTAGAAAAAAAATTCGAGAATAAAAACTATTTTTTTGAACTCATTTTTCTATGACTGGTTCGTAATTTTCCAGTGAGAAATTGTTTAACTTCTAGATTTTTAATTACAGCAGCGTTACATATTTAACAAATTCCGCCAATTTATCAAATGATTGATTAAAGTTGAGGAGTTTATTAACTTTTCCCGTTTGATTTAGTTTTATTTCTGATCCTTAATAGTAGATCCAAATTATAGTACCTGTGCTTGGAGCCAATTTGCCTATTAATCAGCTAATCGTCTTGTTGATTCTGTAATAATTTCTGTATATTTACATTCATTCCCATGCAGAATATAACGCGAAAACTAGTGGGAAGTATTTTTAATTTATCATGGATGTTTTTTTAATATCAAAAATATGAATTCGTTCTTAGCTATGGTCCCACTTCTAGAATGGGCTTATATGACATTATTGTAATAAATAAGAAGTCTCTACATATTTAGCAGTATTGCCTGGTGGTCAAAATTGTGTAGTATCATAATTTTCGAAATATTTTGGTTTATAAATTGTTATACTCTTGTATTCTAATTGCAAACATAGTAAAACACTTGCTCAATCTGAGCTTCGTCCGAATCTAAAACATTCCCCATTACAAGGACTCCCCAAAGGTTTGACATTCGACTGTACCACTTGCCGTCGTTTTTATTTAATTTCTACATCATAAAATAAAACAACACTGCTGTATTGGTGCTCGAAGTCATTTTATACTTTAAGTTGGACAAGATTCATAAATTATGTAAGATGACCCTCATCCACCCCCATGTAAGAAACTTGCCCTCTGGAATATCTTTTATTGTGTCTTTTATTGTGTTTCGTATGAAAATGGTAAATATTTTGTTTACTACAGTCATACTGTCCGAATACATATCGATCTATTTCATAATTCTGTTACTTATGTATAGCGTGTATATTTTGGTCACAGACATAGCTGATAGCTGATTCGGCTTTTTCCGGTCGTTTCGCCCACACTTACAAGGGGTTTTGTTCAAGGATGAGAAAACAAAACAAATGTTACTTACCCTGCGGCGACTCCATTTGTTTCGTCTTTTTCTCACAAACAAACTTAGCAACTTCACTTTTTTAAACACAATGACGCACAAGTTGTAAATGAACTAATACGTTGGATCTAACCAACTAAGAAATAATAAGTGGCCCCCTGAAATTCCCGGTAAAAGAAGAGTAGGAGGCACTTAATAGGATTATTAGGTATTGTTTTATGGTATTTTTGAATAGCTTCTTCGAATTTTTACTAGTAGGTAATGTACGTGATTTCTTTTGTTAATGCGATTTCTGTTGAAATGTGGAACAGGGTTGCCAGATAGTCGAAAGTTGAAAACTTTTATCTCGGTTGAAATTCTTGGGATTTTTGGCGATTTCAACGGCGTCACGGAATTCTCTGGTGAAACAATAAGGAGATTTGGCAACGACTGAGAAGCTGTTGAAGAAGATTTGGTGGCCCGTTTCGTAATGATGTTCAGCTACAGCAGAGTTTGATAGCAGGACCGTTTCCAATCACTGTTTTTACTCACACAGACGGGTGTTTATAGATCGACCTGTGTCACCGATGTTTACTGCCCCACACGAGCATGGAATGTGAGAAAAAGACAAAACGAATGGAGTCGCCGCAAGGTAAGTAACATTTGTTTTGTTTTCCCATCCTTGAAAAAGCCTGTCATGAGTGTGGACGAAACGTCGGAAAACTTTGTTTATATGTTGGTTTCAGAATGTAAATAAATTAATTTGAAAAAATGACGCGGTCCAAATCCGGAAAAAGCAGAATCAGCTATCACTCTGGCCGCAAAAACCAACGTTCTCACCAGACCTAGTTAATATTTCCAAATAGTCTCCACTAATCTGTTGCTGTTTATTCGAAAACTTCCTTACCTCCGAGGTAGTATTTAGTTTAGTATCTAAATCTTTTTAATCGTTTGTACTTAGTGTGACGGCGGAGTATACAACTACATTACAGAAATTGTTGGCTAATCATAAATATAAACGCTTGGAATATTCAGTAATTTTCGTGACTTGCGGTTTTATTTTCCAAAAAGTACTTAAACATTGAAAAATATACCACAAATATCATTCAGAAAAGAATAAACTTACGGATTCCGAAAAGTCGGGAATCTATGAAATCAAATGTAAGGATTTTGATCTAAAGTATTATGAACAGACACGCAGATCTCGCAATACTTGTTTTGAAGAGCATATTGCCCATGTGAAATACTGAAGAGCTGATAAATCTAGTGTTGTACATCATGTTTTAAAACATATAACCAGTCCGTAAATTCAAGATGTTTAAAATTAGTATAACAAGTAAATAATTGTAGGTAACTGGACTCCTATGAAAGCATAATGATTTACCAAAATAATAGGCTTATGAATACGTACAAGGTTCTATCCCATACAGCTCATTGTTTAGTTTACTTTGTAAGAACCCATACAAAATGTATTAACAATAATACTATTAATAATAGGGACACTTGATTTAAACCCGAACATCCCGTGCGGGTTGTGGGGAAGGAAGGAAAGCTAGGAAATAGGTCAGCGGACCCTTTAGTCGCCTCATACGACAGGCCGTGGAGCCATGGTGCTATTTTAACCCGGCCACCAAACGGAATGACTAGGGACCCTTCTATTAACAACGACAGATACAGGTACGGTTACCAAACATCTGAATCTATCCAGCATATCACAGAAGGTTGTAAAGCGTTCGCTGCAACTGAATTAAAAAATGCTGTGTGGCAGAAATACTGCACCAGTAACTAACTCTCAAACCTGAACTATCACAGTCGGTGAGATTACCATACTATAAATACAAACCAGAACCTGTTTTAGAAAATAACAACTACAAGTCCGCACGATACTGACTGATCGGATTATTGCTCACAATAGACCAGATATAGGTTTGTTAGATAAAGTCTCTCGGAAAACAACTTTAATTGATATAGCAATTCCTAACAACAATAATTTAAATATCAAGCAAGCTGAGAAAATAACCAGATATGAATAATACGCGAACTATACCAATTGTTATGTCAACAATAGAAGTAGTTCCAAAACTTCAACTAAATAATTTAAAACATTTCGGTCTGGACGAACATCTTTACCAACTAACACAAAAATCTGTTCTTTTAGGAACAGCCCGGACGGTCAGAAAATTCATGGGAAATTGCCACGACTCCAAATACGGGCCTGATAACCTGGCAAGGGTGCCGACAGAGCTAAACCTTTTTGATATCTAGGATATCTGGGGTTTAGTGAATTTTCCCCTAAGGGCACACTATGCGAGCCTTAGAGGGAGTGTGCTGCCATACCCTGTATGGTCAAGTCGGGGGAATTACTGTTAGGTTAAAGTAGGTATGTAATTAACGATTAACGCAATTTACATAATTTCGTTACACAAAACCTTCATAGTACCTTTAAAATATCAGGGAACTGTGTTATTTCGAAATCGGGTACTTAAGATTTACACTTTGTATTGATTGCTGTAACTTGCATAAAGGTATAAATTGTAAACAGATTTAGTTTGGTTTACTCCATGAAGATGACAACTTAAAGTTGTTAAAACGGCGTTGAGTGTTTTATATAAAGGTTAGATGTTAGGGTGCAAAACTGTGTTTTTAACAACTTTAAATCAAAACTTTTGTAAGTCATTAGTATTTATATATTTGTACTATGCTTATTGATTACCATAAAATTTGAGAATATCGCTTACCTCTTCCATAAGTTTTTGACCGCAGTAGCATTGTATAGATAACTGACAAAAGTAGCCATAGCATAAAGCTAAATACACCAACTGAAATTCCTATAACAATAGGAAAATGAAATTTAGTTCATTATCAAGTTTAACACTAATTGCATACCTTCATATTTCCATAAATGGAAACTCCTATAACAACACTTGTTTGAACCATATGCAAAAAGTTTACTCTATTACTCAGGATATCTAAAATTTGCTGTGCTAACCTAAAAAAAATAGTAAATATTCTTATTGCATTTAATTTTACGCTATTAAAAAAGAAATCCTTCCAGAAGTGCATGATTTATAATAAAAACTACCTCTCCTAATAAAAAAACACAACAATCTTGTGTTTGAACAAGATCATTGCAATCCTAGATAAAAGAAATTAAAACCAATCACTAAGTCAAGAGAACAATTGAGTGGAAAAACCCGAAAATCTGAAGAAAGTCTTGAAGAATTTGAAACAAATATTAGACGTTTAGTACACCTGTCTAATTCATATCTACTGGAGGACACTAATGAGAGAGATATACAGAGATATACAAGTCTAAAGAAATCTGATTGTGAGCAAGAACACAATTGAAGCTATTCTCAATGTTCTAGAGGCAGACGCCGTCACAAGTTTGTCCAAACCAAAGTTTCGATAAACAGCAGAAGGTCAAACAATTCATCCTAAATCACTGGAAATTATTTAGTACTCATGGTCCCACTGGTGGTACGAATTTCATCCTACATCGAATAGATACTGGAAAAGATCACCCTATAAGCATATTGCTTAGGCGACTACCATTGGAGCAACAACAAAGAATATATCGAGACCATATTAAGAACCGGGGTTATTGAACCACCCATCAACCCATGGTCTGCCCCCGCCGTTTTAATGAAAAGGTAGTATAGAACTAAGCGATTTTGTGTGGGTTATAGGAAATTGACGACGTAACGAAGAAAAGCAGCCATCCACTCCTTCGAATGGATGACACCCTTATCACCCTAGACCTAAAGAGTGGATATTGTCTGGTTGACCTTCATGAAAGCGACAGAGAAACGACACCGTTTTCCACCAGTAAAGGATTGTATCAATTTACTGTCACAATCACAACAAACCTTTAAGGATGAAAAACATGAGTAACTAAATGTGATATGATACCATGAACAATATTACAAAATACCGGATCATTATCCTGTGGAAACAGGCTTTTTGGCTCTTTTTCCTCAGCCTTTCTCTTATTTTCATATATAATAAACATACAGTTTTACTGTTATTAATTTTAACGCCAACCCTAGACCTCTTCTAATATAAATTTATATAATATATAATGTAGCTGTATAGATATCAAACTTATTTAGCACTTAAGTTATTTAAAAATTTTGTTGATCAACGTTATTAGCAAACCAAAAATATTAAGCTTAAGTTATAAAGAATATAGAGAGAAAATGATTATCAACTACAGTAAACATCTTTATGAAAATGTAAACACAATTTCCAAATTAAGTTGCAAATTACTCACCCAAGAATTGCATTGTGGTATTTTATCGCTAATATGAGAATGTTTTTCCTCACTGTATATTCAGAGGTTTCGTTGGCAGCTCTAAATAACGATTTTGCATAATTTACCCGAAACGTAAGATAATTTGATATTATAGCTGCGAAAAATGTTATTGTTAGAATCGACGAATATATTGAAAAAAATGTGTAACATGTTATTATATATGTAATTAAATTGTATGGAAAAACTGTAATATCAACAGGAGCCCAAGTGTTTGTGACTCCGCAAACTGTGTACACATTGTTTTTTCTTTTCATGCAACTGTTGTAATCCAAAATAGGAGATGCTACAGCAAGCAGAATGGTCCATTGAGAATATATCATTGCTATCTTGGTGTACTGATCCATTTTATTATTGAATTCATTGAAATCTTCAGGAATTCCGAAATGATCCAGTTCTAACAAAGATTCATACTTCTTAGCTAATTCATCAACAATTCCACCATAAGCTAGTATAAAACAAACCAGTCCACCTTGAGTAAAAATTACAAGAAAATCACCATCAAATTGAAACTGTCCCGTTCCTACAAAAACCCAAAATAATCCATTTCTAAAGCTGAATTTATAATACATATTATATATTGTTGGTGAATAACAGAAGGCCGCTTAATTCATTATATTAATTAGTATAAGACGATGATATGATTTAGTTCTGAAGTGAAGTTATTTGGTACACAAATAATAAGGTTTTTATGAAAAAAAATATTGAATCTAAAATTATGGCCCTCGATGAAAATCCTGTCCGCCAGTGTCATCAATCAAACCTGCTTCAACTAATGGCTTATTATTTTGGCTATATATGATTGTTTTCTCTCCGCAGTTGTTTCCTACAACAGAGAAGTAAGTATCTAGATGAAATTTATAAATTGGAAAAATGGTCTAGTAAGACAATTTTGAAAAATTGCCCGGATTACTGGTTGTCTCTACAGAAATTCTTCCTACCCAAACATTCTAAAAGAAAGAGATGTCTACAATATGGTTAACCCGTTTCAACTCAAACACTGGAGGTTTATGCATAAATGTTCGCTTTGTATGTCAATCAATTGTCCATGTTAATTTTTTTTGACATACACGAAAAATTGTTTATATATAAGAATACTGCTTGATCAAATTGTATTGTAGGTAGTATGTATGTAGAGACAACCAGTAATTCGGGCAATTTTTTAAGATTTCTTTATTAAACTTTGTTCCCCATTTAAAAAATTCCAATACTTGTCTGGTTCAGGAAAAAACTGAGAGAGAAAACCTTAATGTACAGGCAAAATAATCAAAGGCGTCCTCAACAATTATTCCGAAATTAATGGCTTAATGTTGTTGGTTTTGTTGCTGCTGTGATAAATTGGTTACAACAGAATGATAAAAAGTCGGTTCTGCAACTATAATATGCAGAACATTTAACTTAGGCATAATAAATGGCTGTCCATTAATTACTAGAGCCCCCAATGAGGACGAGGGGTTTCTGCAAAATCCCATCAAATCTCTTTTAAAAGAGCGGGTAGTTTATTAGAAATCCCACGCCATTAGAATTAATTGTTAACGGTTTACTTAGTACACAAAGCAAAATACAAGAAGATATCAAATAAAATTAGTTAATCGACATGTACTTGCCTAAGGAGGAAATTGACCACATTTCACGAAATTTCAGCAAGAGAGGAGGGGATGAAATTAACACGCCTCCTAGCTAACAAATAATTCAAAATGGATTCTATTATAAATATATTATAAACTAGTGAACAACCCCAGTTGTGAAAAATACGAATGCGGTATATGTAATTTTAATTTTCAACTGAAAATAGTTTGTAATTGTGTAGCAATTTTATTTGTATCAATTATTAAAAGCTAATTTTGCAAAATGTTTTTTCACACAAATAAGTAGCACCAACAAGAGAAAACATCCCACGAACACAGTTATGCAAATTATCAAATTTTGTGGAACACCTTTATAAAATTCCAACAAATCTGAGTTTTGATGTTTGCTCCCAATTATATCAGCGACTTATAAAATAATAATTCCCTTTGAAGTTCTGAAGCTAAGATTTTAACGTCAGTATCAACAGTATTTTGAAAAATCTTAATTTTATTAAGAAACACATCAAAGACTGAAAAAAGTACCAAAATTTATTTCCAAGCACTCAGTTTTCATTGCAAAATTGACGGGAGACTCAGTGCGTTACTGATGCTGAATATTTCACATGTTTTAAAATTTGCAAAATATCTTAAGTAATTGTTATTCAAACAGTATTTTTTCCTGTCAGTACAATTTCATATTATTGTATAAGAAAAGAAGATTGTAGTTTTCTCCTTGTAATCTTAAATTAAGTTCTTACATGTGTTTTATCAAATAGACATCGAATGCTACTTTTCATAGAAATTCGGTAATAATAGCGCGACGCTTTTAATTATATTTTTCTAATCTCTTCAATACTCTCTAGTTATTTTGCGCGAATCTGGCGAAACTAACAACTGATATAGCTGTATTAAAAACTTCAGCCATATCAAAACAGTTTCCGCACAAAGACAGTTAATGACTAATACAAGGAAAGACCAATAGTTTTAAACCACAATTAGTTTCTACCATATTTGGCACATAAGCTACTACTCCTTTTATTTTTAATTGTAGAGTTAGTTAGTTTGGTGCGTTCAGCTTATTTTGTTGTTATTATTTCGATGTAAATAATATTAGAATCAGCTGTTGAAAATATTTGATGCTTTAGGTGTAAATAAAAGTTTCTAGAAAGTGAGAGTGAATATTAGTTTTTCAAAATAACTAATTTGAACCCACGGAGTTTATAAAAATTGGTGTCAGAAGTGGGATTAACTGATGTTAAAATCGCAATTTGATTCATGGAAACCCGAAGTATGGAAAAAGAAAACATGGACCAGACTACAAAAAAATATTCAAACAGGTTACGGATGGACTAGACGAAAAAATAGCTCAAATTCTGGAAAAACGTGACAAAAAGGAGATATAACCTCAAGAAGAAATTTAACAAAGGTTAGTGAAATCTTTTGATGAAAAATGTAAAATAGAATTAGAAAATATTGTTTCTACGATGAAAAGGGAACAACAAAATCTTGTCACTGCCATGGAAGAAAAACACAAAATTTATTGGAATTATTATTCTCGAAATTTGAAGAAAAACAAGGCCAAACTAAAGAAAAAAGACAACCGCAATTAATGCAAATAGTAGCACAAGTTAATGAAACAGTTAATGAAAGAATGCAAATAGTTGAGTCAGACATAAAAGAGATAACTGATGACATTAAGGCCATAAAAAATACCGTGAATATTATTGAAACCAAAGTAGATAATCTCGATTCCATACAAAGTAAAGTGCCATCCACAACAAAGTAGAAACAGAAATTAAAAAAATGCAACAGGACTTACAACGAAGAAAATACCAGAATACCGTGAGTAACAAAGGTTCCGTTAGTAAACCACCCACATTTGATGGAAGTTCATCTTGGCACTTGTATAAACGGCAATTTGAAGCCGTGGCTACAGCTAATGGATGGGATAACCAAGAAAAATCTACGTCTACGTAATTTCTTGTAATTTCCTTCAGAGGTCCGGCCTTAAAACTCCTCCAAAGCATTCCAGTCAATCAACAACGCAATTTCGACAAGGTCATCGCCATCCTGGACAAGAGATACGACAATAAATCCCTGTGCCAAGTATACCAGGTGCAATTAAGTGGGAAAAATCGGAAGAGAGCTTTCAAGAATTCGAAGCAGAGATCAGACGGTTAGTACACTTCTCCTACCCAGACCTGCCAGAGGAAACTAAGAATCAGTTGGCCAGGCAGAACTTCATAAACTGTATCAAAGATGTGGAAGTACAAAGAAATCTAAGACTTAGTGGCGTCAAGAAAAGTAATGAAGCTTTACTTCGGGCCTTGGAAGTAGAGGCAGTCATGAACATGTCCAGAACCAGGGTGCGAGCAGTTTCCTTAAGCCAGGAAGAACCAGAACCATCCCTCCAGACAGTGTTGTCAGGAATCCACAAACTACTGGAACAGTCACAGACAACTGAGACCAGAAGAGCATGTTACCGTTGTGGGCGGAGAGGACACATTGAACGTGACTGCAGGTGCCAACAAAACAACCACCTCTCCGGGGACCGTCAGCCAGTCAGCATAAGGGGGCGAATACCGACTGACCCTCCACCAGCCCCCAAAACACTATCCATCCGGGGATTTTGCCGAGATAGCAGCAGCCTAGTCATCAGAGGCACCATCAATGGCCGAGCAATTACCATCACCATCGACACCGGCGCCGCTGTGTCCATTGCCAAGTCCAGAGTTTTGAAGGCATCGGAAATCCGGACAGTTACCAACAACATCCAGCTCAGAACAGTCACCGGCTAGTCCATATTAATAAAGGTGAGGCAGATATAGTACTACATATGGGGGACAACAGAATCCGGCAAAGGTAGCGGAGATTGAGGACGATTTTATACTTGGTATGGACCTAATCAGCCAATATGGATTTATGTTCGATCCGAAATACAATGTTCTTCGATTCCTAAATGAGGAATTTGTATTGACACGGCCCGTAAACAACTCAGCAACGTCGACAAAAATTGTAGCAAAATCTTTAACCAGGATTTCCGGTAGAACGGAACAGATTATTCATGGGCAGCTAGAAAGCAATCCTGGGAGCTGCGTTGGAATGATGGACCCCGTACACTCAGCTCATGACTACTTAGTTGGACGGGCTATAGTTAAAACCGGACGAGATATACCAATTAGAGTCCTAGATGTGTCCAACAACGACATCAGAATTGCCAATGGTCAAGATATAGTTTGTTTCGAGCCAGTAGAGACTATCATCAATTGCGAAGAAGAGTACCAGACATCTGTGAAGGAGACAGGGCCCAGTAAAGAGTTCCTACAACGGTTTGCTGACCATTTGACACACCTTACACCAGAGCAACAGAAGAAAGCCAAGCAATTTATCAGAGAGCACTGGCAAATTTTTAACAGTCGAGATGAAACCACCGGTCGCACCAACATCATTCAGGAATAGATACCAGAAAGGCTCTACCCATCAGAATACCACCTAGACAACTACCATTGGGGCAACAACAGGCAGTCGAGGAAAACATCGAGTCCATGTTACAACATGGAGTTATTGAACCATCCATCAGCCCATGGTCTGCTCCCGTCGTGCTAGTTAAAATGAAGGATGCAACCACCCGATTTTATATGGATTACAGAAAGCTGAATGACGTCACAAAGAAAGACAGCTATCCACTACCCCGAATCGATGACACTCTGACCACACTAGCAAGCTCCCGTTGGTTCCACACTAGACCTAAAGAGTGGATATTCACAGGTTGGTCTACACGAAAACGACAGAGACAAGACTAGTAAAGTGAAGCCCTTTGGGTTATGTAATGCTCCCGCAACCTTCGAGAGGCTAATGGTGTATGTACTGAGCGGGTTAACATAGAGGACGTGCTAAGTACACTTCGACGACATTCTGGTCATGGTTCAGACATTCGACGACCATCTGAAGAACCTGGGCGAAGTATTCTTCAGAATTAATAACGCCAAGCTGAGACTCAAACCGAAGAAGTGTTCCTTGTTCCAAAAAGAAGTATAATTTTTGGGCCACGTCGTTTCCGAGTCAGGAATCCGCACCAACGAGGACAAGATAGAAGCCATCCGTGATTGACCAGTTCCAAGAGACAAGCCTGAAATCCGAAGCTTCTTGGGCCTCTGTTCCCACTACACTGCCGCGCCTATACATCAGCAGACCACTGAGAAAGAGACCTTCCGTTGGAATCAGGATTTCGAAACATCATTCAGACGACTGAAGGAATCACTATGTTCCAGCCCAATCCTAGAATTTCCTAGACAGTTCGTCAAGTTCATTTAAGACTCCGACGCCAGCAACACAGGTTTGGGGGCCGTCCTATCCCAGGTGCAAGATGGTGAAGAGAGGGTGATCGAGTACTACAGCCGTGGATTCTCGAAACCGGAAAGAAATTATTTCGTCACCAGAAAAGAACTCCTTGCAATAATAAGGGCGGTAGACCATTTCCACAAATACCTCTATAGTGGTCATTTCTTAGTCCGAACCGAACAGATCATGCCGCCCTCAAATGGCTGCTGGACATGAAGACACCGGAAGGACAACTGGCCAAGTGGATGGAGACATTACAGCACTGGCGAGGTGGATGGAGAAATTACAGCAATACGATTTCAAGGTGGGACACCGTGCCGGCCGTTTGCACAATAATGCCGATTTCCTATCCAGAAGACCCTGTAGAGCAGAATGCGGACATTGTCTGAAACCGGAACAGCCAGAGGGTATCTCCATCAGACAAATCCGATTGCAGGCCAATGAAGACTGGACAACGGAACAGTGCATCCAGTACCAAATGGCTGATCCAGACGTCAAACCAATCTTGTCACTCAAAAAGAGAGTGGCACTCAAGCCACGATGGGACGAAGTAGCTAGATACTCGGGCGTCCTGAAATCGTTATGGTCCCAATGGGACTCTCTAAGAGTAGCGAATGGTACGCTCAAGCAAATTTGGGAAACCATTGACGGTAGAGAAACCAAGTCCCAACTGGTAGTTCCAAAGAAAAAGGTACCAGTCATCCTGAACGAAGTACATGATGGGATTACCGGGTGCCATCTGGGTATGAATAAAACCCCAGACAAAGTTAACCAGAGGCACTACTGTGTAAATTACTTCAAAGACGTCAGAGCTTGGTGCCGGAAATGTGACACCTGTGCAGTAAGGACCCGAAGACCCGGACCAAGAGCAGAATGCAGCAGTACAATGTGGGCGTTCCATTTGAGAAAATTGCCATCGATGTCGCCGGTCCATTTCCCGAGACTGAGAGGAGGAACAAATACATTCTGGTTGCAATAGATTACTTCAGCAAATGGTCTGAGACATATGCGATACCCTATCAAGAGTAACCACTATGGCGACAGTGCTAGTAGAACAGCTATTCAGCAGGTTTGGCGTCCCGATGAAACTACATTCAGACCAGGGGCGTAACTTCGAATCGAATGTATTCCACAAGGTCTGCACGATGTTGGGGATCAGGAAAACAAGAACAACACCATTGCACCTAAAGTCAGAGGGAATGGTGGAAAGATTCAACAGGACCTTGGAACAACACCTATACAAGGTCGTCAGAAATAACCAGCATGATTGGAATGAGCATATTCCCCTATTCCTCTTGGCATATCGCTCAGCCGTGCATAATAGTACAGGCCTGACTCCAGCCAGGGTCCTGTTCGGAAAAGAGCTGCGATTACCCTGTGACTTGATTTTTGGCTCCCCCGTAGAACCTTCCCAAGACATCAACGATTATGCCCACCAGCTCCGACATAACATGCTGGCAATACACGAATTAGCCCGAACGCAGATGTTGGCCACCAGTGACCGGATGAAGACGCGATACGACCTCAAGGCCAATTCATTTAGGTTTCAAGAGAGGGACAAAGTCTGGCTGTACAACCCCCATCGGAGCAAGGGTAACTCTTCAAAGCTTACACTCGCCTGGGATGATCCATACGAGGTGGTCAAGAGGCTTAATGACCACACAGGGCTAAGTTGAAGGTGTTCCATCTAGATCGACTCGCTCCCTACAATGGAGAGGATGTTTCTGATCGGGACGATCAGAATTGAAGGGAGGGCAGTATTATAAAACTTTATCCACTCCGTCCCTGGCCAAATAACTTAAAAACATCAAATTCTATAGTCTTCAAGATGAGCAGGAACTATCAACCTCGAAGCTGGGCAACAAAATCTAGAACGAGCAGGAAACTCAACGCACCCCATATGAGACGATATTAATTTTAGTAGAGTTAGTTAGTTTGGTGCGTTCAGCTTATTTTGTTATGATTTTGATGTAAATAATATTAGAATCAGCTGTTGGAAATATTTGATATTTTACGTGTAAATAAAAGCTTCTAGAAAGTGACAGTGAACATTAGTTTTTCAAAATAACTAAATTGAACCCACGGAGTTTATAGCAATATAAATCCCCAAAATAATAATTTCCAAGAGCTTATGATTTTAATCATAAAATTTAGACAGTTTTCGAATTTAAAATTTTTTCATTAATATTAAAATTTAATGCTTAACTTACCAAGGAATATCTCAACCTTTTTGGCTATCAAACCTGTAATCAATGGTACCGTTAATAAATGCCTCGAGTATAAAACAAAATAGAACTTTAGGTTACATTTTTCTCCAGATTTGGGCCACAAATATTGTATCTGGAGAAATTTCATCATTAGCCTTATCACCGGATATTGATCGTTTTCACGCATTGTAGATGTTACTAAATAAATTTAGTTAACTAATTTATTCATGTTAGAGACCAACTTCTTAACTAATACTGTTTGTCAAGAGGTACATGCAAATATAGTAGAAGCCCTGTTCTGTGCTCAATAATTCGTTTTAAATATTTTATTAGGTTTTTATGACATATGTCTGCAAAAAATTCACCAAAACATCTAATTCTAGTCATTTCGTCAATAAGTAGAACATACTGAAATAACCCCGCTATTCAAAATATTTAAAATAAATTCCTTCGTAAAGCAAACTAATAAAACATTAATTATTTTACCTACCAAGCAGTAATAAGGTATTATTGAAATATGACAAAGAATGTTTAGAAAAGAAAACTTACAGCTTATGTTTCAAATATTTACCAATCTGACCTTGTTAGGGCTTTCTCAAATAAATAAGTAATTTATGAATGATTGCGGAGATATGTTTTCGATAGTTTTTCTCCACCAAATGATTCGGTAAAAACTTATAAATTAAAATATGATAATTCAGCACAGTATGCGATAGGAGGTCCAACATTTTCGACAAATAGTTTCCGTGTGGATACATTGAGGACATTTATTTTTACCCATTAACTAGAACAATAGAACAAAAAATTGACATAAAATTGACATGTGTCACATTACTCATTTCTAAATGGGCACTGTCAACTTTTTTCACTTTGGAAAGGTGGACTTGTGATGCCTTACTAGAAAATTGTAATGTTACTATATGGCAATCGAATACTGAATGAATGCTTTCTCAGCTCTCTGTATTTATATATTTTTTCTCGGAATTCTTCAGAACGTCAAAGAGCCGTCGAGACTAGACTACCATTCTTCGCGAACGACATCAAAACAAGCCGCCGACCTCGATATATAACTATATTTTGGATTCCCCGAAATATTGAATTAATGTCGCTTCCACGAATTATCGGATGAATTCCCGTCACAATAGTTTTATACTTTATTCAACGATTCATCTAATTTGTTAATTTTTACTAACAACTTATTATTAAAACTAGCTTTTATTTCAATTAGTGTATTAATTGCTTAAAATGTAGTACTTGGGCCTTTTGACAATAAACTAGTCAATCGTGAAATTCCATTCTCACATTTGTTAATATTTTTTGTGGGACATTACCACAAATGTCTTAGGGTCTAGTGATTCCGATTGCGTATTATGTACATTACACTCGACAAAAATGGTTAGGTATCAAATCTGGTGAACGAGCTGGTCATTCAATGGGATCTCGTCTAGCAACTAATCCATCCATATAAACTTTTTTTCATCAATCTCGAACTGACTTAAAATAATATTTCTTTGTTCCATCTTGCTGAAATACTACTTGCATATTACACTCGTCAGTTTTGGCATTTGCTATTTCTGCAATAATCAATTGGATTCGATTTTGAAGCATGTTAAGATACTGAGGTCCTCTTAAATTTCCATCCAAAAATATTGGTTTTACAATAAGATCTTCCAGTAATCTTGATAGACATGAACTTTTAGAAGAGTCCTAAGCGTGTCTTTCCCAAAAAAATGGGTTTACCTCAGACCAATACTGCATAGTCTGTCTGTTTAGAGTTTCATTAAACATACATTGGTCACAAAAACAAAAACACTCTATAAATAAGGGATCCTACATTAGACAAAATTGCATCTTTCGATCATATGTTAGTTGATGCAGTATTTTTGGTTTGAAGTGATGAAACTTGCGTTTTTTCAATTATATTTCACAGTAGTTTTGACACTACAATCCGAAGTAACTGTGGCGGTTCATTGTTTAAGATTATTAACAACAAACTTGATAATTTCTAATTCTTTTATGTACTTGCTACATGGATTATTAGAATAACGATTTTATTAAACACTCGCTCTGTTTTGTGAAATTCACGAAAGACTTCTTCGCAAAATAAATATGTTTTATCGTATGGTCGAACGCTAGTGATTTAAAAAAAGGATTACAATAAGCACAACTAACAACTCAAAACTAAATAGTAAACTGAGATTCTCTTCTGTTCGGAGATATTTACAGGTCAGTAAAGTTAGCACCGCCATTTTACAGAAAATCAAATTAAAACATATGGGAATTACGAGCTATTTAGGAGCTCTTGATTTTTACCTAAATTGATTTTTGAGCTCAATATTTACTATGGAAAAAGTGCAAAAAACTATTGGCGGTGCTAACTTTACGTAAAGTTAGCACCGCCATCCCAGAAAAACAAACAAAAAAATTTTGTGAGGCGTCTAAAATTAGGAGCTATTTACGAGCTTTTAATTGACGTATTGAACGTCAACCCCTAAATTTGTCTAAGGGGTAAAAACCACCCCCGAAAAAATTTTGAATTTTAATTTTAAATTTAAAATCTATTAAAATTATCTACGATTTACGAGCTCTTTCCTGGTGTAATGCACATAAACATCTAAAAATGTCTAAGGGGTGAAAACAACCCCCCAAGTATGCAGTTTTTTCGAATTTTATGATTATTAAATTTTGAAAAATACCAGCATGATCTACGATTTACGAGCTTTCCAACGGTATATTACACGACAACATTCAAATTACTGGAAGGGGTGCAAATCCCCCCAAATTATGCAGTTTTTTCAAATTTTATGATTTATAAATTTTCAAAAATACCAGCATGATCTACGATTTACGAGCTTTCCAACGGTATATTACACGACAACATTCAAATTACTGGAAGGGGTGCAAACCACCCCCAAATTATGCAGTTGTTTCAAATTTTATTATTTATAAATTTTCAAAAATACCAGCATGATCTACGATTTACGAGCTTTCCAACGGTATATTACACGACAACATTCAAATTACTGGAAGGGGTGCAAACCACCCTCCAATTATGCAGTTTTGTCAAATTTTATGATTTATAAATTTTTAAAAATATCAACATGATCTACGATGTACGAGCTTTAAAATACTACATTAAAATTTTTGGAAAGGGTGCAAACAACCCCCTTAATTTCCCAGTTTGTCTATATTATGTGATTTTGTTCATTTTCAAAACTAACGGCCTAATCTACGATTTAGAAGCTCTTAAAGGATATATAACAATTACTTTCAAATTATTGTAACGAATGCAAACAACCCCCAAATTATGCAATTTTTTCCAAATTTGTAGTTCTTAAATTTAGAAAACTAGCAACATAAATTATGATTTAGTACCTCTTCAATGATACATTGCAGGACCACTTCAAAATCACCGGAAAGGTGCAAGTAACTACCTAAATGACTAATTATTTCAAACTGTCAGAGTTTTGAAATGGATGAAAATATTAAATATTATCCTTACTACGGCAAAGGTTTGGAAATCTAGATTTTACAAATATTGGAAATGGTGTAAGGTGTAATTATCTACCATGTATAAGCTTTCCAACAATATGTTAAAAAACGACTACTGTTGGTAGTCATTTATCGGATAAATAATTGTATTATGAATTATGATCTTTTAATTAAGTATTGAATCTAACGAAAAATTGTAACCATCTTTATGGACCACGTGTTGTTACCGTTTCTTCTGGTTTTATATTCAACTCGCTTCTTCTTCAAAATCTGTTGCTTAAAGTTTTAATAATTACCTCAAAGTTTTTTGTTTCTAATTAACATATTAAAACAGTTATTTCAAATAGAAATATCAATATTTTTATGTATTACGAAATGCACAGATTAATTCCAGTCGGCATTTTTCAACCAACCTTCAGAAAATATAAGTCAAATAATATTATTATTTTTGTCTAACCTTTACCATTTGAAAATGGGCTGAATCTATATTCTATACAAGAAATATAAAACAGGAGTTTGATATCTGAGAGGGCAATGTATTTCGTGCTTATTATTTCAACTATTATTTTTGTACCCACAATAATCAAATTATTCATAGCAAACCAAAAATACAAATAGGAAGACATAAGAGATCAAAGGTACTTGAATGAATTAAACAAATGTCTTGTCTCGCCATCTAGGTGCCAATATTCCTACCTGTAACTAATAACTCAGTAAAATTTCCATAGATGGACGATTTCACATTTGAAATTACTGGTTTAATGTCATAAAATATATTAGATTTTTTTGTTAAAATGTTTATTGATAATAAATATATAAGTAACTACTACTTATTGAGAGAAATTCAACGTACTTGAATTTCAAAAAGAAATTTTCTTAAATCAAATGATAGCGATTAATTGTATAATGAAGTTTATTATATATGAGTTTGAACTTAAAGGATGAGTACAGAGTGGCGTATATTACTTATGTGATTCAAGAATTTAAGTAACCCCTGCAATAGAAAATACCACATTACGAATTTTTTACTGCTTTAATAAAATATATTGCCTCGACTAGAACCAGTGGCACCAATCAAATATTAGATAACAATTATCAGAGAACTGTTTTCAATATATTCACATAATCAGTGTATTCAAATTTATTTTTTCATGCTACAGAAAAGGCCATTACAAACAGCGGCAAGAAGGCTTTTTCGAATGTTTCATCAAAATATAAAATGAAAATTCTTTAATAGGCCAAAAATAACGTTCTTTTTCATTACTGAGTATCCTTATTGGCAAAACTACATTACTGGTGTACAAACCGCATAATGAATGAATTAATTGAGAAACAATATTTTGTGAGTTAATCCAGCACTGAAAAATTTAGTTTCCTCAAGTTCTTGTTTTTTTCTTAAGTATAGGAACTTACAATCTTATTATAATTTGAAAAAAAAACCGCACAATTGGGGGTGGTTTGCACCCGTTCCAGTAATTTGAATGTAGTCGTGTAATATACCGTTGGAAAGCTCGTAAATCGTAGATCATGCTGGTATTTTTTAAAATTTATAAATCATAAAATTTGAAAAAACCGCATAATTGGGGGGCGGTTTGCACCCCTTCCAGTAATTTGAATGTTGTCGTGTAATATACCGTTGGAAAGCTCGTAAATCCTAGATCATGCTGGTATTTTTGAAAATTTATAAATAATAAAATTTGAAAAAACTGCATAATTTGGGGGTGGTTTGCACCCCTTCCAGTAATTTGAATGTTGTCATGTAATATACCGTTGGAAAGCTCGTAAATCGTAGATCATGCTGGTATTTGTGAAAATTTATAAATCATAAAATTTGAAAAAACTGCATACTTTGGGGGTGGTTTGCACCCCTTCCAGTAATTTGAATGTTGTCGTGTAATATACCGTTGGAAAGCTCGTAAATCGTAGATCATGCTGGTATTTTTCAAAATTTAATAATCATAAAATTCGAAAAAACTGCATACTTGGGGGGTTGTTTTCACCCCTTAGACATTTTTAGATGTTTATGTGCATTACACCAGGAAAGAGCTCGTAAATCGTAGATAATTTTAATAGATTTTAAATTTAAAATTAAAATTCAAAATTTTTTCGGGGGTGGTTTTTACCCCTTAGACAAATTTAGGGGTTGACCTTCAATACGTCAATTAAAAGCTCGTAAATAGCTCCTAATTTTAAACGCCTCACAAAATTTTTTTGGTTGTTTTTCTGAGATGGCGGTGCTAACTTTACGTTAGCACCGCCAATAGTTTTTTGCACTTTTTCCATAGTAAATATTGAGCTCAAAAATCAATTTAGGTAAAAATCAAGAGCTCCTAAATAGCTCGTAATTCCCATATGTTTTAATTTGAGTTTCTGTAAAATGGCGGTGCTAACTTTACTGACCTGATATTTACTGGATATATCCATAAAACTGATATTATTTATTGTTTACCGTCTGTTTTTTACATTTTTTCTCAAAACATGACTATATCTGCATTCACAGTGAAATGATTGGAAACCTTTTTTTAATAGTGTTTATACATCAAATAAACTGCTCACTCCTGTATAACTACTCATCGGATTATAGCAAAGAAGAAATTAGGAATACAAATTTATTTCAGATTAGATGTCACCAAACAATTCTTTCCATTAAAAAAATTGATGGTACCCAACTTAGTTTGATTGACAACATTTTACATCGTCTCTTAGAGATCGATATCTTATTCCTTTCAAACGTCAGTAAGGGGAAGGGACAATAGAAATAAAATAAAGATCACAGTTGCGATACTATTCTAGTCCATAATTCTGCGTACTAAAAGTTAAATCAATAAATTTTAATTTAAAAAACTAAACAAAGACGCTTTTATGGCAAACCGCATTAAAAAGGAAAACAATAAATTTCAACAAATAGAAAGTCCAGTCACTCAAATAATTAAATAATTGATAAGTTTTAAATAGAAATAATGGGATTACCAAAAAAAATCATTTTATTATAAAAGAGTCTGGGTTAATTTCATCAAATAAATTGAAGTACCTGCACTGAGAATTGACCAAGAAGATACTGACTGCAACATCGTTGCTTAAATGTTTTGTTTCTATACCTTATGCATATCCGCTAGTGTAATTGTTTATTTTATACTTTTTAGTGTGAAATATTTATTTATAGTGGAAAATACTAGATTTTTACAAAAAGTGGATTAACTTGTGCAGTTTGAGTCAACCTGGAGTTATTTAGTAAGTAAGAAGATCTATTAAACAGAAATATCTGAATTTAATAAATAATTATTGTATACCTGAATACTTTAACGATTAAAATAAATACTTTAAAGATATATTGTACTGTGTTATCTCTAAATGATATGTACCTAAATAGCGTTGTGCCCTTATTTCCTTTAACTTAATTTCCTGAATTTTTTCCCAAATATTACTATCTAAGAACGCAATTAATTTCTTACATAGGTATTTTTTAATCAATACTATTATATACTTCGTGGGTTTAATTTAAATTTAAAAACTAATTTTCACTTTCACTTTCTAGAAACTTTTATTTACATCAAATATATACAACAGCTGATTCGACTATCACAACATAAGCTCTTCGCAGCACTAACTAATTGCTGCGATAATGGGACACTCCTTTTAAAATCAGCATCGAATTCTCTCGTACAATTCGAGGTCAATGTTACAGTTGTCGAGTTATTTCGAGATACGTTTTTTCCCATCGGAACCTTCTAGCTTTTTTTTTCTATCCCAGCCATTGATGTCTCACGGAATGAAACCAGGGACGGACTGGATACATTATTATAACACTGCCCTTCTTAATTTTGATCATCCCATCCTCTCCATGGTAAGGAGCGAGTCGATCTAAATGGACCACCTTCAACTTAGCCCTGAGGTTTCAACGGATACGATAGACGACGTCATTAAGCCTCTTGACCACCTCATATGGACCATCCCAGGCGGGTGTAAGCTTTGGAGATTTACCCTTTCTCCGTTGAGGGTTGTACAGCCAAACTTTGTTCCTCTCTTGGTACCCGACTGAATTGGCCTTGAGGTCGTATCGCGTCTTCATCCGTTCACTGGTGGCCAACATCTGCGTTCGGGCTAATTCGTGTATTGCGAGCATGTTATGTCGGAGATGGTTGGCATAATCGTTGAAGTCTTGGGAAGGTTCTTTGGGGCAGCCAAAAGCCAAATCGCAGGGTAATCGCAGCTCTTTTCCGAATAGGACCCTGGCTGGAGTCAGGCCTGTATTATTATGTACGGCTGAGCGATATGCCAACAGGAATAGGGGAATATGCTTATCCCAATCACGCTGGTTATTCTTGACGTATTTGGATAGATGTTGTTCCAAGGTCCTGTTGAATCTTTCCACCATTCAGTCTAACAGTGGGTGCAACATCGTGCAGATCTTCTGGAATACATTCGATTCGAAGTTACGCCCCTGGTCTGAATGTAGTTCCATCGGGACGCCAAATCTGCTGAATAGCTGTTCTACTAGCAGCTTCGCTACCGTGATTGCCTCTTGGTTGGGGATCACATATGCCTCAGGCCATTTGCTGAAGTAATCCATTGCGACCAGAATGTATTTGTTCCCCCTCTCAGACTCGGGAAACGGACCGGCGACATCGATGGCAGTTCTCTCAAATGGGACGCCCACATTGTACTGCTGCATTCTGCCCTTGGTCCGGGTCTTCGGGCCCTTACTGGCTGCATAGGTGTCACATTTCCGGCGCCAAGCTCTGACGTCTTCGAAGTAATTTACGCAGTAGTATCGCTGGCGAACTTTGTCTAGGGTTTTGTTCATGCCCAGATGGCCCTTGGTAATCCCATCATGTACTTCGGTCAGAATGGCTCGTACCTTTTTGCTAAGAACTACCTGTTGGGTAGTGTGGTTGGTTTCTCGGCCATCAGTGCCATCCCAAACTCGCTTGAGAATTCCATTCTCTACTCTTAGAGAGTCTATAACGATTTCAGCACGCCCGAGTATCTAGCTACCTCGTCCCATCGTGGCCTGGGTGCCCCCCTCGTTTTGAGTGACAAGATTGGATCAACCATTTGGTCCTGGATGCACTGTTCCGTGGTCCTGTCTTCATTGGCCTGCAATCGGATTTGTCTGATGGAGATACCCTCTCTCTGTTCCGTCTTCAGACAATGTCCGCATTCTGCCCTACAAAGTCTTCTGGATAGGGCATCGGCATTATTGTGCAAACGCCCGGCACGGTGTTCCTTGAAATCGTATTGTGGAATGTCTCCATCCACTTGGCCAGTTGTCCTTCAGGTGTTTTTATCTCTAGTATTTGAGGGCGGCATGATCTGTTCGGATTAAGAAATGACGACCATAGAGGTATTTGTGGAAATGGTCTATAGCCCTTATTAATGCAAGAAATCCCTCAACAAATCGCCTGTATTAGGAACAGAGGCCCAAGAAGCTTCGGAGTTCATGCTTGTCTCTTGGGACTAGCCAATCACGGATAGCTTCTATGTTCTCCTCATTTGTGCGGATTCCTGACTCGGAAAAGACGTGGCCCAAAAACTCTACTTCTTTTTGGAACAACGAACCTTCGGGTTGAATCTCAGGTTGGCGTTATTAATTCTGGAGAATACTTCGATCAGGTTCTTCAGATGACCGTTGAATGTCTCACCCATGCCCAGAATGTCGTCGAGGTATAATAAGCACGTCCTCCATGTTAACCCCCTCAGTACATACTCCATTAGCCTTTCGAATGTTGCGGTCTTCTCTCTGTCGTTTTCGGGTAGACCAACCTGCCAATATCCACTCTTTAGGTCTAGTGTGGAAAACCAAAGGAAGCCTGCTAGTGTGGTCAGAGTGTCATCAATTCGGGGTAGTGGATAGCTGTCTTTCTTGGTGAAGTCATTCAGCTTTCTGTAATCCACTCAAAATCGGGTGGTTCCATCCTTCTTTTTTAACTAGCATGACCATGGGTTGATGGATGACTCAATAACTCCATTTTGTAACATGGACTCGATGTTTTCCTCGACTGTCTGTTGTTGCCCCAATGGTAGTCGCCTAGGTGGTATTCTGATGGGTAGAGCCTTTCCGGTATCTATTCGATGCTGGATGATGTTGGTGCGATCGGTGGTTCCATCTTGTCTGTTAAAAATTTGGCAGTCCTTTGTGAGAAATTGCTTGGCTTTCTTTTGTTTCTCTGGTGTCAGGTGTGTCAGATGGTCAGCAAACTGTTGTAGGAACTCTTTATTGGGCCCTGTCTCCTTCATCGATGTCTGGTACTCTTCTTCGCAATTGATGATACTCTCGACTGTCTATAAACAAGCTATCTCTTGACCATTGGCAATTATGATGTCATGGTTTGACAAATTCAGAACTCTAATTGGTATATCTTAGTATAGCCCGTCCGACTAAGTAGTCATGAGCTGAGTGTACGGGCTCCACCATTCCAACGCAGCTCCCAGGATGGCTTGCTAGCTGCCCATGAATAATCTGTTCCGTTCGACCGGGAATTCTGACTGAGGATTTTGCTACAATTTTTATGGAGGTAGCTCAACTGTTGACGGGCCGTGTCAATACCAATTCCTCATTTAGGAACCGAAGTACACCATACATCGGGTCGAACATAAATCCATGCTGGCTGATTAGGTCCATACCCAGTATGAAATCGTCCTCAATATCCGCTACCAGGACCCTATGCCGGATTCGGTTGTCCCCTATCTGCAGTACTATATCTGCTTCACCCTGTATTGACATAGACTCGGTGTTTGTTCTGAGCTGGATGTTGTTGGTAACTGGCCGGATTTCTGATGCTTTCAAAACCTTGGACTTGGCAATGGACACAGCGGCGCCGGTGTAGATGGTGACGGTAATTGCTCGGCCATTGATGGTGCCTCTGATGACTAGGCTACTGCTATCTAGGCAAAATCCCCTTGTGGATAACGTTTTGGGAGCTGGGGGAGGGTTATTCAGCATTCGCACCCTTATATTGACTGGCTGACGGTCGCTGGCCATGTGGCTGTTCTGTTGGTTACCCCTGGTCGGTGATCATTCAGGTAGCCTGACGCTGCAGTCGCGTTGGAAGAGCCCATGTCCATCCACAACGGTAACATGCTCTTCTGGTATCAGTTCTCTTTGACTGCTCTAATAGTTTGTTCATACCAGACAACAGTGCTTGAAATGGTGACTTTGGCTCTTTCTGGTTGAAGGAAACTGCGCTCGGATCCTCGGCTTGGACATGTTCATAACGGCCTCTACTTCCAAAGCCCGAAGTAGAGCTTCATTACTCTTCTTCATGCTTCTAAGTCTGAGATTTCTTTGGACTTCCACATATCTGATACCGTTTATTAAACTCTGTGTGGCCAACTGGTCTTTGGTTTCTTCTGGTAGGTCCAGTGCACTAAACGTCTAATCTCTGCTTCGAATTCTTGAAGGTCCTCTCCTGATTTTTGCATTTTTCCAGTGAGTTGCACTTGGTATACCTGGCTCAAGGATTGATTGTCGTACCTTTTGTCCAAGATGGCGATAATCTTGTCGAAATTGCCTTGTTCATTGAATGGAATGCTTTGGACGAAATTACCAGAGAAGTAGATTTTTCTTGATTATCCCATCCATTAGCTGTAGGGCCACGGCCTCAAATTGCCGTTTATACATAGGCCAAGATGAACTGCCATCAAATGTGGGTGATTTACTAAAGGGACCTTTGGTACTCACGGTGTATTAGTATTTCCCTCTCTGTAAATCTTGTTGCAATTTTTTAATTGCTGTTTCCACTTTATCTTGTACTTCACTGTGTACTGCGTCTTTAATTGAACTGATTTCAACTTTTACCTGGCTTTGGATAGCACTTATTTTAAATTTCACCTGTTCTGGATGGAATTGGTGTCATCTACTTTGGTTTCAAGAGTATCCACGATATTTTTTAGGACCTTTATGTCGTCGTTTATTTCTCTTATGTCTGATTCCACTATTTGCATTCGTTCATTAACTGTGTCATTAACTTGCGATACTATTTGCATTAATTGTTCAAATTGCAGTTGTCGTTTTTCTTCAAATATTTGAGATTCGTTTTTTCTGGTTAATTCAACTTGTTCTTGATTTTCTTCAAATACTTTAAAATCATTTTGTCGTTTTAATTCAATTTGGTCTTGTTTTTGTTCACATTTCGAAAATAATCCTTCAATTAAATTGTGTTGTTTTTCATCTACCTTATAGATTTCACTAACCTTTGTTGAAGTTTTTCCTGATGTTGTTTCTCTTTTTTGTCTCGTTTTTTCAGGAACTGGGTAATTTTGTCATCTAATCCATCCGTAATCTGTTTGAATATTTTTTTGGTAGTCTCGTCCATTTTTTCTTTTTTCATACTTCAGGTTTCATAAATTAAATTGCGATTTTAACTTTTTTAATCCTTTACTTCTGATCACCAAATTTGTTATATACTCCGTGGGTTCAATTATAATTTAAAAACTAATTTTCACTCTCACTTTCTAGGAACTTTTATTTACATCAAATATACACAACAGTCCTTTGTCTGCATACGTCACTAATGCCTGTCGTGTTTTAATGCTTGGTTTCATCATAGAGGTCATTTTGTTAACAAGGTGACGAGAAAATCGGTGCAAAACATCTTTTTTTCGGAAAATGAAAAAAGAATATACAGTTTTTGTTTCGATTGTGGTATTATTTCCGAAGAATACATAAAAATAAAAATAATGAAAAACGGATTTTTCTAATGTTAGCCTCGCGGTTCTATCGCAAATTTCGGCACATTATATTCAAAAATAACCCACTTTTCAACTCCCTTCGAGTCAGAAGCGAGAAATTAGTGAACCAAAATCTGTCACCAGCAGATGGCCTATTTAGTGGTCTTTCTTAAGTTGCTGTTTTTCTTTTCGTAATAGGTTTAAAAAAAACAGACGACACTTAATGACAAAATGCCCACTTGGTGCTTATTTAAATGCATTTGGATATGAAAATACTTGTGATTATTAACGGTAGTTACATATATTTTGTATAAATTTCAACGGGAAATAAATATCGATATTTTAGAGATTCGGGAAAACGAGCCCACAAAGATCCCAAATCGTTAGTGGTGCTCTTGTTACAAGGTGTTCAATTTTCTTTATTGTTTGTCAACAAACAGTTTTCTTAACTATTTTTTCCTCTTTACGTAATATTTTGCTTATATTCGTAATGACAAATTTACTAAATCATAACTTGACATTAATGTTTGACAATCAAACTGATATAACTAAGGGAATTTACTGCAAATTTGATATATACAGGGTAGTACTAAAAATTGTAAAGATCATGTGAAATATCAAAGGTTCTTTCAAATTGGAAGACTTGGGAAGACTTATCTTCAGAATTTCATGTAGTTTCCTAGGTACGATTTTGTTCTAAGATACTGCATACGCCAAAAATGAGCCCAAAGAAATTCTGATGTTCCAGAGATCTCACAAGAGATAACCGAGGAAAAACCTTATGAACTATACCGATATAGGGTTGTTCAAAAGGACATTATCATTATTCATTTCATCCTTGATTATTGGTAACCAAGAACGCCTCAATGCTGTTCTTCTATTACACAAAGAAGAACACAACACAAAACGAATGCTGAAATAGTCTGCTTTAATTTTGTTAAATGAAAGCGATCTATAGAATTCAGCCGTCCCTGGTTACCAATAGTCAAGGATGAAATTAAAAATTGACATGTCCTTTAGAACAACTCTATATATTTTGTCTCATTTAGGGCATACCTAGGAGCCCCACATGAAATTCCGAAGATAGATAACACTTTCAAATTCCTCCTATTTGAAAGAAGCCTTGAAATTTCTGATGATTTTTAATGCTACCCTGTATATATCAAATTTACAGTAAATTCCCTTAGATACATCATTTTGCTTATATATTACATTATCTGAATAGCATTATCGATTAAAATAATTGGGGCATATTTCTTCTCGAAACATTTTGTTTGCCTTTTTTTCTCATTTAACACCAGAAATACAGTATCTGCTAGTATGAATTTTACTAGAAATACTGTTTTAAATTATATTTATTTTCGGACGGCTTAGTATTTACTTTACAAAATACAACTCGATTTGTAGAGAATCATTTGTTAAGAAAACTAGTTTGGCTATCATATAAGTATGGATTGTATGACACTTATTTACATTCTAAGCTTTATTTGAGTAAAAACATAAACATCTGTTAATGTATGTTGGTTTTCTATAAAGAATTGTTGTTAAATTGTCGTTTGTTCAAGCATCTAACAGGGGTAACTTGTTTCTGTTCTCAATATCAATGCTTAGTTTGATTTAGTGTTAACATATCTTACAAGATAAAGACAAGTTTTTAAATTACAAAATATTGTCAACGTATATCTAACATAATTAAAGTGTTTATTGTTATGAAACGTAATAATGTCATCTTAGTAATTTATCGATGGAACTGTTTTTAAGAATTGAAATATTACCAATTAAAATGAATTTTAGTTATTTTGTTGAATCTACTGAAGGTTTTTTCCTTGTTCAAAGTGAACTGTCAATACAGATTAATGTTTATCATTTATACAGATTGTTCTATAGGTACATTATTGAAAAAGCTAACAAAATCAAAACTAACTAAGTCTTCATTAATATAGTATATTTGTAGTGAATAACAACAATGCTAAACTAATATGTTCGTGACAAAATATTTTCATCCGACTTTTTTATGTGCCTGCTGATGTTAAAAACATTAAATAAGAGTAAGCTGCTCTGTATACCTAAAAAGTAGATAGTAATAATAACGATTTGTCAATAAATTTAACTTACTTACACTAATAAGATATTCAAAATGGAGATAACCAAAACTTCCAGCTCTTGTTCTGAGAGGGATTTGTGAACGCCTCAAAATTATTACCAGATGTTTTTGGAGATCCACCTCCCATTCATACCAATTAGTTTCGATATAAACCATTGTGCCAACACTCTCGCTCTAAAAGTGTATATATATATATATATATATATATATATATATTATAATTGAATAATGAATAATTTTTGCAATGTTATTTAGCCCCACGTTGGAGTAAGTCAATTTTATAAATGAATAATTTTAAAATTTTATTAAATTTTTAATATTATTATGTTTTAATTAAAGTTATTTTTAATTGCTCTTAATGACTTTTATGTTGGGATTCAATGAACACGTTAGGAAAACTTAAATGAATTTTATACTTATATATACTTTCTCCTTCCTTATCTCTTTTCCAGATTTCATCACCAGCTTCCAATACTTTATACACTCACTACTATCTTTCAATATTTGTTCAAATCAAAACTAAAACTATCATTCAAACATTAAAAAAAATAATTTATTAACGTCAGAACAAAAATAAAATCTTATTATAAATTTAAAATATCTGTGAAACAACAACTAAATTAAAGTAAGAAAACTCTGTGTCAATCTGTGTCAAGATTGCATACCCTTGTTTCAGATATTAATAAAAATTGTCTATGCTTCTACTTTTACAATGCCAGGTATTTGTCCTTTTACTTTTTAACTGCCAATGACTACTCATACATTCTTACAGAATAACTAATAACATTCTTCTTCTAATTGTTTGAAATGTAAATTGGATTGGTATTGCTTCTTTTGTTTGTTTATGTCACCTTTGACAATGACTATTAAAGTTTGGGTATAAAGTTCTATCTCACCAAAATTGCAGGTTAGCTTGCATTGCCAAGATTACTTGCCACCAGCAAATTGGCATTTCCGTTTTAGTATTTCTAATTATTTTAATTATATCACTTTTTCGTACTGTGCTCAAATTTCAATTAAAAATCCAAATTTAATGTGATATCTTATTTACAATCTTATATGGGCCTAAAACCTTTAAATATTATATTTTTTATGGATTGTTTTGACAAAATTGCCCCCAGCTGCCACCAGTTGTTGCTGGTTTCTTTTAAAAAAAATTTCTATTCTCTATTGAATTACGACTGATCTTTCTCTATGAATTATCTTTTACCAGCTATATTAAGGGTTTAACATCATGGCCCTACTTTTACGGTTCAACGGTTCGAAATTGTTGACATTTATTGAATCGGTTTTTACAATTTATTAAATAATTTCTAGTTTTAATTTTTGTTTTTAAATTCTAAATACCTAATGCTGTGATTTTACCCATCTCCTATTACCTGACATCAATTTTTCAAGTGAATCTAACATTATGAGTATCTGAGATTGGTGTGGTCCTAAAAGAGTCTTTCTTACATGTGAGGATTGAATTTTGATTAAATATTGATTAAAATTATCTCTGTGTCTTGGTGATTAACATTTCTGGTGTGACTCATTAATATTTGGAACAATAATATTTGTTTACTTTTACATTGACTTTGTTATTTTTTATAGTTTACTTTTACAAATACACTTCATCTAATCTACTTATTATCACTCAAATATATACATAATAACACATAATTTTGCATTTTTCCTTTTTTATATTCATTATTTCTGAATTGACTTTTTAAACATTCCTCAAAATATTATATCAACAAGTCAACAACCCAAACAGATTCCAGTAACAGGTTTAAATTATAAAACCAATAACAATTAACAAGAAATCAACATCTAATATAGTAATATTTACAGTATTACTAATATATGATGGTCGAAGTGTTTGACGAAAGTGACCTCAGCAGGGTATACGTTAGAGCAATCTACAACGTATATAAATAAGGAGAGGTTTAAAGCAAGGTTGTTGTCTCCCCTATTTAAGATGTATATTCAGAAAGTTTTACATAAGTGGATGACAAAATGTAGGAACATGGAAATTGAAATGTCATTTGTGGATGATCAAATAATTATCTCGACCGACGAAGATAATGTCCAATACATGTATAGGAAACTGGGGGAGGAACTAACAAAATGGGGTTTGAAAATCAATATCGACAAAACTAAATACTACTTCAATTAGCATAGGGAACAACAAAAGTTTGTCATAAATACAAGTTCCTAGGTATTATAATATCAGAAAAAGGTAACAAAAACAAATAAGAAGATACAGAATAGATTGACAAAAGGAAGACGGTGTTTACACATGCTGAAAAATAAGAGTTTATTAAACAATTGTCAAATCTATAATGACAGACGGGTCAGAAAGCTGGCACATTAACGACAAAGATAGAGCAAAAGTGCAAGCTGTTGAAATGAAATTACCTACTACGGTCATATAGAATATCAAGACTAGAACATGTACCAAACAATGCTATAAGACAAAGAGCAAACATGCAAGAGAAGAGTCCTAGGACGAATTGAAACACGTCAGTTAATTTGGTATGGTCATGTTTTGCGGATGGAAGAACAACGATGGCCAAAGAAAGTATGAGAATATGTGCCAAGGAATAGAAGGAAAAAACTAAGATCAAGAGCGACATGGGGACAAAACTTAGCAAGCAATGATTTGCCGGGAATTAGAAAAATATGAATATTGGGGAAGGCTTGGCGGCTTGGCTGTAGGAACCCCGCAGAAAAAGGAAAAATTATCAGTCTAATTTCAGCTGACAACGAGACATATAAGCAAGACCAAATATATGTCACGGAACGGCTTCAAAGGTGTGTGCTTATTTTTCTGAAAATTGCTAGATGTAGTTCGCATCATCTCATGGAAATTTTTATAAAAAATGACATAATTTTAATAAACCGACAAAACTCAAATAGAAGACTAAAATAATGAAACTAACAACACGAATAACGAATGGAATATACCAAGTCTATAGTCTCATATATAAACAACACAATAACAATTGCAATGCATTTTGCTAAGCCACAAGAAGAAGCCGGTTTTCTGCAGAGTCTTCAGCATAATCATAGAAGTGAGTTACTTACCTCATCCATCAATTTCTGTCCGCAATAACACTGTAACGTAAACTGGACAAGATAACCGTAGCTTACCGCTAAATAAAAAAGTTGAAATTCCTGCATAAAGAAAGATGTAAATTCCTAACATATTTTAATTATAATAACATTACCTTCACGCTCCCATAAATACATATTCCCAATACAATACTCGTTTGGACTGTATACAAATAGTTAATCCTTTGACTTAGAGCATCAAGTGTTTGAGCGGTTAACCTAGAAATTGTAATTATTTTAAATTTGTGCAATAAAATTCCCACTGAATTATAAATATATTTAAGTATAACTAACAGTTCTTTGTAACTTGCAACGGATAGTGCAATGAGAAAGACTCTATACCTGTCGTCATTTTGTTTGAGAAGTTCTGCTCTAGAATTACTCTAAACCAAAGAGTAAAACCATAAGAAAATTTCAATAAATTATTTTCAGTTGATTGTAGAAGATATAACAGTGTATCTTTAAGCCAAGTTTATCATAATCAACTCAATGCATTAACCAAAAATTGGCAGGAATTTGAGGGTGATTTTAAACGATTGATACACTTACCCTAACTAGATGCAACCGAGGAATCTGGAGTGCGATTTGCTATCAAGGGATCTAGGGACACTATAACAAAAAAATTCAGAGCCAACAAACACATTTTATACGTGTTCCGTGTTTTTTTGTGCGAGACAAGAAAGCATTTCAGCAAATAAAGATAGTCTTAGTCATACCACAAACGTTAATGGCAGCCATACCAGATTAGATTCTAGTGCATTCAGTGTCAAAATCAAGGTTTTCAACCTAAAACTAGGCAATTACCGATGACATCACGTTAACAAGTATCAGTGGTGGGTTATTGTTAATACAAGACAAAATAAAGCAGAAGTGCAGCTATGAGAATCTAGCATCCCGGAGGCAGACATTTAAATTGGGTTAGTACTAAGCATGGAGCTCATTAGGCAGCATGGCTTCATATTTTTTCCAAGGTATGGGATGAATCGTTAACCAGTCAAAGAATTTGAAACTTTGTTCAATAGTGTCATTGTATATAAAGGGGATTTCAAATTTTTAGAAGAGGTAAGGTTTTAAAAATTAGGCAACATTAACTAAACATATACTCACAGACAAAGAAATAGCAATATCCAGAAGGAAATGTTTAAATTTAATATTGTTTTGGCCAAACATAGATGCTATAGTAAGGAGTAAACGATTCAAATTTGAACAAAAAATACCAAGGAGTTTAAATGTTTTCATTGTTTGTTAGTAATGTGTTTGTCACTAACACGTCTTAACACTGATTCAATAAGATGGTCTACTTCTTCTTCATAAATCTTAGACGTCGATCTTGAACTTCATTTTTGCCCCTTCGACATTCGGTGTCTACTCTTCTCCGATTTTGGGTATTATCAATCCACGCTTCACAACATCTTATAACAGTAGTTGGATTTCTGTTCGTGCAGTTAGCGAGTTGTCGAAATGAAAAACCCGCCTCGCGTAAACCAATAATAGGACTACTTTCAAATTCACTTAGCTGGCGATTCATTCTGCGTATACGTACTCTAGGCATTTTAACATCACTAGTGTTAATTTTGGTAAATTTAAAAAATGCGAACACGACTACAATATCAATTGATAAAAAAGGTCTACGTGAAAAAACATTCACCAAACTTTACCAAATCTTAATCATTTACTTCTTTTCTTACTATAGCATCTATGTTTTACCAAAACAATGTTAAATTTAAATACGCATTCTGGGTATTGCGATTTCTTTGTCAGTGAATATATAACAAGGTTTTAAGTTTTCAAGAATTCTCAGGGAAAATATTAAATGTATGAAGTATTTCAGTAGTCAAAAACTAAAACTTACTGCAATATTTGATGGTGGTATTCAATAGCATGAAAAAGTATACGCTTTCTAACATTGTACTGAAGTACTCCATTAGCTTTTCCATAAAGTATCTTTGCGTAACTAAATCTAAATGTCATATATTTAGACATAAGTGCACTATAAAATGTTATAGAAAGAATTGTTGAATATACTGTAAAGTATGTATAAAAGGTTAGAATAAATATTAGTAAATTGTAAGGAAAATTCGTAATATCAACAGGTGCCCAAATATTAATTAGACCACAAATTTTGTACATATTTCGTTTCCTCTTCATACAATTCTTGTAATCTAGAAACGGAGAAGTTACCGCTAACAATATAGTAAATTGAAAATAAATGAATGCTATCTTCGTATATAAATCCATTCGTTCATTGAAATTATTGAAATCTTCCGGAATGCCATAGTTATTCAGTTGCAATGAGGTTTGATACTTCTCTGCTAAATCATCTACTATCCCACCATATGATAATATGGCATGTATTATCAAAAGTTGAGTAAATATTAAAATAAAATCTTCGTCGAATTGAAATTTTCCAGTTCCTGAAAAGATTACATTATATATGGTACCTCTAAAATAATTTCAAGCAGTGTTACTGCATTTTATTAGTGACCCATTTTTATTCAAAATCAAGCAATAATCGTAATTCAGCATATTTAAAAGTTGACGTAAAAGGTAATTTGTTTGAAGTAATTGGATTTCTATAATATATTTTCTCCCGTGTGTCCCGATAACCGATAAAAATAAAGATCCTCTAATCGATAATTTCTTAAAAATATATTCTTTGTCGAACTGAGAAATACAATTTTATAATTTCTGGAATTATTAAAATTGGAAGTAAAAAGCAAATATAATTTATAATTTTTTAAGTTATATTCGAGAATTTACAGCGTATGAACAGGAGAACCGAAGATCATTTAATATCCTTTCACATATCACATCTAACTTAACTAAACTTAATACTTAATAACTTAAAAAAGTAGATGATTATAAATTTGGGGAAGGACTTTAGGTTCCCAAGTTAATACATATTTTTCAATGTCAAGTCTAACAATTATATATACGATTCACTAAAAAGTCTTAATATTACAATTTGAATGTCCAAAATTAATAGGGCATTTTGCAATGATTTCTATCAACATCATGTCAAATATTTAATAGTGTATTATTATCTTCTGATTGTAACGAAATTTATTATTCTTAAGTGATAAATATGAAAAAGAAATTATTGTTGTCTGTTATTGAGTTCAAGTGATCAAGTGGTATTTTTTTCATAAATCGTTATTTATTTATGTTAAAGACATAAAGTCACTGAGGCAATGGACTTTTCATTTGAGTTGCAAATTGGCAATAATGAAAATACATGGATGATTAGTCTAAAAACAAACTCCAAAGACCAAATTTTAGAAGGAAGAAGAAATGGTGGAAAAATAAATGAATTCAATTTTTCAATATAACTGATGCATAAGAATGACTGAATTGTGAAAAAATTTAGTGAAAAATACAGAAAAATCCTATAAACGTATCAACGTCAGAAACTGCGAAAAATATTTATAATAGGTTAAATAGAAAATAGATAAGTTTTTAAAATTGTAAAATATTCTCGCGGAAAAGACATTATTTTTAAAACAAAACCAGTCTTAACAACTTCTTTCTTGTCACTTATAGATTTCGGTTTTAACTCCTTTCTTCCCATGTTGCTCATATAAGGTACGTAATGGTATTTAAATAATCAAAACTAAGAACAAGACCACCAGATAAGCACGACAAACACCCATACTAAGACGGCTAAAATATTCTTTTTGCTGCCTACCACTAGGTTAATATAACTTTATCATAAATAAGTGAAAAAAACGATCAATAATCATTAGTTTCATCTTTTAACCATGCAATCACAACGCACAACAGAAAGCTCTTTCAAGGGCTAGGTGGTCTCACCCTGGATAGCCATAATATTCATCCAAATTGGAGAAATTTGTAAATTTCTTACAAAACGATCATACATTGAACTTGGTGCACTTAAATATTGGGAAGTCGAGATGCTACTTTACATGGTGGTGCGTAAAATTAAGTGGAACCAAATTCTGCCATAAAATTCTCCAAGCATTTATAATACAGTGATGGGCAAATGTGTGGAACCAAGCAAATATCTCTGGAATTATTAGAGATATCAAAATGAAATTTGGAAGTTGAATACTGCAGTAGATTGCCTATTTGTTTCCAAATTTTTACTGAGATATTAACAGAAAAGTAATTAAGGAAAGGAAAAATCTAATATCCATTAAAGAAATACATAATCACAATTATTAACTAAATCTAAGTGATTTTCAAAACATTGAAACTTAACTAAACTTAATGTATTAGATGTTCAAACTGAGCACCGTTTACTTCTTGACAATAAGCAAGTCGATTTTTAAATTCTCTAGTAACATTAGCTATTACTTCTGGTGTAATTCTCTGGATGTCTTGAGTTATTCTTGCAGCTAATTCTTGCAAATTATTTGGTCTATCAACATAAACCTTACACTTTAAGTAATCTCACAGAAAATGGTCTAGTGGATTAAGGTCGGGGCTTCGGGCAGGCCGTTCATAAGTACCCTTTCTTCCAATCCATCTGTGATGAAATGTCCTATCTAAATGATCTCGAACAATGCGAGCTTAATGGGGTGGTGCTCCATCCTGCTGAAACCAGATATTATTTGGTAATTGTCCATTTTCCTCCAATGCCGGAATAACTTGTGTCTCCAAGAGCTGTAAATACCTATCTCCGTTTAAAGTTTCTTGTAGGAAAAAGGGTCCCACGATTCTGTTGTTATAAATGCCGGCCCAAACGTTCAATTTTTGGGGATGTTGTGTATGAGCCTCTTGTACCCAATTAGGATTACTTTGCGACCAGTAGCGGCAGTTATGTTGATTAACCGTACCATTTAAACAAAATATAGCCTCGTCTGAAAAGACCACATTTCTTATAAAATTATTATCACGGTTACAAATATCCATCATCGTTTCACAAAACTGCAAACGTCTGTCGAAATCGTCTTCGGAAAGTTCTTGAACGAGGCGAATTTTGTATGGATGATATTTTTCTCGCCTTAATATCCTTCCTACTGAACGACGGCTAATTCCATGCATATTGGCAAGCCCGGTAGTGGATAAGTGAGGATTTTCTTCCAAACATATAGAAACATTTTGAGCTACACCTTCATTACTTGCACTTTTTAACCGTCCACTTTTTGGTAAATTGCTAACTGTTCCACTTGTGTCGTACCTTCGCAAAGTTTTCCTCACTACTGAACGGGATATTTGTGTATTCGGATGAACAATGTTAAAAAGGTCACAAACTTCTTGATGCGTCCTTTTCCTCTGCCCATACCCATCATCATCATTAATATTTCTATTCTTTCTCTTTCACTTAATTCGGCTATTTTACGATCAAATTAAAACAATACAATCTTTTTACGTTCAAATAAAAAAAACTAATCACTTATTTTGACAACTACTGTCACTTTTGCAATGAATTTCATGGACTACTAAAATTGATTCAGATTTAATTTGCGTCTGATTTAAACAAAAAACAGCAGTGCTGTTGGCTGTGACGGTATAATGCCACCGATTGGCCAATAGAAATACAAATCCTTACCGAGCGGTTGGTTTATATCGGGCCTAAATGAAATCTGATATTTCTAATAATTCCAGAGATATTTACTTGGTTCCACACATTCGCCTATCACTGTATATTCGTTGCAATTCGTTATAAAATAACAATTTACCACCGATCCAAAATTTTATTTATTTCTGTCTTGATGCCCAGAAGTTTCTGAGTTATTTTAAGGTTTACTAGATCCTGAAGGACTTTTCTCTGCTAACCTAATTTTACTGAAAACAATTCACCCTTGAGCCCTTAAAATGTTCATTCAGAATAAATTATAATAAAATAGATTTCAGTGCTAAATTTTATAATATTAAATTTTTGAAAATTCATACTAGACATTCAACTTACCATTAAAAATTTGATATTTCTTTGCTATGACACCAATAACAAGAGGAAGTGCTAATATATGTCTTGCATATAATATGAAATAAAATTTAGGGCTGCATTTTGTATTATTTTTTGGCCATAAATACTGTATCTGAAGAAGTTTAATCATCAATTTTATAACAGGGTACAAATTCCTTTCACACATTATTATGCAAATTATGTAAGAAATGATTTGACTAATTACTGATACTTTATAATAAATAAAGAATTGAATCAATATTTCTCAAAAACTAAACTTGCCACCCAATCCCAGTTTGGAACATTATATGACATTATTCCGAGAAATGTAGAACATATTCATGTTACACAATATGTAATAGTAAATATTTAATTAACCCGTCTATACCCAAAGTTATTAAAATATTCACTAAAGTTTGAATTTCCAGTAATTTCCATAATAAGCACGATAAGCTAATAGGGGAACGCTATTAAATTAATTAAAATATTGTTTAGCGTGTTGAATGTGAAAGAAATGGAAAAAAAGAATTGTAACTTTGCAAATATCTCATACTCAAAATAATTTTCAAGTCGATAAATCAATATATTGTTTTTAAATAATCACATCAAACTGTGACATGTGGGACGTTCCAGGACAAATGGAACAAAGCTCTGCCCAAAATTCATGTTGTCGGATTTTAACGATATTGGACATAAAATGCTTCCTGTTGAATACCCTTCATAGACCACTGTTACCTTTTGAAAATTTGCATAATGGCGGCTGAATATAGCGGCCGAAAGTCAGAGAAAAATGAAGGTTGTACAGTGAAAAGTTAGCCACAAAAAATCCCAATTCAATCGCTTTCCGGTGCAAGAAGTTTAGTATTGAGAGCCCTAATAAATTGGTTAGGTAAGTTGGCAAAATACATGAAGGCAGAAACCTCAAAATTGTCAAAAATGATGTACATCGAGACTCTGCCCAGGGTCTCAATTTACAACATTTTTTGAAAATTCTGAGATTTCTACCGCCATTTTGGCCTGCCACGTTAAATTTCGCCAATCTACTTCTTCAAGCTTTAGGGCAGTCAGTAATAAACTTCTTGTACCAGAAAGCGGTTGAAATGAGTTTGATATTTTTGTGTGACTAACTTTTTACTGCTCAACCTTCTTTTTCTTTAGATTTCGACGGTTAGCAACAGCCTACGTTTAGAAATTTTTCAAAAGGTCACACTGGCCTATGAAGAGCTTTCAATAACAAACATTTTAAAACCAAGAATGTTAAAATCCGTCATCATGAATTTTGGGCAGAGCTTTATTTCGTTTGATGTGGAACATCCCATATATATATATATATATATATATATATATATATATATATATATATATATATATAAGGGGGGGCTTCCGCGATTATAACTATGACCTGGGCTAGGTTCTAAACCTAGGGATTATATTCACAAAATGAATTGCATACACCAGAATACCCAGCCATTAACAAACAGCAATGCCATTACCTACTTAAATCACAAGACTAAAGAAATCATTCACAAATCCCTTATTCGAAGTGAAGTCAAAAGGGCCATCAACAAGATCTTACAAAAATTCCAAAAATCTATGGATTGCCCAAAATTCATAAAGCGGACATTCTCCTGAGACCCATTGTCAGCTCCATACAGCTCATACTCAAGAATTACAGAAAATGATGTTCTTTCTAGTCACAGTAAATATATGTCTCCATTAGTTCTCCTTCGTTCTCATTATTGAAGAAGACCTGACTGAAGCATCCTTCTAAAAGCTTAAGTACAGGCTCGTACAATAGGTTCCCGGTGTTGGGCCTATGACCACTTGCACTATTGATTTTCCTTTCCGGAAGCCATATTGCGAAGAGGTTCTCTTAAAACATCCCTTCTACGACTAAAGTGTAAATGGCCTATAGTTTGGCCTTGCCTTTGTCACTACTAAGCTTTGGAATCATCGTTTGGGCATAGCCCGTTGTAGACGCTTGACACCAGCCTCATGGCATATCACGACCTGTATTTTCGGCTGTTACCCATTTGCGCCCCTTTTTTCGGTCCACCACACACGCTCTTTAACTCACTCTCGGTGAATGGCTCCAGACCAGCTCCATTCACACGTTTAAACGTTCTCTGCTTATCTTCCATATCCGTAAATAACTCTCGAACAACCCTCAGACTCTCCTCCTAGAAAAGCTCCTACTCGCACCTCATCCCTTTCAACCCCATCAATACTATCCTGTAACCTTAACCCAATCATTCTTTTCAAGTTCTTAGCAGTTTCTTCTACAAATCATTTTATCGCCATTTTCCAATTCATCTACGCTTTCCTTTTTTTCATACATTCATTTCTTAATTTAGGGTACTTACCCCATGTTTAACAATACTATGCCCATTTCCCCGACAACTCTTGGGTGTTTTTAATTACTCTTTAAAGACATTTCGAAAATATTACTTATATTATATCCTCGGTTGTTTTTTGACTTCTTTTATAAAGATAGCTGCTTGAAATTAGTTACAAACGTGTTGCATAATCGTCTTGCCTTTTCCACCCCTCTGTAATTTCTTCACTAAAGTTTACGCATAAAACTTTCGTTAATGATTACTTCATTTATCCTAATTATTGCCATCTTAGCCTTTCGTCTGATTCGGTTTTCTCTGACCTTGTATCTTCTAGATAAAATTCGTCCAGGTATATTCTTCTAAACCCCCAGGTCTCTTCCTCTTACGGGACAATATCCCACACGACCTTAACAATACGTCATTCTACTTAAAATTCAGGGCCGCACGTAATCTAGGAACCTCCCTATAGACCTTGTCCTAAGGCTATTTATTAATATTAGAGAACTTATACGTATACCCTACTCTTTTCCATGTTTGCACCGATTACAGTGATATTTAAATCTTCACAATACTTTGGCAAACGCATTATCATTCCAAAATTATTAATATTTTTTACCAGGAATAGAGCGGCAATGCGCCCTTATGTCGCTAAGTTTATGTACCCTGGAAAGGCCCGTATTATCCTAGAGGCTCCGGTTAAGACATTGAGCCCTTGGCACGGATTGCGCAAGACAACAGTTTTTTAATCAGGTTTACTCCTACACACATTATCTGCGAAATACTATTTAGATTCCATCTCTATGCACAGTTATACCAGCGAACTCAAAAGGCGCTAATTATCAGCACAGTCAGGCCAAATAGGTCGTGGACAAACCTCTTTTCAGTACCACCCACGCAAGATTTGTGTTGTGCTTCTGTAGACAAGGGCTAGAACTAAGATTTGGCGAACGATTCTAACAGATGAGCCGAAGGAAATCCAAGGTCCGTGTTGGAAGAGTCTTCTCGTCTCTCAAGCAGGGTTACCTCAATTAGGATCAGTTAGAGATATGAATCTGATAAAATTTCTGTCATTTTCAAACAAGAACAGTTTCTTTATTTAGGTGTCACGTTTTATTCATAGCAGATTTTATACTTGAGAGTAAAAGTATACGTAAATTTACATTAATTTATTAGTGCTAAAAATTTTGCAGTTTTATTAAATATTCATTTTGTTCAAAGTTTACTTAAATTAAAACGATATTTATTGTAGAAAAAGCACTAAGAGCTGCGAGAATATCTTGATAAAATATTAATCATCATTGGTTACATTGATTCAGTTCTTCCACCATAAATAAAATAATTTAGTTTCATTTTTTTCACGTAGTCGGATATAACGCATTCATTAAATATCAATTCCCACTGCCTATTAGATTATTGATCAAACGGAAATCAGTCGTCACAAGTTTTGTAATTATATGCTTTTCAAGCATTAATTATTCTTATCTAAAATTAATATAATAACATGGTGGTATTTTTTTCTATTGGAATATAGTTGTTCAGTTGGTACTTATTTAGTTAACTTTGCATTTCAAAAGAAATTGAAATTATCGTATAGAACGTCATTAATTATTATTTCACAGGCTGATATACATATCTTATTAAAATTGTGTTTTATGGCATTTATTAATATCCAAATCAGAGGATTTGCATTTGACGGAAAAATTTTCAAGTTGCATATTAATTACTCTTCAATACATTAACACTAAACAAAAACAAATAAATAGAATAAACCAACGAAACCAAATTCGAACATTAAACACAACTTCTTCTGGCCACTCAAAACTTCTTTCTCCCTCTCGGTTATGCTTACTAATGAAATTCACTGGGTGACAATAAACGGTTGAAAATTTCTTTATTAGTGGTAGCAGATGACGTAACAGCAAAAGATGGCGTCACAGGGCGACTGTGGCCACTAATTTTAACTAGGACCTTATTACAAAAGTGATAGCTCATTTGAAAGATATTCCCGATACCCATTCAGTCATATTAATTTTGTTTGGGGTTAGGCCAATTTTAATGGATAATATAAATAAATACAAAAAATATTATTTCACATATAATTAATGAAGATAACTCTGTCCGCTTTTGGTTAGTTGTTAAAACAGTTTTAATTTTCTAGTAATTATTACTTTATACCTCAAATATTTAGTTTTATTATGGTTTAACGAGACGTTTAGGAGTTTACATAGGCAAAATGGTATGTACTCAAGCTGACGATGTAGCAGCTGTCATAATAATTGGCGAATGTAGAATAATAAACTATACCCAGATACTATATCGAGGACTTCAACATTGCCCATAGTAGCAAACACGGTTTCATGTGTAAAAACGTAAATTGTTTTTTTCACTGTTTTTTTGATACTGTTACGAGAATTCATCCGACAGCTGGTACAATCGGCCATCAACCAATTCATGGAAGGGACATTATTCCGATAAATTCTGGGAACCCGAAATGTTTGTCTCTCAACAGGCGGACCGCTGCCGTTACTGGGAATTCCCTTAAAGCTTCCAGAACATGAAAGAGTTTCCCGATGGTTCGTGGAGGTACCAGACAATTCCAAGATAAATATATAAAGAAGAAGAGCTGGCGATAAGAGCATTCAGTTTTCGCAGGTCGTATTGTACAGTTAAGATAAAATGTAAATAGTAGTTTATGTGAATATAAATTGTATTAAAGTAGTGGAAATAAATTAGAGGGAGTTGGAGTGTGTTTTTAAATAAATCCAAGAACTGAACAGAACCCGTGTGTGTGAAAATAAAAACATTACATTACAAAACAAAAACGCATCGATAATAAATGTTGAATTTTAATTAGTCATGTTTTATCATTAGAACAGGTTGATGTTGATTTTGTTCTACTATTAATTTTGTCACGTATTTTCGTAAATGACCTGGGCTACAAATGTTTTGTTGGAAAAAGGTAGCTATAAAGTACAATAATCTGTATAAAGAACAATATAACAGTTTCTGTATTATTCTTCAGAGTGTAATTAATTTAATGGCAAAAATGACTAATATTGATACCGTATGTTTTTGGGTTCACTTATACGAATCTCCTTTATTTTTGCTAATAATAAGTACATATATAATTTTGCTATTATGACTGTTCGGATTCTAAACTAATGATAATGATATTACTGTATATAATTACCTTAAATTCACTAGTAGTAATATTTTATTTAGTGTTATATTAAATTACAACCTTTGCATTCATACCTCAAAAGTAAATCAGTTTGTTCCAAAAGTTACTATGACACGGTGACAACAGTAGTATTAAAATTGACATTAAAGTGCTATAAAAAGGTAAACATTAAACATTTGTGCCAAACTATCGCATGAATGAATATTCAAATGGTTTTAGGAAATTACTTGAACCAGAAGTTTCTTAAGTGGCTGTTGAATTTAAAAACATCGAATACGTATATGCTGCTTTGCATGCCTAAAAATACAAATTAATGGTACAGATTTGTTTATTAGTTTAATTTGCTTACAGTAATAAGACTTTCAAAATGAAGATACCCAAATGTTCCAGCTCTTGTTATAACTGGTTTTTGAGATCGCATCAAAACTATTGCCATACTTTTTTGCAGATCAACTTCCCATTCATACCAGTTAGTTTCGTTATAAATCATTTCTCCAATACTCTCACACTAAAATTATTAACATATTATTTTATACACAATTATTTTGTATACATATACCGCTTCCGCGGTCATTAATATGAACAAGGCTAGGTTCCGGGTGAGAACCGCGTCTGAATTTATTATATACTCGACGTTTAGACTCCTGCTTTGGAGCCATTATCAAGAGACAAAAAGTGAAAAGAGGGTTTCAGAGTCTAGATCGAACTCGGGGCCTCAATCTGCCTACTCCCCAAGAGTCATTAGGTAACTGAAGTAAATCGGAATCTGCTCCGTTTCTTTTATTTGTAAATATCGGTCGACTAGAAGGGGATGTCACGTGTTCAAGGGGCTGTGTGGTGATTGGTTGGGTGTTGGTGGGCGTGTCTGGTTTGTTTAATCTGGCAATTACGGAGGTCCATGCTATAGGAAAGTGGGAACTGTCACCTCGTCGATTTAGACAAAATGGTTGTTTCTCTATTTCTATGGCTTCGTGAATAGTGGAAGCCCTAAGGAATTGAGAGAGATATATCCTACTGTCCTCGAAGTTGATGGAGTGCCCTGTTTGAATATGATGATGCGCGAGAACTGAAGTGGGATATTTCTTACGAACTGACAGAGAGTGTTCATATACTCCATGGTTGACGCGTCTGTTGATGAAGATTTGTGGGCAATCGCGGCATAGAATTTCGTAAACTCCTCGATCCTCGTTAGGTACTTTATCTTTAGGGTTCCCTGTTAATTTGGCTATAGTTTGGCTGGTGTTGACGACTGCCTTTATTTGATGTCGGTGTAGGATCCCTGTTATTTTGTCAGTGACTCCTCGAATGTACGGAAGGAAGGCCTTCCGGTGTGTTGGTCTGTTTCTCTTGGGGTTGGTGTATTCGTGGGTTGTTGCGAGTGACTAATTATGCACGCAATGTGATCTGGATGATAACCGTTTTGTCAAAGGATTTGTTGAAGATTATTAAGTTCGTTTTGTCTATTGTCAATATTTGTTAAGTGAATAGATCTAAGAGCCAAAGATTTCATTACGGAACTCAATTGGGCAGGGTGATGGTGTGATTGGGCATTTAAGTATCGATTGGTATGGGTTAGTTTCCTATAGACGGTAGGTGAAAATCTACCACTGCTGGTTTTTATTATGAGGACAAGAAGTGAAAAGAGGGTTTCAGAGTCTAGATTGAACTCGGGGCCTCAATCTGCCTACTCCCCAAGAGTCACTAGGTAACTGAAGTAAATCGGAATCTGCTCCGTTTCTTTTATTTGTAAATATCGGTCGACTAGAAGGGGATGTCACGTGTTCAAGGGGCTGTGTGGTGATTGGTTGGGTGTTGGTGGGCGTGTCTGGTTTGTTTAATCTGGCAATTACGGAGGTCCATGCTATAGGAAGGTGGGAACTGGCACCTCGTCGATTTAGACAAAATGGTTGTTTCTCTATTTCTATGGCTTCGTGAATAGTGGAAGCCCTAAGGAATTGAGAGAGATATATCCTACTGTCCTCGAAGTTGATGGAGTGCCCTGTTTGAATATGATGATGCGCGAGAACTGAAGTGGGATATTTCTTACGAACTGACAGAGAGTGTTCATATACTCCATGGTTGACGCGTCTGTTGATGAAGATTTGTGGGCAATCGCGGCATAGAATTTCGTAAACTCCTCGATCCTCGTTAGGTACTTTATCTTTAGGGTTCCCTGTTAAGTTGGCTATAGTTTGGCTGGTGTTGACGACTGCCTTTATTTGATGTCGGTGTAGGATCCCTGTTATTTTGTCAGTGACTCCTCGAATGTACGGAAGGAAGGCTTTCCGGTGTGTTGGTCTGTTTCTCTTGGGGTTGGTGTATTCGTGGGTTGTTGCGAGTGACTAATTATGCACGCAATGTGATCTGGATGATAACCGTTTTGTCAAAGGATTTGTTGAAGATTATTAAGTTCGTTTTGTCTATTGTCAATATACGTTAAGTGCATAGATCTAAGAGCCAAAGATTTCATTACGGAACTCAATTGGGCAGGGTGATGGTGTGATTGGGCATTTAAGTATCGGTTGGTATGGGTTACTTTCCTATAGACGGTATGTGAAAATCTACCACTGCTGGTTTTTGTTATGAGGACAAGAAACGGGAGCGAAGAAATCCACTGTAGATGGAATGTTAGAATGTATACCATTGAGGTGTTGTAGAAAGAAGTCTAAGTCAGTGGGCCTAAGGGGAATGTACGGCTTATGAATCTTGGGTAGTCCGTAAATATATATATATATATATATATATATATATATATATATATACAGTGTCTCCGCAGGTGGAGTGCACAAGAGGAAAAAAATTGTATTTTTCATTTAACGACAAAAAGTCATTCTTTATAAAGTATTCTGCTTGTCGAGAAAATTTGCAATCAGATGTGCAAAAAAAGTCTCAGGAGATAAGTACTATTATTTATTACTCTTATCAAAAATATTATAAAAGGAAGTTGTTTATGAACTAACATAGAGTCTAAATACAAATTTGAAATGAAAATTCGAATATTTAAGATTATTCTAACCTACACACACTAATATAAATTTACCATAGAGAGATTTTTTTGTTATAATAAATTCCACAGTAAAAGAGCTATTTGTTCAATATAAAATAACTCCTCAAGGGGGGCACCACGTCTATCCGATATATTCGAATTCGGTACTTGTTCTGTTGGGTCCAAATTTATAATCCCTTGTACCCGCATCAAGGAAACCATGCTTGAAGCAATAATTTTTTTTATGACAATTTTCTTTATAGTTAAGAGAACAATACATAATAATTTAAGGCTTGCATGGAACACATTTTAGAATATCAAGTTTCTCAAAACCTAATACAATTTAAGATTTTTAAGAGAGTAGGTTTAGATCTCGTGGTGTAGGACAAATGAGGAAATATTGGCTTAAACGGTTATACCCTCGATAAATTTGAAATATCAAATTTTCGGAAATCGGAGATAGGAAGTTTTTAAATGAACATCCTACATACAATGACTCAATTCCTAATATAGGGGAAACTTTGACTTAGCCACTACTTTGTACTTCGAATTTAAACAAAAATGATGCAGACAACTCTCAGCAAGCTACTTTTCATAGGCGTAAAAAATGACAGAAAATGACATTTTTGCCGAATTAAAAAAAAGTCAGTAATTTGTTTCAAATATTGCAATCTAGTTGATTTTTTTTCCTATTTTGAACAAAAAAATAGTTTTTAACAAGTGATTATTCAAAAATGTTAAGTAATTTTGATGATTTAATCGTCAACGTATTAAGGAATATTACGGAAAAGTACTATATAATTTTCTATAACGTAAGGTTTGCGGTTTTCCAGAAAATCAGAGCAAACCCTTTAAATGAATTTTCACTATTTTCTCTAAAACGACTAAATCAATTTTAAAATTTTAAATTATACACTACAAAGATATATTCCAGTTTGAATCCGTATAACTTTCAATAACGTAAAACATACAGTTTCTCAAAAAATCGTTAAAATATATGCAAAAAAACTGTAAATATCAATTTAAATGTCAAATTTTCAAAACAAATCTCTTTCGCAAATGTCAATAAAAATTATACTTATACACAGTAGATCAAATTAAAAAAAATAAAGAAAAAGTTAGAAAATATATGGAAAAAATAAGAAAAGATTACGAATGAAAGAGAGAAGGAAAAAGAGAGAGAGAGAAGGAGGGAGAGAGGGGGGAGAGAGAGTTCAGGGCGCTTTCTGGCTTGATAATAATACACTAAAATAATATAAACAGAATTGTATCTACTAAATCACGGTTAGAGCTGAAAAATGACGTAAGGAACTTCCTTCCTGACGAGGTTTCCCTACAGTATATTTTTTTTAAATAAATTATAATTTGTAATATATTAATTTGGATTCAGAGGTGATTCCATCCATTTTCCTGTAACGTAAAACATACTATTTTTCAGTAATTCGAAATCTAAAAGCGAAAGTCCGTAAATGTCAATCACATAAATAGCTAAATAGCTTTACAATCTGTTTTCATTTTTAGTCAGTTGAGTCGGTTGGTACTTTTTTAAATAACAATTATTTAAACGTAGGTTGGTCAAAATGGACTTATTTTTTAAGGTATCTATTCATAAACTCAGTCTTAAATTTTATATATCTGTAGCATACTTCCAATAATTTCACCAATTTTTTAAATAACTGCAGATATCTTATATTTTTGATTATAAAAACATTACAAAAAGCAAGGAACATTTTCAATAATTTTTGTATTGTATTTAAAATTTACTGTCCACAGCTTTTTGCGAAGACTACGTCATATGAATAATTAAAACAATGGTAAGGCTTAATTCCATTAGAATTTGAAATTGGCCATGTTTAATGCCAATGAAAAAAAGCATGTATTCATAACTCAAGACAAGAATTCAGAATTACAGTTTGTGACCATACTATTATTAGATGTGGTCATAAGTTAACAAAGTTTTAAAATGGTAATACACTATGTATTGCAGGAACAAATTATTGAACAATATATATGAAGAGTTTAAACACCCGTCAAATTACATTTCTGTATGTTACAAATTAGGATTAATATTATCAGAACACCATCCGTCTTGTAAATGTTAATATTTGTGAATAGTGTCTGCTCATAAACTATTTGTTTAAATTTATTGAGACATTGCTTTACTTCTATCAATTAATATATTAGCGGGCCATCAAGTTGATACCCTAAATGTTTATTTTCAGCCCTTAAATTTTCCCTAAACAAATATGGTCCAACTATTTGATTATTAAACAAATTACATCACACATTCGCCTTAAATGTATTCGATCACGACATTCTATTCGTTGAAACCAGTAAAAAAATTCTAAGCACATATCAAAATCACTGTTCTTTTAACGTATGTATTAATATAGGATTGTAAGCTCAAATTTATTTTTTAGTAGTATTTTTCTAATGCTTTCTGTTTTATAAATTGTTGTTTTACTAATATTAGAAATGTTAGTGTGTCTTTGTTCAACAAGCCCTAAACAAGCACTTAGTTGAACATCTCCATCGTACTTACTGAGAGTACGTGGTTTTTTAAACTGATTTCCTACAGAACCAGTGCTTTGGTATTTGGCCATTATTCTTGATACAGTTGCATAATGAATGTTTTTTTTTCTAGTTGCCGTTGATTAAAAATTTCAGCCACGAGTCCGCATGGGGTGTTTTCCCTACATATCAAGAAATCACTTGTTTCTGAAATTTAAAATATTTTAACTTTTGACAGTTCAGTAGTTCCTATATTTGTAATGATCATCTTATGAACTAATAAAAGAAAATGTTTGTTAATTTTTTTAAGTATTTATCAGTAAAAAAATAGGATATCAAAATTTATGCGAAAAATTGGTGAAAGTATTCGAACATATTAACATTTTATTTATGAATTTCATTAAAAAGAAATATCTGAGTAAAAAATTTATGAAAAAATAGGCCTGCGCCATGAATTGTTTTAGTGTAAATACAATAATTCGGATTTGATCAATTTGTTGGTCAAAAAAAAGGAAAAATCATTTTTATTTTCACACATAAGTAAAATGAAATTACAAAGAATTAAAGTAAATTTTTCGAAATTCGACCAAAAACTGCCATTTTGTGTCATTTTTGGAAATAATGCCAATTTTGACTGCTCTAAAGAAAAGCTTGCTGAAAATTGTCGACATCATTTTTGTTTAAATTCTAAACTATATAGATATATAATGTATAGTATATTTAGAAACCAGTTCATAGTTAATTATAACCATAGATTCCAGAGACCTATGTTTAAGGTTCTACAAATAATGTCATTTTTTTCCTGAAATATGCTTGTATGCCTATGCCCATAATCGAATACAATAGATGTCTTTAAAAACTCCAGAAGAGAGCAACTTACCTCTTCCATCAATCTTTGTCCGCAATAACACTGCATGAGAAACTGAATGAAATACCCACAGCTCAATGCTAAGTAAATCAACTGAAATTCCTGGAAAAACAAAACAGCTAATGTTCCATATATGTTTTAAATTTAAAGTTTTATATTACTTTCATGCTCCCATAAATAGATATTCCCACTACAACACTCGTTTGGACTGTATGAACAAAATTGACTTTTTGGCTTAGCGCATCAAGAATTTCGGGAGCCAACCTAAAAGTTTTATTTGTTTTAAGTTGGACTTAGTCCACTGCCTTAATTAATTTGATTTAATTTGTGAAAAGCACACATGATCAAATATCCGGTTAAAAATAGGAAGGCTTTTTTATGTTTCCATCAGCTCCTTATAAAAACGTCAACCAGAAAGCTCAAAAATTAATTAAAAATAGTATTTAACTTTATATACAAACTATAAGTATTAACGGTGTACAAATTATCTTTAAGTTTCGTATACATCTAAAAATTATTAGATGAGAATTATATCAAAGAATCAGACATTCAAATATAAACGCCGGTGAATTTCAAACTAAAATATTTTGCAGTAGAAAGTTTCTTCTACAGAATTTCTAAATAATTGAAGAAAGTAAAATTTATGAAGGCAGTGTGAAAAAGCAACTTGCTTTAATAAGATATTTTGGACGAAATTGAAGAAGAAAATGCATCATTTAAGGTTGTTTGGAAGATCCGAATGTGCTAGTTTCACAAGCTTATTATATTAAAAATTAAAATTAAATTTCAGGACAGACACGCGAGAACAGACAAATAAAAATTGTCTGTTGAAATCAATAAGACAAAAATGTAGTGCTAATAAAAAAAATTTAAAAAGTTTAAAAATATCTATTTTCATTAATACCTTTTTAACAGTGATGTGTTCAAATATAGTGAGGTTCATTATAAGGATGTAACAATAATAAATAGAAAAAATTTAAAAAATTGTCGAGTTTAATTACTATTTTTTTAACGGTTATGAGTTCAATTATGGTACGAAATAGGGTTTATCATAAGGATAATGAAAATTTATTCTAAAAGATCTAAAACAATACATTACATATATTTTTTTTTATCTAAAGAGAAAAAAGTGCACAGACTAATCGACAACCGTACTTATAATTTTTATTTGCACTTTTAATAGAGCGGTATATCTAGAGTATAGCACGCTCACAACGCGCGAGCCCCTACAATTTTGATTCAACAATGAGGTCAAGAAAACCAAGAGGAAAAACTGGGCGGATATACAGGATCAATTCATGAATTGGGGATATTTCAAACCCCAATTTTTCTGCAAAATTACGACCAGACGTTCTCATGCATAAACAATCTCTATGATTTTGAAACATTTTTATATGTACAAAATAGAAAACTGCATTGGCCCTTAAATAGTTAATTTAAAAAATAGCTAATTGTAAACAACCTTAATTTTCGGATTAACCTCACAGGCCGATACCTCTTAGACCCAGAAACTAGTGTATACTGTCCGAAGAATTTCGGAAAACTGAATATAAATTCGCGCTAATATCCTAACTGTTACAACTGTGTTAAAGTATACCCTTCAAATTGCGTTGAGTTTCTTTAAATATCTTCTTTTTAGTGATGAGCATAATCGAATAATAGTAATATCCCATTATTACATCTCGAGTGATTTTAATAATCGAATGATCCGTGGAATCACCGATCACTCGTATGTTACGATTATGATTCTAATGATTCACGCTTGCTTTATTCTCAGATCCGTAACCTTTGCCGTAATTTAGGTAAAATTACACTATTCAATTTTTCCTAAATATTCATTTAATTAAAAATTCATTTGTGAAGGAACTGTTATTAAAAATTCAAAGAACAGTATTGCAATAAATTTCGTAGGTTCAAAAATTGATTTTAACAGATATTCACATTCACTTTCGATTTCTTTATTTACACAAAAATAATCCACTATTTATTTTCTACAGCTGATTTCTATCGATAAAATACACACGCAATATAAACTGAACTAAACTACAAGAAATGTACAACGTCCTTTGATAATCACCAAGGAATTCTCCCGTATTTTCGATGGTTATTTTGTTGGTGGCGTAGCGTTTAGCCGGAACCTTGTCGAATTTTCGAGTCGACTTTGGGGTGGACCCTTTTTTATTACTTTAGCCGGCTAGACTTAAGTTTTTGTTTTAGTCGGAATGATTAATTTCGAAGATTTGTTCTGCTTTCCATTATCGGCGTAAAATGAATTTCTGAACACTATAATGTTCCTTAATCTACATTAAAAGGCAATTCATCAAATTACTTCGCATTGCTATAATTGCACCGTGACCGTACCCTGAAAATACAGTATATATATATATATATATATATATATATATATATATATCTTCTGCCCAATGAAAGACGTAAACAAGCAACTGCATAGAGCGAGAACCGAGAATGAACGGAGAATGAACGGAAGTGCCTCTATGTAAAGGCCGAACAGCAGAAAAGTACTTCTAAATTCGCAAGTAAATCATTCGGATTATAACTCGAATGCAGTATCGCTCATCTACGTCACTCATTATTCGTGAATGTTTCGAGTTAAATATAATAAAATATTTTTCATTCGAATACTTTGATTCCATAATCGGAATACTCGAGTGATTTTCATAATCTAATGATCGATTGAAATATAATCGAATCATCCCATCATACTTCTTTTAAGAAAGTTACAAACCTTATTCTCATATATGTATAACAGAATGTTGGTCCGATTTAGGGTTGCTCAGTTAGGGTGGTCAAGGTCTGAGGTAGATAAAGTTTAATGAATTTGGAATTTTTGGATTCTCTGATATACATTAAGAGAATAGGTTTGCAAGTTTCTTGAAATTAAGAAATTTTAAAACCCAATATCTCAACTAAAAAAAGCTATCTGAGCAAACTCAACACAGTTCGAAAGATTGAAATTGTTGAAACAGTTACTGAGTAACACATGGTGTTACGATGGTAGAAACATAACTTCAAAAATGGCCAAAAACCGCAATTTTTTTCACTTTTAGAAACCCAGAGCTTACTGGGCAATTTGGCTCACAGATTCGCTTCGCCTTAAGTGCATTAAAAATCTTCGGAAAACTATAGCCTGGTTTCAGGGTCTGACGTTCCACTAAATTTTGTAAGCCTGCATAATAATAATATCGACATAATCACAATTTTCTTTCAAGGGCGTAATTATATCACGACCTAATTATTTATTTTCGTTTAACTCAAAGAAGTGTATGATGTACGGTGTAGGTATGTAATTGGGATGCATAAACGACTGATATATTGATGATGGACGGTATGGGTATGTAATTGACTTATCTATTGATCGCATACATTTCTTTCGAAATTTACAACAAAGTTGTACCAATATCAAATAATTTTTGTTTTATGTAAACGTGTTTAACGAATTTATGATGAAAGTAAACGTAGCTTAGGAATTTTTTGATAACTTAAGTCGGAAAATTTGTGTAAATACAGCAATTTCAATACGTTTTTCAAACTTCTTGCTGGATCTATTTTCTTACAAGTAATAAGATAGAATGTGTGAGGTATGAGCGCCTGTACAAGGGGAATGGTAACGCTGGATGAGAGAGATAGGAAATCGAGTGGACGTATCTGTCTCTGTCTAGAGCTGCAAGCGATAGCTAGGTGTCTCACGTAGTCAAGCACAAATCAGACGCGAGCGCAGACAGACATAGACACGACCACTCAGTTCTCTTTCACTCTCACCACGCGTTAAGTTTTTCTTGGGGCCTTACGCAATCTATATTCAGTATTACTCATATGGTTATTACTCAGTTAAAACCGAAACAGTTTGTTAACAGTTATCAGATGCCAATAATTTTAAGGTTAGAAAGATCATCAGCGAATGCAGTGTTCGAAGAGACCGCTGATTCGTGAATTTGTTTTCAAACCGATGAAATTATTGGCAGAGCGTTATGAACAAATCTAATTACTCCAGGTTGTTCCTACCCGATGCGAAACGGTCACCATCATGTGCATTCAAAAAAACCTGTTCCAACAATTATGATGGTTCAATAAACGATGCATCATGGTGTTCCAACCAAATGGTGTATCGTTCTTGTATCGTCATTTCAATCCTTGGTGAAGAGCAAGAAACATTTGGTGATTATTATTAATCATGCGCAGTAGAAACTGTAAATACATTAAGGTTATGGAATGCAGGTCGTAAAGTTCAGATCACAAACTTTTCAGAAAACCGGAATGGAATATCATTTTCCAAAGTTAACAGTATCAACATTTATATATCAGTAAGTATAATGATCTGCGAACATATTAGTCAGGCGTCATCTAAGTTCTAAGGTTTTAATGATCTTCTAAACGACTTGACTGCATGAGGTTATATTCTCACAACATATTTGATTGTCGAGGCTATGATACATATCTACCTTAGGGTTCAATAGATGGCGCTGCAACTGATGAAAGTGATCGTATAACTTTTGAACGACTTGACCGACATAAGTCACATTCACACATTACAATTTATTTTGTCGAGACGATGTTTAACAGCTAAAATTTAACAAATAGATAAAACTCAATTCTCCTCTTTTATCTCGGTTACCAGTATTAATAGTTTTGTATCTTCATCATGAACAAAAGCCTGAATTTTAATATAATGTTTTTGACTAATGTGCTTTAGAGCCAATAGAAGTACATACAATGAAAATATTTCTTTCTAGCGGACCTTGAAACATAAGCGCATCTGTAGCAAGAAAAGTAACCCAAAAACAAAGAGGAATCATTTATCGAAACATAAATGAACTACGATGGGGCAAATGGCGTCTTGAAGTTTCAAACTATCAATTGGAACTGTGTGAAACACTATGTCTTTGAATTAAATTTGAAAAATACGAAAATTCAACAGAAATAATGATGTGACGAACATATGTGTAGATACTATCATGCAGAGAACTCAAAAGTTAAATTATTCTATATAAAATCGCAGTTACATCTAATAGTGATCGTATAACTTCTAAAAGACAATGTTTACTCGTTACATTTGTTTTGTCAAAACAATACTTTATAATTATCCAACGAAACTTTGAGCTGTAGTAAAGTTTGCAAACAGATTCATATATACAGACTATTTATATATAGTAGTGGAAAAAATTAAAGGATCAAAAAATAATTTCAAATTTTTTGACGTTTTTCAATTAGCTGTATTTCCCTTGAAAATGGTCGCCCTGGAGTTAAAAAAAAGGATTTTAAAGCTTGAAGTTTCTAGTTTTGAGATCTTATGAGAAAAAAAATTCCAAGCAACGTGTACCGCTCAATCCTAACGAATACCATAACAAAAAAAATTTTTTTTTTTGGTTTTCTTTTTTGGTGTACGAACTTGAATTTTTTTATTTTCAATCAACCACTACATGGATAGAATAATTTGTTCATTCAACTTTAAATTTCTGTTTTGCAAAGTTCAATACGACCACTTCTCGCTGAGATATCGAACTTTGAGTGGAAAAGGATCTTTTTGTCTTTAACCATCAATACCTCAGCAACCCCCGATCGCACATGAAAATTAAGTAAGGTGTTGTAATCTTGAATAAATTTCCCACAGAAATCAGCTACGGTTTTTGAAGGTTTTTATTTTTTTATTCTTTACATTAATTTGAAAAATCTAGGTAAAAAGCACGTTTGGTGGCTTTTGGGATCACCAGCCGCTAAATTGAAAATATCGAGAAAACCAGTAATGTTAAGTGTGCCTTTTACAGTTCAATATGCCAACAAAAACCCCACAATGTTTCGTATAAATCCATCGAGCCGTTTTTTTGTTTTCTTCGATCGAATTTTTGAATACCTTGAAAAGTTGATTTTGATTTTAAATGATCATAACTTTAACAAAATGCAAAAAACTATATTTTTTCTGTTTCTTATACAATATAATTCATAAATCTGTTTAAGATTGTAGGAAAACAAAAGAGAAATTGAAAAAATTTTTTTTGGAAAATTTGGATTTTTTTTTTAAACAAATTAGTATTCTTTTTTTAATGACCCAAAGCGTACCCCGTGAAGGTCGCCCGATCGGATTTACGCTTCTTTTGTGTGCGTTTGTGTATTTGAGTGTTTGTGTGTATGTGTATGTATGTTCGTCTGCCCGTTCGTCAGGTATATTAATAACGGGTATTGCCACCCCTGTTCTCAATAACGGCTGCTAAGCGTTCAGTCATATTGATGCAGCGGGCAATCTGAGGTTGAGGGATGGTGTTCCAAATTTGCAGAAGTGCACGCTCTAATGTGGCCAACTTCTGCACATTTGGAGACTCACTGCGCAAACGACGACCCATTATGTCCCAAACATGCTCGATGGGATTGAGGTCTGGACTCATTGGTGGATGCCGCAGCAAAGTGATGTCATGGCGTTCCAAAAAGCGTCTGGTGATGTTGGCTGTGTGTGGGCGTGCGTTATCTTGCATTAGAATAAACTCCCTCTGACGTTGCCGTCTACGCAGTACAATTGGTCTCAAAATTTGGTCAATATAGCGCTGAGCTGTTAAGTTATCGCGTATAATCACCAGAGGTGTTCTCCAATCTCGCGAAACGCCGCCCCAGACCATGACTGACCCACCACCATAGGCGACAGTCGGACGAACAAAGTCCTGGCGAAAACGTTCACCACGACGGCGCCAAACAAGCGGACGTCGGTCGCTCCCATGTAAGTTGAACTTGGATTCGTCAGTGAATAAAACATTTCTCCATTGTCTCAATGTCCAAGCCCGATGTGCGTTGGCATACGCTAAACGTTCTCGGCGATGTCTCGCTGTCAACATGGGTACACGATTAGGATGTCGTGCATTTAACCCATTTTCGCGAAGACGGTTGATGACTGTACGGGAAGAAATGTTTCGTACTTGGTGTCGCTGTTGTACCCGATTTGCAAAATTTCTCGCCACAATGTTCGCACTGATGAAAGGCTCACGTCGAACGTGTCGGACAACTGCTCGATCATCTCGAGCAGTCGTGACACGATGGCGTCCTTGTCAAGTACGACGAATGTATTGGTTTGTCTCCCGGTATCGTGCATACGTTCGAGATACGACGGATTGACTAACACCCATCCGGATGGCAACATCACGTTGACTGTAACCTTCTTCGAGCAGAGTAATCAAACGAGCAACCTCTAGCTCTGATAAATACGTTTTAACCATGATCGGAAAGCAACTTGTTTTTTTTGCAAATTTATGAAATTTTTGTAACGCAGAAGGAGTGGTTTTGAAAAAACCTGTTTTTTAGCGTTTTAAGAGTTCACGAAAACTAATGATAATAAATTTCTGAAAAGCGTCTAAATCGAGTTCAAAATTCTATTGGGTATATCAACTTTGTTTGAAATTTAATTAAAATTTTAATTCAGTCGAAGTTTAAAAATCAAGAAAATCAATGGAATGCAATAACAGAATCGTGTTATAAATTTTTTGGAGTCATTAAAAAAAATTTCAAATTTCTTCCTTTTTTTTGGGTCATTAAAAAAGAATACAAATTTGTTAAATTTTTTTTTTTTAATTTTCCAATTTTTTTTTCCAATTTCTCTTTTGTTTTCCCAATAATCTTAAACAGATTTATAAATGATATTGTATAAGAAACAGAAAAAATACAGTTTTTTGCATTTTGCTAAAGTTATGATCATTTAAAATCAAAATCATCAACTTTTCAAGGTTTTCAAAAATTCGATCGAAGAAAACAAAAAAACAGCTCGATGGATTTAAACGAAACTTTGTACGGTTTTTGTTGGCATATTGAACTGTAAAAGGGACACTTAACATTACTGGATTTCTTGATATTTCCAATTTAGCGCCTGATGATCCCAAAAGCCAACAAAAATGCTTATTTTCTTGATTTTTCAAATTAATGTAAAAAATAAAAAAAAATTTTTTTTCAAAAAACCGTTGCTGATTTTTATGGAGTGTTTGTTCAAGATTTCAGAACCTTTCTTACTCTTCTTGTGCGATCAACGGTTGCTGAGATATTGATGGTTAAACACAAAAAGATCCTTTTCCATTCAAAGTTCGATATCTTAGCTGAATAAACAACTTATCCGATCAATAGAGTGATTTATTTCGAAAAACTTTTACATGTTCATAGACCAAAAAAGAACATAGAAAAAATTTTGAAAAAAAAATTCTTATGGTATTCGTTAGGATTGAGCGATACACGTTTGCTTGAAAAAAATTTTCATCATCAGGTCACAAAACCAGAAACTTCAAGCTTTAAAATACTCTTTTTTAAAGTCCGGTACGACCATTTTCAGGCGAAAACCAGACACTTGAATAACGTCAAAAAATTTGGAATTATTTTTTGTTCCTTTAATTTTTTCCACTAGTGTATAATATAGACCTATGAATGGTTGTGGTACATGCTATTGTCCGATAAATTCTACTATTTTCCCCTCTGGTGAATTTCGACAAGAATTTAATTTGTGTGTTATTGATTACATCAACTCAAAATTTTCATTATTAATATTTGAACACGGATTTTAAACAGATCAAGCCGGGCAGAATTATACAACTGGAATTAGTGATAAAAAATTTTCAAAACAGTTTCTTGGATAGAAAAAAATGGTAGCCGTTAAGAACTGTAGTTTATATTTTATTTATTTGCTATTGAAGAAGCATATACTTACTTTAATATTTTATGATGGTACTCTATAGCACAAATCAACATTTGCTTCCTTGCTTCATATTGAAACAGTCCATTAACTTTACCATACAAAACCTTTGTGTAACTTAATCGAAATGTGAGGTATTTAGAAATTATGGCGCCAAAAAATGTTATTGTAAGAATCGACGAATATACAGTATAGTAGCCATAAGAACTTATAATATATATTAACAAATTATAAGGGAAAATAGTAATATCAATAGGTGCCCAAGTATTCGTAACTCCGCAAACTGTGTATCCATTTCTTTCTCTGTTCAAACAATTTTTATAATCCAGCAGTGGGGAAGCTACCGCTAATACTATAGTAAATTGGAAATAGACGTATGCTACTTTCGTATAGAAATCTATTTTCTCATTGAAATAATTCAAATCTTCCGGAATACCGAAATTATTCAATTCTAATGTTGCTTGATACTTCTCCTCTAACTCAACGACTATTCCACCATAAGAAAGTATCCCATAAATCAACAAAATTTGCGTAAAAATTAAGAGAAAATCTCCATCAAACTGAAAATCTCCAGTTCCTGTAAGAAAATAAATTATGTTATTCTTTCAACATAGCTTTCATTATTTATTGTTTTTAGAATTTGCTGAGGATATAGGACTTTATAGTGAATGTAGAGAAACGGAGTCTGTAACAATATGACGGTTAGAAAATTATACCAAATTGCAGGGACTAATAATAGAAAATCACATCACGGCTACACTTTATGCCTGTCTAAGTGTTATTTGCCTTAATTAAATATATTTTAATGCATTGTTATGTGTGGTATATTTTTGGTCATTCGTCATTTTAAATAAAATATCAAAAGTAAAGTTTGTTCTTTAAAAACCCCAAAAGGTAATCAAGTTCACAAAGTATTTATGGTTCTATAGAGATTCCGTAAAACCATCATATCGTCGCTTATGTTGTAACACCAAAAAAATGGACGTTATGTTACGCCATCATAAGTGAAAGCTCGTAAGATTTACTTCAGACGTTCGAAGTCTCCCTCAAATTTTAAATCTAGTTGCAAGAATTAATACATGTTTAAACTTGTTGACTAGAACTTTTTGGCATGGCTCACGTTCTTTGATATTATATTTTATTAAAGCAAACTTAATTAAGGTCAAAATATACTCATACGATCAATTACAAAATTTATAAGAAAATAAATGTACAAACAAAAAGTGCCTAATTTTCGCAAATCAAAGAATAAAATATATAATAAACCGCCCACCAGTCCCCAACACAGTATCCAATCGGAAAAGCACTAGAGAAGATATTATCATAAGCTTCAAAAGAAAAAAAGTCGCTCGTTAGAGTCTTTCTTAAGAATACTGCGCGGCAGAACAATATAGGAAATACGTGGAGTATAGCAGAAATTCACAATTTGTATTTATTAATGAAATGAGTACTTGATAAGCTATGTATGTCAATATGTGTATGCACATATTGACTCAAAAATGTTACGATCAACGAAAAAATAACTATCAAACGGCTTTTAATAGTATTAAACGTCAATATATATTAGAAATATTACAACCAAATGCCCTAGACACGAAATCTCAGGATTATATTAACTTTATATTACAACCACACAGAGGGACTCCGAATAAGCAGCTTATTAGCACTACAAAAACTAGAAATAACAAATGGTGTTCATTTGTTCAACGTATATATTGAGATGATTTTCCAGAAACTGCTAAACAATCAAACATATTGGTATAAATGTAACGCTATCATGATGACATAGCCATACTAGCAACCGATCAGGAAAATCTATATGACAGTGTGAGTAAAATTAACATAAGAAATATGACTTCAAAATCAACATCAATACAAAATTTGTGAACATCAGCAGAAAAGAACATAATCCGGCCCTACTAATAATTGAAGATAGATACATAGAAAGAGTCAACAAATTTAAATAAAAATAATAACATGTAGGGCTGAAACATGGTCACTTAAACTAGAATTAGTGAATAGCATGTGGACACTTCTCATAATAGAAGAAAACTTTAACAAAATTTAATTCATTAATTTTAAATAAATTAAAAATATCTACTCAACTTACCCACAAAGATTTGGTACTTTTTTGCTATGATGCCAAAAACTAAGGGAAGGGCTAATAAATGTCTTACATATAATATGACATAAAATTTTGGACCCCATTTAGAACCAGGTTTCGGCCATAAATAATGCATTTGAAGAGCCTTTATCATTAATTTAATAACAGGATATGATCTTTTACCAGTCATTTCTTTAATAAAATAGTTTACCACTATTCTAGTGCTTTACAAAAATTTTTGGGATTAATGTTTAGTAGAAAAGAACTTTCGAACTAAACCCGATCTATACCACTGTATAGCAATATTGCGAGAAATTTTAAACATATAAGGTATAAATAATTCATGTAACATTACAGTTCAAATTAAATATTTCATTACTTCTATGTAAGTTTCAATTTTCAGTCATTTATATAATAAGCTCTTTAAGTTATTAGGAAAATGCTATTACAACATTGTTTCAAATAAACTTAATACGAATATTGTTTTTTGTAGCAATGTCCTAGAAATTTTGGAACAATTACAAATAAGCAAACAAAAGATATGACAACCATTATTAAAATAATTTGTTAACCGACTTCCAAAAGGAGCAGTTAACAATTCGGTGGGTATTTTTTTATATGTGTGTTACCTGATGTGGTGAAATTTCAAATTTGAGAAAAGAATTGTATTCATAAGAGGATGAATATTGAACACACCCCTGAATGGAAATTGACCAATTTACCTAATATATTGGTCGATTTCTCCAAAACCCCTTACCGATTTGTATAGTTTAATTTTTAAATTTCGTTGTATTAAGGAAGATCCAGGAGTGCACTCATATTTTTTTCTATGATTTGTAACCTGCAGTTTTTCAGAAAATGGCAGAAAAATCCAATATTCGTATCACAAACACGACAGAAGTGACATAACTGATATTTTGGCATATACACTTTAATTCTAACGTAATTGTCTGGCAATTGTAGACATAGAAATTTTCTATATACATCGCAAACATATAAGTGCTATTATAGTATAGTATAATTTATCATATTCAATATATTTTCTTCTCCTTAAATCAGCGAGTACCAACCTCTTTTTGTTTGCATAACTGTTAAATATATAACTAATAAGCTGAAAAAGAAATTTAAAAAATAATAATTGAAAATAAAACATTTTGTTAAAAAATATTAACCAACAAGATATAAATATTTGAAAATCATAAGTATACAACAAATAGAACATTCACTGGTGTTAGGTAACTAACCCACAAAGAAATAAATGTAAACAATAAATAGTGCTCATTCTTTACAAATTGATTACCTGCTTATCTAGTAAATTTTTGCAGTCGGTGCCAAGCAACAATCAAATTTGATGAAGTACTAGATAAGCAAGCAATGCAGGATATTAGGATTGCTTGGCATCTACTTCAAAAACATACTAGATAGGCAGGTAATTAATTTGCACAGAATGATCACTTTTATTGTATACATTTTTTACATTGTAGGAACCTAACAACAGTGAATGTGCTATTTATTGTCTAGTGTTTTGTACATTATCTTCGTCTTTTTAGTTCTACTTGAAAGTCCGTTAATATTTAAAAAATGATTTATTTACAACATATTACCATATGGCAATAAAATATTTACCTATAAAATGCACTATAAACAGAATTTACCAAAAACGACCACCTTACGAATGGTTATGTAAGTTATACAGTGAAGACATTTCCAAACGTTTCGGGTTCTAGATGAGACCCCGTTGTCAATGTCAATAAAGAAACTATATGGAAAGAAAACACAATTGTAAAATTTACTATTAAAATGACACTAATATGTGACGTATGACGTAACTAAGAGAATTTAGTTTGATAATATACAGGATAGTAAAGAAAATTCTAAAAACCATATAATCAATAATGTTCGTGTAAAATTTGAAGAATTTTGAAACGGTTATCTTCAGAATTTTATGTGGCGCTCCTAGGTGCGACTTTGTTAGAAGGCACTATCTGCCAAAAAGCTTATGAACTATCCCGATAATGGGTTGATCAGAAGGAGATGGCCATTAGTAATTTTTCCCTTAATTATCGGCAACCAGGAACAACTGCAACGATACAACCGTTTTCATTTAACACAATTAAAACAAACTCTTTTAGTTTTCTTCTTTGTGTAATATAGCTGAATTTTGAAATTGTAGTTTACGACGAAAGTCCTAGGCATGTTCACAAACTTTGTGCGTTCATTTATTCGAACATTTAGAGGTCTAGAGGTTTCTACAATATAGAATTTATTGCATTCAGAAGGAATTTTATCAATGCATTTTTTTGTATTTTGACCTTATTTTTTTTAGTTTTGTTGTGATATAATTGATTTATTATATATATTAAATTTGTTTCCTACGGTTTTTAGTCTTTTCAAGAGACCCTGTATGTATGTTTGGTGTCACTTGTTAGCTATTGTTTGGTATTCGAGTAGTTTAACTTTTTATTAATAAATGTCGAAACAGTACAATATCCCCACAAAAAATGGAGAGCCGTCAAATCTAGTAAATGAGCTGTTTTTAGGTAGCCGAATGATTCCGGTTTCGTAACGTACACCTTCGACCTCAAATATCGAAACAAAAATAGAGAGGCGTCAAATCTGGTGAATAAGCTGGACTTTTGACAAGACTGCGTCTACCATTTTATCAATTATAACAAATTTCGTTTAGTCAATATCGAACTGGTCTAAAATAATGCGCCGGCGCTCCATTTTATTCTCCTGTTAATTTTAATCTAAAAATATTAGCAACGATATAATTTCCTAGTATTGCTGCCAATACAGTAACTTTTTGAGGAGTCTAAGTATAACCCTCCCAAAAAATATGGGTTAACACAAGCCAAATACAAACATTCTGTCAGATCACAGTTCTATTTTTAAAAATAATTTTCCATCTAATATTTTTATTGTTAGTGCGGTTTCTAATACCTAATTCTTTTACTAAATCTTGTTATTGTTCTTCCAAGCTTGTCATACGGATGGGTTTCGATTCTGAATTCAGCTGTCAGATTTACAAGGTTAGGAATTAATTAATAGCATTATTAATTATATATTAATAATAGTAAAATCGATTGAACTAATTATATTCTGTTTTTCATGAGTGAAGGAATTGTACTTCGTCTGTTTTGGTTTTTGATGAAGAAATACCTTCTGTTAGAGTTTCGGAAGCCGACTTGATTGAAATTTCAGTCGTAAAAATTATTTGTGGAGGCCGTTTATTTTCTGACACAATTAAGAAGTTCGAGTATGTATCGATTGGCTAGAAATTTTAAGGTTGAAGTGATAAACCTTTTTAGAAGATGAGTATAAACGCTACATTCAAGAAAAATTGTCAGGTAGCAATGTAATATTTTAGGGTTCACCTGTAAGGCCTTATATTCACCTACCAGGCCGTTTATTATATTGTGTGGTCACATATTGTATATCCCTCCATGTGGATATTTGGGCCATATTTGAAGAGTTTGGCTTTTTAACAGTTTAACTATAGGGATATTTCTACTGTTTAAATATGTGTTTGATGAAATTATTTTGCCCTATTTAACCAGGTCTTGGTTGGTTACGTAACAGAACACTGGGTTCGCTAATTATGGTTTATAGTACATGACCATTAGCTGAATGTTGCCTCGTTTTGGAAATGGTTTAGAATATTTATGGTTTCAGTTTTGATGGCGATAAACTGTTGAAGTAAGACTATCATTTGGAACGATCCAATGGCTTTGATTTTTTTATGAAGAATAAAAGTGTAAAATACAATAAATTTTTTTTTTTCGGTTTTTATACGGTATAAAGAATACAGATTATTAATCTTCAATTGTGCAAGGTAAACTAATACTGTGAACAGATTATACCCATATTTTTTTAAAGATGATACATTTGTAGAGTTAGTTTTACATATTTTTTGAGATATAATTGATTCAATTTTGAACATTTATGTTCTAAGATTTAAATAATGCCATAGAGATATGTTTCATTTTTTTGTTAATTTTTTGTACCATATCTATTTTTGGTTTTTCTCATTTCTATTCGTTCAGTGTATTTCTCTATGTTTACAAAATTTGTATATTATATGGTTTACATTATATAAGTCTTTGGCAACGTGATCTGCTGAAAGAAGACTAAATTCAATTTTTGGGATTATCATAGTAAACAATTGCGCCTGTATTCAGAAAACGAGTGTTGACACTTCGCTTGGCGGTACCCATATACACAACACCGCGTGAACAGAGCATCCTAAAAATTCCTGTTGTAGATAGTGGGTCTGAGGTCTTCAGCAATACAGAGCATTTAGCGATGTGGTTATACCTAAAAGACCCACTTATCTGAAGACTTTTAACTGTGTGTTTTTTGAGCAGCGTCCCAATACGATCCTTTATTTTTTTTAATATATGGCAAGTAAGCTGTCCCAAATATTTCCAGTTGTTGTCGATCTTTCGTGTAATTAGATTCCGCTCTCATTAGCCGAGCAATCATTGCGCATAATTCTACCAGGATAAGAAAATTAGGAATCAGGATAATAAACATGATAATACCTTCAATCATTTATTCTTGTTAACAAATTAAAGTTGTTACATTTAGCTTTTGCCCGAAGTAGTTTGTATAAAGGTCACAAATGTATAAGCCATTTTGCAAATCTGCAGAATATATAATATATAAGACTGATGAATTCTTTAAAAATCACGTTTAACTTACATTAATGAGATTCTCGAAATTAAGGTATCCAAATGGGCCAGCTCTTGTTCTGATTGGTAAGTCACCTCTAATCAATGTTACCACTACACATTTTTGTAAATCCAATTCCCATTCATACCAATTAGTTTCTATGTACAGATGCGTGCTGATCTTCTCGCTCTAAAAGAATTTCACCGTGATTGAGCAATTTTTGGTAAGAACCGTAAATTATTTCTAAACATATTGAAAAAGAGTGGCGCAAGAACATTCGAAAATATATAATGCTGACAAATTTTATCTATTCCAAACTCTTAGTTTAATTTTTTTTCCTCGTTACCATTTCTCAGTTCTTCTACATCGTCTAATCTCCAAGTGTTCGACATATTGCCCATTCTATCATCTGCCTCGAAATAACAAAAAGACACACACAACGTATATCAAAACAAGCAATGAAGTTTTTTAAGAGAGTAACGGCTTGTTTCAGAACAGAAGTAATTGGGAATGTAACATCAAGTTATCGAGAGTGCAAGGCGTTGAAATTCTGTGAAAATTAACGTCATTATAAGCAAATACTTGAACAAAATAAAACATAAAACAATTTATATTACTCTAACTTCACTTTGACACACTTCCACCTAACGATAGCGTGTAACTTGTTGTTAAACTTTGCAGTGCATGCTTTTTTGAACAGGCAAGGTTTGTTTTCATATATACAATTTAATAAGAAATGAATTTAAACAAATTCAAACAAGTTATGATTCTTTTACACTGTATAATTTCAATTAAGCAACTCAAATTTTATTTGTTCCTTTTGTGATAATCTATTGAATTTTAGATTTGTGATGTAAAACAGTTTTATTCAACTATAGTTTTAAAGGTTAGAATGTTTTTCAATAGCAGAAATCAATATTTTCATTTAATACCTAATTTAAGGAGCTGAACCACAAAAAAATATAAATGAGAATAAAGCCACTTCAGTGTCCAAACTGTCAAACATGAAAAATGAACTATTAATTTTGTAAATGCAAATTGTGTTTGGCATAGATAGATTTTTCCTAAGGGGGGGGGGGGGCAGATGGTCAGCTGAATGGCCACAACAAGACCTGTCGTTTGTACTAATTATATGACACCGGAATTTTTGCTTTCAATTTCACTAAACCCAATGTAATTTTCACTTATTCATGAAAAATTAACAATGTTCATATTTTAATAAAATTAAATAAATTTTCAAGCAAGTAGGTACCGATCTGGGTGCACACCCTGGTACAGATATAAATATATAAATTTCAACAAATTTTATGTACTGATTGTATATTTGTAACTTTAAAAATAAACGACTCATCACTTGATTGTTTCATTCTCTTGTAGACAAATCAGAGTTTTTAGGGGCCAATAAATGAAATGAAATTCATTATGATAATTTTTTGATGACATTACTTTGTAATGTATATATGTCATCTACAGATTGACGCAACATTGAAATCATTAGCGAACCTTGGTGGGCGACTTCTTGTATAAACAAGTGTGTGAAATTTGAAGTTTTTTGTAAAGGGTATTTTCCAGAATGCTCTTTTTTACTAAATCAATTTCAAACTGTTGGCCACTTCAAGTTATACTAGTAGTTGACTATAACTTTGTTATTTTAAATGGATGTGCATAACTGTTATAATGAATTCGTTTAAAACTCAAAAATATAGAGTATGTTTTATAACAAGTTAGTATGTCTGCCACTCACAGTTTCCGAGATAAATTATATGAAAAAATAGTCAGTCTCACATATAGCTGATAGAATTTCCAAATTTTATGAATTCGTAGTTGTGGTTGCATTGGGATCTTTACCTATAAATTATTTCAGAAACTGACTTCAAATGAATCAAAATGAAAACCGTTACGAATACCCTGAAAATACGTCAAAACGGCATTTCCTTATTGTTGTGCCCTCTTTCGCATAATCAGTGAAGTATTCAAAATTTGTGTCATTGGCCCACCTCCTTAATACACCCTAGCTACAAATAAGGTTCAGAAAAAAACAGATTTCTCTTTCTAAACTATTATGATAAATAACAGCAGTCGCGATCCTAATATTACGATGGCGGATGCAAACCAATTTGAGGCAATGTTTCTTTCGGTTCGACTTAAAACATAATCCATATTATGACTAATTTAATTTTCCCCTTAACTTCTTCGTACTTTTAAAATACTTTAAACGTTAAACATTATTTTTGTAAGAAAACCAAACTTTCATATTTTTTTATATTCCCGGTGCAATAAGCTAACAATTACATCACCTGCTTATAAAGCAACAAGTACTTGCATGTTAACAGGAATGAATAAATGAATGTTGCGACTAAATCTAAATAAATATAATTTCAAATTATTGGTGATCGTTGTTTTATACCCTACCGTGTTAATGTTTCGAAGCGTGCCAAATATTGAAATATGAAATTAAGTTAAAAAAAATTGTTATATTGTTAAATTTTGATTATTTCTTGCTACTGGCATAATAAAAATTGTTTCACGATTATTTATGGTATTGTGCTTAATACGTCAATTGTTTAGTTTTTCAGTCAAGTCAGTTATGACTTTAAATCTATTATTAAGAACCTTGTCGTATAACTTATGTGCTGTTTTTAATAAACAATTTTCAAGGAAATCAGCTGGTCATATTTGCTTTTTATATTTTAATTTGAATTGAAATTTTTAATATAATTACTTCTGTTCATTAATATATTAACTCTTTGAATAACGAAAATTCAATATTAAATTGTCAGACAAGAAATGCGGCCTAATATTTTTGTCAGAAAGTCGCCATTACAGTTACAAAATAGGTGTGTTTCTTTTACATTGACCCTTATTGCCCGACAGCTGTTTGTCACTAAATCGTTTTCATTTAATCAACAATTTTGGAGCTGCAAAATACTCGTTATGACTTTTGTCGGTCAATGCTACCATTAATATTTCACTTTTGTTGCAGTATTCCAGGAAACAAAGTAATGCTCGCTATCACTAATGATACAGTCATTAAACTAGTTTATTGTGGGCAGCTGGCAATCTTGAAGAATCCAACACTGTCGGGCAAACCTATACTCGCGTTTTCTATCAAATTACTTGGCACTTACCTATACGTCAAACAAATGGTGATCTTAGCATTGCATGGTATTGCTAAATTGACGTGCTGCCCAATATGTCAAAGGATAATTTACTACTGTCGAGGTTTCCCCATAAATAATTGTAGTGGGACTCGTATTATATATACGAAGTTTTTAGGTTGCTGTTTTTCATTTTGGTTTCAATATTCGATATCGTAGACTATTAATTACAATGTTATTTGTTATTTGTGGTCCATTTAAGCACAAATTCAGAAATTTTCCTTATAGTATGCCCTAGCCATTTCTCGCTGCCTAACCGCCATCTTTTTAGAGGACCTTTCCTCGTCTTCGCCCAGGAGTTCAATGCCATATCGATTTCTGCTATCTATTTTGATCCATCCGCTGCAGATGACCATACTACATCAATTTCTTCCCTTCTATCGTTTCGAGATCTACTGGCACGAATCTTCAGATCTCCACATTGAAGACGTGTTACAGTCTTGGGGTTGCACATGCTTTTCTCCAAAAATCAATTTCTATTACTTTTAGATCTATGAGTATAAACTTTTTTCCTTGAGTACTTTTATTACTTCCACGTCACTAGTACACTAAACGTCACACCCAAATATCTATACATTATTCATCTATAGATCAATACTCTCCCTGCTTACGAAATTCTTCTCGCAGTTTTCGCATCATATATTTTGCATACTCTTTATGTGATGATATTATTATAAACTAGGTTCGAAACAAATTTTTACACCAAAAATAATCGAATGGATTTTCGATACCTTGCTATAGACTTAACTTCCATTCTTCTATACGTCAACCTTTTATATACCCTCATAGTTGTTCTCGATCTTCTTTATCTGATTCTGGTTTGTGAACCTAAATAATTTCTTATTAGAATCGAAATTCTCGAGACTTGTTTTTACCAGCAATCGGTCTTGCAATGCTACTATAATTACAAACATAATTTAATTTGTTCTCGGTTCCCCTTCCTTTTTAATTAGTCTCCATTGATATTGAATACGTTCTTGGAGGTGTCATTCTTTTGTACGCAAGGAAGCGCACCCGTTAATATTATTATGTCCACCTCTAATTGTAGAACAATTAACATCTAACTTGGTTCGTAACCCCAATATGTTCCAAGTTTCGTTTTTTTAACTTTGTTCGAACCCCAAGGCTTCGCGTTAAGAAATTTAGCAATAAATAGTTTTTTACTAAGGTGATGAGTTACCGCTTAAATCTCCAACCTGGGGGGACAGGCAAAATATTTGTTTTCAATATATTCAATGTCTTTTTGGACTTCAATCTACCCCTTCTGTTAGTTAAACACTCTTTTTTACCAATAGGACTATCACTCATTAGCCTGTAGATACATGGCAACCCTGCAGACGCGTCCGATGGGAAGCAGAAAACTCCACAACTAATTAATCTTTTCAGATGCATAAATAGATATTAATTTATAGAATCTTTTATATTTCATATTTTCACTTCTACCACTAATAATAATTACAATTTAAGTTCTTTGAGGATAATACATGTTTTAAAATAGACTACATTTTGTCTTCGCTAGTTTTTCAGATTAGTTTTTACTAATGATGGGAAATTCAATTTATCCTTGCTATTTATACCTATAAAGGACTAGGACTGGAATCCAAACGACAATCTACCTACACTATAATTCAAACCACCCATCAGCAACGAAAATTGAGATTCTCAAAACTCTATTCCATAAAGCCAAAAATATCTGCAGCACACTTTTTCGATAGCAACTCGATTAGTAAGTACCGTATACTAAAGGCATGTCGGAAAAACATAGAAGAATTGCGCACATATATAGCATCAGACTGATCTTCAAAAGTAGCAACATTTTGAGAAGCATGATTACAAGAACGAAGCCAGATGCTCCAGCAATACCAAATAACTCTATATACAGTATACCTTGTGAATGTGGTAATCTTAACATTGGAGAGACAAAGCGACCGCAGGACACATGGACCGAACACCATAACAACAACTGGAACCAGGCCAGGGTAATTCACAAAGATGAGCATTGGTATAAAAGAAAATTTATAGAGACACTATATATAATCTCGAACGAGAATTTAATTAGGGAGCCCAGCACCCAAATTTAAAAAATGTGGAGACCCCTTCTTGGGCCAACGCCGCTACGCATCAGCGACAACCAAGCGCCAAGTATGACGACGCTGATTGGACCGGATAATATCCAATCACCATGATCGGCGACGCATGACGGGTTAAAAGTATAAATCTCAGGGATAAACTGAATTGCCCATCATTCACCTGCTGACGTTAGCAGATACAAAGCTATTGCAATGTTGTGTGATCAACCATTTCAAGACGATAGAAGTCGTAGCTTTTACTATTTTACTGAATAGATATCTGTCTAAGAAAGCGTCTTACTCGTTTCTCATGCTTAAATCAAGGAAATGCAGTATTATGAAATTAATGCTCTTGCTCTTATGTGAGGTAATGTGTAACTAATGTCTTACCTCTTCGGTCAGTTTTTGGCCACAGTAGCACTGCAAACATAAGGAGACAAAATAACCGAACCCAATTGTTAAATATGTCAGTTGAAATTCCTGCAAACAAGTAAATATATAAATTTTTTGTTGTTACATGTAACATTGCTAAGAGAGACTTACTTTTAAGGTACCGTAAATAGCAATACCCACAGAAGCGCCTGTTGGTGCCATATGCAGAAAACTGATTGGACTTACTGTGTTTACAACTTTATCAGATAATCTGCAATTTTACACAGTTGTAAGGAAATTCGTTTGAAAAATTAAATTTATTATCTTTTTTTTAATGTTCATCAAAACGTTGCAATAACCAGTGCTGATCAAAAAAGTTTGTCACTAAACTTGGTATGAACTTAGCAAGCATACCTTTTCCAACTTCAATTTCATCTGAAATTTGGTGCTGATTATATAGTAGTCTGAAGGGTGTAATAATTAAACACTGGCATTTCATAAGAATCAGAAAGTAGGAATCTAATGAACAAAATTACTGAAACCAGCAAAACCCACACACACTCGGAGAACAAGAACTGTATCCAGAGCATCAGTTTAAGTGTTATATAATATATGTTTTTTACTACTTGTAATAATTTATAGGTAGTTGAGAGATTTAACTTAAAATAGTATCGAAAATTTTCTTAATCATAATATTTACAAAATAATAAGTTAGCCTCTATAAAAAAATTGCATAGTTTTAAAACCTAAAACGAAACGATCACAGGTTACTTTTATTAATAACTGTATAGGAGGTTTGCCAAAAGATGCATTTTCCTTAATAGTGAAGGATCTACAATTTCTTTTGGCAATATCGAAATTGGTTATGAATTAACGTTAATTATCGTTTTCAAAGAAAAAAATGTTGCCGATTTTAAGATGGGTAAAAGATTACTAGTCACATGTTAATTTGAACCACACATGAATCTGAGTTCTTTGTGATGCTATCATTTCATGCCATGACTATTGTTATACAAGTTTATCGTTATCCATTATACAAGATGGTCAAAAAATGTTATATGTAGCTAATAAGCAGTTTTATAAGCTTATCTAAATTTTTTGAAATGTAGGGTCATTTAGAATTATAATTACTGGTTAAAATACGTTAGAAACAAAATGTTTTGTTGGGTGGCATATAAGCAATAGGTTGGTTAGAAAAAAGTTAGGAAAAAAATTATATCGTGAAACCCACAAGCAGTTTATTACATATTATAGTTGAAAGACTAGAACATATGTTATACAAGTTGTTTTAAAAAATGGCAAAAGAATGTTATACCTGTAGGGTAGCCTCTTAGCAGTTACAAATAAAGAACGATTGGAGTCTAGGTTAGAGTGCAATTATAGTTTAACAGAGTGGTTCATAAAATGTTAAATAGGGTGAAGTGGAATTATTATAAAGAGTGTCTCAATAAACGTTAGAGAATTGAAATAAAACTGATTCATTTAGTCTCACGATAAATTTAGTACATGGCATAGTTACATATACATATCCACATTTTTTTCAAAACCTTGAATTTGCCAGTGAAGTTCTTTTACCCAAATAGTAACATATTAATATTTAAAAATATATATTCTTCCAGTTTCTATAGAATGATCTGCTTGTCACATGTCAGTTTTTTCAGTTTTAAACTAGATTTGTACAACATACCCGTGTTTTGTCTATAACAAAATGTTATAAAACAAAAGTAGTAACATTTGAAATATACGTCCAGTTACACCATTATATCACAAAAAAGCACAAAATAAATAGCTTTAAAAAAAAATCGCCGACTTCAATACATAGTAACAATAATAAAACTAAAAAATAACAAATAATTTAAGATATTTCAAACGAAACCAATTATATGTTCAACAATGTATGTATGTATGTAATATGGCATATAAATAGCTTTATAAATTAATAACAGTTTAATTTATAAATATTTATATTTATATATTATATTCCTATATAAAATATATGCATTTCTTAGGCTTGGCATCATCTTCAAACGCAGGTTTGTTGAACATATATTAGCTTTCGTTTTTCTATATCCAATTGAATTATTTTTTACCTTTTAGTGTTATTCAAGGTTTTACATACTGTTGAACGAGAAACGAAATATTGTGTCCAGGTGAGGTCAGTTTTGCTGTCAAAGGTTCGTAAAGTACGAAAAAGCTACTTTGGCTCAGGTAGTGTAAAACTTCTAGAAGTCGCTATTCAATTCAAATTTACACATCGAATTACAAAATACCGAATTAATCGCATGGAGTTACATACCTAAAACGATGTCCATTAAAACGTTTCATTCTACCCCTTAATACTGTTATTTTTTGGAGTCAAAAGTAAATTTACAATGGCACAAATACTTGAATTGAAAAGCGCAATTAACACGCTTGTACTCAAAGTACGCTGATACAAAACACTGGCTGATGTGTTCAATTTGAAACTCATGCAAGTGTCTTTTCACTTTTTTTTCGGGGCATATAAAGTTACAAATACATGAGGCTCCTAAGATTTACAAAATTATTTTTAAATAATTAGATTTATTTATTTGATCTGAACTGATTCATTCAATATCTAAATGTTAATACCGATGTCTAACTAAGATTTACTATGTGTTGTTCGTTTGGGATCCGTATACAATTAATTTAGTCTACAACGTCTGTTGGGAGTGCCAACGTGCCTACAATTTTATATATTCAAAATCGCTGAGAATGTCTCTCACCTGTAAAAAAATATTGATCATTGAGAAAGAGGACTTTAAAAAGTATCACTCTATTATACAAGAACAAAAAACAATAAAATATAAATGTTAAGAGTTTATTTCAGTCATTTGAGAAGGTAGAACAGCATCTTAATACCAGGGAAATTGTATGAAATCCACGTTGAAGCAAACCATGGTTTTAAATCTCTCTCTAGTTACAAGTGATAGCGTAGGCTATTGATAATTAAATCACGGAAGAAGACAATAGCAGAATTTTCTTTAGGAAATAAACGGTATACCCACCATAAGTGAGCTCCTTAATTCAGGAAACAAAATCCCAAGCACTATCTGGTACATTACAATTAAGTCAACAGTTGAGTGTGTTAGATCAACTTCGTCAATCTGCGAATCACTTTCAGTTTACTGCCCTCCAAAGAATTCACTCACATTAGTAGTAGTTTGAACAGATGTGATGACTGTCTAGACTACATTCTATTATTTCTTATTACTTACCGCAGTATTTCACGATGGTATTCGATAGCTTTGAATAAAGCTTTTTTTCTTTCTTCATAAGCAAATGCTGCATCGATTTTTATAAATAATAATCTAGTATAACTAATCCGAAAAGAGAGATACATTGACGTTAGTGTAGTAAATAATGTTATTCCTAATATCGAGGAATAAGTTATGAAATAAGTGTAGGAAGTTAACAGGTACGTAATAAGGTTGTAGGGGAATATAGTAATATCAAATGGTGTCCAGGTGTTAGTTACACCACACACAGTATAGTGACGATTCTTCCTTTTTAAGCAGTTGTTGTAGTCTAAAATTGGAGATATTGTTCCCAACACTACAGTTAATTGTATGTAAACAAATGCCACTTTTGTATAGACGTCTAATTTCTTCTTCATCTTGTGAAAATTTTCTGGAAGTTCAAATCTACTGTTGAATTCAATTAAAGCTTCGTATAGGATATTAAGATCTTCAATAATAGTGCTGAAAGCAACAATGCCATACAGTATGCCCATTTGACAAGATATAATGAGAAAATCACTATCAAGCGAAAAATTTCCAGTCACTGAAACAAAAAAGACTCACGATTAAATATCTGTGAGGTCAAGTTCACACATTAGACCACAATGAAACCTAAATATGCCTTCCCACCAAAGAGTTCTATTTCAAAGGTATTTTAGCTATAAGGCAGTAAATTATTTTAAATCTTTACCCAATGAATTAAAGAAAAATAACAATAACTAACTGATCCCCTAACTTTCCTGTTGAATTAGCTAACATAATATTACACTTACAATAGAGCCAAACTTTGTTTACTTCATTTTATTATCAAAAACTTTTTCTTTACCAAGACTGTATCAAGAAAATATTAAAAAGGATCATAAAGCGTTGTTTAAATTAGGCTATCTAATAATCTAACTCAAATTTCTTTTAGGATTAGGAAAATCAGAGCACCCTTTAAACAAGCAACATTATGTTTTACAAATAGGGTACAAGTGATGTTAGATTCTCTTCTCATCTCATCAGATCTCTTCAAAAGCATAGGTTCGGTTTCTTCCTAATGATTGAATTTAGGATTTTTAAGTGTGATATTTGACCCTACATTGTTCTTATTTCCTTTGTTTGTTCATCCATCGTTTCAGCTCTGGATGTCCTAACTCGTAATATGCATTGATCAAATAGGCCATAACGCAGGTGCATCGGTATATATTAATTTTTTAATGTCCTGTTTAACTTTTTAACTGCAGAACAGCAATTTCCGTTATTTAATTACCTCTTTCAAGTTTTATCATAATGTCGTAAATAATTTCAGAAAACTTTTTGTAAAAAATCCAACTCCCCCAGTTAGTTCCCATTCAAAAAAATATATGGTCAAATTATTCTATTTATTATTATGCCAAACGTTCACTTTAGTAGGTACTCCTCTTGTATGTTCCTGGGGGTTTTCCTTAGCATTTAACAATATATCATATTTCTCTGCGGCATTCAATTTGATCTCCCCGTTTTGGGAAGATCTTTGACAGTTCCAAATTGACGGAAGTTTTGTTCTATTCTACTGACCGTAGAATGAGAAATGTGATTAATAATAATATTAATACCTAGCGAAGTAAAATGAATATTAAATATATTTGAAATGTCACAGAAATATAATTTTAAATCCATGGTAAATGTAACAGAAAGATTCGATTATACTTTTTAGACAAAAAAGTAACTGATAGACTGGTAAATCCTGATTGTATAAAATAAAATTAATTTTTTCTTGAGTATCCACCTCCAAAACTCAGTTGTATTGCTAATTAGGTAATTGAATACCCTTTTGAACGAGGTATAAATATATATTTGTCGTTGGATTACATCAGCAAGTGGTCCGAAATTTTTCCTATTCCCAACCAACTCCATATTTGTTGTTTAGCCTATTTGGTATCACTTCACTCCATTCCGAGATTTAGGTCAGCCGCAACATGAGACGCAGCTTCGTGACGTGACGTGAGGCACAGCGAGAATTTGTAACGCACGTAAATATCGCGACTGCGATATCTGGCATTGCGGAACGCAGTGCTTATGCCGCAGTTTGTCACGGTGAGCGTGTTCAAAGCGTTTCGAAAATGGAAAAAAAAATTGAGGCAGTGCGAATTCGAAGTTTTGTTCGATACAAGTCATGAAGCCTATCTGAGATTCGAGGACTACGATTCTGAAATTAAATAATCAATACATGCAGAAATCACCAAACTTGACACAATGAAGCTGCGATGCTTGTCGCCGTGATTCACTCTGACCGTGAAAATTTGTCGTGACTCACGTCACTTCACGTCACGAAGCTCCGTGTCATTTTGCGGCTGGCCTTAAAATGACTCACGCAGGTTTACAATGTGGTCGACAGGATTCAACGTGATTGGAATGAGCATATTCGCTCCGGGTCCTAAAGCTAGACACATTTTGCGTATTTAGGCCAAGACAACAGTTAATGATGGATTTTTCTTCAATTAAGTACATGAAAAGCATGGAAAAGCAAGTTACATTATTTTTTGTTAAAATGTTGAATCTAGAGAATAGGTACTTTCAACTAACAACTTTAACCATCAAAGTAAGTAAATTATAGTTTTAACATAATTATTATAACTGTCAAACAACTATTTTTTTGGTTTTCGAATTTAAATACTTTGAAATCACATCGAGCGATTGTTCAGCTATTTTTATTATATTTATAAATAGAACGTAAATATTAATTATTGCTATTATAATACTAAATATTATTACACGTTTGTGACATCAAATCATGGATATTGCAATTTATACCGGATTTGAGAAAATCAAACGTGATATAATTTTTCAACCTCAAATTGACTAAAACTAAAAAAATTAGCTAATTAGCTAAATCAAATCTTATTTACCATATTGTTGAATAAAGAAAATATTGGCAAAGCTATCTAATAAGTGAAAATGTCAGTTCTAGGGGTTCAGTCTGTCTGTTCAGTCATTTTTCACGTTGGGGCAATTTTTTATGACATACATTTTAGAAAGAATAAGAACTATGATCACTGCTCGTTCATTTCAATATGTCAAGCATTTGGCTATTTACCGTTTTAACAAGACATACACTACATTTGACAGTTCCATAAAAGTCACTCACTGGATGTGAAAAGAAATAATTTATCTTATTTGGATCAAAGGTTTACTAATACTTATTTAGTTTTTAAATTGATATGTACGTTTTAGCACCACAGTATTTGCTTCAAGTGAAACTCATCATTTGTGAATAATGAACCAGTTTTAACTTATTTGAACTATGTTGATTCCCAACCTTACTAACACGTGGATATTAATACTGAAGTCATTTCTATGCATACAAGGGTACAATGGCCGCCACATATACAAAATTTTCATGCATGGCGGCCATTGTACCCTTATATGCTGTGGCGCTACCATGCCGATGACTTTCCGTGAATCTTCCTCATAAGAAAAACAGACCCGATTAAGGCCTACTAAATTAAAACTAAAATATTTACCTAGTTAGTTTTATGTTGAAGGCCACTCAACAATCATTCGCGTATGGCGCGGGCATATTAATCCATTTAAAGTTTCTTTTCAGTTTTTTTTTTGGTAACAGGACAGCTTGAATTTTGAGTATGACGTTTCTGTCGTTTCCGATGGCGAGTTATAAGTGACTCGGAATAATACGTCTTTTTGTTATCACGTGGAGCATTACAGGCCAATTCCAAAACCTCAGCAGCCAAATATTCCATAACGGCTGCTAAATATACTGGTACACCGGCGCCGACGCGTTCGGCATAATTTCCTTTTCTCAATAAACGATGAATACGGCCTACCGGAAACTGTAAACCGGCACGGCTGGATCTTGATTTTGTCTTTTCTTTAACTTGGCCACCTTTTCCACGGCCAGACATATTGCTTGGTTACGAATTAACCACCATAAAACGAGACAATGCGATAGTGAAGACACCTCTCTGCTTCGAGTGTGCGATTCGAATTCATCATAAACTTTATGTATCCTCGCATTATATCAGTGATTCACTTGGTTATTGTTTTATTTTTTGATTTTTGATGATCATACTGTTGTGGTTTCCATTAAGAAAACATGGAATATTGTTGAAATAAAAATGAATACATAGTTTGACAGAATAAACTACTGGCTTGTATTAAACAAACACTGTTATAATATTAACAAAACATTGTTTATAACTTTTGGAAATTACTGCAATAGTGTACCTTATAATATCAATAAAATGATAAATGACAAAAAATAAAGAAGAAGAAGAAGATTATAAATGTAATGATGATTTTTTCAACAAGAGAAAATTAAAAATTGAAATAATCTCCGACACAAAAACCTTTAAAAAGTAACTAATATGCATTTTCCGTAGATGTCACGTTTGGAATTTCATACCTGACAGTAGTACTCATATTTGCGTATCTGCTCCACTTGACTCCAGTATTTATGTGCCATGTCGACAACGAGATCACTCAAACGCATACAAAAAAATCATCAAAATCGGTTTGGCTGTTTGGATGTTCAAAAAATTTCTATTCCTAGAATCCGGTTGCATCGCCATGTAAAGGAGCCAATTGTGAACCTAAACCATCCAGAGACCCACTCAAATACAAACAAAAAAAATCATCAAATTCGGTTCATCCATTTAGGTGCTCATAAAAGTTTTCCTAGCACCCGATTTCTGCGCCACCTACGTGGCCGAATTGTGAATCTAAAACATCTATGGGATCCTCTCAAGCACACACAAAAAAATTTCAGTAAAATCGGTTCAGTCGTTTAGAAACAATTAAAAAATCTCAGTAAGACCCTTTTGCCATGTAGGAAATGAGATGATGATCTTCAAACGGCTGAATAAGTCTCCATAAATTATAGCTAAGAACCATCAGCTTACAAACACAAAAAAAACGTATCCAAACCGGTCCATTCGTTTAGGAACTACGATGCCACAGGCAGGCACACAGATCCACACATACAGACCTTATAACACCCCGGGGTGGTTGTTGGTCCACTACCGGGCGCCTCCCCAGGTGGCGGATAGGGGAACGCTCTCCAGCAATGGGGAGTACTGAGGATTTCCTCAGGGCGGACCAAAATCAGATAGGGGAAGGGACCCCGAAAATAAACCATTTATGGATATGGGTGATAAGGTGAACTTAATACCCCAGGTGGGTACCTCTGCAGAGGATAATCCCGCCACCGGTTCCGATCGAGTGAAAGCCTCGGTGGCCGGTGCACGCTCCACGGATTCTGGGGGGAGCGAATTATCACTGGTTCCGTCACATAGTGACAAGAAGAAGAACACCAGTAATGGTACAACATCGACCATTACAACTAGAGCTGGCAGCAAGACACTATCCAGCCAAGTCCTCCAAAAGGCGAATAGTGGAGTTGACGTCCAACAAAGGGCAACAAATGAGAGTGGCGCTCCAAACAAATTAGGAGCAAAGATCGATGAGCTCTTGAGGTTCATTGGGCCTAGGCACAATGTACATCATGAGATCAAGAAACTGGCACACGCCATTAAGTCAGAATATGACAAATATCAGACGTCAACGACGCGGCCACCTCCTATAGCGAAACCTGCTACAACACAGACATCGCCAGTAAAGGTGTCAAACACTCAGACACAAGGTGGACAGCAAAAGGAGGTCCCAAAAGCGGCTGCCTCAAAAGCAGCTAACTCAAAACCGGCTGCATCAACACCGGCGGCCCCAAAGCAGGCGGCTTCAATAAAAGTAGCCTCTGTAGCAAGGACCTCGCCACCGAAGGTCTCGCCTTCAGTAGCCTCATCAAGTAAGGCACCACCACTTAAAACTCTTAAACCGGTGCTAGCTAGCAAGCTAAAGCCCGGTAAGAAAGGTCGCCAGAACATCGGGCAAACCACCCAGGGAACAACAAGTAGGGTGGTCAATTCAGAAGCGGAGAGAAACAATGGATTAAAATCCAAGTTTAAACCGCAGACCAAAAAACAACCTGCAAACCAGTCGACTGACTGGCAAGTAGTAAAGAGGAAAAAGGCCCCGAGGACCAATAAGCAAAAACCAACGCCACATTGTACGCTGCTTATAAAGAAAGGCGAGAAGAGCTCCCATGCAGATATCTTGCGAGGTATCAAGAATGATCCCACCTTGCAGGATATAGGCAAAAAAGTCAATAAGATCCGACGAACAGCTAAGGGAGATCTACTTTTGTTATTCGCGAAGGCAGACGCTCAGGAGATGGAGCGCTATTGTAACGCCATCAAGAATAAGCTCCCAAGCGGGGCCACTGTACAATCTCGAATACCGCAAATCGAGATTGAAATTAAAGACTTGGACGAGATCAGTACCAAGGAAGACGTAGTAAACCTGCTCAAAGATAATATCGACGGCCTGGCAGAGATCACTGAGGAGGCAGTGAAATCACTTCGACGGGCATATAGATCAACACAAACGGCAGTTGTTTGTCTCCCAGAGGTCCAGGCCAAGAAAGCCATCGCACTTGGAAAGCTGAAACTTGCGTGGGGCACAGTACGTGTTCGCGAGAGGATCAGCCTTCGACGGTGCTTCAAATGCTGGCACTTTGGGCACAACGCCCAGGCGTGCAGAGGCAAGACTGACCGAAGCAGTTGTTGTCACAGATGCGGAGGCGCTGGTCACAATGCCTCGGCTTGTCAACAACCTGCCAAGTGCTTACTCTGCAAAGAGAAAGATAGTAGGTCAGACTGCCGGCACGTTGCGGGTAGTTGGAAATGTCCGATCTACCAACAGGCGATGAGAGCAGCACAAGCCCGTAAATGAAAGTACTGCAACTCAACCTCAACCATTGCGAAGCAGCCCAAGACCTACTGGTACAGCGGGTGCGGGAATTGGATTGCGACGTAGCCATAATCTGCGAGCAGTACAAAAACCTTGACACCCTGTCCTGGGTAAATGACACAACGGACAGAGCAGCGATATGGGCTTGCGGTAAACTTCCGTTCCAACAACTCCCAAATACCCCCGAACCATGGCTTGTGAGAGCCAAAGTGGGAGGGGTTCACTTCTATAGCTGCTATGCACCTCCTAGTGCACAGCTCGAGGAGTTCGAGTTATTCTTGGACACCTTGGCGGAGGATGTACGGAAGCGTGAATCGGTCGCCATCGCAGGAGATTTCAACGCCTGGGCAATTGACTGGGGATGCCGGGAAACGAGCGCGAGAGGACGAGCTCTCCTTGAGACCATGTCTTCGCTCAACCTGGTACTCCTCAACACAGGAGACGTAAGCACATATCGCAAAGGCACAGCCAGCTCCATTATCGATGTGACATTCGTTAGCAACAACCTAATTAAAGGGGGCTGTGAGTGGCGGGTCGATGAGGAGTTTACTAATAGCGACCACCAAGCTATTATATGGGAAATCAACACCACTCCCAAACGAAGATTGTGTGGCAGTCGTGCGAGGCCACAGCCAGTCGGTTGGAACAAAAATGCTTTCGATGCTGATTCATTCGCCTTGGTTATGGGGCAAGAACCATTGTCAATAGCCACTGCCAAAGAGGTAATGACAAGCGTTGTCAAGTCCTGCGATGCTTCCATGCCAAGGAGACGGCAGAACAACAGCCGCCCACCAGTTTACTGGTGGAACGACACGATCTCACAACACCGACGAGAGTGTCTCAAAGCACGAAGGCTGCATCAACGAGCACGGAGACGCGACAGGGTCACAACAGAAGAACTAAGGCTCGACTATGAGATCAAAAGACAACAACTACGAAGAGCCATTCTCTCAAGCAAGAGATCCTACTGGAAGGAGTTGTGTGACGAAGTTAATCAAGATCCATGGGGAAAACCGTATAAAATCGTGATGCATAAAATTAAGGCCCCTCCCATGACATCTACGAACTGCCCCGAATCATTGCACCGCATTGTCACTCACTTGTTTCCTGCGAAGCCTGAGCTACCCGCTTATCCTTCGTGGCAGGTGAGGGACGAAGATATACCACCAGTGACTATGAGTGAGCTGATGGGCGCGTGCAACCGGCTCCAAAACGGTAAGGCTCCCGGTCCAGATGGCATACCTAACATCGCGCTAAAATGCGCCATAGCCAATAGGCCTGACATGTTTTGCCTAAAGCAGGGGTTTTCCCGACTAAGTGGAAAAAGCAGAGGCTTGTGCTCCTCCCTAAAGGGGGAAAGAAACCTCCCGACGAACCGTCATCATATCGTCCCCTCTGTATGTTGGACTCTGCGGGAAAACTCCTTGAAAGGATAATAGCAGATAGGCTGGAGCCCTACGTTGAGCCGAAACTTTCCACCAACCAATTCGGGTTCAGAAAGGGGAGATCAACCATCGATGCCGTGAAGCTCGTTACCAGCATCGCCAGAGAGGCTATCTCGGGAAAGAGATGGAGAAGGGGTGGAAAAAAGTACTGTCTAATAGCCACCCTGGATATCAAGAACGCCTTTAACTCGGCCCGCTGGGACCGCATTTTGGAGGCTCTTGTCAGGATGGAAGTTCCTCAGTACTTGCGCAGAATGGTTTCAGCGTATTTCAAGGACCGCATCTTGTTGTACCAAACTGAAAATGGGCAAGTAGACTATAAGATCACAGGAGGTGTACCTCAGGGCTCTGTTCTTGGCCCCCTCTTATGGAACGTAATGTACAACGACCTACTCCTGCTCGGTCTGCCTGAGGGCGTCAGGCTAGTGGCATTCGCCGATGATGTGGCATTGATCATAGTGCGCAAGCACATAGAGGAGATACAAACAACCTTCTCATTCGCTATAGCCACAATTCAGCATTGGATGCTCGCAGCGGACTTGAGTTTAGCAGAACAAAAGACCGAAACACTTCTTGTTAGCAGTCGAAAGGCAAGGGAAACCATCACCCTCAAAATAGGCGACTCCTACATACAGTCGCAGCCCTTCATCAGCTATTTGGGGGTGCTCCTGGACGCACGGCTCAACTTCAAAGAGCACATAATCGCGGCCAGCAAGAAAGCAGCTAGGGTACAGGGGGCATTATCTAGAATAATGCCGAATGTCGGAGGCCCTAGACAGATAAGAAGACAGCTACTGGCAACAGTAACTACTTCTGTTTTGTTGTACGGGGCACCGGTATGGGAGAAATCGCTCGAGCTACCATCGTACCGCCGGAAAATGAAATCAGTCCAGCGGCTCTCAGCGATTCGAGTGGCATCATCCTACCGCACTGTGTCTTACGAGGCGGTGAGTGTGATTGCCTCTACCCTACCAATCGACATCCTGGCTGCAGAAAGGGGACGGCTTTATCGCAGAAAGTTAGAGAAAGACCAACCGACAGGAAACAGCGATGAAAGAGCCATGAGTCTAGGGCAATGGCAGGAGAGGTGGGACAGCTCTACTAAAGGCCGGTGGACATATCGACTGATACCTAACATCAGTCGTTGGGTCAACCGCCAGCATGGGGAGGTTGGGTTCTACATCACTCAACTCCTGACTGGACATGGATGCTTTCGAGCATACCTGCACAGGTTCAGGAGGGCAAACTCCCCAAACTGCCCACACTGTACGGACGTGATAGAGGACGGGGAACACGCGTTCTTCTCCTGCCCCCGGTTTCAGGATCAACGTGCTGAAGTGGAGAGGATTCTGGAGACTAATATCGTTCCAGAACAATTAGCAGAAGCCATGATGAAGGGCCCCCAAGCCTGGAACTTGGTATCAGATTACGCGGAGACTATCCTCAAAGAACTCCGCAATACGTTCGAGGAGTAGGCTTTAGAGGCTTTCAATGTAAGAGCAGTAAACATCTGCAATGAACCACCCTTGCGAAGTAGTATTGACTAAGAGTGCCGCAGGGGACCATGGTTGTAGGAGAAAGAGGTTAGGGTTTTAGCGGGTATACGGTATACTGGTTTCAATGCAACGATTTACTCTTGCTTTGAAGTCATTGCATCGGGAGTCCCGCACGACGGCCAGCACGTGCTAGCTAAGTACGGAATGTATTTCCCCCCTCTTCGGATAAAAAAAAAAGACCTTATAACACAACTCTTTTTGAGTCGGGTTGTTAAAAACTATCAGAACTGTTAACAACTTAAATATTATGAATAGGAGACTGCACTTTTCCATAGTACCATCAGTTACGGAACAGTGGCATAGGTTGGTGGCTACTACAATAGCATTAGTCTGGTACAAGGATTTCAAAAATAAATTACTCAGAATTGTAAATAATAAAACAAATGGAATTATAAGACAAAACAACCCACTAAATGTTGGTAAAAGTTTTGTGTTCCAATCATTACTTTTTCACTATGATCGTTTATTGAAAAAAATCAGCCTAGAGAACTAGGAAAAAAGTATACTTCTACTAACCAGACGCAAAACAGTGGAAAAGTAGCTAAACTGAAAGATGTCTTTGAGCAGTAATAAATAGTTATAGCATTCATTTAACGCCGAGAATTTAATCATTCTAAGTAAAAATCAACGTGTAAATACTGTTACGAAATTTACCCAAAGCCGACCCTGTTTCATTTCAGTACGACAACAAACGCTTTAAGATAAAAAATACGGTTCTCGAAAAGACTCGGCAGCGGATGGAGTGATGATGATTTTTACTGGAGAATTCGACGCTGGTGTTATAAAGGAAGCACGACATGATCGCCAGTTCAGTTATACCGCGACGACTAGCGTATATGGGATTGTTATTGTATTTGAATCAGCTGTTTTAATGTAAATAAAGTTCTAGAAAAGTGAAAGTGAATATTAGTTTTATAATTTTAAACTGAACCCACGGACTTTACAACATTTGGTGATCAGAAATAAAGGATTAAGTGCAGTTAAAATCCTAATTTGATTTATGGAAACCTGTAGTATGGACGAAACTACCAAAAAAATAGTCAAGCAGGTTACCGAGGGACTAGACGAAAAAATAGCCCAGATTCTAGAAAAACGTGACAAGAAGGAGAAACAACATCAAGCAGAAATACAACAAAGGTTAGTAAAATCTTTTGATGAAAAACGTAAAATAGAATTAGAAAATCTTGTCACCACGATGGAAGGATTATTCTCGAAATTTGTAGAAAACCAAGATCAACTTGAACTAAAACGACAAAATGAATTTAAAATACTAGAAGAAAAACGACAAAATGATTTTAAAGTAACTGAAGAGAAAAGACAACTGCAATTTGAACAATTAATGCAAATAGTATCGCAAGTTAATGACACAGTTAATGAACGAATGCAAATAGTGGAATCAGACATAAGAGAAATAAACGATGACATAAAGGTCCTAAAAAATACTGTGGATACTCTTGAAACCAAAGTAAATGACATCGATTCCATCCAGAGCCAGGTAAAAGTTGAAATCAGTTCAATTAAAGACGCAGTACACAGAGAAGTACAAGATAAAGTGGAAACAGCAATTAAAAAATTGCAACAAGATTTGCAGAGAGGGAAATACCAGCACACCGTGAGTAACAAAGGTTCCGTTAGCAAACCATCCACATTTGATGGCGGTTCATCTTGGCCCATGTATAAACGACAATTTGAGGCCGTGGCTACAGCTAATGGATGGGATAATCAAGAAAAATCTACTTCTCTGGTAATTTCGTTAAGAGGTCCGGCCCTAGAACTCCTCCAAAGCATTCCAGTCAATGAACAAGGCAATTTCGACAAGATCATCGCCATCCTAGACAAATCAATTTTGAGCCAGTTATACCAAGTCCAACTGAGTGGAAAAACGCAAAAATCCGGTGAAAGCCTTAAAGAATTCGAAGCAGAGATTAGACGGTTAGTTCACTTGTCCTACCCAGACCTGCCCGAGGAAACGAAAGACCAATTGGCCACACAGAGTTTCATAAACGGCATCAGAGATGTGGAAGTACAGCGAAATTTAAGACTAAGTGGCATCAAGAAAAGTAATGAAGCTCTACTTCGGGCTTTGGAAGTAGAGGCCGTCATGAACATGTCCAAGCCGAGGATCCGAGCAGTTTCCTTCAACCAGGAAGAGTCAGAGTCACCATTTCAAGCGCTGCTGGCTGGTCTGAACAAAATATTAGACCGGTCACAAAGAACTGGCACCAGAGGGGCATGTTACCGCTGCGGACAGACAGGACACTTCCAACGTGATAGTCGAGTGAGGCCACCTGAACGATCACCGACCAGGGGTAACCAACAGAACAGCCACATGTCCAGGGACCGTACGCCAGTCAGCATAGGGGGGCGAATGCTGACTAACCCTCCACCAGTCCCCAAAACGTTATCCATGCGGGGATTTTGCCGAGATAGCGGCAGCCTAGTCATCAGAGGCACCATCAATGGCCGAGCAGTCACCATCACCATCGATACCGGCGCCGCTGTGTCCATTGCCAAGTCCAGGGTTTTGAGAACATCAGAAATTCGGCCAGTTACCAATAACATCCAGCTCAGAACAGTCACCGGCGAATCCATGTCAATACAGGGTGAGGCAGATGTCGTGCTACAGATAGGGGACAACATGATTCGGCATAGGGTCCTGGTAGCGAATATTGAGGACGATTTTATTCTGGGAATGGACTTAATTAGCCAGCATGGATTTATGTTCGACCCGAGATATGATGTTCTTCGGTTCCTAAATGAGGAATTTGTATTGACACGGCCCGTCAACAGTTCAGTCACCTCCATAAAAATTGTGACAACGTCTTCAGCTAGGATTCCCGGTCGAACGGAACAGATTATTCGTGGGCAGCTGGAGAGCAATCCTGGGAGCTGCGTTGGAATGGTGGAGCCCGTACACTCAGCTCATGACTACTTAGTTGGACGGGCTATAGTTAAAACCGGACGAGATATACCAGTCAGAGTCCTGAATTTGTCCAACAACGACATCAGAATTGCCAATGGTCAAGAGATAGCTTGTTTCGAGCCAGTAGAGACCATCATCAATTGTGAAGAAGAGTACCAGACGTCGATGAAGGAGACAGGCCCCAGTAAAGAGTTCCTACAACAGTTTGCTGACTAATTGACACACCTGACACCAGAGAACCAGAAGAAAGCCAAGCAATTTATCACAAAGCACTGGCAAATTTTTAACAGTCAAGATGGAACCACCGGTCGCACCAACATCATACAGCATAGAATAGATACCGGAAAGGCTCAACCCATCAGAATACCACCTAGACGACTACCATTGGGGCAAAACAGGCAGTCGAGGAGAACATCGAGTCCATGTTACAGAGTGGAGTTATTGAGCCATCCATCAGTCCATGGTCTGCTCCCGTCGTGCTAGTTAAAAAGAAGGATGGAACCACCCGATTTTGCGTGGATTACAGAAAGCTGAATGATGTCACGAAGAAAGACAGCTATCCACTACCCCGAATCGATGACACTTTGACCACACTAGCAGGCTCCCGTTGGTTCTCCACACTAGACCTAAAAAGTGGATATTGGCAGGTTGGTCTACACGCAAAGGACAGAGAGAAGACAGCGTTCTCCACCAGTAAAGGGCTGTTTCAGTTCACGGTCATGGCCTGTGGGTTATGTAATGCACCCGCTACATTTGAGAGGCTAATGGAGTATGTACTAGCGGGTTAACATGGAGTACGTGTTTAGTATACCTCGACGACATTCTAGTCATGGACCAGACAGTCGACGACCATCTGAAGAACCTGGACGAAGTATTCTCCAGAATTAATAACGCCAACCTGAGACTCAACCCGAAGAAGTGTTCTTTGTTCCAAAAAAAAGTAGAGTTTTTGTGCCACGTCGTTTCCGAGTTAGGAATCCGCACTAACGAGGACAAGATAGAAGCGATCCGTGATTGGCCAGTCCCGAGGGCCAAGCATGAACTCCGAAGCTTTTTGGGCCTCTGTTCATACTACCGGCGTTTTGTTGAGGGATTTGCCACCATTGCCGCCCCTCTACATCGGCAGACCACAGAGAAGGAGACCTTCCGTTGGAATCAGGATTGCGAAACATCTTTCAGACGACTGAAGGCAGCACTATGTTCCAACCCAATCCTAGTCTTTCCTACACAGTCCGGCAAGTTCATCTTAGACACCGACGCCAGCAACACCGGTTTGGGGGCCGTCCTATCCCAGGTGCAAGATGGTGAAGAGAGGGTGATCGAGTACTACAGCCGTGGATTCTCGAAATCAGAAAAAATTATTGCGTCACCAGAAAAGAACTTCTTGCAATAATACGGGCTGTAGACCATTTCCACAAATACCTCTATGGTCGCCAATTCTTAATCCGAACAGATCATGCCGCACTCAAATGGCTGCTGGACATGAAGACACCGGAAGGACAACTGGCCAGGTGGATGGAGAAATTACAGCAATACGACTTCAAGGTGGAACACCGTACCGGCCGTTTGCACAATAACGCCGATGCCCTATCCAGAAGACCCTGTAGAGCGGAATGCGGACATTGTCTGAAGACGGAACAGCGAGAGGGTATCTCCATCAGGCAGATCCGAGTGCAGACCAATGAAGACTGGACAACGGAACAATGCATCCAGGACCAAATGGCTGATCCAGACATCGAACCAATCTTGTCACGCAAAATGAGAGGGGCACCCAGGCCACGATGGGACGAGGTAGCTAGATACTCCGGCGTGCTGAAATCGTTATGGGCTCAATAGGACTCTCTAAGAGTAGACAATGGAATGCTCAAGCGAGTTTGGGAAAGCGGTGACGGACGAGAAACCAAGTCCCAACTGGTAGTTCCGAAGAAAAAGGTACCAGCCATCCTGACCGAAGTACATGATGGAATTACCGGAGGCCACCTGGGCATGAATAAAACCCTAGACAAAGTTCGCCAGCGGTACTACTGGGTGAATTACCGGACCAAGGGCAGAATGCAGCACTACAATGTGGGCGTCCCATTTGAGAGAATTGCCATCGATGTCGCCGGTCCGTTTCCCGAGTCTGAGAGGGGGAACAAATACATTCTGGTCGCAATGGATTACTTCAGCAAATGGCCTGAGGCATGTGCGATACCCAACCAAGAGGCAACCACGGTAGCGACGGTGTTAGTAGAACAACTATTCAGCAGGTTTGGCGTCCCGATGGAATTACATTCAGACCAGGGGCGTAACTTCGAATCGAATGTATTCCAGAAGGTCTGCACGATGTTGGGGATCAGGAAAACGAGAACAACACCATTACACCCACAGTCAGACGGAATGGTGGAAAGATTCAACAGGACCTTGCAACAAGGTCGTCAGCAATAACCAGTGTGATTGGGATGAGCATATTCCCCTGTTCCTGTTCATATCGCTCTGCTGTACATAATAGTACAGGCCTGACCCCAGCCAGGGTCCTATTCGGAAAGAAGCTGCGATTACCATGCGACTTGGCATTTGGCTCCCCCGAAGAACCTCCCCAAGACATCGACGATTATACCGACCAGCTCCGACATAACATGCTGGCAATACACGAATTAGCCCGAACGCAGATGTTGGCCACCAGTGACCGGATGAAGACGCGATACGACCTCAAGGCCAATTCAGTCGGGTTCCAGGAGAGGGACACAGTCTGGCTGTACAACCCCCAACGGAGCAAGGGTAAATCCCCAAAGCTTACACCCGCCTGGGGGTCTACCGGATCCGTCGAAACCCCAAGCCTAAATTGAAGGTGGTTCATTTAGATCGACTCGCTCCCTACCATGGAGGGGATGTTTCTGATCGGGAAGATCAGAATTAAAGGGGGGGCAGTGTTACGAAATTTACCCAAAGCCGACCCTGTTTCATTTCAGTACGACAACAAACGCTTTATGATAAAAAATACGGTTCTCGAAAAGACTCGGCAGCGGATGGAGTGATGATGATTTTTACTGGAGAATTCGACGCTGGTGTTATAAAGGAAGCACGACACGATCGCCAGTTCAGTTATACCGCGACGACTAGCGTATATGGGATTGTTATTGTATTTGAATCAGCTGTTTTAATGTAAATAAAGTTCTAGAAAAGTGAAAGTGAATGTTAGTTTTATAATTTTAAATTAAACCCACAGACTTTACAACAATACGATAAAAACCGGCTGAATATAAAAAAGAATAATAACAATGGGAATGCCAAACATTTCGATTAATGAAAAAAACTGAGTTGAACGTGATTCCCTAAGCAAATATCATATACACTGGCAGACCAAAAATGACTAACAAAATTCTCGAATCGGATGAAACCTATTTAAAACGCGATTGCTTTGTGGTGGGACAGTTTTAGTTGAAGGTAGCGTGTGTCACATCAGCTATATAGTATTAGTCACCAAAATAAAATAACCAGAAATTTAATATTTTATCGCCTAATGAATTTCGCCTTCTAGGACTTTCAGGAAAAACCAGCTCACACAGATTTCAGTCAGTTGAGAAGAGCGCAACTGATGAAGGTTCTCGACTAGAAACAATATATTGCCTTCCGTTCAATGGATTGAAATATCTGTACTGAAATAGCAGAGCATCTAGAAATGAACATAAATTCGCTGAACATGACAGCACCGGGTTAACTCCAGCTCATCTTTCACTAGGAATAGAAATAAGATCTCCATGTGACTTGGCTTTTGGAACTCTAGATGGACCTCATACAGAAATGAATAATTATGCAAATCAATTACGGAAAAGATTACTGGCTACTCATATATATGGAAGGATGATATGATATAAAACCAAATTCTACCGAATTTCAGCAAGGTGAAAGTCAATTTGTCGAAGTTGCCATTCTCAAATGGAGCCTGAGAGGTTATCAAGAGAATAAAGGATGTTATATATCGCATCCAACGTAGTACAAGGACAAAGTTGAAAGTTATCCATCTGGATCATCTTGGCCCTTATCAAGCTGAAGATGCATCTGATCGGGATGATAAGAACTAAAAAGGATGTAGTGTCACGGAAAGTTATAACTGCAGCCGAGGCAGGAGCCTGTATATCCAAACTACTTGTCACAGTCATGCTGGCAGCAAAAGGTAACTGGCAGTAACTGATATCTAGTTGTGTAACATGGAACAATCTGGAACTCTCAAGAATCAAAAATCAGATATAAAGAAGTAGTCAATTGAAATGAGATGGCAGCAAACTAACACCGAACATTTATGTTTGACCGTGCTGATTACGAATCTGCAATTAGTTTTTGCCGAAAACGTGCAATAAGGGAGAAATCTCCATATAACCCCCAAAAAAGAGTTTTTTGCATTTTACTCAAAAACCACAATACTTTTTAAAAAAATTACCTCGGCATCGTATTTCTCGTAAAATTTTAAATCGAAAACGTGTAGCAACTTATACCAAGTGAACAAACTGTTGTCTCATTATTTAATTTTTAATTTAGTTTGGCAGATTCGGAATACACGCGTTTTGCGCGCATACACTCCGATAAATCAGTAAGTATTGTCCATATGTGTTCACATAGCTGGCTTACAATATTCAATCGGAATTAGTTCTAATTTGGAATAAATTCAAGATTTAATAGATCGCTTGTACTGCAATAACGAATTTGGGGTATTCCAGGATTGTGGATCATTATTTAGCAGTTTTACAGAAAATTTTAAATATTGACTTTTCATTGAAGTTAGTGGGAGAGATTGTAACTTTGCGGGATAAAAAAGGTTTTATATTACTCATGTTTCTAAATCGTTTCTAATTATTTTTATATCCTAACTAAATACCTAATTGAAAAACCTGTGGAACCCTTGGTTTGTCACAAATGTAAAAAACACAGTTTTGCACCCTAACACCAAACTTTTATTTAAACACTCACCCAAACTGCAACTACTTATTGGCCACCCTATATAACAATTTTATTCAACACTATTTTTTATCTGCCTTGTATAACTAACTCTACTTGCAAATACATTAAACCATCCTGCCAATTTGTCAAACATTATAATTTATTTTTGAACCATCCTGTACAACCATAATTTTACTCTACAAAATATTTCAATCACCCTGTGTGTGCATCTGCTTAGGGGCCACCAAATATAACATTTTTTAAACTCTTCACTGTAACTCTGGACTACTCACTATCTTATATATGCAACTGCTTATGGACTTACGCTACATATCTATTTTTTTAAACTACACTTGAAAGTATAATCTGTCTCCACCTTATATTTCAACCACCCCTTATATGCAGCTTTTTCTAACATTATTTTAATCACACTGTATGAACTATAATTTTACTTCGATCCATGTTTCAGATATTGCATATATGCAACAGCTCATGTTCCATCGTATAAAAAAAACTATCCAACATGTAATTCTAAATAATTCTACTCCACCCGCTATTTCAACCACTATATTTCAACTACTATTCGGCGAGCCAGTATAACATTTCTTGTACTACCCTGTATAACTATAAATCCATCAATGCCCAATATATTTCACCAAAACTGCAACAGCTTATTGGGCACCCTATATAACAGTTTTGTTCAACAAGTTTTTGAAACACCTTGTATATATTATAACTACCCTGTATACGCTAATTCTTATTGGTCAACCAGTATAACATTTTTTAAATAATTAACCATAACACTTCTCCACCCTTTATTTCAACTATCCTATCTCTGCAACTTATTATGAACTACGCTATTTCACAATTTTTCCTCATGTTTTTTCAACAACTTTATCACGTATAATTTCTCTCCACACTTCATTTAAACTATCCTTGATTTGCAACTTTTTCACCTTGTTTGAATCACACTGTATAACTATAACTTTACCCCGGCCCATATTTCAGGTACTCCCTATGTGCAACTGGTATATAACAAAATTTTTCTAGCATTTTTTTACCCTATCTGTATATAATAATAACTCTACACCACCCTATATTTCAATAACCTTTTATATGCAACTATTTATTTGCCACACAATATAACATTTTTTTACCACCCTGTATCCTTAAACCCACCTGTACAGCTGTAATTATACTCCGCTATATATTTCAGCCATCCTATATATGCAAATACTTGTGGATATAAAACGAGTTTTTAACCACACCATATTCGACTCCATCTTATATTTCCACAACCCTCTATAAACAACTGCTTCTCACATTTCTTCAACCCATTTTTAACAATAATATCTTCTGAACATAATTCAAAGATTCTAACTGCTTACATAAGACATTTTTTTCTAAGATTTTTTTATCCAAACTTTATAAATTTCTACCCTGTTTCCACCAGTTGGTATATGCAACCACATTGTATATATGCAGCTGCTTATAGGACACCCAATATAAGTATTTTTTAGATTTTTTAAATCCATGTAATTCTACTCAGCACTAAGATTCCTATATCCAGAACACCCTGTATAACTACATTTACGCTTGTTATATCAGTTTTTTTTATTTCTAAACGTATTACATTGGCACATTCCGAATGTTGAATAAAAGCTAAGCTGATGCCAGTATCTAATATTTTGTGCCTGCGGTGGAACCAATTGAGTAATTCTTTTACCAAACATGGTAGAAGTTTTTTCCCAATATCTACCGTTTCTGTCAATTTAGGGAGATAAAATGTCTACCAGATTTTAAGTCAAACTATAGGCTTTGCAATAAAAAAAGATTCATCAAAATCAGTTCAGTAGTTCTTACATGATGAGGTAACAAACAAACAAACAATCAATCAATCAAACAAACCAACAAACAGACAGCTACAATTTTATAAATAGATAGTCATGAATAATAGGTTTATATATATATATATATATATATATATATATATATATATATATATACGACTTTATTGTTAATTAAAAAGTACAAAGGCGAAGTTTAGCCATAGGCCATTCACACTTAACCTTTCCTAAAACTAACTACTAACTAAAATTATATATACATATATATGTATCCTGCATGCATATTCTGGGACCAGTTGTCCGCATGAGTATATGAACACATACACACATACACACACATATACATTGAAATATACATACATATATACACAATTATATACACATACATATATCATTTTTCAGGTGCATTTTTCCACTATAACAAAAATTAATATACCTAAATATAAAAACTTAATTATATAAACGTTGTATAAAAATAAAGAATTTATCAGATTAACACGAGCTATCAGATATTAGTAAATCTTTTTTTAAACTGATTCTGAATGATTTGTTGAATATACGGTGTTTTAGAGTAATATTCATGGAATTAAATACTTTCACAGCATTAAAAGAAAATAACCGCCGATATAGGGAAGTTTGATGTTGGGGCATTCTAAGTGAATCTTCATCTATTGTGTTCACCTGATGTATATCGTTCAATTGAACTAGTCTTCTCGAAAGGTACAGAGGTGCTGAGGATTCCATAACTCGTTTTAAAAAACAAATGAAGTTGTATTTAAACATTGACTCTGCTCTTAGCCATTTTAATTCCACCACGATTGGGGAAACATGATCATCTCCTTAAGTTTGCCACAAGCCTACAGCAACTGTTTTGAATTTTTTTAATCCGGTATTTTGTAATTTGATCTAGGCATGGGAAATATATAATGTTGCAGTATGATAACTTTGACAAATTGAAAGTTTCACACAATCTCTTTTTCATATGTTTCGTCATAAGATGTCGGCTAACATAAAGAAGTTTCAGTCTGTAGTAACAGCACTTGATTAGTTCAGTAGAGTGATTGATGAATCTAAGGTTTACATCGACGGTTAGTCCCAATTTTTTTGCAGTTGCAGTAAATTGGATTGTTTCATTTGCGACTGTTATTTTTAGGTTTGAAGAAAGAAATTCCCGCTTTTTCTTGGAACAAAATAATAGTGACTTTGTTTTTGAACAATTTAGTTTGAGCCCATGTTTCAATTTTTAGGTCTTTATTAATTGATATTGAAGCTCTTTCATACTCTTGTGGATGAAAGCTATGGTAAATTTGGGTGTCATCAGCAAAACATTGGATGTTACATTCAGTTATGATGTTAGGTAGATCTATGGTGTAAATTAGGTAAAGAACCGGACCTAATACGGAGCCTTGTGGTACTCCTGAAGAAATAAACTTTGTAGACGAGATGTTGTTTCCTACCCTTACTAATTGTTTCCTTTCTTTTAAGTAATACTCTAACCATCTCAAATACAGGATGTCAAATCCTATATATTTACATTTGCTGATTAAGAGATCGTGGTTGATGGTGTCAAATGCCTTACTGAAGTCCACCAAAGTAAAACACTAGCCACTTGCTGTAATATATATATGTTTTTGTTTCCATGAGCGAATCACTTGTCGCGCAGAATTTAGATCACCCGTTTTAAATCCAATCTTACCCTCTAATTCTCTAATTTACAATTACAAATATTGGTGGTAGTATTCGAGGAGCTAGGACTATATAAATTGTTTTCAGGATATTCCTGAAAAACAGCACACTCCTCTTTTGTTATTGCAGCATTTATGACTTTTGTTATTTTTTGCGAAACTTGAACACTTGTTGTATTCTGTGTTGTTTTGTATATTTTTGTTTTCTATAATATAAATTATCTGAAACTGTTCGTGATACACCTATCACGTAATTTTTAAACATGCCTTAAATTGTTCAATTTTATACGAAGTCATTCTTAAAAATTACCAATGCGGTTAATATAACAAAGTTAGAGAGAACCTTCTGTATATCCGTAAAGTAACATTCTATTGATACATTGGAGTGTATAAGCGTACATTGCGTGCATTCTCAATATCCCAAAATGAAGTAAAGCATTAATAATTACAGAAATACTTAATCATTATCTGAAAGTTAGTATACGATTTCGATGTAAAATGTTACGAGGAATACGATGACGCGGTTATTTTTTTAAAATTATTGTAGTTTTCGAGTAAAATGCAGAAAATCCTTTTTTGTGGGGTTTTATGGAGATGTCTCCCATATTGCACGTTTGCGGCAAAAACTAATTGCAGATTCGTAATCAGCACGGTCAAAAACATAAATGTCGTATTTCAAGACAGATGAGTTAGTTCAGTTGAATATTGCGTTCAACTAAGTTTTAGTTTTACAATACACCACAGACTGTAAGTTGATTCCATAAGTTGTATTTTGAATTAAAAAGTTGTTATCACCGTGGAATAAAATTTTCAATAATTAAATACCGCTCAGTGTTTAATTTGAACATGGGGCAGTTCGTAACAATATATTATCATTAAGAGCTTCACAATAGCTTTTTGGAACTTTTTTTGAAGTAATTCATTTTAAGAAGAATATTGTTAATAGTATTAGGTTTTTATGGTCATTTTTTGAGATCTGCTGAATGAACTAAATATAAACTTTTATCTAAATAAATTCTCACTTACCCAGAGAATTTTGAATTTTTCTTGCAATCATACCCGCAAGTAAAGGAACAGTAAGTAAAAGCATGCCGTACAACTTAAAGTAAAATTTCAAATCACATTTTCTGCTTCTTGGCCACAAATTACGCATCTGAAGAAATTTTATCGGTAGTGCCAATAAAGGATATTTATGTTTTGTTTCCATTTAATATCTAGCAATCGAACTATTAACGCACAAATTTAATTATTCTTAAAATATACAATCACTAAAAATTTATTATAAATATTTCTTATGTGTTGTGAGATAAATGTGCGTGCATGTACATTCTTCTACTCTCTCAATGTATGCAATCGATACTGTTTCATACCTCATATCGCAAAATTATTACATAATTTATTCATGTAAAAGTTTATTTCAAGGGAATATTTCATTCTAAACGACGACTTTTAACGTTTCCAATGAATTTTCTGCTTCACTAACAAAAACGTAGTACGTAGAAAATATATATTTTGAAAATAATGTAGTAATTAAGAAACTAAATGGCTTGTCTGCAATCTTGGCAATATAAAAACAAAAACAGTAATTTAATAAAAAAAGTGTCTTTAACCCTAACCATAACCATGTTGACGATATAATCCGACAAAAGATAAGAAATGTGACTACTCCTTCGAAATTAGGTCAACACTAATTTATCAGGTATTTAGGATTCTAAAGCCAAGCCACATAATTGTTAACAGAACTAATTATACAGGGTGTTCTAACGAAAACGAGCCACCTGGAATATTTCCCAAAATACTCATTATTTTGAAAATCGCAAAAACACGTCAAAACATAACCGTTAATTAAATTGCACCCTACTACTAATTTTTTAATGGAACCCTACCAAAAGTGACACCTCGTTTTGAAGCCTGTTTAAAAATGAATTTAATGCTGTGTCGTTTTAGATATTCCATCAACATTTAAGGAATTTGCCAATTAAAACATTTTTCTGATATCTGATGTAATTGGCGAATAATTATTGCTTCTAATTTTAAAGGAAAATGAAACTGACAATGGATTTGAAATCATTTTATTATAACAAATGTTCGATATGGTCTCCATTGTATAGCCTGTTTGACAAAAAATAACTATTTCGGCGCGGAATTTTTGAGGTGTGCCACTGTATACCACTCCTCATATAACAAAAAATAGATAACTTCTTTCTTTAAGAAAGAAAAAAAATAATAATGGCCTTTGTTTCTTTCAGGCTATTAACGTCTTTAGTTTTCTTACTCGACAAAATTCTTCACACATTATTATTAGAATTATTGTTTTTTATGTTCAAAGTAATAATTGTGCAAGAGAAACAGGTTGTAGTTTCAATAAGAGGCATCCAGAAAGACTCATAAGGCATAAATACATTACTGAACTGTGAAGCAATTCCGTGAAACGGGATCCGTGCTTAACAAGAAACGCGAGCCAAGAAAAATCGAGGAATATGAAGTAGCAGTATTAGGACGTGTTTTAATAGAACCGAAAAAATCAAACAATGGGATAACATCAGGAGTTCCACGAAGTAGTATCCCATTCCTACAAAATCCAAACGGTCCACGAATTAAATGAAGACGCCTTTGACAGAAGAATAGAATTCTATGAAACATTGTCCGGGCACATAACCAACAATCCCAATTTTTTATACAATACTTGCTTCTCCGACGAAGCCTCCTTTTATTTAAATTGTGGGGTAAATCGTCATAACTGCCGATAGTGGAGTATCATGAATCCACAGTTATTTAGCGAGACTTATCTCAGCGACCTCTAAAGCTAAATGTGTGGACGGGAATCCTACGTGATCATATCGCTGGACCGTTTTTCATAGATGGCACTTTAAACGGAGATAGACTTGCAAACGCTATAGATTCAAGAAAAAATGAAATTTTGGAGGCAGATGATCGTCTAGTAGAAGGCGAACTTGTTTTTCAGCACGACGGTGCCCCCCACTACATTATGTCTTGCCAGATAGAGAGTTTCTGAATAATCGATTTGCTGATAGATGGATTGGAAGACGAGGTACCAGCGAGTGGCCAGCAAGGTCGCGAGATATGACCTCCTGGATTTCTTTCGGCGATCATTTGGATCATCTGTTATAATAAAATGATTTAAAATCCAATGTCAGTTTCATTTTCCTTGTGGTAATAGCAAAATGTCTTTAGAATTATATGCGAATTATCTATTTCTATTATTATTTATCAATAACATCAGAGATCGGAAAAATATCAAGGAACCACGTTCAAATTCGCAAATTTCTTATATATTGGTGGAACATCAAAAACGACATAACGTTGAATTTCTTTTTAAACAGGCTTTACAGCCAGACGTAATTTGTGGTATGGGTCCAGTTTAAAAAAATTGAGTAGCTAGTGCTAGGGTGATAAGAAAACAATTTAATTAACGATTAATATGGCCAAATGTATCCCCCTTCATAAATCTTTTGATGTGTTTTTTCAAAATAATGAATAATTTGGAAATTATTCCAGGTGGCTCGTTTTTAATAACACACTTTGTCTATATCAACATTATGTTCAGATACGTTCCATTTCATGGTATGACTTCTCATACATATTCGGTTTTGATTTATTTCCATATATTACTCTTTGGGACGATGCAAATACGTATTTTGAAGCCAAAAAAAAAAATAACAGGCAAGGACCAGTGGCAAAATTTAGTTTGGGTTTGGGGGTTCTTTTCGGTCATCAGTATTTCAAAAATTTCGGGAGCGGTAGAACTTGGTGACGTGCTCCTACGACTTTGTAGGGTTCAAGAAATGACAACAAAAAAATGAAATTAGATTTTAATAAAACAACAGAGATTAAAAAACCAAGAAATGTAATAGTTTATCTAATCAAACATTGTATCAAATATTAATGTGCAATAGCCTTGCAAATTTAGTGACCATTATTTTTTTTCTTACATATTCCGTATTCCCCAATTACAATCTATCAAAATTATAATAAAACCACTGAGTTATTCCTTATTAGTCGGACAGGTTTTCTTAGTACGTTAAGAATTATGTACAATAAAATTCAATTAGGAAAATAAGTATTCGTGAAAAATAATTTATTCGTTCTTTAACCAAATATATCATTACCTTATTCATTAACAAAATACAAAATTACATTTAAACTTCTTTCCTTTATATATTAAGTTATACCTGGAAATAGGCTCATTAAATTTCCCTGTGCATATGTGCATATTGTTCGAATATTATATACTCAGTGAGCTAATGTTCAAAATTTAGCTCTTAAAAATGTGTAATGATATGAAAACACAACAGTTGTCATTTCGTTTTCTATTATAAATCTAATTTTGCAAATCAAATTAGAATATAGGTGTTTTCAGAAAACTTCATATCTTCAAAAAACGAACTTAAAAAATACTACCTTTCATTACTTCATTTGTTTTTTAAATCGAATCACAACAAAAACAAATAATTAGCTTTATGCGTTTGACAACCCATAAAACTATTACATGAGCATGTTTAAAAGTTTATTTACATATATTTGTTCCATTGATTACTCACTGGTTTGTTCTATTATAATGTTCAGCTTTAAGTCACAAATTTATTATCTTCACCACTTGACCATACAACGTATGACACGCACACTCCGTCTAAGGCATCGGGTGCCTTTAGGCGAATATTCACTAAACTTCAGAGATACTAAATATTAAGAAGATTTAGCTCTATGGGAGCCCTAGATGAGTTACACTATTCAACCCAAGAACTTGACCATAAAGTATGTAACACGCCCACTGTCTCTAAGGCACCTATAGCTTGCATATAAATCACTCTGACATAATTAAAAAAATTAAAAGAAAGGCTAGGTTGCATAAGAAATTTAAGAAGTCTCATAATATTACTCATTTCGAAGAATTCAAACGTTTAAGGGCAGTGGTGAAAAGACAAATTACCACAGCATATAAGGAATATATTGTAAGTATCCAGTCTTTGATACGAGTTGACTCGAAAGAATTCTGGTCGTTTATACGTGATAAAAAGGGTATATCCAGAATTCCTGGCAACATCACATTTAATAATGGGATTCTTACGGATCCGCAGGAAATTGTTAATGCTTTTGCTGATTTCTTTCAGAGTGCGTTTGGGCAGTCCAGTCTAATCATTAACTCTGTTGGCCCAATTATCACGCACGTAAATTTGGAATTACCAACTATTTCCGAGCTAACTGTGTTTCAGTCTATGAAGAAGCTGAAAAATAAGTTTACATCTGGATATGACGGTGTTCCGTCTTTTCTTATTAAAGATTGTGCTGGAGTTCTGGATATTCCTCTCAGTATCGTTTACAACCTATCATTAAGATCCTTAACGTTTCCCTCTACTTGGAAATCAGCTAAAATATGTCCGGTATTTAAATCCGGAGACAAATCTGCTATCGAGAACTATAGGCCAATATCTATATTGTCGAACTTTTCGAAGGTTTTTGAGATGATTTTGTACGATCACATTTATCCTTATATATGTCATCAAATTTCTGATTCACAGCACGGATTTCTGAAGAAAAGATCGACTGTTACCAACCTCACTATTATAACTCAGTACCTGGCGGAATGTCTAGATAATAAAAGTCAAGTGGATGTTATTTACACCGACTTTGCAAAGGCCTTTGACAAATTGGATCACGCTGTTCTACTTGGTAAATTGTCTAAATTTGGATTCGGTAGTCAACTCATTACTTTTTTAAATTCTTATTTTGACAACAGAATCCAATCTGTTTTCTATAATGGATTTAAATCAAACCAATACGTTGCTACATCAGGGGTTCCTCAAGGGTCAAATCTGGGACCTCTGCTGTTTCTTCTTTTCATTGATGACTTAACAAGTAGGCTAAAGTGTAACAATTTATTATATGCTGACGATTTAAAAATCTTTGTTGAGATTACAGGTATTGATGATTGCTATTTTCTACAAGAGAATCTTAATGTTGTTAGTGACTGGTGCTTGCAGAATAATCTACATTTGAATGTGTCTAAGTGCAAAATAATGTCTTTTACCAAGAAGAAAACTTGTCTAGATTTTAATTATATGATAAGAGATGATTGCCTTCCACGCGCAACTTTAATTAAGGATCTTGGTGTGTGGTTTGATACTAGGTTGAATTTCTACGAACACATTAATTGTATGGCTTTATTGTCAGAAACTGTAAATCGTTTCATAGTATAGATGCTCTGAAAGTACTTTATTATTCTTTTGTACGCTCCAGGCTAGAATATGCCTCGATCGTCTGGAAACCGTTTTACAATTATCAGAAGTTAGCATTAGACAGTGTACAGCGAAAGTTTCTTAAGTATCTATGTTTTAAAATTGATGGAGTCTATCCTAATAGAGGAGTTAATGAGCAACTTATGTGTAATAGATTTAATGTGGAAATTTTGGAGCTCAGGCAAATAATATGTTCGCTCACTTTTCTATACAAGCTTCTGCATAATAAAATAGACGCAGTGAACTTGTTATCACAGCTTAATTTCAATGTACCTTCTGTTTTTCTCAGAGATCCAGTGGTTTTTAGGCATTGTCGTTACAAAACTAACATAGGCATAAACTCTCCTGTTTTTTGTATGACACAAAACTTCAACCTCATTTGTAGGGAATGTGATATTCATGTAGGCTCTTTGTCTGTTATTTTGAGTAGGGCCAACGCTTTATTTAGTTTATAATTATTAACTTTATTTTTGAGATCGCAGTTATCGAGTATTTGTTTATTTTAGTTTATTTTTTTTGTTATTTTTTAGTACATTTTGCTTTCTGTTTTTTTAAGGATTCATTAATATTGTCCTGTTAATAGTTTTTTACTGTTGGGCAATAAAGCTTTATTTATTTATTTATTTATTTATTTATTTACTAAACCTCAGATATGCTAAGTATTTAGCTGTGTAGCAGCCTTTGCTAAGTTATCAGGCCCATGGTCCAAGTTGTTCCCAAAAGAACAGCTTTTTCAATTAGTCAGTTAATATGGTCATCCAGGCCGAGGTATTTTAAATTGTATAATAGATATTTTGGTAGTACTCCTGTTGTTGACATAACAATTGGAACAGTTCATGTGTTGTTCATATCACATTGTCTCTTTATTTGAAATTCCAAATCCCTGTATTTGGTTACTTTTTCAGCCTGTTTACTATTGATGTTATTATTGCTAGGGATTGCTATGTCAATTAAAGTTGTTGTTCTAGAAACTTTATATACTAAAACTAGGTCTTGTCTTTTGTGAGCAACACTTTGATTGGTCAAGATCATGCGGTCCCAATATAGCGTGTAGTTGTTATTTTCCTAAACATAGTGTTTATATATCGTAGGTATTCTGAAAGACCGGAATAGTTTATAAATTTATTTCTCAGTACAAATTCTTGGTGCAGTCTTTTTTCCATAGCATCATACCATTCTTTATATTCAATTGCGGCAGATGTCTGACAACCTCCTGTAATATGCTTCACTGATTCTGATACTTGGTATCCATACCTACTTCTTTGTTTATAGGAGTATCGTCAACGACTTACTCAGATAGCTCTTAGTAGGGAATACTTGATCTAGGATTGCTAATAAAAAGCCTTTATTTCTGGAATCTTCTGACCAAATATCAGCCAGTAGTTCGACGCTGAACTGTCGACATAATCTTGGTTGACATTATTTATATGACTTCCATGAAGGGGCTTCTCTTTCCTTCTGAGCTGTTTCTGATCACTGGACTAGTGGTGTAATTGGACATGTTGTGCTGCCAGGCGCAGTGATGTTGAGTTACAAATCTAGCATATGATTGTGTATACAGAAAATCTGCGAGTTTCTAGATATGATTACGCAACTAACACTTATTGGTTTAATTGCTGGTCTATATCTTCCAATCCTATTCCTTCTTCACACTGCAGCATTATTGAACCCATTCAGCAGAGCTCTTTGGATGGTGTTTTTTGGGCATTTGATAATAGAACCCACACTTTCTATTGTAATTGTTGAATGTCAGTCTTCCATCAATTAATTATGTCGAAAGAGTATAGATTTTTACTGGTTTTCGATAGTCGCCTTACCTCTGCTTAAAATTCTGTTAATAGGTCGATCTTCATGGTGGAATGCTCAATTTGTTGAACTTGTTTTATTCCAATGTATATATGTGTGTTGACTTCTTCCATGGAGTCAACTAAGGTGCCATCTCTAATTTTGTAGGGTCCTTGCTGTAGTTTGCGATTAATTAAATTAATAATCCGGCATATGGATGTCAGTAGTACTCTTGTACTAGCTTAAGCATACCATGCAGCTGTTGGTTGATTGATAAACTGTTTATTTTTAATGCTAGACCGTAGTTGCGTTTGAGACTAAACGCACAGTTAGGCCAGTTCAGTTTATGTGAGAGTGGATTAATAAAAAATCAAAACCAAAGCAGGCTAAATGAGTCACCCTGGAAAATACCCTGTCAGATGGGAATAATGTTTATGTTTATGGAGTAGTCGGCTTCATTCAGATTCCTGTTTGCCAGGTAGATAAAAATGTAACGATAGAGTTATTTGCTTTATAAAGCTTCACTATCTGAATGAGTCAATCATTTGGAACTGAATCCAAAGCTTTTTTGTAGTCTTTTGGTAAGGAGAAACTAGGCCCCTTCAGATTCTTGATTATGTTGAAAATTTCATCGTTGATGACGGATGGTGTTGCATCACACTATTTCGAAATGCAGCCTCCTCCTCATTAATCCAGATGGCTTTGGACTTCAGGAAAGTTGTCCTTTCCATAAGTACTCTAACGCCGTATGACTGGGATAGCTGTCGGCCTGGTTATTATTGACGTTGTTGTTAACTTTTCGATAAAACCCCTTATCTGATTACCGGAGGTCTCTCTAGATAACTGAAACACAATAAAGTTTTGAGGGTTTCCATTGTCTATTTAAATTTTAGACACTATACCACATTTTTATGAAATAAAAAGTATTCCCACGAATTAAGAACCTCTTTTTCGATTGAAGTCGATTAAAATTTTTTGACCAGAAATTTTATCTTCACAACTACTCTTTTCTACTGTTCTAAATAGCTTAAAAATAAATATCGATAAAACTGAAAACTACTAGGTTCCACACACCACTTTTAGTTTTACCCACTATGTATATTCCCCGTTTCTTTAGGCAACACCTTCTTTTTAATTAGTATTATATATAATTCATAGGAATAACTTCAGGGTTGATATAAAAACTGTTTCCTTCAGTTGTATTTTTCCACAAAAAAAATGACAACTGACCGACAGATTATTCAATTAATTTTGAATTTCGGAAAAATATTAGGGATTTCGTCTCCATGGAAAAAACACGAAACAAATACCCTTCAACTGTTAAGGAATTCGTACAATATTGTTCTGATATTTTTAACAGTATTTGCAATAATTTATTCCGCTTTCCAAAAATACTATGGATATTGGCAAGTCGCTTCCAACACCACCGAAATTATATTGGACATTTTCAAATTTATTGCTGGCTTTTGTTTCCTACTGTCTTGCTTTTTGGGGCAGATTCTGAAAACCAAACAATGGAAAAAAGCCTTTACTGTTATTGATCGACTGGATCTCCATCTCAGTCGTTACAATATTGAAACAAATGCAAGTCTTACCTGGCACATTTTAAGTTTTCTTGTAATCAATATGTTGTATGTATTTGTACATGGTTACGAAATTCTTAGTTGGCAAGGAAATGAAGAAATGTCCATGGAATATGGATACATTCTAGACAGAGTGTTTATGTACTATCAATTATATTTGACATATCTTATTTTTGTAACAAATATGCTACTTAAAAGGCGGTACTGGATATTGAAAAATCTATTGCTGAATATTTTAGAGAGAAAACGTAAAATTATTGTTATTTGTCAGAAAGACAATATAGAATTTTTAAATAAATTATTCTTCATAAAAGAGTCGTACGGAAATTTGCATCAATCCATTACAAATTTAAATGTAGTTCTTGGATGGCCTGTGTTTTTTACTATCGTTTCCAATGAGTTGCTTTGTCTTGCAAGTATAAATTATATATTTTTAGATATACCTTCTACAAATGAATCATTTAAAACCTCAATTTATGTTAGTGCAGCTTTATATGCCGGAGTATATACGGTAAGAATTCATAATTTAAGTTTTTTTGTAACTATGTTTTCTAATAAAGTATTAATAAATTTTATTGTTTCATAAGTAAGTTATGTATATTATATCAATATTATCATATTCAATTATATTTTACCAGTATTTCATGATTTACCATCCCTTGCGTATTTATTTCTCATTTCTTTTTATAAGCTTCCGTTATTGATCTTTAAATACCTTTGAAATAGCAGTACGTGAGTTTCCTAAATGCCTATAATCATTTTCAATATTAGACTTAATTAATACTACCATCAATTTTATTGACATACCTAACTATTATTATAGTGAAAAAGACCAAATTAAACAAAGTTTGTACATATTATAACATCAGGGTTATAATCAGACTGAAAAAACTATTAATTCACTGAAATTTTTGTTTGAGTTAGGTACTTATATTAATGAGCCATAAAGAAATATTAAACCAGTCAGTATTTAAATCAGCTGCAGAATTGTTTATGATATCAATTTAACATTCAAAATTTTCATTACAAATATTCAGATAAGATTTATTAGTATTTTAAGGTAGGTAGGTAGCTTATTGCCCGTAAATATCCTCTTAGCTATGTCCGGATCTATTTACATTTATTAGCTGCTTCAGATGCAGTATTTTGAATGAGATATTGTATATTGTTTACATTTGTATATACCTACTGCTTGAAACTATATTTTCAGATTTCTACAATGGCAATTCTAATGTCTGGTGATTCAGTAGAGAAAGCTGGGAAGCAAATTCTTAATATTTGCTATAAATATCAGGACACCATAGATAAAACTATTGCTAGGAAAGAGCTGATCTTATTTGCATCTTTCGCACAATCTCTGTCTCCTCAAATTTGGGCTGCTGGTTTTTTTCGTGTTAATCAAAATATGTTATCTTCACTACTCACTGCTTTAATAACATATATGATCGTTATCATACAATTTAACATGGCACTGTAGGAAAAAATATTTTTGTTGACTGTTATTTCTGTCACAAACTTGTATTAGCTACGTTTAGAATTAGCACTTTTGCATTTTATTAATTAGTTTTGAGATATTATTTCAAAACTAATATGAAATGTACAATGCTCACAGATACATATTGAAGTTGATATTTTCTAGTAATGTACTGAACTCAATATTTATTTAAGATTCTTTTTGAAACTAATAAATTATAATAGAAAAATAATGTTGATTGTAATAAAATATATCTAAAACGTGCACTTGTTAAACCTGTTTTCATGCTCTCTATAAATATTTTACAGAAATGAAACAGACTTAATAAGAAATGTTGATAATATAATAAAGATTACAGCATATTACGAATTTGACATTTTAGAAACTATGAAGTGAGCAAAATGTATCGATCAGAGATGACGAATCAATAGAAGAATAGAGATTAAAAAATATGTTTTGATATTTTTAACAAGAGAAAACTTTCAAGTTGCCAACATCTCAAAACTATGTTACGAAAATCGATGGATATCTAAGGTACTGTTATGCATAAAAAAATGCTTAATACAACGAAACAAGATCCTAGAGAACCGAACTGGTATATACACTGGAGAAAAGAAGACTACAGAACAGAGGCAGGGAGATAATTCATTGTACTCGGACTTCGTCTAATATTACTTTTGTAATGTTTTTTTTATTTTCACACTCGGGTTCAGTTCAGTTCTTGGATTTATTTAAAAACACAGTCCAACTCACTCTAATTTATTTCCCCACACACCCATGCGCGAGCCCAGGAACTAGATTTGCCCTTCAGAAAATTTTTACTGATGAGCACTTTCAGCCCCCTTGCCATCCACCCCCTGAGACTTAACTCAGGTCTTCACGCTAACGCAGTTTTCCTTCTGCATAATCGCTGTCTTCTTGTTGGGATAGCTTGGCTTTGGTTCCGTTGCTTTACCTTATTGGTACTACAGCAACTGTCTTATTTGTGTTACGTGGCTCATTCTTTGCTATGATATATAGCTAATTGTACCCTTCTGTGGGCGTGCACGTTGTCGTCGTTTGTTTTGTGGATGTGTGTTCTTCTGTCTTCTCTTTGTTTGGTAGGTTGGTTTCCCCCCGAGCCCCCCTTGTTGTCTCCTGAAAAAAAGATTGTTATATACTTCATTTTTTACTTACCTGTCCTCTATCTCTGGGCTTCTTCGTCCTCTTCCCCTTCGCTAAGGCAGAGCTGGTTCTTAGGCCGTTTGTATTTGTCAATAAATCTGGGGTCATAGTCGATTAGTTGTCGTAGGTGAAGGTTTGGGTGTTGTTCCAGTTTGGCGTAAGCCTCTCTGGCCTTCCTCTACATTTCTGCAAGCACTGGTTGGTGTCGTAAATCGTTGAAAATCACCGTGTTACGAACGAACCAGGGTGCGTCGACTGCGAGACGTAGGCATAGGTTCTCCTGCCTTTGGATGGCCTGCCTGTTGCTCTTGCTGGTGTGTCCCCATACTGTTGAAGCGTACGTCAGCATTGGCAAGATGACTGTCTTGATGAGGGTCAGCTTGTTTAAGAGTCCCAGCTTGCTTCCTCTTCCTATTAAGGGGTAAAGTTTGGCACGGGCGGCCCGGACTTTATTACGAGTCTCTTGGACATGCCTCGTGAAAGTCAACCCCTTGTCGATGATGACTCCAAGGTTTCCTGTCGGAACGATCGTGCGGCTTCTCCCGTTGACGAACAGAGCTTGGGTTTTGTCCTCGTTGATGGCTATCTTCCACTGAAGGCACCATTCAGCTAAATTGTCAGTGGCTTGCTGCAGCCGCCTCAAGGCTTGCTCGAATCTGAAAGATTGGCATCCTATGGCGGTGTCGTCGGCGAACTGGGCAATTATAGCGTCGGCTGGTCTTGGGATGTCTGCAGTGTAGATTGAAAATAGCATCGGGGACAGGACTGCTCCTTGGGGAACCCCTGCCTCGGTGGTCCGGTATCTGGAGTGCTCTTGGCCTACTCGTACTCTTACTCGTCGATGTCTCAAAAAAGAGCAAACGTGCACTTGTTAAACCTGTTTTCATGCTCTCTATAAATATTTTACAGAAATGAAACAGACTTAATAAGAAATGTTGATAATATAATAAAGATTACAGCATATTACGAATTAGACATTTTAGAAACTATGAAGTGAGCAAAATGTATCGATCAGAGATGACGAATCAATAGAAGAATAGAGATTAAAAAATATGTTTTGATATTTTTAACAAGAGAAAACTTTCAAGTTGCCAACATCTCAAAACTATGTTACGAAAATCGATGGATATCTAAGGTACTGTTATGCATAAAAAAATGCTTAATACAACGAAACAAGATCCTAGAGAACCGAACTGGTATATACACTGGAGAAAAGAAGACTACAGAACAGAGGCAGGGAGATAATTCATTGTACTCGGACTTCGTCTAATATTACTTTTGTAATGTTTTTTTTATTTTCACACTCGGGTTCAGTTCAGTTCTTGGATTTATTTAAAAACACAGTCCAACTCACTCTAATTTATTTCCCCACACACCCATGCGCGAGCCCAGGAACTAGATTTGCCCTTCAGAAAATTTTTACTGATGAGCACTTTCAGCCCCCTTGCCATCCACCCCCTGAGACTTAACTCAGGTCTTCACGCTAACGCAGTTTTCCTTCTGCATAATCGCTGTCTTCTTGTTGGGATAGCTTGGCTTTGGTTCCGTTGCTTTACCTTATTGGTACTACAGCAACTGTCTTATTTGTGTTACGTGGCTCATTCTTTGCTATGATATATAGCTAATTGTACCCTTCTGTGGGCGTGCACGTTGTCGTCGTTTGTTTTGTGGATGTGTGTTCTTCTGTCTTCTCTTTGTTTGGTAGGTTGGTTTCCCCCCGAGCCCCCCTTGTTGTCTCCTGAAAAAAAGATTGTTATATACTTCATTTTTTACTTACCTGTCCTCTATCTCTGGGCTTCTTCGTCCTCTTCCCCTTCGCTAAGGCAGAGCTGGTTCTTAGGCCGTTTGTATTTGTCAATAAATCTGGGGTCATAGTCGATTAGTTGTCGTAGGTGAAGGTTTGGGTGTTGTTCCAGTTTGGCGTAAGCCTCTCTGGCCTTCCTCTACATTTCTGCAAGCACTGGTTGGTGTCGTAAATCGTTGAAAATCACCGTGTTACGAACGAACCAGGGTGCGTCGACTGCGAGACGTAGGCATAGGTTCTCCTGCCTTTGGATGGCCTGCCTGTTGCTCTTGCTGGTGTGTCCCCATACTGTTGAAGCGTACGTCAGCATTGGCAAGATGACTGTCTTGATGAGGGTCAGCTTGTTTAAGAGTCCCAGCTTGCTTCCTCTTCCTATTAAGGGGTAAAGTTTGGCACGGGCGGCCCGGACTTTATTACGAGTCTCTTGGACATGCCTCGTGAAAGTCAACCCCTTGTCGATGATGACTCCAAGGTTTCCTGTCGGAACGATCGTGCGGCTTCTCCCGTTGACGAACAGAGCTTGGGTTTTGTCCTCGTTGATGGCTATCTTCCACTGAAGGCACCATTCAGCTAAATTGTCAGTGGCTTGCTGCAGCCGCCTCAAGGCTTGCTCGAATCTGAAAGATTGGCATCCTATGGCGGTGTCGTCGGCGAACTGGGCAATTATAGCGTCGGCTGGTCTTGGGATGTCTGCAGTGTAGATTGAAAATAGCATCGGGGACAGGACTGCTCCTTGGGGAACCCCTGCCTCGGTGGTCCGGTATCTGGAGTGCTCTTGGCCTACTCGTACTCTTACTCGTCGATGTCTCAAAAAAGAGCCCACTAGCTGGATGATGTTAGTGGAAAATCCTAATTGGTCCATCTTGACTAATAGTCCGTCATGCCATACTCGGTCGAAGGCTTTTGGTACATCCAGGAAGATGAAGGCTGTTCTTCGATTCCGGTTGAGTCCGTCTGAGGCGTATTCTACAAGGCGTAGAACTTGATGTTCGGTGGCGTGTCGATGTCTGAATCCAAACTGCTGGTCTGGAATCACATTCAGATCATCTATGGTCTCTTGGAGTCGATTCGCGAAGATCCTTTCTGCTACTTTACTCATGGCTGGTAGTAGACTAATAGGGCGATAGTTTTGTGGAAAAGTACTGTCCTTATTGGCCTTAGGCAGCATGATAATGTCGGCATACTTCCATCTCCTCGGGTAGTATCTGAGTCTTAGCATTGCATTGATGATGTTTGTCAAGGAAACGACAGCCTTCCTGGTGAACCGTTTGACTATCCTGTTGGATATACGGTCATGTCCAGGTGCTTTTCGTTGCTTGAGACGTCTGATCTGGTCCCGTACCTCTTCCGGGGTCGTGGTCCTGATCGGTGGGATGTCCTCATGGTTCCTTATCCTTCTGGCTTGCCTCTCGACTCGGAGTTCGTGGTCGTCGTCTTCATCGTCGTGTTGGTTCAGTCTACATTCTCTCTCAAGGCTGTCAGCGAATGCTTCTGCCTTTTCAAGGTCTGAGTAGACTATACCTTGCTCGCCATGAAGTGGGGGTACTGGACGCCTGTCCGTTCTCAGGATTTTTGCAGATTCCAGAAGCCTGGTTTCTGCGGGTCCAGTTGCCCCAGGTAACCATTCCATCGATCATTGTAATGCGTTCTTAGAGCTTCAGTGACTGCCCGATTCAATGCGTTGGCTCTACGCTTGTCGTCCGGTTGCCTTGTTCTTTGAGCTCGTCTTCTCGCTCTCGCGGTTGGCGTACTTCTCTTCCCTACTTTCGATCACAGAGATTGGTGTCAGTGTGCGGTCCAGGTTCTTTCGGAATAGGTCCCAATTCACCTTCTGGAAGCGTTGCTCTTCTTCGTCTCTATGCTCGTCTGGGTCCCCTACAAGCAGGATCACCGGATTGTGGTCCGTTGATCCCTCTTGGACTATATGGATGTCTGCAAGATGTGTCGGATTCTTGATGACTGCGATATCCAGGACATCCGATCTTCTGTTTATGTCGTGAGGGTAGTGTGTATGTGAGATAGGCCCCATGACTGTTATGTCGTGGGTATCCGCATAGGCCACTAGCCTCGCGCCATTTCCGTTTGTGGTCCTGCTGTTCCACTGTGGTGATTTGCAGTTCATGTCACCAATGAGGATTGTGTGCTGACGATCTGGCAGTAGAGCGTCGAAATCAGCATCCGAAAATCCAGGATTCGGAGGAATGTATACTGAAAAAATGGTAATACTTTGGTTATTATATTATTATTATTCTGTGGTGTGGTATTGTTGTCTTCACGAGAAGGGCTGTTCCCCCTCCTCTTGCATTCCTGTCGTTCCTGTAAGTGGTGTATCTCTCGATGTTGAAACGCTTGCCTTCTGATAGCTTTGTTTCCTGGAGTGCCACGACATCTATGTTACTTCGAGTGATAAATTCACCCAGTTCGTGTAGCCGGGTTCTCGCTCCTTGTATATTCCACGAAGCTATCTTCAGGGCGGCTGCTCTCGCTCTATTAGCCATCGAGATAGACTAATAGGGCGTTGACCTCGTTGAGCCTTTGTAAAGCCTGTTGGATGACTTTACCCAGTTCTGCAATCTCGCGTCTGGCGGCGTTGACATCCAACTTCGGGTTGGGTGGTGTTTTGGCCTTGGTTTTCGTTGGTTTCTGGGTCAGTGGTGCGGTGGGCTTTCTAGCTGCTGTTGGTGGCAAAGGAGGGAACTTCGCCGCTCCGCTGACCTGGGAAGCGTAGGACATTCCCGGTTTCACAGCTCCTGTGACCGCGGGTGGTCTTCCCGCCGGTTTTGTTGGCCTCGGTGCCTTTTTGCATCCCCTGTAGCTGGCTACATGGGCTTCCTGGCAGTTTGCGCACTTGGCTAGCTCCGTCTCTTTGACTGGGCAATCTGATGCCCTGTGCGGTCCAGAGCATTTAACGCATCTCTCTTCTTCGTGGCAGGTTCCTTGTCCGTGCCCAAATCTCTGGCACTTGAAGTACTGCATCGGTGGGGTCTTCTGGCGCTGCTTTTCTACGGTTACGCAGGTGTACAGTATTGTCTTCAGTTCCATGATGCTGTTCTCAGTTTCTGGTAATTTTACCAGAAACAGAGGCAGTTGATGGTTCTTCTTTCGTTGGGAGTACATGGCGTACACCCCATACGGGTTGAATCCTTTAATTTTCAGGTCCTCTTCTATTTCTTCGGTGGTGGTCAAGGTATTTAAACCTCTAATCACCACGCGGATGTCCTTCGACGGGAAGTTGAACGTATGGAATTTCCATTTCTTTCCCTGTAATAAAGAGACTGTCTCGCGATACCCCTCCGCGGACAAACAATTTATTCTTATCTGATTACCCCTGCAGCTGGCCGTGAAGCCAGTGTTTGAGGCAACCATCTTCTCTCTCACCTGTTTCCAGTGCTCCGGCTGGGTAACCACTATCGTCGACATTCCTGGGCGGAACGTATGGCGTTGTCTTCTTTTTGTTGCCTGCTTCCTTCGATTCCGTCGGTCGCTTTGCCGGAGGGATGCGCACCTCCTTTTCTGGCGTTGGGGACGCCCTGCTTGATCCTGCGCTGGAGATCTTCCGTTTTCTGGATACCTCCTGGAAGCCGTCGTCCATTTCGACCTCCTCCACTGTTTGGTCCTCTGTTCCATTTTGTTCTGTTGTTGTCGCTGTTGTCTTCACTGGGGCCTCCGTGACCGGGGTCTTCTCAGTCCCCGTTAACGTTCTCAATAGAGCGTTCTCTTCTTGAATTTTCTTCACCGTTGCGCAAAGTTCTGCGATTTGCTCGCCCTGTTTTCTCTCCACTTGTTCCAGCCTCTGTTTCAGCTGGAGGTTTTCGGCCTGTTTTTTTTCGTAACGCCTCTTCATTGCTTTGTATTCTTTGTCCGCGGGGTCGGGGGGTTCCTTCTTAAATTTCGACATCTGAAACACAAAAGTGATTTACTTGTACGTACTTTATCAGTAAATACGAATTCTTTTAGTCCCGAACGGGACTTAATTTTTAATCCTGAGAAGGACTAATTGCCGGAAAAACCCAAGGGTTTGCCGGCAGACAGGTAGTCGCCGCTTCGATGTCGTTGAACTCGGTGTCGCTGAGCGCTTTGTCGGGTAGTTCCCTATCTCTCACCTTTTCAGGTAAGGGAGAACTGTTCTCGACGAGATCTCGATGCGAACTCGTGTGTGATTTATTTCCACTACTTTTACACAAATTTATATTCACAGAAACTACTATTTACATTTTATCTTAACTGTACAATACGACCGACGAACCATCGGGAAACTATTTCATGTTCTTTAAGCTTTAAGGGAATTTCCAGTAACGTTAGCGCTCCGCCTGTGGAGAGACAAATATTTCGGGTTCCCAGAATTTATCGGAATAATGTCCCTTCCATGAATTGGTTGATGGCTGATTGCACCAGCTGTCGGATGAATTCTCGTAACACTTTGAATATTTACTTCATTTCTATAAGATATTTTAATACTAATTTTAGGTGGGGTCTAAGCTACGAGGAACCAAAAATTTGATTCATTTAAAGAACAATAACTCTCTTAGAGTTAGAATGCCGCCCAGTGGTGCCAAAAATATCGGTTCGAATCTCAGGCCAAGCTATTTTAAAATTTAGGTAGGAACCCACTCTCTTCCTTCTCCATGGTGAATCTGATAGAAGATGTGATCAGTTTAGATGCTTCAGAAATGCCTCTAGTTTTCTCTCTCCCTGTTGCCATATAATGAAGGTGTCGTCGACACACCTTAACGAGAATTTTGGTTGCTTCTCGTACCCCTACAGTGTATTATTTTTGAACCGTTCCATGTATATGTTGGCAATAACGGGGAACCCATAGGCAATCCTTCTTCTTGCATGAAGAAACGGTCCTTCTACTGAAAGTAGCAGTTGTTGAGGCAACACTTTAGTAAGTCCGTGATTGAATCTATTGGCAGGTCCGTCCTCTCCATCAGGGTTTCGTCCCCGGTAAGTTTTTTTCTCACTAAGTCCAGAGATTCGTCTAATGGTACGTTTGTGAAGAGGTTTTCAACGTCGAAATTTACTAAGCGATGTTCTAGCCCAAGTTCCATGGATTCGATGATTTGGATAAAATGCTTTGAATCGTTGACGTGCGATAATGTTTTGCCCTCCAAGGGTTGATTGATGGTAGGAAGAATTTTGATAATTCTGCTGCTGGTGAGTTACGTAAGCTAGTAATTGGTCTCAGCGGGACTCCAGCCTTGTGTATCTTAGGTAGTGCATATAAATGTGGTGGTTTGCAAGACGTGGCCTTAATTTTCTCCTTGTCTCCGGTGAAAAGTATTTAGCATGATCTTTGACAGTGTTGTAAGTTTTCTGTTCTATTTTGGCTGTTGGATCAGTTGGCAATGGCTTGTATTTTCCCTTGGAGAGTACGTCGTCGATCTTCGGAAAAGAGTATGTATATGGTTGTTTTTCTACTAGTAGAATTCTTAAGACTAAAATAAGATCTGTGTTTGTTTGAAAAGTTTCGATAATTTCCAAAAATTGACTAATGCTCGAGTATATTATTAGTAGTGGAAAATTGCTTTTAATGATGTTTTGTGATATTTTTGAAATGCCGTAATGAGATGTTCGGGCGTTAAAATAGACGTATGTTTGATTTTTAAGACGGGCGAAGTAATTGAATTTAAAATTAATTTCTCGCATAATTCGAGCAACATAAGTTTCGTTTCAACGTAACCCACTTTATAGTTCATTTTTCCGATCGTGATTTCTAGTTTTTTCGTATTGCTGTTAGAGTTTTTCGTCAATTTGAAGTTTCTGGACGGTCTCGTCTCGACACTGCTTTGGTTTTTGAGTAAATTTTCTATTTGTAATTGACCTTGGTTGGTTGGTAGAACCGTAACCATATTTAGAGCCATAATTCGAATAAGTCAACATAGGCCTGTTTCTCATTGACAGTAAGATTTTGTTTATTTACCACTGCTAACATTTTAGCTTGGTGCGTTTAAAGCCTAGCAGAAAATGCCAATGGGAACTCATTTTGTAATTGTCTCATTCTTTGCAGGTACTGAACAAGGGCAGAGAGATTTCTTAGAACTGCAAAATTATTTTCTACTAGACTTTGAATACCTGCTAAACAGCTGGGATCACGTGAATTAACTAGCTCAGCTGCTCGTCCGTGGAGTTTGTTATCAATGTAGAGAATTAACAGAACTTGCTGCTTATCAGATGCCATATTATATGCGGTATTGCAAGAACAGATAAATATCTTTAAATATATTGTGTTCCCATCGTATCGGGAATAATGGTAAACATTTCTGAGAGCTTGTAGGGCACTATATTTTGTGCTACAGCTCTTGTTTATGGCTTTTTGTAGTTGATGATAATGCAATATTAGGAAAATCACAAGCTTGGAAAAAGGGAAGTAAAGAAATATGATTGTTATATATTTAGGATGGTTCACTTAAAATAGGAAAAATGATACAACTAGTTGTTCAAAAATTATTAAATATTGTAACTTGTTAAAGCTTACGTGATTATTCCTATCATAGGACTTGTTCTAGCAGTCACTCAACACTAGATAGCTACTGCTTGTTCCCTTGTTGAGCTGGGTAGTTGGTTCTTTGTATTCGCTGAGGTTAGGCACCTACCGTAATTAGTTAGAATGTTTCTTGTTCTAATTACGTTTGGACTGACTGCGCCAATTTTTAGATTTGGGTTCAATAAATTCACTTTTTCAATTTTTTTTTCTCAATATAAAAATTTAAGTTACAAAATACAATATTACAAGCCTAAAATTATGTGAAGATAATGAACGCTGTTTATAGTTTACGGTTACATTTATAACATAAAATTGCTAACGCTACGGCATCAGTTCTCATGTGAACAAAACGTCGATGTGATTTCTAAGAATTCTAGAAAGTTGTAGGCAATATGATACCTGTGTGAAGTTAATTAAGGTTCAAGTACCTATAGTATCCTTAAAGTGAGAATTGTAAATCGGCACACTTCTCATATAACAACTCCCCATATACATGAAAAGTTAATGCTTTACATCAAGTTGGCACACTTCTCATATAACATATTTAACATTTTCATGGATTTAGATAATCCCATGGAAATCATAGCAAATTATTATTTTTTTGTGTGTGTGTGTGTTATCAAGTAATACAATACCATTTAATATAACAACCATTAACCAGAGAGCTTAGGACTTTAAAATACTGTAAATAATTTCAAAAAATTTCTTTTTAAACCTAATGAGTTAAATAATATTTATAACATCAAATTACACATCTGGTGACTCCATTCATTTCATCTTTTTCTCACAAACACACTTCAAAACTTCACTTATTATTCAATTTGTCTTGTCTTGATTGTTGCAAGTGTGGGCGATATGCCGGAAAACTTTGTTTATAAGCCGGTTTAGGTATATAAATATATTAATTCGAAAAAATTACGCGGTCCAAATCCGGAAAAAGCAGAATCAGCTACATATAAGATATTTTTAGAACTTTGAGAAAAAGGTACAAGCTCCACTGCTTCATCTAAATTTACTAGAATTATAATCTTCAGATAGTTTCAAAAATGCTTTCTTACAACCGCAGCACAATTACTTACAAAACATTTATACAAATTATACCAAGTAAAAAATTAAATGCACTCCAATTAAAGTTTTTTTAATATAATATTAGGTAATAATATATACATCAAATTTATTTTACAATGTATCTACTTCATACTAAGTTCTGATTTCATTTCTTGGCCAGCAAAATGTTTTTTTAATACTTCTAGAGCTCTATATCTATGTGAAATCTTGTTTTTTTCAACTTTTGGCATCTCGGCATAAGTTAATTCATATCCAATAGGTTGAAAACATGGATCCCAACCAAAATCTCTAGGTCCTCTTGGGCTAACTATTTCACCATTAGTTCTTCCTTGAAATAAAATAACTTCATCATCATCACCTCCAGGATGGTATGCAAAGGTACAAACAGCTTGTGCAGTTTTGTCTTCAAATCCATTCAACATTTTATGTAAACCATCGGGGCCGAGTTTATCCAAAAACCATTTTATGTAAGGGCCAGGCAAACCTTTCAAACCATTAAAGCACAATGCGGTATCTTCTACGATAACTGGACCCTGCACATGTTTGTGAGCTTCTTTAGCTTTGAGAATAGAAATTTCATTTATATCACCCTGTAATTCAAGTAGATCCAGTTTCTTGGGTATAATTTTCCTAGGAAAATCAATTCCCAGTATTTGAACTACTTCTTCAAGTTTTTTAGCATTACCAGTAATAAATGTTATAGGTTTTGACATTTTCTAATTTTAATTTACTAGTATATCTAAAAATTTAAATTTATTTTTCCCTCTTCAGTTTCATAATTTATAACCACAAATAAATTACCTAACCTCATTATTCGCAGTGTACTGATCATATCATAGAGACTGTACTTCTGAAACCTTCAGATTGAATTTAGCCTGCAATACAAAAATACCGTGCCGAGGCTAGGGAGTTCACTGGCAGCACCTCCCAATCGAGTGAAATAGTCGATTGCTCTCTCTGTTAAGGGCCCCACAGACTACGATTATTTTCATCAATTTGTATCGCCGCGATTCCGAACGTCTTGTAAAATATGCGAAAAACCGATGTATGTGGTGAAAATCGTCGGTCCAAATATCTGCCGGTACTTGATTTGGCGAGTCAACACGACGTTTCAAATCGCGGCGATACAAATTGATGAAAATAATCGTAGTCTGTGGGGCCCTTTAGCCTCACTTCTTACTCTTGGTTCGATATTTGTTTATTGCATGCTACCTCCAGAAGTACATGCTCTAAAATCATGCCGGTGACACCGTGATGTGGAAATCATAGATTTTGTACTCTTAGAGCTTGTACCTTCTGGAGATAGCCTGCAGTGCAAAAATGTCCTAGTACTTAAATCATTTACCATCTAGGTAGATATAGCCTGTCAAGCGTAAAATCGTGGCAACGCTAGAAAGAGAGGGCAATAGAGACAGTAAAACTATTTCACTTAGTGGATGGAAGCAGCCAATGAACAACATGCTGAATGTATTTCATTGGAAGCAGCTCCCATCCGAGTGAAATAGCCTCTTGCCCTCTCTATTGCCCTCTCTCTCTTTAGTTTTACCACGACATTTGTGCACTGCAGGCTATCTTTAAAAAGTATATGCTCTAAGTCCTAGTAAGACTAAAGAGGGAGAGAGAGAGAGCAAGAGGCTATTTCATACCGTTGGGAGTTGCTTCCTAAAATTACTTTAGAATTTTATTCATGGGCTGCTTCAACCCACTAGGGAAGTGAAATAGCCTCTTGCTCTGTCTATTACTGTCTCTTTTTACTCTTGGCTCGATATCAGTGCCTTGCAAGCTACCTTCAGAAATATATGCTGTAAGGTAAAAATCGTCTGCTTCCATCATAGAGCTTGTATGCTATGCTCTAAGCCTTCTATTGAAAATTACATATGTAATTACGCCATGGTTTGCCTATTTATAAATAAAATTGCTGTCCGATGTTCCATCGTTCCATGTCATAAAATAAAAGTGTGGTTATGTATTGCAGAATGTGAATTTGTATGATGAAATTGTGTTAAAATTTAAAATTAAACCCATAAAGTATTAACTATTTTGAGTTCTCTAAACTGATCAGGTTTTAGTATCCATTACCTCTTTTGCCACCATGCCTACCATAGGAATTAAGAGAGACTTGCTCTTCAAAGCACTTGGTAAAACCTACTGTAAGTTTCGTTTTTATAATTCAGAACATTTTATTTAAGGTCATTAATTTTTAGCTGATGATGAGTTTCAAAATTTATGTTTCCAATACGGATTAGAACTGGACGAAATTGTAAGATATTGATTATTCATTTTTTATTAACATATAACCTATAAGCTAATTTACCTACATATACACTTTGTATTGACTCCCCAACCAAGTTCCTGGTGTTTCCTTGAATCTCCCTCTAGATAGAACTTCTTTTATATTTTGTCACATGTGTTATAATGTAAGCTCTCTGTGGAAGACTGACTTAAGCTACATTTCCTATATTTTCAACATTTAAATGGTCTTATAGAATACTGATGGGAATCTTTATTTTCCCTATATAACTCATCCAAATACTTTGGCAATAGTCTGTTTTCTACTCTGAAAATGAAGGTTAGTACATCTCATTTTATTTCTTTTTCTAGTGGTAACTAACCCATTTCCTTCAACATGTTATTTATAGTTTCAATTCTTCCCATATTTAGTGCTACTTGAATTGCCTTGGTGAAATTTTCTTGTAAGTTGCAATTTCTTATTTATCTGTCACATTTAGTACCATTGAGCCATCAAAGTGGGCACAATACACATACTTTTTTAGCTACTTTGTTATTTATGTGTTGAAACTGAGACTTGGAATTCAGATTTTTGTACCACACCACGATATGTGTATTATTACATTTTATTTTACTAACATTTAACACTTACAGTATTTTTACTCAACTATTCCCACATTGAAGCCAATTCTAAATTTATAGTAACAATTTCATCTTGTAAACTGCCATCATCTAAATATCTATGTACCACCCACAAATGATTTTTGCATTTTTTACTACTATTGGTAGATCATTTATATGCAGTATACACAACAATAGTCCCAATTTACTTCCCTGTGGTACTTCATACACAACTTGTTTATCTACAGACATACTTGTGTTGAAGCTAACCCTTTTGGTATTGGCCTGCAACCACCCCATCACCTCTACCTATTGCTCTGACCTATTCCTCAGTCACTAGCTGGAGTACTCTCTTTGTGCTGTCTTGCTCTCTAACTTCTAATGGCTCTTCTGTCAGCAGATTATGTTTCCTAATGTATTTATTTAAAGTTTCATATACTATCATTTCTGTAACCTTGTTAATAACTGGAGGTGAATTGATTGGTCTGAGATCACTACATTTTGTACTACCCTTTATTTTAGCAATTAGAATTACCACTGATGTTTTTATTGTTTTTTTTTTATCTACAAAAGTAACTATTTGAGTCACTTTACTTCCACTGACTACTCATTAACTTGTTTATTGTTTTATTATATCAGGTTCCTTTGTATCTTTATTTTTTACTATTTTTTCAATATCTTGCAAAGTTACTTTATGAAATGAATTCGTTCTTCCCACTATTTAGTCTTTGCTCAAGGTTGTATTTTCAACAATTCCCTCAATAATTATTTTGTGAATACTGTAGAAGTCTATTTACCATAAGATCAGAGTTAAATACTTACTCATCATCAAACTTAACATTTCATTTCCTTATTGTTTACTCTACACAAGGATTTTTTACCCATTTATCAAACTTTCTTTCCTCTTGTATACATTGAAGAATGTGTCATCTTAATATGTCATACACATTTCCAATATTTATAATTCACCTTTGGTTTCTTTGTTAATGATTTTGTTTTAGATCAGTTTTACTGTGACTTGATATACCTATACACTTTATCAGTTGCACTCTATTTTCTATATACACTCTGGTTGGATTAGATACTATCTGTTTCATTCCAGCTTCCCTTACATGAATTAAAGCTAGTTATAATAATATTTTTTTAACAAATCATCATTAAATTCCTATGCTATTGTACAGTCTTTCTGCCTAAAATCTAATAGTTCATCCTTAATTACAGATAATATATCTAAAAATTATCAATATCCACCCACAAAAGTTCCCAAACTATCAGATCTAAAAAGACCTTAATAGTCATGATCCACAACTAAATCTGCTTTACTTTACTTTGTTCAAAATGCTTTCATATTCTAGATCTGTACTAATATATGTCACAATTCATATGTAAAAAAACATCAAAAATATATTTTTTGTAGACTACAGAGAAGCAAATGATTTCTAAAGAACAGGGTGATGATTCCCAATTATCTTCAAATGCTTCGGAAGAAATTATATATAGAATAGATATCCCTGCAAACCGATATGATCTTCTATGCCTTGAAGGTTTGACCAACGGCCTTTTAATCTTTCAGGGAAAGTAAGTATATTTTTTTAATTTACAAAATTTACCAGTTTTTTCTATTCTAGAATAGCAACTCCAATTTTTAAAACAGTAAGGCCAACAGAAGGAAATACTGAAAAACTAATAATTCAACCTAATACAGCAATAATTCGTCCTTTTGCTGTAGCTGCTATTTTACGCAATGTAAATTTTGATCAAGATAGTTACAATAGTTTCATAGATTTACAGGATAAATTACACCAAAACATATGTCGTAAAAGATCACTTGTTGCAATTGGAACACATGATTATGACACAATTAAAGGACCTTTTATTTATGATGCCAAACCTCCTAAAGATATAAAATTTGTGCCTCTAAATCAAGATAAGGAATTCAGTGCAAAGGAACTAATGACATTCTATTCGGTAAACATATATATTTTTAAATTTTACATTTGTAGGTTTAAGTCATTTTAATTTATAATTTTATATGCATTATTAATATCATATGTGAAACTTAAATCTTTATTGTCTCCGTTTAAAAAATTTGTGAACAAAAAATATAAGTGTCATCCAGAAGAAAATGTAAATTTTGTAGTGTGCTTAATATGTGAAGAAGTGTTTCACTTGAGCGACTTCAAGAAATTAAAAAATATAAAATTCTTGAGTAGTGTTTTAGTAATATGTAATGATCACAAAACTTAACTACAAACTTAGAAAATGTCACTCTTCACGACGACGTCCGACAAACCATTGCGGAAATTAAAGAAGCAAATTAAAACAAAAAAGTAGCTAACAGATCCCAGAATGATAATGAACAAAAATTAGCACAAGTATTAATACTCATATTTTGACAACTGGGAGAAATGAAGAGTCTAATATAAAAGCAATTATTACTGAAAACAATCTCTTAAGGCAATTAAATGAGGAGGTAAAGGAAAAAATTAAATACTCAAAAATACAATAGAACTGATGAAAATTAATGAGCCTACATATTTAGAAATCACAACAAAAAAAATTACAAATCAAACTAAAATTCAAGACATTTGGATAACAGATAAAAAATAATCACACAAATAGTGATAGCTGAAACAAGAAAATCTACATCAGTGTTGTAGATGCTCTAGAAAAAGAGATAAAAATCCTGATCAAACAAGTAATAAGTACGAAAAAAAGTGGCACAATAGTGCAGTGTTTAAATGGGAATGACTTGGTGGGTACAAGCCAGTCACTACAAAATAATCTTGGTTCTGAATATCTGGTTAGTATTCAAAAACCAAATAATCCTATGTTAAAAATTAATGGCAGTACAAATAGCATGATTAAAGAAGAAATTGAAGATGATCTAAATTGAAGATTTTTTCTTGAATTCCAAGATAACTGCAAAGTTGTGCATCTCATTAATTTTGCTAATAACATGAAGGGAGCAATTATTGAAGTCACTAGAAACTTGTAAGAACATATCTCTAAAAGTAATTACAAGATTTACATCAGGTACCAGTGCTGCAGATCTTATGATGTTTTCAGTACAACATTTTATACCAATTACGCAGGATATACCAATTATGCAGGATTTAACCATAGAGAAAAAGTGTTTAAAAATAAACCAAAATGTGTATATTGTGGTGGTAATCACATGGCCAAAAATTGTAGCTTAAAGGACGAACATCATTGTGCAAACTGCATGTATACCAATGGGAAATATGGCACAAATCATAAAACTAATCATATGGCTCCAAATACTAGGTCATGTGTATTACTTCAAAAAAAGATGAATATATTTATTTCCAATACGGATTATCCAGTTATACCTAATTATCTGGGTCCGATTACTCCACACAGTATGTACTCTCCCAGTAATTAAACACTGTCTTCCAACTGAACTAAAACCGTTAATTAATGTAAGTGCAATAAAAAAAGTTAAAAGAGTGGATAATTAATAAAGATAATAACAGAATCATAGGCAATTGACAAAAAAGCAGAAGGCTACGAGAATTATGCAAACCAACCTGAAGAGGGCAGATGTGACTCTGCCGAAACGTGGTCATTTTACAATCGATCCCGGCAGGGATCAGTTATCAACTACGCGGATGAACTCCCGGAAACCATCTAATACATTTAGTGCCCGCGAAAACTTAAAAACAAATATATATATATATATATATATATATATATATATATATGTTCTGAGAGGCTTCCGCGGTCATTATTATGAACTAAGCTAGGTTCCGGGTGAGAACCGCGTCTGAATTTATTGAATACTCGACGTTTCGACTCCTGCTTTGGAGCCATTATCAAGAGACAAAAGTGAAAAAGAGAGTTTCAGAGGCTAGATCGAACTCGGGGCCTCAATCTGCCTACTCCCCAAGAGTCACTAGGTAACTGAACTGTTCAGTTACCTAGTGACTCTTGGGGAGTAGGCAGATTGAGGCCCCGAGTTCGATCTAGACTCTGAAACTCTCTTTTTCACTTTTGTCTCTTGATAATGGCTCCAAAGCAGGAGTCGAAACGACGAGTATTCAATAAATTCAGACGCGGTTCTCACCCGGAACCTAGCTTAGTTCATATATATATATATATATATATATATATATATATATATATATATATATATATATATATATATATAATTATATATATATATATATATATATATATATATATACTTTAATAAACCAAAATTAATTAATTTATTGAATAAAACATTTAAGGAAAACACAAAAATCCATTCAATACTCCTCTTTATCTTTAAAACTATTGCGCCTAAAATTTTGAGGAAATTGAGCACAAAGTTTTCAACACACATAAAAGTGAAAATCCTAATATTAATTTTGAAGGATCATTTTCAGAATTATCATTTTCAAATGTATAGTATAAGAGATATAGGTAAAGGAAAATATAAAGAAATGGATTCATATCGAGCTTATTTTCCAAAATACTTAGCCAAGAATTTTGAAAAAAGATGACAAGGATAGATTTTGGGACCCCAGGGCCTACACTTACACACCTTTAAATCCAGCAATGGTTGCACCTTGTTAATTCTGCTTTGATGGAGTTACATCTTCACTTTCAGAATCTTTACCTTTTGTATGATTAATTCTTTTATGTAAAATTAGCAAATTTGCTAGTACTTGTTTTAAGAGTTTACATTTAACATTTAAAATGTTCACTTTATCATGATGTTCAATTTGCAGCTACAATAACATTAATGTGATTTCTTGTATAGGTTGTGTGGATATGTTAAACTATGAATAAATCACTCTGCACAGAGATATATCTCATATAAATATATTAACTGTATTTTTCAGACCCTTGCACAGCTAAAGCAGTATTTACCTATTATCAGGGATTGTTCAGTGTATCCTGTTATTACTGATAGTAATGGTGTAGTCCTTTCGCTACCTCCCATTATTAATGGAGATCGCTCAAAAATTACTCTAAAAACCAAAAATGTTTTCATAGAGTGTACAGCAACAGATTTGACAAAGGTGAGCGTTTGACTTAATAATACTAATAAAACATTTAAAAAATATATAACCGACTTCCACCTATAATTAAAAAGCTTAAAATAATGATAATAAAATACAACTCTAGCAAATAAATAACACATTCAATGTTGTTAGGTACCTACCCAGAAAGTAATAAATGTAAACATTAAAAGGTAGTAATTCTGTACAAATTAATTACCTACCAATCTAGTATATTTTTGAAGTCGGTGCCAACCAAATCTAAAATTCTGCTTTGCGTACTTATCTACAACTTCATCAAACTTAGTTGTTGCTTGGTACTGACTTCAAAAATATACTAGATTGGTATGTAATTAATTTGTACAGAATGAGCACCTTTACATGTTTACATTTTTTACTTTCTCGGTAGGTACCTAACAGCATTGGATGTGTTATTTATTTGCTAGAGTTGTATTATTTTATAATTATTTTCAACTTTTAACTTATAGGTGGAAGTCGGTTATATATTTTTTAATGCTTTATTTTCAACTTATTAGTTTCTTTGAACTCAGGTAGTTTTTATTCTTTATTTTTTATTTTGTATGTATAACCTTAATGGACAGGACCAGGTAACATCTAAAGGCCTAACATTACACAATGATACATTTTCATTTAAATTGACAGGTAAATGTTTACGAACAAAATGTACTAGTATGCTTTGACTTAGTAAGCCCAAAATATATTTAGGCCTTATGGACCACGCCATATAACCATTTTTCAACTTTTTTTGACAACCCTGTATAACTGTAGATAATGCCACTCCACCCTATGTACCTACCATCCTGTACATACGACTGCCAATGAACAAGCATAAATTTGTGAGCTGCCTTCTGTAAATTATAGGACGGAGTAGAATCCATCCCATATTTACGAAGTCAAATCCGTCCTATATTTCAACCATCGTATATAACTCCTTGTGGGCTACCCCATAAATTATTTCATTTTTAACATTTCATATTATCGCCCTGTTTAACATTAATTCCTCTCCACACTTTAAGCAACTTCTTATGGGCTATGAAATAAATAATTTTTTAATAACATTGTATAAATATAATTCAACTCCAGCATATTTCTCAACCATCCTCTATACGATTTGTTTACGTGCACATCATATAACAATTTTTTAATCACCCTAGATAATTTTAATTCCACATTTTTTGCAAAATGTTTATAACACCAAACGTCGACTCCACCCTATTTTCCAACCATCTTGTATATACGGCTGCCTATGTACCACTATCATTCTACTCCGTATTATATTGCAATCATCATATAAATGCAACTCGTTCTATTACTTTGCTTTGTGATTTTATTTGCTATAACTAAACATCCTGTGTATAAACGCACCAAATAGCAGTTTAGAGTTTGACATGTGTTCTCACTGAATTTTCTATTAGGCCGGGAGAATGTGACACCGCCTTCGTAAAATGGAAAAATAAATAGGTATTTGCCTAGTATATAAACAAAACGAACTTGGTACTCGTTGATTTGAGGAGCCGAAAATACTGTGCTTTACTACCTATATGCTTGAGATGTACATAGAAAATTTTGAAATTTGCAATTAAAACTTCCAGTGCCTACAATTCCCGCAGTATTACGTTGGAATTAAAATATTTATGAGGAAATGTCCGTTACGTCACTTCGATGAAATTTTTTATAAGAATATTGCACGTCGCAGAAAAGTATATGAGACCACCTAGGGGTAATGGATTAAACGTTAAAAAACTATACACATTTATAAGGAGTTTTCGAAAAATCGACCAATATGTTAGGGATATTGGTCGATTTCCATGCACGCATGTGTTCATTCACAGATTTCATCACTTTACTTATAGAATTCTTTTCCCAAATTTGAAGTTTCACCAATCCGGATGTATGCTGTGTTAAACAAGACCATATTTATTGAAAACGGTTCACCACAGAAGAAGAAATCAGTAAAAGTCGGTTAAAAATAAAAGTAATTTATAGTTTTATTTAAAAAAGTAAAGTAAGTTTTATTAGACATTTGTTAGTGTAAGATATTACTTTGTATTAAATCATGTCCTATGTTGAATAAATAAAACCTTAGTTACAACGTGTACTAAAGAACCAGGCACCTTTCTTATGGAAAAATGGACTTCCGTCAAATTGTCTGAAATTTTGGTATGTTGTAGAAGTTGATGTTCTGACAAAAAGAGTCCATGGGCTCCAACAGATTCTATGACTAGTTTTCGAGATACAGGATGTTAAAAATCGAAAATGCCCAATTTTTTTTGCCCAATATCAGATTTCGCATGATAGATGTGTTTTATTTCCAGTTAGTGGAGAAATTGTGATTTATACATTATTGGACATAAATATTTCACAAAACAATTGCCATCAATTTTCCTGGATTACAGGGTATTTCAAAAATATGTATCATGTGCTTTTGGAAAAAAAAATTATTACAACGTTGAAAACATAAGATGTTTTTGGATAATTAATATCTCATTAAAGTAATAATTTCTTGGATATGATTCATATAATATACAGTGCGAGCCATAAATATAGCTAGAGAAGTCATATATTGTTTTTTCCTATTAATGAGTTATCCTGTACGAACCATTCGTACTACAATTTTAATAAGACAATACGGAGATATGTGATCCGTCTCTTGATACTCAATAGCATGTTAAACTCATTGCAAAAACTATACATATTGAAAAAAGGTAATAATACTACCCTGTAGTTTTAAATTCTCTCCGTCAACTTTGTATATTATAACATTGTTACGTTAACAAATGTTCAGTGTTTAACTGAGCAGAATATTGTTAAAATTGAATGACTAGTTTTCGAGATATAGGGTTTTAAACCTCGGAAATGTCTCTTTTTTTCTTATCAGATTACTCATAACAGAGGTTTAACCGTCTAATCTCTGCTTCGAATTCTTGGAGGCTTTCACCGGATTTTTGCGTTTTTCCACTCAGTTGGACTTGGTATACCTGGCTCAAGGATTGATTGTCGTATCGTTTGTCTAGGATGGCGATAATCTTGTCGAAATTGCCTTGTTCATCGACTGGAATGCTTTGGAGGAGTTCTAGGGCCGGACCTCTTAACGAAATTACCAGAGAAGTAGATTTTTTTTTATTATCCCATCCATTAACTGTAGCCACGGCCTCAAATTGCCGTTTATACATGGGCCAAGATGAATTGCCGTCGAATGTGGGTGGTTTACTAAAGGAACCTTTGGTACTCACGGTGTGCTGGTATTTTCCTCGCTGTAAGTCCTGTTGCATTTTTTTGATTTCTGTTTCTACCTTGTTTTGGATGGCACTGATTTTATCTTGTACTTCACTTTGTACCGTGTTTTTAATGGAATGATTTCAAATTTCACCTGGCTCTGGATGGAATCGATGTCATCTACTTTGATTTCAAGAGTCTTCACATAACTTTTTAGGATCTTTATGTCGTCGTTTATTTCTTTTATGTCTGGTTCAACTATTTGCATTCTTTCATTAACTGTTTCATTAACTTGCGATACTATTTGCATTAATTCTTCAAATTGCAATTGTCTTTTTTCTTCCGTTTTGCCTTGTTTTTCTTCAAATATCTTAAATTCATTTTGTCGTTTTAATTCAGTTTGATCTTGTTTTTCTACAAATTTCGAGAATAATCCTTCCATTAAATTATGTTGTTCACTTTTCATCGTGAAAACTAGATTTTGTTGTTTTTTTTTTTCCATCGTGGAAACAAGATTTTGTTGTTCGCTTTTCATCGTAGTGACAAGATTTTCTAAATCTATTTTACGTTTTTTATCCAAAGAGTTTACTAACCTTTGTTGTATTTCTTCTTGATGTTGTTTCTCCTTCTTGTCACGTTTTTCTAGAATCTGGGCTATTTTTTCGTCTAGTCCTTCCGTAACCTGCTTGACTATTTTTTGGTAGTTTCGTCCATTTTTTCCATACTACGGCTTTCCATAAATCATATTACGATTTTAACTGCACTTAATCCTTTACTTCTGACACCAAATTGCAATATAGTCCGTGGGTTCAATTCAAAATTATAAAACTAATTTTCACTTTCACTTTTCTAGAACTTTATTTACATCAAATTATACAGAACAGCTGATTCACAATAACATTACGATATACGCTCCTCCTCGCTACTAACTAACTTGCGATCGTGACTGCTTCCTTTTTAAAGCCAGCATCGAAAACTCTCGTAAAATCAGTCATCACTCCTACAGCTGCCGAGTCATTTCGAGAACCATTTTTTATTTCAAAGCGATCGTTGTCGTACTGAAATGAAACAGGGTCGGCTTTGGTAAATTTCGTAACAATATATACGTTCTGAGAGGCTTCCGCGGTCATTACTATGAACAAGGCTAGGAATTTATTATATACTCGACGTTTCGACTCCTGCTTTGGAGCCATTATCAAGAGACAAAAGTGGAAAAGAGTTTCAGAGTCTAGATCGAACTCGGGGCCTCAATCTGCCTACTCCCCAAGAGTCACTAGGTAACTGAACTGAATTTGAGTCTGCTCTATATATTTATAGTTAGCGCTGGGTTAGAAGGGATGTCACGTGATGAAGAGGCTGTGTTGTGATTGGTTGGGCGTGTCTGCTTTGTTTAATCTGGCAGTTACGGAGGTCCATGCTGTGGGAAGGCGAGAGCTGTCATCGCGTCGGTTTAGACAGAGGGGTCTTTTCTCTATTTCTATTGCTTCGCGAATAGTAGATGCCCTAAGGGAACTAAGAGATACCATAGTTCTACTGTCCACGAAGTTGATAGAGTGTCCTGTTTGGATATTATGATGCGCGAGAACTGAAGTCTTTTTTGCGAACTGACAAAGAATGTTCATATACTCGATGGTTGACGACCGATGTAGTTTTGTGGGCAGTCGCGACATGGAATTTCGTAAACCCCTTGATCCTCATTAGGTACTTTATCTTTAGGGTTCCCGGTTAAGTTGGCTATAGTTTGACTGGTGTTGAAGACTGTCTTTATTTGATGTCGGTGTAGGATTCGTGCTATTTTGTCAGTGACTTCTCGAATGTACGAAAGGAAGGCTTTTCGGTGTTGTTGGTCTGTTTCTGTTGGAGTTGGTGTACTCGGGGGTTGTTGCGATTGACGAAATATGCGTGCAATGTGGTCTGGATGATAGCCGTTTTGTCGAAGATTATTAAGTTCGTTTTGTCTATTGTCAATGTCTGTTAGACGAATAGATCTAAGGGCCAAAAATTTCATTACAGAACTTAATTGGGCGGGTTGATGATGTGATTGGGCATTTAAGTATCGATTGGTGTGGGTTGGTTTCCTATAGACTGTATGTGAGAATGTGCCATTGCTGCTTTTTGTTATGACATCAAGAAACGGGAGCGAAGAATCGGATTCGATTTCCATTGTAAGTTGAATGTTAGAATGTATACCATTGAGGTGTTGTAGAAAGAAGTCTAACGAATCTCTGCCATGAGGCCAAATGACAAAAGTATCATCAACATATCTAAGCCAGCAGGAAGGTTTTAAATTAGACGAGTTTAGGGCCTGGGTTTCTATTTGTTCCATAAAAATGTTAGCAAGCACTGGAAAAAGAGGTAAACCTATCGGGGCCCCACGTACTTGTTTGAACAGAGTGTCTTGAAATGAAAAATATGTGTTAGAAGAACAGTGCTGTACCAGTTTGATGATGTCAGAAGAGATATTGTGTTTAATTTTTACCTAACGTTTCTGAAATGGGGACATTGGTGAAAAGAGATACAACATCGAAGCTAACCAGGACATCATTTTCTGAAATTCTATAAGCGCTTAACATATCGAGAAAGGAAGAAGAGTTCTTAACACGTACGAGGATGCTTGTTCGACTAGAGGTTGAAGGACTTTGGCTAAGTACCGGGCTAATTCTTGAGTCGGGGATTATACCGAACTGACAATGGGCCTAAGAGGAATGTCCGGCTTATGAATCTTCAAAATGATAAATTTATGTTCATTTTACATGTTTTATTGATGACGTTTCGTTTACGTTTTTGGTCTTTTTCAAATCTATTGGCGTGAGTAATTGTAAAATTAAGTTTGTGCTGCTGCTATTTTTACATTTGTTTCAAAATGTAAATAAAATATATTTAAAAAAACATTAACCGACTTCAAAGTAGAACTAAAAAAAAACAATTATCTAAACATAACACTATACAGCAACTAGCGCATTCACTGTTGTTACTTGATCCAAAGGAATATGTAAAATTTGAAATTATTTCTCACTTTTCTATCCCATAAATCATACTGTATTCTTTCAAAACTGGTCGTTTGAATGAGACTTGTTTTACATTTTGTTTTAAAAATAATTTGTAAATTTAAAAATTATTATTTTATTGTAGGCAAAAGTAGTTCTGGATACAATTGTTTGCATGTTCAGCCAGTATTGTTCAAACAAATACACAATTGAGAATGTGGAAGTCATAAATCCAAATGGGACAACAGTGTTATACCCAGAACTGGAATATAGGACAGAAATAATTTCCGTAAAAAAGACAAATAAAAAAATCGGTATAAGGTATGTAAACAAGATATTCCAATGTAAGACTTGGCTTAGTCTCCAAATGTAATTCCTCAAATACAGCAAATTATTTTATCTTGACATTGTACTGCCTACATAATCCTTACATTTTTTACATTTAATCTGATTATTTTTTTAATCAACCAAATTTTGACCTATCATTCGCACTGATTTCATTACTATAAAAATTCTGTATGCAGGCAAAATTTTCATAAAATTGCATTTTTTAATCGTTTGTGGTGGTTTGTAGTATTTAATCAACTATTACTTTATCGGAGTTACATCAACTAAGAAATAGTAGCACATTACTGTTTTGTATAATTAATCTTTTCTCAGTAAAGAGTTAGAAATTTAAAAACTAACTTTGGTATATGTGAGTCATCTGTACAGTCATCAAATTCGAGCAAGATCGCCTTATATTCTTTACTGGGATAAACAAAAGCCTAAGATTGATGAATCACGGAATAGTACCTTATTTAAGATAATTTTTGCAAATGGTACTCGAAGATTGTCTATTGGTTCTATTAATTCAATTTAAAGCATATTTTCCAACATATATATATATACTTTACCTTTCTTTAAAATGAATATAGTGGGTTGGGGAAATTTGAAAAAAATGTTAGAGAAAAGTCGGGGAATAATCTTGGACATATGTAATGGACACCGTGGTAAACAGATCACCATGTAAGACATTTTTGCTACCAATGACTCACATACAAAAAAAATTGTAGACAGTTTTCTACCTCAACAAAGCAAAAACCTAAAAAATCAGGAATCTAACAAAAAACGATAATGCAAGAAATACCAACCTATAGCGATTGTTGTTTTCTGAATGATAGTTATGTATCTTTACTTTATCTTTACGGACTTCTTAATAATAACACCACACTTGCAGCAGTTTGATTATCAACAACCATGTTAATACTCCCTGTCCCTTCATCAAGAAGATCTAACTTTCGTCATCTTCCTATACAAACGGGACATAGCTTCAACTTTGAGACAAGTAAAACTATATTATACCCATCAATTCGTAGTTAAGTAGTTCAGTTTTACAGTTTGACTTGGAAAATAGGTAGATTAAAACGCCGAGTTTGATTCATTTAATATTCTTTATTTTTTCGTTTTCCTCTTGATGTTGGTGTGAGTCACCAAATCATTAATTGAAATGTAAAGAATTTTAAAAAAGGATCTTACCTTAGTTCAGATAATACCACATATACTGAATGATGAAATTTTTACACCAAATAAAACTCACACTAGTATAGCAATGGAACGAAAGCACAAGATTTTAAAATACCAGGTATAAAATAAATCTTTAACCACACACACACAAAAATCATATTTACATAATAGAATTGAAGAATGTGTTAACATAACAATTATTAGCAAAACACATAAATAAGAGTAATCTTTATATTGATCACAGTATGAAAATAAAATATCTACATATATACCAATCTTTATTTAATAATTAGTGTTAAATTGTCATTACATATTGTGATGCAGAAACATACCTCTTTGTACTTTACCAGTAGATAACCGACTTCTATGACATATTATGATTTTTTTTTCAGTTTTTGATATCAGCTCCTTGCACTGACTTAACAGCAGTGTCAAATGATCGCTTCACGAAATCGTTAAATTTGGATAATTATATAACATTATACCACGTATTACATATAAAAATGAATATTAATATTTTGAATTATTACTACCAGGCATAGCAAACTGCAAAGGTTCATTTTTGAGCAGTTGACGCAGTTCATACGAAATATGTTATACAAATAAAGTGGCAATTTTTTTATTGAAAAAATAAAGGGCTCTAAAAGTATTTTGTATAGAACTAATTTACTCAATATTAAGAATATTTGTTGAATCAACCTACATTTTTTATGTAGAATCAAATATTTAACTAATTTTCATAAAAAATGTAACTTGTTATATCTTGTTTAGACATTTGGTACACTGGTAGCGACATTTCTATTATCATCAAACATGCAAAAATATGTCAACTATTAGGAACAACTTAAATCATCAAACTTTATCAAATTTCATTGTTGAGCTTCAAGTGTTTTTTTCTGAATAACATAATACCACAAAAATCATAAGCTAAGCTGTAAAGTATGAAACTCAAATTATAGTATTTTTCTTAAATAAAATATATTTTTATTGATATATACAGAATATAACGTTTCAAAACAAATGTTTGTAAAATATAATGTATGAAATAGTTTATTTTTTGTATTTATAACACCAAAACAACACAGCATATAAACTTCAAAACCGTATTCTTTTTATAGTGAAACGCCAGAAAGTGTTGCTAAACTTCTGTCTCGAATGTATTTAACATCTGAAGTTGTCGGTAATGGAGATAACGTCAAAGTTACAATACCTCCTACACGTCATGATGTTATCCATGCTTGCGATATTTATGAAGACGTAGCGATCGCATATGGATATAACAATATCAAAAGAACCCTTCCCAAAACTAATACAATTGGTCAACAGTTTCCCATTAACAAATTGACTGATTTATTGAGATACCCCATCGCAGAAGCTGGATTTACAGAGGCACTTACTTTTGCATTGGTAAGAAGAAACTATATTATAAACTTCTCTATTCTAAATTTGTGTCTTCTTATTGTTAGTGTTCACGAGATGATGTGTCTACGAAATTAGGCATAGACTCCATAGAGAAAGTACCCGCTGTACATATATCAAATCCGAAAACACTGGAATTTCAAGTATGCCGTACTACGTTACTGCCTGGTATTCTGAAAACCATATCAGCAAATAAAAAGATGCCGCTCCCAATGAAAATTTTTGAAATATCGGATGTAGTACTCAAAGATCCTGAAGCAGGTAATAAATTAGGTTTATATTAAATATATAGACATTTTACATGACAACTGAATTTTCTATTGGTCATAAGCAGCAATTTAGACAAAGGTACTCATGTTACTCAGAAACATTGTGTTCTTATTATCTAACTAAACTTCAATTGTATTAAATTCAAAAATTTAGTTTTTATTAACTTGTTTTATTGTCTAAACTGCAGTTCAATAGGTATTGGAACATAAAATTCTAAACACCTACAGAAAGAAATCACTATTAAAACCATTTAAGGTCAATAACTGACAATATTTCTAACAGTTTGAATGTGATTAACTATCAAAAAGGAAGGGCTGATTTTACAATCAGCTATATAGATTTGATTTTCCTTTACCCCATTTTTACATTTTTTTAAATTATTTTTTGCTATTTCTCTTTAAAACTTTAAGCATGTCAGTTTTGAACAAGAGCATGTGTCTTTCGGAGAGTGACCGCCAAAACAAAGCTTTTATTTCGTTTTGATATGAAATTGAAAGTCAAAAATACTAATAACAAATAAATTATGAATGTTTGTACACAAGTTAAAAATATTTCAGTGATTCAAGCTTACAATTTCAATTTTTTTAAAACGTAAAATATGCTCATCATTACATTAGAAATGAAAATAAAATTTTTATATGTTCAAATAACTATACAGACACACATTACTACGCAAACGTTGTTAAAAAATCGTTGAAATGCACACCATATAAAACTGTATCATTTAACTGATCGCTGAAAACGTAACCACTGTTGTATATGCTCATAAATAATGTTAATTTTTATCTCTTTTGAATATTCAAAGCATATTAAGGATGTTCGAAAGGGCTCCCGAGAAGAAGACGAGAAACAATGTGAAACTATACCTTAATATGGGAATTTATCCAACCTGGATATCTTATTAATACTTAAAGAGCTTGGCAAGAGTGAATTGTAAAAAATACGCAGACGTAAAGTTAAATTCAAATATGATTATCAAAATAGGTATTACTGGAAAATGAAAAAAAAATAACAAAAGTCTTGCAATGGCTTTGAAACAAATATAATATGCGGGATAACATCAAGGCCCTGAGTATTGTTAAATTTGAGGAGAATATCTTGTAATTTGGTAGTGAAATCGAGGAAAAGTGTCATTTTTGTCATGATTTTTTTTTATTTGATAAATACTTGTAGTTATATATTTATAACTATGGTTGATTAAAGTCATTAAATGTGTTATTAAACAAAAATTATTAACAATGATTTAATACTGGTTACTGCTGTATTAACTATTGTCCAATAAAGTTATTATAAATGCCTAAAACGTCACAATTTTGTATTTTAGAAGTTTCATAGCAATAATGAAATAATTCCCTTCAATCCACGCACATCATTTTATTGCCATTTCGAAAACAAAAATTTGTATTCACTATTCATTCTTGCTTTTGATATATGAATCAACATTGTACTAGACATAAGTCACACTCAAATTCCGCGCGGTTGGCCAGATTATATCGCAAGCAATATAAGCCCTCAAAGTATGCTTTGTTGTCATATTTCACAGTCTCCTATTTGAAAACACATTGAGATCTTGTTCCTTATTTTAATTAACTAATGTTAAGTACCGTTTTTTCTTTTCCATATGAAAGTGTAAAATTTAAGCTATCGATTGCAGAGTTTTTTGCAACTTCCTTAACATTTTTTAAATTATTATTAGAGCCCATGTATAAGATGGCGTTTTTTTAAATCTGAAAAACTGTATGGTCAATCAAGCCCAAATCTTAACAGCAGATAGGTATTACACTATATATTCGTTTGAAATAGTTTTCGTAACATTCACGTTTTGCTTTCGACCATCCTTAAACGAGGCACTGTTTTTTTTTCACATTCAAATTTTGAATAAATTATATTTTTGTTAAACTATTCAGAGATTTATCTTTACAATAACATGATAAATGACACTACAGTGTAACAAATTAACATTTGCTCTACACCTGATTTACGGTCCTATAGTAGACTTTTGATTGTAAACATATTTGTTTTTTTTTAATGTTCAGTAACAGCATAGCGCTTACACAGCACCTATTTGGGTGTCTCTAGTGACTCATTTCAATGAAACTTCACTATTCAGTTTACATTTAAATATCTAATCCTTCTAACAATCAAAGATATAGTCTCATTTCTTTTTGTGTAGGTAGAAACAATGAATATGTTCCACTTGGATGCCTGTGTCTGGTATGTCAATATAATGTGAGATTTTTCACCAGCTTGCTAATCCCATCCCTAGATCTCTAACTTGCGCCAGCTTAGCCCCAGTGATTTAAGCTCTAATTCGAGTATTCTTTTTCCTCTTAGTCTGTGCTAGTAATACAATTACATAATTCATTGTTTCGAGCTGCATTTCCATTTCCATTATAATTATTTCATATTTTTTTGGATCTTCCACCTCTCATAAACTGCAGTTTCTATTTTGTAGTTATCCGATAATATTTTAGTCTGCTCTGACGCTCCCGTATCCCTATACTAGAAACTGAGAAAGATAGTAATCGGTATTGTAACTTTTATTTCCCCATATTCTTACCTCTGGAATTAATCTTTTGACCCATACTGCCTTTTCCTTAGTTTGCCACCATTCCTTCTGCCAAGTATGATTTTGTTTCAGTGTTCCTCAAAAAGTTTCCCCCTATATGCATTAAAGTCTCTTATAAAATGATTTTATATCCTGGGATAACCCATAAAACTGCTTTGCTTACACTTCCTAACCATATTTTGGTATTTCTCAATTTTCTTTGCCAAGTACCAAACCGGGGCTCCATATAGTAAAGTATATTGGTCTACTAGGTATATTAATCTTCTCTTTATGTGTTTGAGCCCTTTGGTGTTTTGTAAAAATCTGGCTACCCAAGGCACCTTACCTTGTCTTCCGCTTTTTCTACTGTTTTAGGCAACGCCCGCACCGCGCAGATCGCGTTTACGTTTGATACAGGCTTAGCGATATAAACTCCATAAGTTACTTATTTGTTTAGATAAGTACCAAGGTATTTAAAACTGTTTTGCGGTGCATCAGTAGTCGAATCAATCTTGATTTTATTTTATTTCCATTTTTGTTCCCCTTAAAAGTACTGCTTCTGAGTATATGGCGCCCATTCGAGTGAGATATCCCTCATCCAGTCATCAACTTTCTTCAGTGTATTGAACCTAACAGATGTCGGTCACTGTCGGTGACATCTACCGTCTAGTGAGTAATTTAAGTATATGAAGGCATACTATGCAATAACATACCATACTCTTGACAGATGGTTCGAGTGTTTTTTATAAAAACACATAAGTAAATATATATACAGATATATATCCACATATTTAGAACTATATCATTCAACGTATGACAGCCGTTTCGAACCAGGAGTTCTCGTCAGATACGCTTCCTTGAATCACAAGTTCTAAAGTGAAATACTTGGATGTAATACACATCAGTAAGACAACAGTCAGTGTATTGAACCTAATAGATGTCGGTGACATCTACCGTCTAATGAGTAATTTAAGTATATGAAGGCATACTATGCCATAACATATACTATACTCTTGACAGATGGTTCGAGTGTTTTATATAAAAACACATAAGTAAATATATATACAGATATATATATATATATATATATATATATATATATATATATATATGAACTAAGCTAGGTTCCGGGTGAGAACCGCGTCTGAATTTATTGAATACTCGACGTTTCGACTCCTGCTTCGGAGCCATTATCAAGAGACAAAAGTGAAAAAGAGTTTCAGAGTCTAGATCGAACTATATATATCTGTATATATATGATGTCACCGACATCTATTAGGTTCAATACACTGACTGTTGTCTTACTGATGTGTATAACATCCAAGTATTTCACTTTAGAACTTGTCATTCAAGGAACCGTATCTGACGAGAACGGCTGTCATACGTTGAATGATATAGTTCTAAATATGTGGATATATATCTGTATATATATATATATATATATATATATATATATATATATATATATATATATATATATATATCAACTTTCTTAATTATTTACTGTTGTAATTTATTGTATTCCAAATTAATAGACAAATATTTCTTTTCATGATGTTTTCATAACAAAACTGCTTTTATCATCATCATTTCTCCCCAGTGAGTGAGAAAGCCTTTCTTGAATATATTACATCAGTCAGTATGGGAAAATTGAAAGCATTGTTGGACATACTAGTAAATTTAGTATGTTTGTTAAATCTTCCAAGAATCTGATTTCAATTAAAACTTAACTTTAACAAATTACACCAAATAAACAAATAAAAAGTGTAATAAAAAAATACTACTCTACAAATTAAATTATGATGTCCTAAAATTTCATTCATTGCTTTTATGTAACAGATAATATTTAAATTTCAGAAGCAAACCATTATAATTAGAAATATTGTTTAGATTACTGGGTATTACAGAAAGTTTTCCTCATACATTAATTAACAGGGAAATTTATTTACAAATTAACGTTCTTGTTTTCAAGTGTATCTCAATCAATCTTACAGAAACTTCATAAAATGAGTATCAAACATATGAAACAAACAATTCCACACTTCTTGTAAAACTGTTTATTTATATAATATAGAATATGAAAATTTATATCCCACATAGCATTAAATATTGCAACAATATCACGAGAGTGTCACAATATCGCTGTAGTATTGTCAAGAAGATCACTGTCAAATTGCAGAAATATTAAATGTTATACTGTCAATAATATAGGAGCAGTATTGCTACGATATTCCTGCGATATTAAACCAATATATCATAATATTTAATAAATGAAACATATTTTACTATGTGGGATGATAAGGTTAAAGGTTATTAGAATCACTTGAAATAAATAACACTCAAATATGCTTATCATTAATAATAAATTTAAATATACCCCACTTACATACCTTTAATAATGGGATTAATAATGATAGTTCGAACAGTTCAAATAATTGTTTGTTGTTTATTAACATTTCAGAGGTTGGAGCGAGAAATGAAAGGAGAATATGTGCCGTAAATTGCAACAAAAATGCCGGGTTTGAAGTTGTTCATGGTTTGCTTGATAGAATCATGATGTTGTTGGAGGTGCCTTGGTCAAGGAAAAAAGATTCTGTGGGATATTATTTGAAAGCATCCAATGGTCAGTTTTATTGTAGACTTTAATAAACGCAAATATGTTAACTTGTTAACCTTTTTTATGTTTTAGACCCAGCTTATTTCCCTGGTAGATGCGCCGATATAATTTGCTATGGAACACCGATTGGAAAAATTGGAGTGCTTCATCCACAAGTCTTAGCAAAATTCGAGTTGACCAATCCATGTTCTGCTGTTGAAATGAACATCCAGCATTTTGTATGAAAATGATTTTTATATGCTATTGCATTTAATAAATTTTATAAATTATTAATGGTTGCTATTAATATATTTTCCCGACATCTGGAAATCCTGCTTATATTTAAGTAATGTTATGTTCTTAAATTTAAAAAAAATATATGAGGGTTAAATGTTAAAAAAAACTACATGACATCTAAAATGTGAGTGTCTAGGACGAAAAGATAAATTAGCCACTAACTGTCCCTATTCAGTTTATTTGACAAACATAAATTTGTGCTTTGCAATGAAAATTCAAAAAATATAGCCTAATAATAGGAATAATCCGTTATACCAGTATAGAATTCCATCCGTAATGGGTATAAAGATCTCAAAACGAGTATGAACTAGTATGGAAGTCTGAGCATAACAGGTTTGGAAACGAGTATGGAGATCCAACCGTAAAGCCGGCCACAGATCTACCGATTCTTACAGAATAGAAAAGAATTGCAAATCGAAGGCTAGAACTCAATGCAAAATATACCACTCGTCACATACGAACCGGCCAGCGTCGCTGGTCAGAACGTTCTGACCAGTCAGAAAGAGGCGTGGGTTTCATATTAGCTCCATATATCGTCACACATAGCCCGTTTACAACCCGCAGCCAGCGATTTTGCCCGTTCTCCTACAGCTGTGCGTTTTATCAATTGGTCATCATCCATTACAAATTATTAAGTATTAACCAGGCGCTAAATAACGATGAAGAGGGAATCAAGAAAGCCCGGCGACCGGCGTGTGTGTAGGTGTGTGTTGTTGTTGAATATGGAAACAAGTATGGACTAGAAGTCTAAACGTGTCAGGTCCGGGAAACGGTATGTAATATAAATACTCTTGACTAGTATGTAATTCCCAAACGTAACAGTATGCAATTGCAAACGTACCATGTAGCTGCAGTTTTTTTTTAAACAGTTTATTCGTTTGCAGTTGACCCAAAATAATTAGAAATAGAATATATAAGACTACAAACTAAAAGGTAAAGTCATTGAACGCCTGGACCGAAATGAAATGAATTAAAATTTTTGGTTTTCAGTTCTAAACTATTAGCACAGGTAAGTGAAGCTGCGATCGGTTTCTAGGAATTTTAGATTTAACTCTTTGGCTTTCACAATTGGGTAGGTAGGTGGCGCTACGATCGAATTCTAGAATTAGTTTTTTAAACTTCCAAACGGCTGGACCGATTTCATTGATTTTTTCTGTATGACTGGGTTTCTGGAATGTTTTAGATTCCGATTGGACACAGTAGGTGGTGTTGCGATCGAGTACTAGGGGGGGAAAATGAATTCCTAAACAGTTGGGCCGATTGCTGACTGCTAATGTTGATTTCCTCGGGTAGCCTGCTCCTACCCCGTAATTCTTGGTAGTCTAGTCGGTACCTTAGGCACGGAATCGCAGACAGACCACCGAGGGATGGATTGCAGGCACTGCTCCTTACCGATTTTGGGAAGTGGATAAAATCGAAACTAGAGGCAGATCACCTTTCTGAACTCCACCTATCTGCTGCCTGAATCGTAAATGAGTCCCTTACTATCAATTAACCTAGGTATATATTTAAATACAAAAAAAAGAATTTAAAAGGCATGAGATACAGGTCTTGTTAAATTACAAGAATTCACAAACACTTTATACTACATAATTAAAATGAATTTTATACAGAACTTATAGATGATCTTGTATACTTTAAATATTCTGGATATTTCTGTTTATCTAGGGAGGTTTATTGCGCTTGGAAATATTATTTATGAATAAAACTCCACTATTAATTTCCAATTCAATTTTACATAATTCAATAAAACACGTTATTATGTAGAATCTTTTGATATTCGCTGGAAAAACCGACACTAAAAAGCATGTGAATGTATAAAACATATATTGTTCAGTCACATAACAATGTGCAATTAGTTTCCATGACGATCCCGTTAATAAACAAATCGATTATCTGGAAACACTTGAAAATAAATAGTAATCTTACAACATTATTCCACACCTAAATTCTGAAGCACATTTTTATAAAATAAAATGAAATGGATTCTGAAGGAGATAGCATTAAAAGTCATACAGAATCTGAAGAAGACGACTACGGCTGTTACTGTAAGTATTTACCTAAACATCTGTACGATTTATACGACAAATATTTTATTGATCTAACAGTTAGAGACTATTGTAGAGGATGTATTGATATTGTTGTTTTATCAATGAAGTAATTAAGTAATTATTTTATTAAGGTAATATCTGTTTTAAAATTATGAATTTCTGGGAATAATCACCACATTTAAAGAACAATTTGTACATTTCCAACATTTCAGACTATTGGTCAGATTATCAATTTACCGTTATTTGATACCTAAAGGATAGCCCAAAGTGTTGTAAGGATTATATTGATACTAAAAGTAATTTCAAATTCTAAGAAAGAGTTCTGAATTTTGTGACATATAAAGTAGAGTAGATCGTAAGAAAACATTTTTTATGCTTCATTGATTCTATTAAATTCATAAGAGAAAAACCATGATTACAAGGGTCAAAAGTACCTACATGACTATTACTAATTTCATCTTTAATTACTAAATTAATTCAGTCGATGATACATGTTGAAAAGTTATTCTGATTTTTTTTATAAAACCGTTCACATTTAGATATTTTTAAGCTATCTAAAGCAGCGTTTCTCAACCCTTTTTGGCCCGCGGACCAGTAAATTTTCTTTCGCGTACAGAAAAAATTGTCTGCGAGCTATAGTAAAATTTCTCCGCGGACCACTGGTGGTTCGCCGGACCAGCGGTTGAGAATAGCTGATCTAAAGTATTTAAAGAAGTGCCTGATTGATAATTTAATATATATATATATATATATATATATATATATATATATATATATAAAGACAACCGCCCTAAAAGTTAATCATAAAGTACAAATCTAAACTGCATCAAGAAAATAATTCACGAGTATACAAATCATCATGTGGTTCGTGTCCTTAAGTGTATATCAGTGAAAGCAGTGTAACCCATAAAAATCACACATACATGTGTTGGTTTCTAAATTACAAATCAGATTTCAATTATACATAATATTTAGCGAGAGAAAACTACACTTTTAACGAAATTTTAAATTATTGCTTTCAGAAAATAAATCTTTTAGAATCATTAGAAATAGATACGCTTAAACATTTGAGTAAATCGTTAAATAACCAAATCAATTTAAACAATTCTATAACTTAATCTTTATTAAATTAGTAAACTAGTAACAATGATATATATATATATGGCCTTGTTGGGAATAATACGACAATTAAAAAGTCTGTAAATTTCATCAAAGTCCAAACGTCCCCCGACACTTAATATTAACAAACATTCATATTTAAATTTCAAATTTGCTTAAATATACATAATTTTCGACAGGTTTTGTGTTCTACAAACAAAAAAAATGCCACAATTACTTACAACACATGTCCATCTTAGAAATTCCTTAGAACTCCTTTTTATTTACTGATTGTCCTCAATTTCATAACGGTAAAATAAGTATAAATACAGGAATTTCTCGAAATACTCATTGAACATTTTTAAAAATGTTGGTTAAAATTAATAGTGAGTGGTCATTTTTAATTACTGGCAGCCAGGAACGACTGAACCTGTATAGCCAGACCTTGTCTCTCTCTTGGAACGCCACTGAATTTGCCGTGAGGTCATAGCGTGTGTTCATCCGATCGCTTATGATCAACATCTGCGTTCGGGCTTGTTCGTTTATTGTCAGCATGTTCTGTTGGAGTTCGTCGGCATAGTAGTTGACTAGGGGCGGTTCTTCTGGTGAGCCAAATCACAAGGTAATCACCTCTTTTTCCGAATGGTAGTAGTTCTGGCTGGAGTCAGTCCTGTGCTATTGGGTACGGCTGAGCGATAGGCCAACGGGAATAGGGAAATATGCTCATCCCAGTCACGATGGTTATTGCTGTCAACATTAGGTAGATGTTTTTTCAAGGTCCTGTGGAATCTTTCCACCGTTCCTTCTGTCTGAGGATGCAAAGGTGTAGTTCTCGTTTTCTTGATTCCTAACATTATACAAACCTTCTGAAATACATGGGATTCAAAGTTACGCCCTTGGCCTGAATGTAACTCCAACGGGACACCAAACCTGCTGAATAACTGTTCTACCAGCACCATCGCCACTGTGGTTGCCTCTTGATTGGGTATAGCATATACCTGAGACCATTTGCTGAAGTAACCCATTGCATTGGCTGCACAGAAGTATCGTTGGCGAATTTTATCTATGCCCAGATCTCCGATACTCCCATTATGTGCTTCGGTCAGGACGGCGGGTACTTTTTTCTTTAGGACTACCAGTTGGGACTTGGTTTCTCTGATGCCAGTGCTTTCCCAAATTCTCTTTAACATTCCATTCTCCACAATTCGAGAGTCTCATTGGGCATATAATGAAAAGATTGGTTTAATATCTGGGTCTGCCATTTGGTCCTGGATACATTGGTTCGGTGTTCAGACAATGTTCTGTTTTACAAGATCTTCTTGACCAGGCATCGGCATTATTATGCAAACGGTCGGCACGGTGTTCAACCTTGAAATCGTATTGCTGTAATTTCTCCATCCACCTGACCAGTTATCCTTTCAGTGTCTTCATGTCCAACAACCATTTGAGGGTGTCATGATCGGGTCTGATTAGGAAATGACGACCATAGAGATATTTGTGGAAGTTGTCTGCAGCCCTGATTATTGCAAGAAGCTCTTCTCTGGTGACACAATAATTCCTTTCCGGTTTCGAGAATCCACGGTTGTAGTACTCGATCACTCTTTCTTCACCATCTTGCACCTAGGACAGGACGGCCTCCAAACCTGTGTTGCTGGCGTCGGTGACTAAGATTAATGTGTAGAAAACGCTAGGATTGGGCTGGTACATAGTACCGCCTTCAGGCGTCTGAATGATGTTTCAGAATTCTGGTTCCAACGGAAGGTCTTTTCAGTGGTCTGCCGATGTAGAGGCGCGCCAATGATGACAAATCTCTCAACAAATCAACAAATCACCTATGGTACATACAAATAGAGCCCCAAAAGCTTCGTAGTTCATGCTTGTCGGGACCGGCCAATCACGAATGGCTTCTCTCTTGTCTTGGTTTGTGCGGATTCCTGACTTTGGAATATGGAACACATCCGGGTAGAGTTTCAGGTTGGCATTCTTCATCCTGGAAAATATTTCGCCATTAACTTCTCAAATGGAGCGAGAATCTTACATAACCCAAAGAGAATGACCGGAAATTGAAACAGCCCGTTACTGATGGAGAACGCTGTCTTTCTTCTGTGGTTTTCATGTAGTCCAACCTGCCATTACCCACTAGTTTAATTCTAGTGGGGAGAACCAACAGCACCCTACAAGTGTGGTCAGTGTGTCATCGATTCGAGGCAGGAGATAGCTGTCTTTCATCCTTATCTCGTTCAATTTTCTGTAATCAACGCAAAATCCAACCTTTTTTTCTCCGAAAACAACGGGAGCAGAACATGGACTCGATGTTTTCCTCTACTGCCTATTGTTGCCCCAATTGTAGTAGCCTAGGTGGTATTTTTTAGGTTGAGCCGTCCTTTATCTATTCTATGTTGGATGATGTTTGTACGACCGGTAGTACCATCTTGACTATTAAAAATGTGTTTCGCAATAAATTGCTTGGCTTCCTCTGGTGTAAGGTGTGACAAATGGACAGGAAACTATTTGAGGAACTATGTACTGGCCTCTGTCTCTTAGCAATTAATGAATCTGTCTACTGGCTCGAAACAAGGTATATTTGAGCATTGGCAATTCGGATTTCGTTGTTGGATATATTCAGGAATCTAATTGGTATGTCTCGTTTGGTTTTAACTATAACCCTTCTAACTAAGTAGCATGAGCTGAATGTACGGGCTCCACCATTCCAACGCTGTTCCCAGGATTTCTTTCTACCTCCCATAAGCAATTTCATCCGTTCGTTCGTCCGGGAATTCTGGTTTAGGATTTCTCTACAATTCTTATGGAAGTCGCTAAGCTGTTGCCGGGCCGTGTCAATACAAATTCCTCATTTATTAATCGAAGAATATCATATCTCGGGTCGAACGTGAACCCATGTTGGCTAATTAGTTCCATACCCAGTATAAAATCATCCTCAATCTCCGCTACCAGCACATTTGCTGGATTTTGTTGTCCCCTATCTGTAGCACAACTTGCTCACCGTGTATTGACATGGACTCGCCGGTGACTGTACTTAGCTGGATGTTGTTGTTAATTGATCGGATAATAGGTGTTATCGTTGCTCTGATTTTGGCCATACCAGTAAAAATTGTAAATCCAAATCATTTGTCTGTCCTATTTGCTCTGAAAACCACGAATTAAAGAATTGTAAAGCGGATTTTAAAAAATGTAATAATTGTAATAATTTTAATTTACAAAGTAAACGTAAACTAAACGATAAATATCCTATTGCTCATGCAGCAAGTGATTATAAATCATGTTTTTTTTACAAAAACATTATTGGAAAGTTAAAAGCGAAAATAGATTATGGAGAAGGGTAAAATGAATATAAAACTAAGTATCGGCCATCTTAATACCAGATCATTAATTTCTAGTTTTCTCGATTTGTGTGATATTATTAATCAATATAGATTTGATATATTTGCTTTAACTGAAACATGGCTGTCGCACGACATACCATCTAGTGCAGTTGCTATTCCCGGATATCGTCTTTTGCGTAAAGACCGTCAAAGTCGTGGCGGAGGTGTAGCTTTCTATCTTAAAAACGACATTTTTGCAGAGGAAATAAATATTATAAATATTGATAATTTTAATGATGATTTATTGGAAACATTTTGGATCAAAGTTAAATTAAATGATTTACAGTTCGTTACAGGAATAGTATACAGACCTCCTGGAGCAAATGTAAATTCTTTTATTGATGTAATAGATACAATGTTAAATTATTTAATTCCGACTGCCAATAATATGTTAATTCTGGGTGACATGAACATAAATTTATACAATTATAATATCCATTATCATCATGTCTATAATCTTACGGTTTTACACAACTCATTAAAGAACCTACCCGAATACAGTACTCTACGTCCACATTATTAGACCCAATATTTGTAACAGATGAAGGGGACCTAAGAATTATAAACTCGGGCACAATTAATGCAGATTCTATAAGTGACCATAGACTTACTTTTTGTCATCTCACTGGAACCTCCTATAAATTTAAACAGAAATTGCGTACCTATAAGGATTTTAGCTTCTTTAACGAAGATTCATTTTATTTTTTCTTAACAGAATTAACTGGAACAATATATACTTCATGGATAACATTGACGATAAAGTAAAATTTCTAACAGATAATATTGTTTACCTTTTTGTCTTACATGCACCTATAAAAACGGCACGGCTTAGTAGACCTTTTAAACCCTGGATTACTGACAACATAAAACTTCTGCAAAATTTAGGAGACAGAGCACTTCAAAGGTATAATGCTAATAAAAATGCTCAAACTTGGAATTATTACAAAGAGTTATGAAACTTTACAAGCAATTCTATAAGAAGAGAACGAGCTGCTTATCTAAACTCGGTCAATATAATTGATTCAAAAAATTTATAAATTCCTTAAAAACTATGAACCTGAATTTTAAACGCATAAATAATGACATTTCATAATGCACTTAATTTCTCTTTTCTAGTGGCAAGCCCACAACAAATATATAATATCAGCATGAGCTTAAAATCTAACGCATGTGGGTCTGATGGAATAACTCTTATAATGCTTAAGTTATGTTTGCCGGTTATAATTTTACACTTGACGCATATTATTAACTGTTGCTTAGCAATTAGATACTTTCCACAATGCTGGAAGGAAGCTATTATTAACCCTATCCCTAATCCTACTGATTACAAGGACTTACGACCGATAAGTCTGCTACCAGTGTTAAGCAAGGTGCTAGAGAGAGTTGTGTATATACAGCTAAGTGAGTACTTCACTTATAACAACATTTTGCCGAAATATCAATCAGGATTTCGTTCGGGTTATAGTACAGCTACAGCACTCACCAACTTAAGTGATAACATTATAAAATCCCTAGATAGTGGTATTACTGGACTTTTCTAAAGCTTTCGAACTTGTTGATCACTCGTTATTATGTGACGTATTATCATATTACGGAGTATGCGGGTTGGTTAAAAGATTTTTTAGGTCTTACCTGCAAGACAGATACCAAAAAGTTCGGACACACCAAGGTACATCGAAATCGCAAATAGTAAAATCAGGAGTACCACAAGGGTCCATTTTAGGCCCCTTACTGTTTCTTATATACACGGCCGACTTGTATAAACATACTGTGTGTACCACCCAGTCTTATGCTGATGATACACAGATAAGTCTCAGTTTTCATTCTAATGACTATATAAATGCGTGCAAATTAATTAACTCTGATCTATTAGCGATACAAGACTATTGTGATAGTCACAATCTTAAGATCAACCCACAAAAGTCAAAATTTTTGTTGTTCACGTCAAATAAATACTATAGTTATCTCAAAGAAAACATTACGATAAAAATGGGAAATGAATTAATTTGTATTGTAGACGAAGCAAAAATTTTAGGTATGACGTTTGATCGTTACTTAAGATTTACGACGCATGTTAACCAGTTATTTAAAAAGTCATTCGTTGTTTTAAAACTACTCTATACAAAGAAGTCAAGTTTAAACTTCAAAACTAGGAAAAAATTGTGTGAAACATTTGTTTTGCCAATCTTCTATTACTGTTATATAGTGTACTATCCGTACCTAACTAAGTTTACAAAGAAAAGAATTCAAAAAGTACAAAATACCTGTTGTAGACTTGTTTGCGCACTTCGCAAATTTGACCATATAAGTCAAAAACTAATAGAGATAAACTGGTTAACAATGAAAAAGATTATCTTTGGGAAAAAATAGTTTATGCTAATCAAATTCACAATAGACTTACAAGATTCAGCAACCTTTTATATGTCCCTAGACATTCATCAGCCATGTTTCAGCGGTCTTTCTCATTTAACGCAGTTAAAATGTATAATAAAATTATTTTGGAAAATTTAGATGATACAACTTTACTTGGTTTTCAAAAGAAAATTAAAAAGGTCTTGTTTAACGACACTTTTGTTTTTAAATAGTCTTAATGTAGTTTGTCAATGTCAATATTTTCCTCCATATTGTTCAATTGCCACAATTACCTACTTTGATAATAAATATTTTGTGAAGAAACTTGTTTTGTTTAGGGTTGAGTGGAAGATTAGCCATAGGCTAAACTCCGCCTTTTGTTTTGGTATGTATGTGTATACTGTATAGATTTATGTATGTGCATGCTGTATAGATATATGTATTACATAGATGAAACAATAAAGACGCTTTATTTATTTATTTATTTATTTATTATATCCAATGACCTCCAGACTCTGGACCTGGTAATGGGCACAGGGGCGCCGATGTCAAAGGTGTTGGGTGAATGTCGGCCATTGATGGTGCCCTTGATGACTAGGCTGCTACAATCAATACTGTTCCGTCCAGAACTTGTCTTTGTGACCGTTCGAGTAATTTGTGAATTTCGGTCAAAACTGCGTGAAGGAATGGTTCTGGTTCTTCCTGGCTGAAGGAAACTGCTCGTACCCTCGTCTTGGATATGTTTATGATGGACCCTACTTCCAAAGCCCGGAGTAAAGCTTCATTGCTCTTCTAAGTCTTAAACTTCTTTAAACTTCAACATCTCTGATGTCATTTATAAAACTGCTATTCATCTTTCCTCTGGTAGACCTCGGTAGGACAGGTGTACTAAACATATAATCTCTGCTTCGAATTCTTGTAGGCTCTCTCCAAATTTTTGCGTTTTTCCACTTAGTTGCACCTTGTATACTCAAGGATTGAGTGTCGTATCTCTTTTCTAGGACTGCAAAGATGTGATCGAAGCTACCATGTTCATCCACTGGAATGCTTTGGAGGAGTTCTAATGCTGGACCTCTTAAAGAAATTACCAGAAGTAGATTTTTCTTGTCTGTCTCATCCATTAGCTGCACCCACTGCTTCAAATTGCCGTTTTTACATAGGCCAAAATGAAAAACCGTCAAATCTGGGTGGTTAGTTAAAGAAACTTTTGGTACTTAACGGTGTTCTTATATTTTCCTCTCTGTAAGTATTGTTCCATTTTTATAATTTCTGTTTGTATTCTTTGAATATCGATTTGTATTGTTTTTAATTCATCAACTTGTCTCTTTTTTTCTCCAAATTTCGAAAATAACCCTTCAATTAGATTATGTTGTTCACTTTCATCGCAGAGACAATATTTTGTCGTTCATATTTCAATGTAGATTTTGTTGCTTTTCATCTATGTCAGTGACAAAGTTTTCTAATTCAATTTTACGTTTTTCATTAACAGAATTCACTAACCTTTGTTGCATTTTCTCTTGATTTTGTTTCTCCTTTTTCTCTGGAAAAGATCTGACTTATTGTTTCGTCCAGTTTATCAGTAACTTGTGTGAATATTTTTTGGTAGTCTCATCCATTTCTGTCATACTTCTAGTTGTAGCCATAAATCAATTTAAGATGTTAACTTCTTTAACTTTACTTAATCCCACTTCTAGAACACCAACTGCAATAGATTCTGTGGGTTCAATTTTACAAATATTCACACTGACATTAAACGCCTTTCTAATAAATTGATTTACAAAAACACAATGAGTAATATTATCAGCTGGAATGATATATGCTGCTTCCAAACCAAACTACCACGCAATAAGCATCCATGTCTTATATAAGATTCATTCGGTCGAAGATTTTTCCCGACGTCTCTCGTCTGCCAGTCTAGATGGTATTTGACTTGGGAATCACGTCAACATTAGCTTTTTTATATCCATTGAATTTTCGGGTCTACCCTTTTGATGATTCTTTATATACAGCCGTTTTTATTCTGCAATTCTGCTTCATCTTTTTCATTGTCGGTTCCTTAAATACAAAAAGAGGAAATTACGCTTGGTGCAAGTTGGAACTGTACGGAGGGTGACCGAAAAGTTCCCTAGGGGTTTTCATTTTTGTCTCCCATTAATTGAACGACAACTTTTACCCCGCACGTATCTAAAGGTGGCCTCGTTACCGAACTGCTTGGAATAAGTTATAACTCTTGTGTTTTGTATATAATCATAGTTAAGTGCAGTGCTTTTTTTGTCGTGGAACGCATGGGAACGGCGTCCCACCACCTTTTTGTCCACTGATTATTCTTATTTTTCTATTTTTTTAATAAAAGAGCACTGGTTAAGTCATTTTGAAATTTTCTGTAAAATATTCTTGAAGCTCGAACTATCTCAAATGTTAAGTAAAGTTGCTTCCTAAAAGGGGAGGCGAGTGTATTCTGAATTCCTTTATGAGCATTTATAGGATTTCGGGATAATATTCATAAAGTAACATATTAGGTAGGCACATAATAACATGTTTAGTCAGTCTTTTTTAAAAAACAACAGACTTGCTAATTCAATGTGGTTATCATTCCCAAAAGTGTACTAAATTAGAAAAAGCAATGTAATATCTACCCTTCAAATAAGAAACAAAAAAAGTCTAAACTCTAAATAGATTTATTTTAAATAATCTTACTTTACAATATTTTTCAGTTCTGCAACCATCGTCTTCACCTTATAACATAACAGAAAAAGTACAAAAAGCGAACGTCGATCTCTTTTCATCGTTTCCGCTTTCGAAGAATGATAAATCGCCGAAAGTCAAATTCAGAGATGAACTTGTATCTTTTGAACCTGAACTAACTGATGATGACGTAAACAGCATAGAAAGTGATTATGTCGAAACAAAACCTGGAAATCAGTCTCCTATTATGGATTATAAGACCACAATTATCAGTCCTGATTCGAATATATTTAATATTGAAGAAAAAGAAGAAGAGGAAGAAATTGAAGACGAAGTAATCGAAGAGATAGTAGGAGAAGAAATAATTTTTGAAGAACCGGTGGTAGCTGAAGATGATAAAAATTCCAAAGTAAATTTTGTGGATACATTTAACCAAGCAGAATCTAGTAAAAGATCTTCGAAGTCATCCAAGAGGAAAAAACATTCTAAACCAAAATCAGCCCCGACACCGAGTGAGGTTCATTGCCGAGAACACTGCATTGATAAATTGGATAGTGAACTTTCCATGTCAATAAAGAAATTAGAAATTCATGAAAAATTTCAACTTCCTCCTTTACAACTTATTCAAAGAAAATGTTGTGACGAGGTGAAGCAAAAGGTCCCCAAGACTTTACCGAAGTACAATGGTCTAAGATCAGAATATGGTTTATCATCAAGACAGCTTGAAAAACGCGAAAGGCAGAAACAAATACTTCGAATGAAAGAAGAAATGCGACATCAATTAATGAATGAATACAAGGATAGAAAAATCAAACAAAATGAAGAAGTTTTTTGTCAGTGGTTGAAGGAAGTTGCGAGAAGGAAAGCTGAAAGGCAAATCGCTCGAAAACCGAAACTTAAAGAAGTTGTCAGTCCAAATATTATAACGCTACCAAATAAAGTTGTAGGAAAAGTTAAAGAAAGACCCAAAACTGCCAATGAGTTCGTTCCAAAGACAAATGTGAAGAAAAGGCGTAGACCACACACCACGCACTCTTGTGTTTACATCGAAGTTCCAAGAAGTGTTTTAGAAAAAGGATTAACCATTGGAGATCTTGTGGTAACAAATTCCAAATTATTTAGCAAGAACTTACATCTACTAACAATTACTTAAGAGCTGTATTACTTGTATTTATCTCAACATTCGTAGTTTTAGCTTATTTCTAATTTAATATGCTTCAGGGTTTAAGCCAAATATGTATTCTTTGACAATATAACCTTCTTCTTAAGTAGTTTCTTTTATAATGGAGTAATTTAAAATTTCTATCTTTAAGAATTTTTAAATTTCATAACTTTGAAGAATTTCAATTAGCTTATTTTCTAATTTATAATAATTATCACATGAGAGTATGTAGCACTTATTTTAGAGATCGTTGTCTGAAAAAGCTTTGCTTAATACTTAAATGACAATATTAATAATAATATCTAATATGATAAATTTAAAATTGTTAGTAGTTAGATATTTTTAAATTTTAGTATAAAAAATATATATCGCCAAAGTAACTGACCCATATTTACCTCTTAAATTATAATTCCCGTATTCTTTAACATTCAAGTATCTTTATAAAGTTACAAGTGTTTAATATTTCTTGTATACCGTGTACAACTTTAATATTTGTGTAAATAAACATTCTTAAGTAATGTATTACTTATTATTCATCGTTAGCTTTGTGAAATGCAATGATATGTTTCTCAATATAAATGGGAAATGGAAAGCGCAGAAATGACTTTAAGGTCAACTTGTTTTCTTGTGAACGAGAACCTTGACCTATGCTATGGCCGTCACGGCTTTTACAACGTTTACCTTTACACAGAATCAGCTTAGAAACATTTATGCCATTCCATTTCTGTTTTTGAATTAGCAGTATGGATTTATTATCTGGAACATCAACCTAACCTTGAAGCAACCTGGATCTCATTGTCATATTCAGAGTTCTCATTTTTGTCTAGGAAACTCTTTTTTTTTTCAATAAATATAAAGCCTTTGAAACGTTTGGTATTCCTGCAAAAAAAAACAAAAAAAAACAAACTTTTGTTTGTTCTACACAGGCACTTTCAAATGTTGGTTTGGAGAAAGTTGTTCGAGATATTACCCCCAGTAGATTGTGCTCACATTTACTCTACACCACATTTTAATAGATTTTCCTGATTACCTGAAATAGTAATTACAATATTCAAGAGTCAGTAGTTATCCCCTTATTTTATCCTTACTTCTTACACATCTAACTGGATAGTCCGTTGCTTTACTCTGCATTCCCATAAATATAATGAAATCGCTTTCAATAAATAGCATCCTCCATTTTAGATTTATTGTAGCTACAAACCAATTTACAGTGTTCGCCTCAGGGAATATTCTTTCGGGAACTAGATCTTTATCATTCACAAAGAGATTGAACCTAGTCAAATTTCATGCCTATAAACAAAGCAAAAAACAGAACGTACAACATCTCTAACAACTAATTCTGTTTAATCACAAATATAATAAGTCTAGTGATGTAAGTAACGAAACTTTCGTAGTTTCGACGCATTTAAACAATAAATTTAGTTCCCCAACAGAGTTAATTCGATAACAATCGTTTCTAGAATAAAAACTGCTATATATTAACCATCGATTTTCATGCGTCGGGCTAGAATAGTCAATTCGTAACGGTTATTCGAATTTAAAAAAAACCTCTCTTCTTGGTAGATCGTTCTTAAATGTTGTTTTTAAACCACTTAATGTATATAGTTTTGAACAAAATCTAAGATTTCAGCTCTATTTAGACCTTACCCATATAGCTGCGTGATACGTAAACTATTCTTTTAGTAATTTTGAAAAGATTGTCTTGATTATTTTGCCTATTCATTTGACAACATTGTTTGTCTATTGTACCTAAATAGCTATAAAAATGTAGTAAGAAAATTTCGAAAAATTACCCGGATTACTAGTTGCCTGTAATTCTTTGCCACAACTATTCCGACACAAACAGATGTCTAGAATATGATCAAGCAGTGTTCCTCTGTTCCTGGAATTACTGTCAATCGCTGTGCATTGTAGCTGGAGGTTTATTCTTAGATTCCTGCTTTGATGCAAATTTTCTTGTTTTGACAGTGACAAATTTGGCAGTTGGTAATCACAGACAAGAAAATCTGCATCTAAGAGGGGACAATACACAGCGACTGACAACGACTCCAGAGTTGAAGTTGAAACCTCTCCAAACACAGATAAGTATAACAGAATATACAAAATACTATTTACATACAGGATTACTGGTCGATTATAATCTAGACATCTCTTTCTTTCAGAATATCTGTGGGGAATAATTTCTGTACAGACAACCAGTACCAATTTTTCGAAATTGCTATACTACACATTTTCAATTTTCCGATACTTATCTGTTGCAGGAAAAATCTGAAGAGAGGAACCCCAAATGAACAGGAAACAAATTCTTTTAGCTTATCTCAAAGTCTAACTCTAAATTCGTTGCCTACTCCGCCGCAGCAATTTTTGGTAATGCCATAGGTTTTACCATCTTATGTAGACCATTCACCATTCTCACTATGAGCCATAGGCATATTCAGTTGATTTCGTCTGTACTGAACATCGTCGGTTTCCTTGAAGTGTTTCATTTTCTAATAACATTAAGTTTACCGGCAAACTAAAGCAAAAATCTTAGTAGGTATTCATTTTGTGTAATTTCGAAAAAATTCTTCAGGAGGTCTTGAATTATTTTGCTTTCTCTTTCTCCTCAGATTTTCTCCTGCAACAGATAAGTATTTAAAAATTGTAAATGGAGAAGGCAATTTCATAAAATTGCCCGGATTACTGGCTGTCGATACAGAAATTCTTCCTCGCAGTTATTCTGAGAGAAAGAGATGTCTACAAAATGATCAACCAGTATTCCTGTATATAAACAGTGTCTTTTATATTGTGTGATACTTATCCAAACACACATAAGGATCATACAATATACAAAACACTATTTATATACAGAAATACTGGTTGATCATTTGTAACATAAGCTCTCTATGAAATAAAAGTTCAAATATTATGAATGAAATGATTTTCTCGATGTTAAAACTATTTTTATAGTAGGTTTGGAAGGATAATAAAGCAACATATATCTTTCAACAACATATATTTAGGTTGGAACTGGAAATTTTTACATAAGATGCAAAATAGTAGATAATCACAGCAAGAACAACAATGAAGTCTTTGATTTTGTTTTCTTTCTAAAACAGCAAACAAGAAAAATGGGACGTCTTTGTGTTTAGTATATTCTCAACTTAATTGTTTGGATCAAGGCTAAACTCATATATTTTATTGACTGTTAGAAAAGTGTCTCACAATCAATTATTTATAAGCTGAATATTATATATACATATACCTACTCGTTTTACGTACGTATATACAAATATTTCCTAGCGTTTATTAATACAATTTAATATCACAGCAAATTATTTTAAATATGTACAATAAAATAGAAGTTTAAGCTGAGTTATTTTTGAAATTTCAAAACTTAAAAGTTTCACATTAACATAGATTAATTAAATTTCGGCACATATTTTTTAGATCAAGAATTACTCAGCTTTGTTAAACTTCATGAACCTTAAATAAGTGACAGAAAACCTTATCGTCCAGAAAATCACCAAAGCCTATTGTCAAGTCACAAAATTCAAAAATGATAAAACAATATATAAAAATGAAAGCTTAACAATACTCGTCAAATAAATACCAGAATAATTTGCTGGCCGTCAAAAATTTTCAAGTCTACTTTTATTAAAACAGATGCAGTATTTTTGTTTTTTTTTGGTAGTCAACTGAGATTAATTTTTATGAAAATGTTATTAAAATAATGGAAAAACACAAGTTTTCAATTATGGCTTTTAAATGTTTAATAATTCCATTCGTAGATACTCACATCACCAATAAAAAAAATTATCCAAACCCCCCACCCCCAAAAAAAAACCGGGCTACGGCCTTGCATATATGTATTATCCTTTTAGAGCTCCGTCAAGAGTGCTTCTTGAGTACATACTAAAATTTATAAATTATTGCAATACTCCATGAGGGTATAAAAGTAAATTTAACTGGAAGTAGAGTTAAACTGCCTGAAAATTTAATACGTTGTACTTCTTGATATTCTGGTCAAATGCCCTCTTCGAAACAAACTCTAAAAATTGCCAGTTTTTACGATATGAAGGAATGACAGAGTTGAGAGTGTTTGGGTAAGGTATTATTTAAAGTTATTTTAGAGCATTGAAATGTATGAAGACACTCTGAAACACTAAGTCAAGATCATGTTGATTTGAGAGACACAATGAGAACCAATAAACAATTAAACAAAAACTGTGCATCCATCATAAAAATGCATTAAACATCTATTTTAGTTTAGGGGGTACAGTTAAAATGGTTGACAATATAGTTTATTTAAAAAGTTCTTATGGATGCAATGTCTGAAAAGGGCTATTTTTGAGATAAGAATTTGGTAGGTAAGAATGTTCTTTGCTATAAGCAGTTACTATGGGTTTATTTTGGAGAATTTGCATGTACATAATAGAACAACCTCTTATACGAACATCAAATCCTACGTTCAAGTAGGCCTTTTACACAAAACTGCAATGTTAGTGACAAGGTCGCTTCAAGTCAAAGAAGAATCCCTTAAATAACAAAAACCTCTGTATCCAGTAATTAGGATTAATTGTGCCATTGTGTAACAATATTGTGTGTCGGTTCAAGCTTAAATGAAACACACGGTATAGAAGAATAAAATGTGTATGAATTTATTATGGAAATTCTGTATGTTTGAGAAAGATTCAGTCACTGGATGTTTCTGTATTCGATGAGTTATCTGATTATATCGACTTCCAGCATCTGTTATATAGGTACTCAAATAACGTATATAACATTGGGTTTGTGTTGCGCATAGCTTAAGAACTACATGTGTACACATATACATTTTTATTTATTTAAAGGCTCCTTCTCAGTTTGACCTTGCAGTGATCTTGATCCTGATAACTCCTTATCTCATACTCCGCATTCAACTAGACTTTTGTCCCTTTATATCTCAAAAAATTCCAGATGCCCATGACGACTCTTGATCAGGATGTCAAGAAGTAGAACTACATTTTCAGTCAGTTTGACTATATTTGTTTGGTGGGGAGTCTATTATTTAAATTACATGAATAACTCTGCCTTTCACAATTACATTTATGTTAACAAACCATTATTATGATAATTGTAAGGTTTAACTATTAAATTGAAATAAAACACAAAAATATTTTTTAAATTACTTGAACAACATAATTAAGAAATGTGTATACCGCGCTATTCATATTTCAAGTTTATTATTCTTTTTAGGGTGTTAAGTTTTTCAGTACAGTAGTTGTGATTTATGTTAGGCATTAACTGATTTTTTAATAATCCCAAAAAAGTGCAGAAATGACCATGACTAGTTTTGTTACATTTGTGGCCATATGAATCATAAAAATAAATAAATTGTTTTGGCTTTCTTGTCGGACGACAACCACTATCTTAAAAAACTCCAATGAATTGTATGTGGTTTAAATAGCACAGTACGAAGAAAAGAAATCTATTTGAACAACTAGTAAGTTTTGTAATGAAGTTGAACAATGGATAAAAATCATCCAATCATGTTCCAACAGTAAGCTTAAAGCATATACTTCCTATATTTATTTATGGGAAGCCTTACAATACCAAACGACACAATATACATTAACATTAGGCGATTTTTATGGTATGATACATTTTACGAATCTCAAAGACCAACAGTTAATTGTGGTCATGGTCATGGAAACAAAGAGAAATGCGTAAACAAAGTCATTATTAATACAACACCAAGATCATTAAAAATGTGAGCAAAAATGGTGGAAGTTGAAAATTCCTCAACGAAACGTTATCCAGACAAGAAATATATTTGTGTACAGAAAAACACCCACTATCAAACTGTCACAGAAAAAGAACAAATATTTGGACTGTTGGAAGAGTTTTACATACGTTCAAATATTCAGAGAACAGCATCGCTACAAGTTAAAAAAAACGAAATATAGACTTGAATGAATCACATTTAGTGAAAATAAACAGCCTCTCTGAAATGAAAAATATGAAAGTATCGAGTGAAGAAGAAATAACCAGATTTGCCATGAAAGGTGGCGCAGGGGTGGATCTAGGCACAGATCATACAAAGAGATCTAGGATCGTCATTGTGATGATAAATTGGGGTTAGTGTTAATACTCAGAACTGAACTACTTCAGTTTATTAAATTGTTGCTGTCATATTGTTTAGAATTATATTACATAACGGTTTATTAGTCGACTGTCTACTCTTAACTGTTATTAATATAGTTTTTCATTCTTAAGGATATTAAGGGCTTCCGGCTAAAATAGCGTGGTGACCGGTCGTGTGTGAGTGTCCTAGAATAAGTAAATTGAAATAATTTAAATTTATTTAACTTGTTGTTTATTCGTTCTTACGTCCTTTAATGCCGTCATATGCCCTCCCTTTAAAGACGCTGATAAAGTGAAAGACGCTCTGGAAGTGATATAAGTGTTTAGAATAGTGAAAAGCCGGGAGTCTAGGTTGCCACGCCGTGTAAATAAAGTTTCGTTAATATCTTAATAATCATATACGGGAGCTAGGATAGGGTCAGAATTAAGTGTTATTTAAAGTTTAAGGAATACTTTATTTACAATATTTTCCGTTAAATGTTTGTACATAAATTCGAAGAGTATCCTATAATTTTTATCTACATCATAAAAACACTTGTTAATGGTCAATAAGATCGAAAGATCAAGACCAATGCCGGCCGTAAGGCCAACCTTGGAAGAAGAAGAAGAAGAATATTAAGGGACCGAAAACTGCTTTTTAAGAACCGTTTTCTTAAAGAAATAATATCAAACCAATGAACAACGCTATGATCAGTCATTCAAAAGGAGACGTAACCACACAATTGATTGACCTGCTTTTCCCACTTTTCAACAGGATAGTTATCACTAGATAAAGTGTTAAACAAGATGGTAAACAAACGAGAAGACAGGCTGATCTGATTTCGGAACTAATGGTTACCTTATCATACTCAAAAGTTGTTAGTATTTAAAAAACACATAGTACTAATATTCCTGGAATATCGTAAAGCATTAGACACAATCCAGATGTTGATAGTATTATTCAACTGCCGCACATAACAAACATATACAGTGATGTAAATGGAAAATCCTGAACAGGTCAAATTTTATATATTGTAACGAAGCCGGCCCTGGTTTCATTCCAGTACGACATCGATCGTTTTTAGAACAAAAAAATTGATCTCGAAATGGCTCGGCAGCTGTAGAATTGATAATGGATCGTACGAGAGTTTTCGATGCTGGTTTTAAAAGGAACGACCCATCATCGCGGCTGTTAGTGCGACGAAGAGCTTATGTTGTATTATATTTGTGATATTCGAATCAGCTGTGATATTCGAATCAGCTGTGCTGTATATTTGATGTAAATAAAAGTTTCTAGAAAGTGAAAGTGAAAATTAATTTTTAAATTTCAATTGAACCCACGGGGTATATAACAAAATGAAACTACACTTTTTCGTTAAAATATTCCTCTGTCCTTTTAACACCTCAGTGGTAATAACAGTAGAAAAATTGAAATTAAAGAGGAGAATAGTGAGTGAGTGAGCCATTTATTGTTTCCTTCCTTATTATCGTAACGATCAAAATTATTTTACGCTGAAGAAATTAATCATCATTAAAAATGCTGACAAAATGAGGTACCTATTTTCCGAAAGTTCTATTGTTGGTAAAAACAAGTGTCAAGCATTTTGAATTCATTTCTAAATTAGAAATTATACATGTTAGCGTAACAGAAGCAGACCGAGAAGATAGAGAACAACTGTAAGGGTAAAAAGGCGGTTGACGTATAGGTAATAGACAAGTTCAGTAGATAGCAACGTAGAGATAATCTGTTCGAGTGTGAATTACTGTTGATGTAAATAATTTGATAACCGAACGTATTGTATTTATTTTGGTGAGAATAAAGTAAAAACTTGTAGTGATCCCACAGAAAATTTGTAAAAATACGTTAGTCTTGAACGAACTCTTGATGTTATATTGAAAACCCGATGGAGATATATGTCTTCTATTGTATGTTGCAACTATCTGCAATTCATAACTTTCACACGACTACCTACATATTGCCAGAATAACGTTGAACTTCAGATATGTTAATGTGTGCAAAATTCATTAAAAATAATAGTCAACCCTCAATCAATTTTTAACCGATTCTACTTGGCGATTTCATTCAAATATGGTATAGACAAGCTACAATTCCTGCACTTAAACTTAAACTTTGTAACAGCTTACATTTCAGAAGTTTCAAGAACTATTTGATGTTTAAACTATAGAATGTTATCCAGCAAAGCCTGTAGACATAATTGAGTAATAGCACAGTTATTAAAAAAGTAAAAAAAGGTTAAATTATGTCCTAATTCTCAGTTTTGTATTATTATCATTTGTTTTTGAAATACGGCGGAAATTCTTTTGTATTACCATGAACACATTTCTTTCTGAAAAAGTCAGTTATACACATGCAAATAATAATGGATCATACGGTTTTCTGTATATTTTTTATAACTTATAGAACCTAGTTCGGGTATGATATGTAACTAGAGATATTCTGTAGAACTAATCAGCAAAATATATCAAAATGGTAAGAATTTATAAGAGACTTATCTCTCCTATATTTTTCTACCTATAACCTCCAGTAATATTATAACAAGAAAACAATGTAAATAGAATTAACATCCATATTTGTTCACAATTTCCACCTAATTGAATTTCTATACAAAAACTCAAAGTTTTATACGCAATGTCCACCACTTAAGAATTTGGCGCATACTTTTCCATATAATACATATCTCCTAATAATTGAGTTATTGGTATATCACCAATGGTTTCTTTGAAGAACAATAGTTCCACAGTCATAGACCTTATAGCTCTCAGACTAGGAACTAGTAAAAGCAGCCGTCCAAATCTGGTTGGTTGTCTTGGGTATCTGGTCCTAACATAGTCACCAAGAATACACTGAGCTTGGTCTTGCAACATCTCTACCGGTTGGACATCACAGAGACCAGCAGTTTCTAAAAAGGTCACATATATTACATATTGTTAGTTGACAGTATATAACAATATAAATACCTGGAGTAAATAAAATTATCGCCTTCATACAACCACATTCGCTTCCATCTGGAGATATTTGCCGAAATCTACACATTATTTCCTGAAACAAAAAAGATAAAGAATATTCAATCTAGAATTTCTTCAACAAGCAGTATACATTACATAAAAAAATGTTTAAAATATTGATACAATTTTTAATAAACAAAAATTAATCATTGAACAAAAACCATTCCGAATAAACATGACGTAAAGAGAGGTAGTACCCGAACTATTGGTAGTATAAACGCATTTGGAATAAAAATTGTACACGTTAGCAGGCCAGAATCAGATGGATAGGATCGAAAACGATTCTGATGGTATAAAAAAGCCAACATACAGCAAGACTTCAGTTAAGTAAATAGCGACCTAGCGACGCCTTTGATCGACCGTTAAAACTAAATATTTTGTAGTGTGATTTTTATTGGTAAAAATAAAGTCCATTGTATTTGATTTAAAAACTCACAAAGTTCATAATAATATTTTTCGATTCGAGCGGTATAGTAGTGCCCCACTTATATTTAAAGTCATGTATAACCCATGCAATAGAGAATTGTAAGTGTCTTAAACTTTAACAGCAAACCTCTTGTCTTTACTTTAGTAATAATTCATAGTAGATAATTCACATGATTTTAACAGTAAATTCGTAGAAATAATTTATTTTAACAAACAAGGTAAAATGTTGATTTTGTTCTTTTTGCATGTTAATAAAAGTTATTATAATTATAATGTCTTCAACGCGAAAGATGAAGAGAATGATAAAATAACCGTAAACAATGCTTTATAAGCCCCAATCGGAGCATTTTTCTCCGAAAGAACCAAGATAAACCTGTAAAACAGATTTTTTTAATTAACAACTTTCATATAATAAAAACTGGAACATTAAACTTCGTCCAAATGATACCCTATGATGTTAAGATTAATTTGTCATTATATTTAGGTTTAAGTTACACATCTCACTAAGGCCACTAGCGCATTATAAACACGCCACGCCATAGCATCCCACGTTATGATTCTTGTTCGTCCTGAACTACTAATTTTTTGATTTATCTGTCGAAGTAACTAAAACAATCGTCAAAGAAAAACTAGTAGGTAGTTGTATGTATGTTTCCCCTTCTTCCCCTTGAACAGCAGATTTTTTGGCACTTTTATACTTATTTATTCTCTAGAAATCTAAATGAAATCATGTCATCCATAAGAATTACATTCTATATCCCGGGTCGAATGTGTTAAAAAATGATTTAGTAAGGACAATCAATCACGTTATTTAGGTATCTGTAAAATTTTGTTTTCATTATTAACTCAACTATATATCATAAAATAAAAACAAAATTTAAAATAAAACACAAAAATCTCCTGCGACAAAATGATTCACTTAATAGACATAAACATGATGTATTATTTACAAGTAACCTATCTATTCAGGATGTATCACATGTGAAGGGTTGACATCGCTATCTATGAAACGGTAACAGATAGAAACAAGCTTAAAAAAATCTTCCAGAGTGAATTTGCTCGTTTAAAGAAAAATAAAGCTCATACCTTTCTTAAATTATGCCAGAAAAACCAAATAGGTCTTTTTCATTTTAAAAAATATCAAAAAATTTAAAAGGCAAGAGTTTTTTGACTCACGGATACACAATAAGGCATCATCAAAACTATTGACCTTTTGTTAGGTGCCGATATATTCTCTCAAATTTTGTTGGATGAACGCCTTCTGGGAAGGAAGGTGTTCCTGATGCTATTAACACTGTGTTTGGTTACATCCCTATGGGTAGAGTGTCTTCGAGTTCTGTTAACTCTCACTCTCAGTCATCCATAAACCCAACTTCGCTTTTTTGTAAAATTAAAGATGTAGTATCATTAGATGATTCACTCCAAAGGTTCTGGACAATTGAAGATGTTCCTACCGCACTGGTTCAGTCCCCTGATGATCTTATCTGCGAAAAAATATTTTTCAAGGGATGCAGGAGATTGGAATCAGGTAGATTCGTTGTGCCCCTTCCTTTTCGAAATACACTTCCTGCTTTTGATGCAATGTATAATCTCGCCGTACAACGTTTCTACTCTTTAGAAAGACGTCTTCTAAAGCAACCAGAGTTCTATAAACAATATTGTGATTTTCTCAAAGAGTATTTAGAGCTTGATCATATGGAGTTGGTTCCTGATCCATCTACTGCTTCTGATTGTTACTACATACCGCATCATTGTGTTTTGAAACCTGATAGTAGCACAACCAAACTTCGTGTAGTGTTTAATGCATCCGCTAAGATACCTCATCGGTTATCTTTGAATGATTGTTTATTTATCGGTCCCAAATTGCAGCAAGACATTATCGCTATTTTGTTAAATTTTCTATTTCATCCTGTAGTGTTCACTACAGACATCAAAATGATGTTTAGACAGATTTTGATTGCCTCAGAACATCAAAATTATCAGCGAATCATTTGGCGTTTTTCTCCGCAAGATCCAGTTGCAGTTCTGTGGGTCATCGTCAATTATTTTTTTAATAAGGACCTGCACTTGTTTGTTTATATAACAATAAATCATTAAAAGATCAATAACTTGATATATCAAATGTTAAGTATTATACGTTTTGGGAGAAAAAATAATAACCAGAGTAAAAAAAATTAGTAAATTAGTACGGCCCTGCTTGTAGCCTTAATAGTCCAATTAAATATTTTCTTCCATGACAAGAGACTTATATAGTATTGATTGATTTTCTTGAGATGTAAAGCGATTTAAATGAAAAAATCTTAAATATCTAAAAATTTCAACTTTTTTTTGAAATTAAGTAAACAGTACAAATCTGAACAAAAAACATTTTTCCTTGATATTTTTAAATTGTGCTAAGTAGCTTCAGGGTCGGATTTACATAAGGGCACTTTGGGCACTGCCTCAAGGGCCCACACCAATTTTGGGCTCTCACTAACTGTTAAGTTTTGATAAGAATATTTCATTTGTAGTTCAAAAAAAGCCTGAAGGCTTCTGGGCTTTATACTAAGAAATACAGAGATTTTAAAGACCATGGTACAGTAATACGTTTGTATATTTCTTAGGTAAGATGTTCTTCAGAATATTGCAATATGGCCTGGAATCTCATTTATGATAAATATATAAAATTTCCTCACTATTTTACTAGGTAACTACTGCGGTAATTTCCCGTTGATAAGAAACTTTGCGATGTCTGCTAGATTCTGGTAGCATGACATCATTCATAGCGAGCAAGGCTGTGAAACGCCTTGGCTTCCGTCCTTTGCCCGCTTCGATTCAACTCAACGAGCTAGGTTCTATGCAGAGTACCTCTGCTGAGGGCTCTCTTACCATTTTGTTGTTGATACTATTGTTTTACCCCGCATTTTGCAATGATATGCCTGTTGCGCCCATTAAATGGCTAATATGGCATATCTAACCAATTTGAAACGTGCTGATCCTGGTTTCAATAGCCCAGGCGCTATTGACCTTTTGTTAGATGCCGATATATTCTCTCAAATTTTGTTGGATGAACGCCTTCTGGGAAGGAAGGTGTTCCTGATGCTATTAACACTGTGTTTGGTTACATCCCTATGGGTAGAGTGTCTTCGAGTTCTGTTAACTCTCACTCTCAGTCATCCATAAACCCAACTTCGCTTTTTTGTAAAATTAAAGATGTAGTATCATTAGATGATTCACTCTAAAGGTTCTGGACAATTGAAGATGTTCCTACCGCACTGGTTCAGTCCCCTGATGATTTTATCTGCGAAAAAATATTTTTCAAGGGATGCAGGAGATTGGAATCAGGTAGATTCGTTGTGCCCCTTCCTTTTCGAAATACACTTCCTGCTTTTGATGCAATGTATAATCTCGCCGTACAACGTTTCTACTCTTTAGAAAGACGTCTTCTAAAGCAACCAGAGTTCTATAAACAATATTGTGATTTTCTCAAAGAGTATTTAGAGCTTGATCATATGGAGTTGGTTCCTGATCCATCTACTGCTTCTGATTGTTACTACATACCGCATCATTGTGTTTTGAAACCTGATAGTAGCACAACCAAACTTCGTGTAGTGTTTAATGCATCCGCTAAGATACCTCATCGGTTATCTTTGAATGATTGTTTATTTATCGGTCCCAAATTGCAGCAAGACATTATCGCTATTTTGTTGAATTTTCTATTTCATCCTGTAGTGTTCACTACAGACATCAAAATGATGTATAGACAGATTTTGATTGCCTCAGAACATCAAAATTATCAGCGAATCATTTGGCGTTTTTCTCCGCAAGATCCAGTTGCAGTCTATAGGCTAAAGACTGTCACTTATGGAGTTTCATCCGCACCCTTTTTGGCTATCCGCACTTTAAATCAGTTGGCTGATGAAGAAGAACGCTCTTTGCCATCAGCAGCCGCTATTGTTCGATCGTCCTTATGTGTAGATGATATCATTGGTGGAAGTTCAACATTTGAAAAGGCTCAAACATTGCAGTTAGAAATTATTGAACTCTTAAGACGGGGAGGATTTGAGCTTCGCAAATGGTATAGTAATGATTCACGATTGTTGCTACACCTCCCTGAGGAATATTTGTCGATGAATCCAAACTCTTTTGAATCTGATAATCCCTTAAAAGTTTTAGGTTTGTATTGGAATCCATCCTCTGACTCTTTTTTCTTTACAAGTCTACCACATGTTGATAACTCTTGTACTAAACGCATACTTCTGTCCACTTTGGCCAGAATCTTTGATCCATTAGGAATTATCTCACCTGTAACGTTTCTGGTTAAACACTTGATTCAAAGATTATGGAGTTCGAAATTGTCTTGGGATGAAACCCCGCCTGCTAACATTGTTTCGTTATGGTCAAAATTCATAGGTGATCTTCCTTCCTTACAGAATTTAGTTTTGCCTCGCCTGCTTGCTATAGAAAACTTTTCTAGTTGTGAACTTCACGCATTTGGTGATGCTTCTGAGAAAGGTTATGCCGCTGTTGTTTATTTTGTGTTCGAAACCGCATCTGGATTTCGTCAAAGTTTTTTTGTGTTGTCTAAATCGAAAGTTGCCCCTTTGAAAACTTTGTCACTTCCCAGATTGGAACTGTGTACTTCAGTTCTTACCGCTAAGTTGGCTCATTATGTTTATGAGCAATTCAATGGTCGTTTTTTGTTCAAGGTGATTCGTTGCTGGTCAGATTCCACGATAGTCCTTTCATGGCTTAGTTCTTCCCCGCACCGTTGGAAGACATTTGTCAGTAATCGAGTTGCTTACATTCAGGAAAAATTTTTCTAAAGAGATTTCCCTTCTTCGTGAACGAAAACTTTGAACAGGGAACTCTTAGAGTTGGTAGTAGGTTGGCTAATGCTCCATTGCCTTTTGATACTAAATTTCCCGCACTGCTACCAAGTAAAAGTCGTTTGACTAATTTAATTGTCGAAGATTGTCATGTCACCAATCTTTACCCAGGAATCCAAACCGTTCAATTTCTTTTGCAGCAACGATTTTGGATTCTATCCGCAAAAAAATAATTTGTAGTGTCATTTCTAAATGTGTTTCTTGTTGGAAGCTTAATCCTTCTGCTTACCAACCCTTCATGGGAAATTTGCCCATTTCTCGCGTTTCACAATTGAAACACTTTTCTCATGTTGGAATAGATTTTGCTGGTCCTTTCACTATAACCATGGCTAAAACTAGAGGGTCGAAAACTTTAAAGGCTTATCTGTGCCCGTTTAAGTGCTTTGCAACGAAAGCTGTTCATCTAGAACTCGTATCAGATTTGTCTGCTGATGCGTTCTTGGCAGCTTTGCGACGATTCATTGCACGTCGTGGTCGATGTAGCCATATCTATAGTGATTGTGGTACTAATTTTGTGTGTGCTCACAAGCAGATCTTGAAAGCTTTTAGAGCTACTGCTGCACGAGAAACCATTTCTTGGCATTTCAATCCCCCTTCGGCTCCTCACTTTGGAGGACTATGGGAGAACGGAATTAAATCCGTTAAAGCTCACTTAAGACGTGTCGTTGGAGATCAAATCCTAACCTACGAAGAACTTTCTACTGTATTTGCACAGGTCGAAGCAGTTTTAAACTCGCGACCTATAACCCCTTGTAGCAACGATCCATCGGATCTTACCGCCTTGAGTCCTGGAATGTTTCTTACAATGGAACCTTTAACAGCACCTACTAAATCTGATTTCTTATCTGTTCCATCTAATCGTCTCAACAGATGGCCGTTACTGAGTCATTTGCATCAGGCACTCTGGAAACGTTGGTCGCCAGAATATTTACATTCATCAACGGAGCAAATGGACTTGATCCCTCGGAGGTTGTTAAGCCAGGAACTCTTGTTATTTTGAAGCAAGACACTTCCCCTCCTTTGAATTGGCCATTAGGGCGCATTATTGACGTACATCCTGGAGGTGATGGTGTTGTACGCGTTGCTACAGTTAGAACTGCAAGGTACTTTGAAGCGACCTCTTGTGAAGCTTTGTCCACTGCCAGTGGACCCTTAGTTTGGAAATTAGTAATTCAAGGCTGGCGGAATGGTGCATTCCCGCAATTTGTTTAGTGAATTGTTCAAATTTGATTGAATTACTTCATTGATTTTTAAACTTCTGCACCTTTTCCAAAACCTTCCGTCGCGCTAATGCTAATTTTAAGTGTTTTTTGCGTGTAAAATATAGACAGTATTCGTGATTCGTGTATTGTATTCTAAACTATTTGGACGCTTTTAATACCGTCTTAAGACGGCCGCTTTTTGTTGTTATTGTGTTACGATTCCGCGAGTTATTAATTCCGGTCGTAACAACCGCTAAACCGCTTTCATTTTGTTTCTTTTGTGTTGGCAAAAGCGCATCATTTGTTGTTAAACCCGCATTTTTGTTTGCTCAGTCAATGAACATTACGTCGCTATTTTTTGTGTAATGTGTTGTCCTGACGAAGCTCTAAATTCAGTTCCTGCCGCTGCGGGGCTAGCCTCTGAAGAAAGAAGAACCAAGAAAACAACACCTGCAGGGCTTCGACTTAAAAGGTCAGTGATAAACTTTTATTTGGTGATTTAATTTACGCGACGGCACGTGTTTATTGATTGTTCCGCTAAAGGTCCTTCGTCAATTATATACTTGCATTGAACCAACATTGAACTAAAACCGCAACATCTAATTCATAGATTTTTTTTGGATATTATATGTAATGTGTCATCGAAGACATTCCACATGGATTGTTACAGTATAATTTGTCCCTTAAACGTTTATATCTTTATATTTGTTTTTAAGTGTTCCTTTTCACCAACATCCCTATCGACGAAGCCTTGGATATCATAATAGAAAAATACAAACCACCTCAACACCTTGTAGACTTAACAAGGCACTGTCTGATGAACACCTATTTTGTTTACGAGAACCAACGGGACAAACAAGTGGAAAGAGCTCCAATGGGATCGGCACTCTCACCAGTTATAGCGAACCTTTTTATGGAGAACTTTGAGGAGTTGGCACTAAGAACAACAACTCTTAAACCCAGTTTATGGTTGCGATATGTGGATGATACATTTGTGATTTGGCCTTATGGGAGGAAACACCTCAATACTTTTTTAGACCACCTTAATGGCATCCATCACTAAATAAAATTTACCATGGAGGTTGAAACCAACAGTCAACTGTCATTCCTTGATGTTCTCATAAATAGGAAGGAAGATGGAACCCTTGGCCATACAGTATATAGGAAAGCAACTTACACCAACAGATACCCTCATGCTAATTCTCATCACCATCCGGCCCAACTACAAGCCGTCGTTAAGACTTTAGTAACCAGATCACAAAGACTAGCTGACCAGGATAACATCAAACAGGAAATGGACAGTTTAAAAACAGCTCTGAGACAAAACGGATTTACAGACCGAAATATACAAAGAGCCTTAAAGTCAAAACCGAGACAAACAGACGAGGAGCATGAGACACCAATAACCAAGGCTTAGTTACCGTATGTCAAGGGGATCACGGACAGTATTGCAAGACTTTCAGAACACCAGAGTACTGGCAAATATAGAACACCCGAAATCAAGACTCGTAAGAGAGGCAATTGAAATAGCGAAGAGGCCTCACAGTCTAAACGCACGCAATGAAATTCAGAACTTATCGAATTGTTGGAAAATTCTATTAAACACCGTACCGGCCCGGACCCGTCCAATAACAACTCAACCGGAAATAACAAATCAGCAGGCGGGAGGCGTGCCCACTGAGCGCCAAGGGCCAATCACACGTAGTCGTTCACGGTGCCAACCAATAAGCGCCGAGCCGCGACTATATAACAGGGCGAGCGTTTCTGAAAATCTACGAGAATTATGCGAACCGACCTGAAGAGGGCAGATATGACTCTGCCGAAACGTCGTCATTTTACCATCGGGGATCAATTATCAACTACGCGGATGAATTCCCGGAAGCCACCTAAAACATTTAGTGCCTGCGAAAACTTAAAAACATATATGTATATATATATATATATATATATATATATATATATATATAAACATATTCCACAATAGAATCTAACAAATTCATGTTTGAAATGTTTAGGTTTTGTATGGTATGCAGAACTTGATGTTAAGTAATTAGATTATGAAAATTTTTGTATTGAACTATAAGTTGGTTATCAAAGGTTCTTATCAACTTTACTAATTTGTAAGTTTCATTTTGTTAACGTGTTTCAGTATGTTAAGTGTTTGTCCATGTGGAAACCTGTCAGCTGACCTTCTTTAATAAATAAATAAGGTGTAACCTATAAATTATAATGGAAACAAGTGAACACAAAAGTTCTAGGTAATAGCAAGATCTATCGAATAATGTTGCTTAATATCTTGGAAATAAACAGGTGAGTTAACGTAAACAATTCAGTGGTTAAGCAACACTGTAATTTTCAACAAAAAAATTATAATGTTGACAGTTGTAAATTTTTTTACACTTATGGTTATTTTTTCTCTCAAGACGTTATATAATACTTAACATTTGTTATTTCAATGTAGTATTTTAATGCTTTATAGGTGGTTTAACAAAAAAGTGCAGATCTGTATTTAAAAAAATAATTGATCAAGGCCCAAAAGAAACAAAACGTAGTAATGTAGATTTGATGACGCCTCATTGTGTTAAATTGTATCAAAAACCTTTTGCCTTTTCAATTTTAGATATTTATTAAAACAAAAGTGGTAGAGGCAAGAAAAAAAATGACAATTTTGGTTGTCCTCGTATAATTTGAGAATGGTATTTTTTCATAAGTTGTCGAATTGGCTCTGAAATGCACAACTTTTTTCCATTTAACCGTGTTTGTATCTCTAATCGTTTCTTAGATAACAATGTTATCCCTTCATACGTGAGGCACCCTGTATATTGGTGTACTACAATATGAATATAATAACAAGAATATTATAATGTACTGTAGGTGGGGACCACCCAATGATGGAAATCTTTAAGAAAATTAAATAGATAATATTTTGTAAGGTTTTTTGTTCCCACCTGAAGTATCTTATAATATTCGAGTTCTTATATGTATATTATAGTAGATCAGTATATAGGTATTTAGCTGAAAAAACACAGCATAACTGTAAAGTACAGAAAGTAATTTACATATGTTAGTGCACTTTTAACCATTTTTTTTATATTCACCTGTATAGTTTTAATTTCAGTTGCTGTATGAATATCTGCAGGTAAGCGTTCTCTGGCTTGTGGACATCCTAATAGAGCTGATAAGTCCCATGGCACCGACCACTGTGCTAAATGAAGTAAGAACAGCTCTTTCCAGGATTCTTGTAATAATAGTAGTTGGTCGTGTTTACTTAAGGTTTGAAATGGAGCAAGGCAACGCACCCACCGCACTGCCATAAATAGAAGTCTAGCTGTGGTCTCCTAAAAAACATATATCTTATTTGTACGTAGATATTAATTAAAAATTTGAGGAGCGTCATCGAATAATCCCTGTAGTCACTGATTCCGAGTATTTGTGTTACTCAACAAAATCAAAAACCTGTTAGGACAGTTCTAAAGGAGAATGATGTTTTTATATCAGTTCTGGCATTGAGTTTTGTGGTTTTTCATAGGCGTTATTGTATAACAAAAAATTCGGATGTTTGCTTATTGACCGGTATTTTGTCCTTTTTTTTCGAAAGAGAAGCCGGCACTGCAATATGTGTGACAGGAGATCGGTTCAGATCGATGATTAAAAACTGTTTTTGACATGAACTGATGTGATAAATATTCAGATATTCAAATGGAGCCACACCACATTAATCCAATACAACATAGGATCCATTGGGGCATTTTTATTTCCCTTAAAAAAACAGTGCACATTTATTAGAATCTATATCAACGTAATAGGGATGTTACATTGATTTTACAATAACTCGATTTTTACCTGTGATTTTGGAACTTGTGATCGATTTTTTCGTAGGCTTTTATTACCAAATCTCCTAGCATATATCGAATAAAAACTAACTACTTACTGCGACATTTGGTGTATGTTAATTTAGACTGGAAAATGATGTCTGAGCTAATACAAATAAAACAAAAGAAAATGTGACTGTACGAACGATTTAATATCAAATGGCACAGTGGTAATTCGATTCTACTGGATGCTATTACAAAATTGGCCTTTTTCAAATGTCAAACTCAATCTAAAAGTTACAATTACTTTAAAACTATGTTTATTATATAAAAATTATAATTACTTACAATAGACATTTATGGACAGGACACTAATTTGTTTCTGGACACACATTTAAAATTATTTACAATCACGTTCACACACAATTGATGTCTGACACATCACACTAGTATTTCAATGGTTTAATTGTTTCACGATGTTTTGTCCTTGATTTTTTTCCAATTATTTGAGAACAGCATCGTAGATTTTTCCGATATGGTGTACATCTCTCCTGTCATTTATCGAAAATTGATTTTTTTGAATATACAACATTTCATTCAATTCACGTTTTTTTGTATGTGGCTCAGATTTGATTATCTTAGTATGTTCGAAATTAAAAGAATGTTTTTTTTCATGGTTTGTCAATGCCGTCTGGTTTTTTTTGTCATATTTGTGGGATTTTAACCTATTTTCAAGGTATTGTGACGTTTGCCCGATGTACACACCCTTGCAGTCTTTACATGGTATTTCATAAACAATGTGACTTTTTTTATTTTTTGGGCTTTTTTGTTTTAAGCATACTGAAATTACTTGAAGTTAAATTATATCCTTTATGAGATATATGGATCTTGTGTTTGTTTAGTACTCGTTTGAATTGTGTGGAAAGACCTTTTACATACGGGAAAGACAAGAATCTATGGTTGTTCTTATTTATTTTTCGTTCTAGTGGCTGGTTTTCTTGTGCATGACTTCGGAATACTCTTAGCTTGGCGTTAAATATTTGATTTATCATTTTGTTCGGATAGTCATTTGTTTGAGTGCATTTTTCGCTTTATTTATTGCATGATCTCTAAACTCATCATCAGATAGTTTTATGGCTCTATCTGCTAACTCCATTATAACGGATTTTTTTTTGGGCAAATGGGTGATTAGAGTTGAAGTGCAGATATCTCGCTGACCAAGTTTTTGTATACCAAATTCATTTAAAATATTTTCTTTGTTAGGATGTAGTGTAATATCCATAAAGTTTAATTGTTTTCTGAAGGATACTTGTGGCATCTTTTTCAATGTCTAAGTGTTTATTGGGAAATAACACCACACTTTAAAGGAAATTGCTGTATATTCCAAACGTTTCGGGGTCTAGATCAGACTCCGTTGTCAATGGCTAAGAAACTACCGATTAAAAAGGTACAATTCCAAGATGTAAATTTAAATATTTGACAATGTTTATTATTTGATTTTTGACGTAACTAAGAGGACAGGACACTAATTTGTTTCTGGGCACATTTACACATTTAAAATTATTTACAATCACGTTCACACACAATTGATGTCTGACTCCCATCACACTAGTATTTCAATGCTTTATTTGTTTCACGATGTTTTGTCCTTGATTTTTTTTCCAATTATTTGAGAACAGCAGCGTAGATTTTTCCGATATGGTTTACATCTTTCCTGTCATTTATCGAAAATAGATTTTTTTGAATATACAACATTTCATGCAATTCACGTTTTTTGTCAAAAATCAAATAATAAACATTGTCAAATATTTAAATTTACATCTTGGAATTGTACCTTTTTAATCGGTAGTTTCTTAGCCATTGACAACGGGGTCTGTTCTAGACCCCGAAACGTTTGGAATATACAGCAATTTCCTTTAAAGTGTGGTGTTATTTCCCAATAAACACTTATACATAAAATTTAACATCGGGCAAACATCACAATAACTTGAAAATAGGTTAAAAATCCCACAAATATGACAAAAAAAAGGCATTGACAAACCAGGAAAAAACAAAAAACTTTCTTTTAATTTCGAACATACTAAGATATTCAAATCTGAGCCACATACCAAAAACCGTAAATTGCATGAAATGTTGTATATTCAAAAAAATCTATTTTCGATAAATGACAGGAAAGATGTAAACCATATTGGAAAAATCTACGCTGCTGTAGTGTGATGGGAGTCAGATATAAATTGTGTGTGAACGTGATTGTAAATAATGTTAAATGTGTAAATGTGCCCAGAAACAAATTAGTGTCCTGTTCATAAATGTCTATTGTAAGTAATTTTAATTTTTATATAATAAACATAGTTTTAAAGTAATTGTAACTTTTAGATTGAGTTTGACATGTTCGAAAAAGGACAAAATATGTCCGAAACGTAACATTTAAAATTAAATAAACAAATGACCAAAAACCAAGAAAAATTTTAATCAATTTTTATGAAACATATGGTCAAAGAAAGTAAAGCAATAAATAAACTATATATATATATATATATATATATATATATATATATATATATATATATATATAGGGTGTAAACGGTTTGAGTGCAAAGATTTTGAAGAACAATACTTCAGGCAAAAACAAATCAAAAAGCTTTATAACATTTTCTAAAATAAACTATAGTTTTGGCAAAAAAACACATAAAGTTAGATTTTATGTAGCCCTTGCTACAGTGAATAACACAATAATTTCGATTTCAAAATGTCGGTAAATCTAAATATGTAAATACTCAATAGCTTATACATCTTTAATAGCCACATTAAAAATGAAAATTGATTATTTAAACTCGAAATATGCTTTTATAATTTAGTGTAAGTTTCTCCGAATAGATATGGCAACGTGGCATACAGACCAACTTATTTACTACATTTTTTACTTTAACGACGACTGAGAGTTACGATAAACGGTAAAGTGATTTGATTGATATCTATTTGATGTAGACTTCGTGATTTGCTTTCCATTTAATATATTTTTTAAATAAATAAAATCGGTTGTGATTAGTGTGTAAGTTCGAAAATTAAGAATAGTGCGACAGTATTTATTTGTGATAAATAATAGCCAATTATACAATTAGGGAAAGCAGACGTAATTGCAGAATACCAAGAATGTTATACAGGGAAAGGTTTCCAAACAGACGCCTGCCCAATGGTAGGACATTCGTAGCCGTTTCGCAGAGGCTTCTGGAAACAGGTAGTGTAATACCACAAGTAAACAATCGCGGACCACAGCGACATAATCGTATCTTAGCTGCTGAGGATCAAATACTAGACCTTATCGACATCAACCCATATCGTAGCACACGGAGTATTGGAAGTGAGCTGCACATTTCTCACACTGTTGTTCATAGAACATTACGGGAACAATTGCTCTATCCATATCACATGCAGCGGGTTCAAGGGCTTTCAATTGATGATTTTCAACCAAGACTCAATTTCTGTCGTTGGTTCCTCAGAAAACATCGACAATTTACACCACTCCAATTATTGACGAGAATGAGCTTAGACAACGCATTTTTGACGCTGCTGACGAAATCCGAAATATTCCAGAAATTTATTCTCGCATACGTGAAAATTGGATTAAACGGTGTCGTGCTTGTGTCGATAGTAATGGTGGGCATTTTGAACATTTGCTGTGAATAATCCGTTGTTTCAACTCAGTTCTATCATTATAATAAATTCGGTAAGTAGGATTACATATTTACTTGTCTAATATAAATAATATTAATTAAATCAGTAATAATGACTCTTCGAATAATTTAACTGGTAAAAAACTACATATACAGATCTCTTGAGTTAAATATCATATGTATTTACCCAACTTTGTATAATTGCATAAAAGAAACCGCCAAATACAAATTCTAATTGCAATACCTTGTATTAAAAACGTAAATATTTTCAACAAAATATTTCATACATTTTTATTTAATTCTAAGGTCAATATCATCAGTCAATACAAAAACACAGGTGTTTATTTTTTTGTCGGCGTTTGTCCTTTATTATTCGCGCTAAGAGTGAATCTGCTTCGAACGCGAGCGACGTTGCCGGATTGACAATAATTTACTTAATATGTTTTAGGGATTTTCTTGGTTATTAAGGCCTACTGACCATAGTGGTATAAGAGTTTTTTGTTTAATTTGGTGTATACTACCTTCACCTAAAATATATGCACTCAAACTATTTACACCCTGTATATATATATATATATATATATATATATATATATATATATATATATATATATGAGGGCTGCCTTTTATATTTTGGGATTGGACAACCCTAGTGTTGCAATCTGACAACTGACAGCTCTATTGTAAAGTTTGACATTTTTGAGGTTATACGTACCTACTCAGAAAGTTTTGACATACGAGCGCTATGTGTTGTTTACAGTAACTTAAAGGATTCATCTAGGCCAAAAAATGGAATTAAATGGTGAACATTTTCGTGCGATTATTTTTAAAAACTTTCGACGTGGATTAAGTCAGCAAGAGTGCATTTAATTTTTGGCGATGAGACTCCATCAAGGACTACTGTTTATCGATGGTATGGTAAATTCAATCGAGGTCGTAGTTCACTCCAAGACGAATTTCGTGAAGGTCGTCCAAAAATAGTTGTTGTTCCGGAAACCATTCATGCTGTGCGCGAACTGATATTGCAAGATCGTCATGTGACCTATCGTGAGATTGAGTCAACCTTACACATTAGTGGGACCAGCATACATTCAATATTGCATAAACATTTGAATGTCAAAAAAATTTGTTCACGTTGGATCCCACACAATTTGTCAATCGTTCAAAAAAAGGCTCGTGTCGATTGGTCGAAAGAAAAGCTCAAAAAATACAATCGCGGTGCTTCAAAACACGTTTATGACATAGTGACAGGTGATGAATCGTGGATTTACGCGTATGAGCCCGAAAGTAAACAGCAGTCGCCTGTATGGGTGTTTCAAGATGAGCCGAATCCAACAAAAGTTGTTCGCGCACGAAGCACTTCCAAGCAAATGATCGCCTGTTTTTTCGGAAAAACTGGACATGTCGCTACCGTACCACTAGAACAACGCAGAACAGTCAATTCTGAGTGGTACACAACCATTTGTTTGCCAGTTGTCTTCCAAGAAATGAGGAAAACCAACCGCCGAAGACGGATCACTCTTCACCACGACAATGCGAGCTCTCACACATCGGCTCAAACAACTGCATTTTTGACCACTCAAAACATCGATTTGATGAGTCATCCGCCGTATAGTCCTGACTTGTCACCAAATGACTTCTTTTTATTCCCGTACGTAAAAAACAAACTGAAAGGTCAACGTTTTTCGACACCTGAAGAAGCGGTTGCTGCGTTCAGAATGCATGTTTTGGAGATACCTCAATCAGAGTGGAAAAAGTGCTTCGACAATTGGTCCAAACGCATGCAAAAGTGTATAGATCTTCATGGGGAATTAATATTTGTTTTTGTTCTCTAATCCCGAAATATAAAAGGCAGCCTTCGTATATATATATATATATATATATATATATATATATATATATATATATTAGTTGATTGTATATTTTCTTGATTTTAGGTCGTTACAAATACTAAAATCAATAAAATATACAATCAACTAATTTATATAATACTAGCCGTTACCCGCGGTTTCATTCGCGTGCGGAATGTTCAAGCCTTCGCAAAAAGAAATAGCTTATGAAACATACGGGTTATCCTATATAAAAAATTGTCTAACTTGTTTCAACCACCCTACTTAATTAGAAATCCACCAATCCCGAATATATTTCACCCAAACAGCAAGTACTTATGGGCCACCCTATATAACAATTTTATTCGATATTTTTTTAATCACCTTGAATAACTGTAACTCTACTTCACCCTATATTGCAACCATCCTGTATATGCTGCTGTTTATTTGTCACCCAATATAACTTTTTGAACACCTGGTTATAACTCTTCTCTACCCTATATTTCAGCTATACAATTGCTTATAGTCTACGCTGTATACCTAACAATTATTTCAAATATTTTTTTAACCACCTTTTAAAGTAAATTCTTTACTCTGTATTTTAATCAATGCGCTGTTACGGTAACAACGCATTGAGAATGCCAAGTGAGACCTTGGCGAAACGTCTGCAGGATTCAAAGATGAATCAATATAACGAACGGATGTATTCCCGTAATTCATGAAATGTGTGTTTTTAGTAGACATGTACCTACTTAATAGCCCATTCAAATACAAAATATATTCATATCTTCGACATCTAGGACTATCAGAGAATATTTTGGAAAGAAAGTTTTATGCAGGTAATATCTGGTTTTTGCATCCTGAGAAAGAACTGAAAATTCTGGCTTTAACAGAATTAAACAAAAAAAAAATAGGAATTTATGAATTTGAACTAATTATAGGCTCTTCAATTATTCAAAAATGGCAGTTTTGATATTTCAAACTATATTATGCTATGGAATATCGCCAAAATGTACCATATAATATGTGAAGCAAATTGTTATTAAGATTACAGTTCAATAGATCACTAATGTTTTTTCTGAAACAGCATAATCAACTTCACTATTTTAAATTATATGTAATTAAGATAGATTCAGAGCTGATAATATATTTTTTCTATAATGTAAAACATGCTGTTTTTCAGAAAATTGCTAAATATATACAATAAAGCATAAGCGTTAACGAAGTATTACATAAATTGTCTAAATTTAAATGTCAAGATATATCCAAAAATTGTTATTGATCGCACTAGGTTTTTGACTCTGTTTTCGCTTTTATTCTATTAGCACTAAACAATTTATTAGATATGTTATTGTATTAGTAGATATTTAGTATCACAAATTTATTTTTACTTAAATGCCATGAACTCGAAATACCTACATACTAAAAACAAATGGCCACATAATGTTTCTGAAATAAGAATAATCCACATATCTATATGAGGTATTTTTTGAGTTCGTTTAAAATTTCTTTAGAATTTAAAAAAGTGGTTTACTGAACTTTAATTCAATAACGAAATGCAATATGTAGAATTTCGTGGAGATTTCAACGAAGCTTTGAGTTAGAGCAGGACGAAACGAGTAAAAGTGGAATGTGAATGAGAGTAGGAGTGGTGAAGTTGAATGTTGACTTACTAGCATTTGAGGGTGACTTTTCAGCTGAAAGCTCAGTGGCTGAAATAAGTCGACCCCTCGATTCTTGGAAACGCCCACTTAACGAAAGATCTGTTGAAATTGTTAAACGTTGTAGAATTGCTATTAAATACTAAAGTAAGAATTTGTATTCAATGAAATTCCCAAAAACAAATTAAGCTCTGGTAATAATAATAGTAAACATTAGAAAGAGATTTATATAACTACATGATTATTTTACAAAGCACTATAAGGTATAAAATATATTTTGTTAAAAGTTTAAATCATTTCATGTCAACACAGAATTTTTTGTTATAGTTAACTGTTTTCCAAAATCGATTGTTATTTTGGAAGCTCTGTTTTATATATAATTTAAGAACTCATCCTTTTGAGATATGAATTGTAATCTTTAGAGAAACTCCAAGCTCACACAAGTTCCTTTTAAATATATTTTTAAATTTATTGAAAGCTGCGTTTCTAATTGTTTAAAAGTCAGTTCAGTATGTGGATTATCTATAATATATCTACTTATTAGCAAAAGGTCGTCCAACTTTAGTCTCAGATTTCTGTTGTATTTAGTGCTCTAGTTTGTACAGTTTCACTGCAATTGTCTCATTAATTTAAATGCAAATTTAATTCTAATAAAATTGCTGAATTTTCAATTCTATTTTCTCTCAGAACTCAGAAAATACAATATGGTATCTTATTGAATATTCCATCCAATACATGGAAAACTTGTAAGTTGTAACCTTAACACAGTCGCTGCCGTCAGCACACGCTGAATTGAGAGAATACTTGGTCTTCGGTTGAGGTTATGGTTTTGTGCTTTAGTGGATGGAAACATACTTTTAGTTTTCGACAGGAGTTTTCTTGAATTTAAATTGCCTATAGTTAGCAGAAATGTTGCAGAAATTCAAAAGACTCCACCACATTTATATTTAAAATCAATTCTGTTGAAAGAAAGTAGCTGTTTAACTTTCTTGGCTTGACGAGCGAGATAAGATTTTCAACTCATACCATCCTATAGTAAGTAAAACTGACACCATAAAAACATGACCCTACGTCACTAAGGTTTGCAGCACCTGAAGGGCAACTAAAACTAAAACTATTGAACCGTTGTAAGATCAACTAAATTTAAATTCACTAAAGTCCAATTAAAAAATCACAATATACCTATGACCATTAAACTGAAGTCACTGATTCTTATAGACAGATTTAGATATACCTAGGTACCTATCTTATAAACAAATTTTGGTTCACCATTTTCTCGCTTCTGCCTTGAAGAGGGTTGAAAAGGAAAAAACTGGGTTTCCATTTTCCGAAAAAAGATGTTTCCTACCAATTATCTCTCTTCTGTCGTGTTGACTAAATAAACTCTATGATGCAAGCAAGCCTCAAAATATGATAGGCATAAGTGATGCATGTGACCAAAGGGTTGATATAAGGGCGTAAGCTCGTAAGGAAACGTAAAAATATGGCCACGATTTTCTCGCTTCTACCAAGCTAAGGGATGAAATTTGATATCGAGAGTAGGTAGTACAAACAAAAAAAAGTTGGCATAAGGTTTGCACATGGCTAAGTAAGATTAAGGACAGGAATTATTCAAGTTCCCACAAAATGTCCGTTTCTTAATCTTACTTGGCCATTCGCAAACATGCCATTTTTTTCTGGACTACTCTCGATATCGGCTTTCATTGTTCAGCTTGGCAGAAGCAAGAAAATCGTAGCCATATTTTTATGTTTCGTTACGAGCTTACGTCCTTATATCAATGTTTTGGTCACTTCATTTAGTCAACAATGCAGAGGAGAGAAAATTGGTAGAAAACATATTTTTTTCGGAAAATGGAAACCGAGTTTTTCCTATGTTAGCCACACGGTTTTCTCGCATATTTCGCCTCATTGTATTAGACAATAACACACTTTTCAAGTCCCTTCGAGGCAGAAGCGAGAAAACGCTGAACCAACCTATGTCACCAGCTGACCGTCTATTGACAATTGCGGATATTAGTTCAATTATATTTGATTCTTTGCTTTTATTTATGACCTATAATAGAATCAATCAAATACTAATCTAAAAATTTTAGTGGTATTAAGACACGAGTACATGTGCCTGTTTTGTATTAATAACTAACAGTAACAATTTTTTAGGTTCCCTGTATCACTCGTTTATGCTACTCCTTCGACATTGATATTTAAAATACAGGTATAAATTTATGCATATGTGTTACGCAGTTTCTGTTCTATACTAAAACGGGTTAAAGCGTATTAAATATTGACTGTTAATTAAAACAAATTGCAACGGATGGAAATTTCCAAATTACAATGAATGGTCGATCCATTCAATTTATTATTGTATTACCTGCAACATCTCCCATGTTGGAGTTAGTGGTAAAGGCGCTAGTGGTGGGCTATTACCCAAAGGTACTCCTGTACCAGGAAGCATTCCTGGACCTGAATCGCTGTTGAGAGGATCCAACTGAGATATCTTGGTACCCCAAACAAGTTCCTAAGAAGAGAAATTTGTACATAAGTAGAAATTTTAGAACTGTACATTAAATGAAAAATGTCCACTTTTTTGTATTGTTATTTACCAAGATATTACACCAAGTATGTTGTAATAAAATCATAAATATTGAAGGCCATACTGCGTGTCATTTTGCGGCTGGCTGGTCCCTATGGATCAAATTGACTTGGTCGTTTCTACCAATATCACAGCTTTGAGTATTAAAAACACCGAAATTTCGTTATTTTTTTTTTTGTTTTATTTTAAGAACATATGTATTATTTAGGGTTTAGTTAGCGTCCAAAAAATGTTATAACTAAGCTTCGTTCTGACAAGGAATTGTTCGCAGTATGTTTTTTCTTTATAACTTCTAATATTTTCTAAAAAAGTCAGGATTTAAATTCAAGTAATAGCAAAGATTGCAAAAACGCTTCATTTTTTATTTGTGAATTCAGAAATTTATGTGATGACTGTAGTTGAACTTAAACCGTATATCAGATTTATAATCGTATTTAAAAGTTTATTTATCGGTATAGTGGTTAATAAAGGATGTTTAGTGCCACTGTGCACAAATAATTCTGCAAAATCTTTAGCAAAATTGTTTGTACATATTCCAAGAAATGAAATGATTTCTAAAAAGTGGTTGCAACTCCCCGCTAATCTTTGGAACATATATTTCTAGAGAACAAGAAAATTGACATAAAATGATCAAACATTATATTTTAGGATTTCACAAGCCCGAACCATAGTTTTAATACAGTCAAATACCCAATTGCGAGCAATTACAGAAGTGCATTATGTTTGGGCAGAGGATAAAACAGACAAAAGTGACAACAACAACAAAATGCCGATAAATGTTTTATAATGGAAGTGTAGTACTGTATTTGTCTCCATTATCAGGAATTAGAGTAACCAGAAAGTAATTGAGGAAAAAAAGCAAGATTTTGAGAAAGAACTATAATGGGAGCTCTCTGCCTAAGTCCATTTAAATAAAACCAGTAACAAAGAAATACAAAATGTGATTATGCACCGATAAACTAAAACCGGTGAAGGTCAAAGAAAAATAGTTGTGAAAAATATTTTAAAGATTTTTCTTGTTTAAAAGGTAAGGCAAAAGTTAATGTCTGCCATGGATTTTTCGGCAGTAGCAGTTAATATAAATGTTATTGTATTGTCAGTTTCTGGCGAAATTTGCTTTTCTACATTTATGTTTTCAATTTGACAGCCCAGAAACAAGAAAAGAAAGAACTGGAATTGAAACAAATAAGCTATCATTAGTATGTGATATTCTGAAGGGTTTATTCGAAAGCGTAATGGAACCAAATAAAATTCTGGTTAATGGAAAGACTCGTTCAAAGGGGCTGCTTGATGTTGCACGTCTAACGCAATGAACTCTTGCCATTGAAATTAATCAATGTTTTAAAATTGTATTAATATATATATATATAAATTATCTAACTAATTCAAATGCGGAATTGGGTTTGTATGTTAGGCTTTCACGCCCAAACCGCTGCATCGATTATGATGAATTTCGGTTGAGAGATAGATGAGTCCGTGGAGACGGTTATAGGTTACTTTTTCTCGCATAAAAAGTGGTGGGGTGAGGGAGAGTGTAATTTTTGTACAAAATTTTTTATTACGTCGTCCGATTTGTTTCAAACTTTTCAGAATTATTGCGTATAAATAGGTCTTTAGAAGTACATGTTTTAGATTGGTTGTCAATATTGAATTGGTACTATTATATGCAGGAGCTTACCCAGCGTTTAGCTTACATGCTAAAGAGGAACAGATAAAGAGAGGCAAATCGAAATATTTTGGCCTGGAGGGGGGCAAGTCAGCAAATTTATAGGAAGCTCACCGCAGGTTTTTCAGGTCCAGAGGGGGCAACTTACTATATAGCAGCATCTGTGCGCACGTTTGTAACCGCCAAGGACAAGCACAGTTAAAGATGTTAGTTAGCTAAAAATAAAATTTAAGAGGTGGGATCTTCAGTTCGAGTTGAGTCAGAGCCTATAAATCTGTGGTAAATTTTTCTTCTTCTTGTAACTATGTAACCTTTACCTCTATCGACAAAGAAAGAGAATTGGGTAAAAGGTTGTTAATTGTTCATTGATATTTTAATAGTTCAAACTACAAATTTGTTGGTATGTTTCTATTCTTGCATATTTTAATAACGTATGCCCATAATTCAAGTGAATTGATAGTATATCTATTGGAGAATTGTTAATAACACTTTGTTCTACAAGATAGTTAATAATATTACTATATTTTATAAATATTCCAATACAATACTCTCTTCGAGGTGTCATTCTTTTGTAGGCATGACATATATATATATATATATATATATATATATATATATATATATATATATATATATATATATAATATATGTATTGTTTCTGGTTAGGGAACCTTCATCAGTTGCGCTTCCCACAATTGAATGTCCTCTCGAACACTTACATTTCACGTCTTCAAAGTTAACGATATTTATCAAATACATAAAGAAGTGTTGAAATTACCTGACATTTTTCCGCAGACAATAGTATATGCAGCAAACCAGGAGGTGGAGGTAGTCCAGGATGGTGAAACATCGGCAATGGCATGCCAGCACCTGGTTCCAAATGCGTAGGTGGACTTCCTACAGGAGGTGGAGGTGGTGGCAGATTTAATCCTTTCAGTGGATGATGAGACGGAACAAATAATCCTGGATTAAAATGGAAAGATCCATTGGTAAGCGAAGGTAGTTTATCAGATGGAGATGTCATATGTGAAAGTGGCATAGTGGGTGAGTTGTGCATCTGAGCGGAGGATGATTGTTGCAATTTAGGTTTTCTGGGTCCCCGTTCATGCTGAACAGCTGAAACAAAAGGAAACAGTTTGAAAGAGTTCTTTAAAATTACAATTATATAAATTCAGGTGCAAACTTTGAAGCAGTCATGTTTTCTTGTTTGTTTATTCAACATGGTACAGTAACAGAATGATTTAACGAATATTCGGACTAATAAACGATACCTTAATTTTCTTATTTTTGGGACAAAGAAACGTTTACGAATAAAAATATATTAACTGATTAGCTTTGGAAAAAGTCAACTAACAAAATGGTCTTGTCCCCTACAGATGTAGCAAGGGTGATAGCTTTGACTCAAGATGATGATAGGCAGTGTCATAGAGCGTAGTTTCTATAGATTAGGTACTCATCAGTCTTTAGAGTAGTCGACCGTTTTAACAATTATGTAAAAAGATCAGGTTCTGAAGCTAGAGGAGCAATTTCTGATTTTTAATATCTGTACTTTTGAGGGACACATATTTAAGTTCTATGGTAGTATAACATACCGGTTGATTATGTTTTTAAACGGTTTTACAAACAAAGTTTGAAGTTTTTAAACTCGATACTATTCTATGAAACTGTCGGCCAATGCAACCATTAAAAGGTATAACGTTTACTGTGCAACTGTCAACTCCACCTATAGCTTGTCGCTGTCAACTAGTACTCTAACTGTTCAATTCTAGCTAACCACTGTCGATATCGATTCTTCATTTATATTGCCCGGCCACTTCTGGTATTTTAGCGGACACAAATTCTTATTATATACCTAACTCAATTTACGGAATCTATAAACTAAACATATTTTTAATTATTATATGAATTTTATTACCTGTAATTTGTAAATATCTTGATGTGCATTATTCCACAGCTATAATTCTTGACCTAGAAGGTGTTCTTCGCAAACAAACACTACATGCCTAATGGATTTTTATTATTCAAATACTATTAAATTTTCAAACCCTTATTATTGTATTTTAATATTTTTATGCGAAATAAACTATATTTCAATTTATACTGACTGTTGTGTTTTGCATAAGATGTATGCTTTCTTTAGACATGTAAAGTGGACGATTTATTATGTAATGTTAGTTGTATTTTGTAATGTTGTGTATCTATTATTAAGGTATTTTTAGTTAATTTTGTAGTAAGGAAATTTTTATTTGTTTTTGGGTGACTTTTTCATTGTTCCAGAAAAACATATCCTTGAATAGATATTAGCCAAATATTATTAAAGCAAATTTAATTAACGAAAAATGGAATATTTAATTTTTTATACTAAATGACTTGTTTGCATTCACATAAAATCAATTTCCTGCGACATTTCTCAGCATAATATACATCATTTGGATATACCTACTATAAGATATATTACCTCGCCTTATTGACAGGGCTGAACTTTTGGAAACATAACAGCCCGATCTTCATAATCATCTAAAGCGGTCATCCTATTTTCTGAATATTTATAGAAAAATCAGATAAATATTTTTGTGCAACGTAATTTTTTCTATAAAAGATCTCTAGGTTTAGTTTGTCAATGCCTACAAAATACTAATATTATGCAACGTAATTTTGCTGTGCAAGTCAATGGTTGTCCATAACAGATGCTGGTTTTCAAAAATTTAACGTTATTTTACAAATATAACTTACATTAGCTATACATACATGCTTTCGAAAAAAAAACAACATACTGTTTTAATTGTTGGTTATACAGGGTGTAAATGAATAAGTGCCAAAGTTTTCAATATGTGTTTCATCGAGTCACTTTATGACGAAAAGGTCTTTTATTCTATGAACATATGTCCGCAAACGCATCGTTACCGATGTACAATGTGTTGAAATTTTCAGATTTTTCAGTTTTTTTCTTCTGACTACTAAAGTTCAATTTTGGAGCATTAATGCCTCTATGAAGTCTTCTTAATAAGATCACAGAAACGATCACGAAAGTCTACAGGATGGTATTTTTTCTGCGGTCACGTGTTCTTTCTGCCCCTTTAACTTTTTTTCGGTAAGCCCCTGGTCAAAAATTGTAAATGAATCTCTTATGAATTTGCAATCTTTTTTATTTATTGGTTTTTGTGTAAAAAATAATAGTTTCATGTGTAGCGTAAAAACAAACAATCCTTCTGTGATGCAATGTGCTATTATTATTTCAAAACCATAATCGAAAAGATTTAATTAAGTGTTCCAAATGGACACCTTCAGCCTTTATACAGTCTAGACGTCAACACATAGATCTTCGTATTCGATTGAAAATTTCAGGAGAATCTTGAACTCTATAAGAAATAATAATGCGGTTCTTAAGTTTTCTATGTCTTGAGCAGGAGTTCCACTATAAACCAACGTTTTTAAATGTCTTCAAGTTGAAAAATCTATCGGATTTAAATCAAGTGAACGAGCTTGCCAAAATTGAGGTCCAACTTCGACCTATCCAGCTATCTAGATATGTTTTGTACAAATACTGACGTGCTGTCATACTAAAATAAACAGGAGCGCCTTTGTGCATATACCACATTCCCGCTCTGACACCAAAAAAAAAGGAATCGGATTAACTAGAATTGGCAGCTCTTCGCTTAGAAACTAAGTGTATGTATCTCCATTTACTGTAGGTGGAAGGAAATGTGGGCCAATTAGGTGATCTACAATAGTTCCAATACACACGTTTAAACAAAATGGTTCCAGGTGATGAGCTTCAAAGATAGAATGAGGATTTTCTTCCGCCCATATGTGGTTAAGGTAGTTATTAATTATTAAGTACAGCTTCTTCTAATGCTGGTGTTCTAATATCCCGGTGACGACCACAATTATGTTTTCTAGGTTTGTAACTACCTGTTTCTCGTAGTCCCTGATGAAGCGGCCAAACAAAGTAAGGTGAGGGGCTACACGTTGAGAATACATTGCAGCATATATTTTCGACGTTTCTAAGGAATTACCATTAGAGAATCAGTAGACGAAATGCATGTCAACCATTTCTGCGTTTGACTAATCCGCCATAATGGTGAAAATTTGCGGGAATTCATGCACAACTATCACTGTGTGTCAGTAAAAATCAACGAGAGTAAATTAACAACACTTAAGTCAATAAGAGGTATTAATATGACAGCCCCCTACTAGAAAAAAAAATAAAACATGAAATTTATCATTTTTTACACAAAAACAGTGGCAGATAGAAAAAAAACGCAAGAAATAAAAAATATTGCAAATTCATAAGAGATTCATTTACAATAATTGTCAATTGCCATGGGCGTACTCAAAAAATATTGTAGGGGCAGAAAGAACACGTGACCCCAAAAAAAGTACCACACTGTAGATTTTCATGACCGTTTCTGTTATCATATTCCGAAGACTTCATCCAGGCATTAATGCTCTAAAATTGAACTAAATATCTCGAAAACTTTAATAGTCAGAAGGAAAAGACTGAAAAAATCTGAGGGTTTCTACACTTTGTACATCGGTAACGAAGCTTCTGCGGACAGATGTTCATAGGAATTTTTGACTCGAGAAAGCACATCTTGGAAACTTTCGCATTTATTCATTTACACCATTTGTTACACAAAGTTAGTAAAGTACCATGGAATAATCGATGGACTTCGAGTTAGTTGCCAGGATGTAATTTGATAACGAAATACCATTCATCCAGTTCAGAAAGTTGTCAATATAAAAAATCTTATAATAATAATACTGACTTCATAATAATGACGCTAAAATTCTGAAACTTTTGTTTAATCACTTGAGCCATTACTAAAGACACGCGAGCAGATAAACTTAACGTATGTTTAGTACTTTGGCAGTATTAAGAAACTCCATTTGATAAATGACATGGCACCACAACCATAAGATTTGGAGTTTAAGAAAAATCTTCCTAGATGCTGTGAAGGAGAATTACAATTTATTTCTGTGCATTTGTGTTTGTGTGTAGGTGCATTATTTATGATGTTTTCATCTTTACATAAACAATACTTTCTTTCAGACACGGACGTGTATATCTTACACGCTACCACCACAGCCCGAGTAAAAGAAAACGAAATAAACATTATATATTTTTACATCTTTGTTCAATTTAAAGATAATTGTTCTCAATATCCGAAATAATATATTGGATATTCGTGACAGCATTCAGTTTGCTCGTAGTTACTTATCAGCTGAAAGCTTTTAAGATTCATGAATTCCACCACATTCAGGTCGAAGGACGGAAGGTCGAAGGGTTTAGAATAATATCACACAGCTACACCGAAGTGACCTATACCTTCAACGCGCACTCCCAATTTGACCCTCGATCTATTCAACTGACAGAATGACATGACACAACAGGATGATAGGATTACGAAGGCTTAGCGTTGCCCTACACCGATATGTCGAGTTCACATGCTACACTCACGTATCAGTTCATTGCTTCCCTAAATCCAACTCTATATAGCGATGCTGGCGCTGCTTGTTGGCAATCGTTTGTGCTTATTTGTAACGTGTGAATACTGCATAGTGCTAAAGCCCTTCAGTTGATCGAAAGGGCGGTGGTAAAATCTATTTAGGGGAAACGAGAGGATTTTTAACTGCGAATGAGTAACAACGCATAGCATACAAAGAGGTCAGTTGATTATATTGCTGAATTCGCAAACTTTAAGGTGGTTACATTCACTCACTCAATGTGTGGATAACCTAATTTAATATTACTGACATTAAATCAGCTTAAGATTCTTAAATATTCCTACAAATTCTGAAATAAGCTAGCTAATCACTTTTATTCCTGTCAGGAGCGGTCGAAGTCAAGAGTTTTTTTCAAAATTATTTCGAATACCTACTTCGATGTAATTTTTTAATTTTACGAGATTTGTTAATTTGCAGTGAACAATCTGTGGTTAGGTTTATGACTCCTCTAGGATTTCACTGATTTCTGTAATGATTATTAGTATTATATAGACCTACTTATTCTCAGTTAATCCACTTTCAGTTCGAATTATCGTGTCTAATACCGGACAATATTGATGTGACTCCAATTAATCTCAACGTCATAAAGTATGATTACGACAAAAATTCTGTTTTTTTAATCACTTATTACCAGTTTTTTCAACTTTTCACTGTGAAAAATGCCTCGATTAAGCAATAATCAGCCATTTTGAATATTCTCTGATTCCATACAATATTCTATTAACGGCGTTATAGCCTTTTCATCACTTTTCACAATGGGGTTTTTAATTTGCAAACCTAATACAATATTACGACAGCTGATTCACAATAACATTACAATATACGCTAGTCGTCGCTGTCTAACTGAATTGCGATCGTGGGCTGCTTCCTTTTTAAAACCAGCATCGAAAATTCTCGTAAAATCAGTCATCAATCCTACAGCTGCCGAGCCATTTCGAGAACATTTTTTATCTTAGAACCGATCGGTGTCGTACTGAAATGAAACAGGGTCGGCTTTGGTAAACTTCGTAAGACTGTCCCCCATTTAATTCTTATCGTCTCGATCAGAAACATCCTCTCCATGGTAGGGAGCGAGTCGATCTAAATGGAGCACCTTCAACTTAGCCTTGGGGTTTCGACGGATCCGGTAGACGACGTCATTAAGCCTCTTGACCATCTCGTATGGACCATCCCAGGCGGGTGTAAGCTTTGAAGATTTACCCTTGCTGCGTTGGGGGTTGTACAGCCAGACTTTGTCCCTCTCCTGTAACCCGACTGAATTGGCCTTGAGGTCGTATCGCGTCTTCATCCGGTCACTGGTGGCCAACATCTGCGTTCGGGCTAATTCGTGTATTGCCAGCATGTTATGTCGGAGCTGGTCGGCATAATCGTCGATGTCTTGGAAAGGTTCTTCGAGGGAGCGAATTGCCAAATCGCAGGGTAATCGTAGCTCCTTTCCGAATAGGACCCTGGCTGGGGTCAGGCCTGTACTATTATGTACGGCAGAGCGATATGCCAACAGGAATAGGGGAATATGCTCATCCCAATCACGCTGGTTATTGCTGACGACCTTGGATAGGTGTTGCTCCAAGGTCCTGTTGAATCTTTCCACCATTCCGTCTGACTGTGGGTGTAATGGTGTTCTCGTTTTCCTGATCCCCAACATCGTGCAGACCTTCTGGAATACATTCGATTCGAAGTTACGCCCCTGGTCTGAATGTAATTCCATCGGAAGCCAAACCTGCTGAATAGTTGCTCCACTAGCACCGTCGCTACCGTGGTGGCCTCCGGTAATCCCATCATATACTTCGGTCAGGATGGCTGGTAGCTTTTTCTTCGGAACTACCAGTTGGTTCGATATCTGGATCAGCCATTTGTCCTGGATGCACTGTTTTGTTGTCCAGTCTTCATTAGCCTGCACTCGGATCTGCCTGATGGAGATACCCTCTCGCTGATGCGTCTTCAGACAATATCCGCATTCTGCTCTACAGGGTCTTCTGGATAGGGCATTCGCATTATTGTGCAAACGGCCGGCACGGTGTTCCACCTTGAAATCGTATTGCTGTAGTTTCTCCATCTACCGGGCCAGTTGTCCTTCTGGTGTCTTCATGTCCAGCAGCCATTTGAGGGCGGCATGATCTGCCCGGATTAAGAAATGACGACCATAAAGGTATTTGTGGAAATGGTCTACAGCCCTTATTATTGCCAGAAGTTCTTTTCTGGTGACGCAATAATTTCTTTCCGGTTTCGAGAATCCACGTCTGTAGTATTCGGTCACCATCTTGCACCTGGGATAGGACGGCCCCCAAACCTGTGTTGCTGAGGTCGGTGTCTAAGATGAACTTGCCGGACTGTGTAGGAAAGGCTAGGATTGGGCTGGAACATAGTGCTGCCTTCAGTCGTCTGAATGATGTTTCGTAATCCTGATTCCAACGGAAGGTCTCTTTCTCAGTGGTCTGCCATGTAGAGGCTCGGCAATTGTGGCAAATTTCTCAACAAATCACCTGTAGTAGGAACAGAGGCCCAAGAAGCTTCGCAGTTCATGCTTGTCTCTCGGGACTGGCCAATCACGGATCGCTTCTATCTTGTCCTCGTTGGTGCGGATTCCTGACTCGGAAACGACGTGGCCCAAAAAGTCTACTTCTTTTTGGAACAAGGAAGACTTCTTCGGGTTGAGTCTCAGGTTGGCGTTATTAATTCTGGAGAATACTTCGCCCAGGTTCTTCAGATGGTCGTCGAATGTCTGACCCATGACTAGAATGTCGTCGAGGTATACTAAGCACGTCCTCCATGTTAACCCGCTCAGTATATACAGCCCTTTACTGGTGGAGAACGCTGTCTTCTCTCTGTCGTTTGCGTGTTAGAAGTGTAAAATATCGTAACTTTTCAGTACTCGGAACTATTCGTTACTTTTCAGTTAAGTACTAGTAACTAAATATTCGTTACTCCAGTACTCGTTCGGTATATGCTTCGGGCACAGTGGTTTGATTATACTGTGCTTTGGGTAAAACGATGGAAATATTGGGGTTCTCGATTTCGGTATTTAGTATCAGATGTAACGGCGTTTGATAAAATCATATGAGTAAATGTAGATATTTCGATAGTGGTAAATGGTCTAGGTATGATTCTCATTATATTTGTTATTAGTATATCGGTGATTTAGCAGTGTGTGGGTCCTACGTATATGTTTTCAAAGAACGGTTTTAGATTTCATATTAAATTAAGTAACTCGTCTGTAACCAAAAAAATGTAATGATATACTTAAAAATAAAATACTCAACCTAGAGACTATTTAAAAATATATACGTATGGATGTATTATTCTAATAAATAAATTGGGAATAATTAGTTAACTGCGGACAATTATTTTTCTGTTACTGGCGCAAATTGTCAAAAAAGCCTTTATTTTAGCCAGACAATATCCCAATCTATCATGAACTTCTCTCTGAACATTTTCAAACATGTTAGTAATTTCATTGATAGATTGACGAATTTTGGCTTTAAGTTTATCCAAATTATTAACTCGTTCATGCTGATGGCCGTAGATATCTTAAGTTAGATATGGAAAGGACGGCAATTTTTGACTTATTGGAATGATATGATCTTGCCCGACCCCAGAGATTCTTGTTCCACAGCTGTATTGTACACTGAAGTACTGAATTTATTGGAAGGGTGAATAAACAAAATATGCGCCGTAGTAGATATATTATTTGGCATGTACAACAAATACAAATGTAACTTAAAATATAAGTAGGTACAATATTAAAAACAGATAATATAAAAAAATAATTGCAATGAATATAGCTTATAAGGATTACCTAATTGAAACAAAAACATAACATCATGTAAAGGTCAGAAACATAAATAGTACAAGGTTGGTATATTGAGTAGAGATTATTACACTATATCTTGATTGCAACTAAGAAATAAGTTTTTCTGGACATTTTCTCCTTTGAGACTACTACGTCTAACAGAAACCATTTCACCATATTATAACACATAAATAATTATGAATTTGATTATTAATATAAAACATTTTTTTGACCAATTTATTTTAAATAAGAAATCTGTAATTACTTCAAAGAAGCTTCCCAAAATATTGATCGATGACACTACTGATTTTGCTCGCCGTCATACCGTTCGACTGGTTCGGCGGTAAAAATTAACTCACCCCATGTCGACTATGTTTACATTACCATTCATCATGTATTCGATACTTACAGAAACACTCGAGTACTCGAATAACTATACCGTTGGTGAATTTTGTATTCGTTACTTCGGATCCACTCGGATCCGCACAAGTAGCGAGTACTCGAGTTACGAATAGTTACTTTTCTTACACTTTATTGCGTGTAGACCAACCTGCCAATATCCACTTTTTAGGTCTAGTGTGGAGAACCAACGGGAGCCTGCTAGTGTGGTCAAAGTGTCATCGATTCGGGGTAGTGGATAGCTGTCTTTCTTCGTGACCTCATTCAGCTTTCTGTAATCCACGCAAAATCGGGTGGTTCCATCCTTCTTTTTAACTAACACGATGGGAGCAGACCATGGGCTGATGGATGGCTCAATAACTCCACTCTGTAACATGGACTCGATGTTTTCCTCGACTGCCTGTTGTTTCCCCAATGGTAGTCGTCTAGGTGGTATTCTGATGGGTTGAGCCTTTCCGGTATCTATTCGATGCTGTATGATGTTGGTGCGGCCGGTGGTTCCATCTTGACTGTTAAAAATTTGCCAGTGCTTTGTGATAAATTGCTTGGCTTTCTTCTGGTTCTCTGGTGTCAGGTGTGTCAAATGGTTAGCAAACTGTTGTAGGAACGCTTTACTGGGCCCTGTCTCCTTCACCGACGTCTGGTACTCTTCTTCGCAATTGATGATGGTCTCTACTGGCTCGAAACAAGCTATCGCTTGACCATTGGCAATTCTGATGTCGTTGTTGGACAAATTCAGGACTCTGATTGGTATATCTCGTCCGGTTTTAGCTATAGCCCGTCCAACTAAGTAGTCATGAGTTGAGTGTACGGGCTCCACCATTCCAACGCAGCTCCCAGGATTGCTGTCTAGCTGCCCATGAATAGTCTGTTCCGTTCGATCGGGAATTCTAGCTGAAGACTTTGCCACAATTTTTATGGAGGTGACTGAACTGTTGACGGGCCGTGTCAATACAAATTCCTCATTTAGGTCTCTCCTCTCATGTCGAACATAAATCCATGCTGGCTAATTAGGTCCATACACAGTATAAAATCGTCCTCAATATTCGCTACCAGGACCCTTTGCCGGATCATGTTGGCCCCTATCTGTAGCACGACATCTGCCTCACCCTTTATTGACATGGACTCGCCGGTAACATGCCCCTCTGGTGCCAGTTCTTGGTGACCGTTCTAATATTTTGTTCAGACCAGCCAGCAGCGCTTGAAATGGTGACTCTGACTTTTCCTGGTTGAAGGAAACTGCTCGGACCCTCGGCTTGGACATGTTCATGACGGCCTCTACTTCTAAAACCCGAAGTAGAGGTTCATTACTCTTCTTGACGCCACTCAGTCTTAAATTTCTTTGTACTTCGTTTCTTCTGGCAGGTCTGAGTAGGACAAGTGTACTAACCATCTAATTTCTGCTTCGAATTCTCGGAGGCTTTCACCGGATTTTTGCGTTTTTCCACTCAGTTGGACTTGGTATACCTGGCTCAAGGATTGATTGTCGTATCGTTTGTCCAGGATGGCGATGATCTTGTCGAAATTGCCTTGTTCATCGACTGGAATGCTTTGGAGGAGTTCTAGGGCCGGACCTCTTAACGAAATTACCAGAAAAGTAGATTTTTCTTGATTATCCCATCCATTGGCTGTAGCCACGACCTCAAATTGCCGTTTATACATGGGCCAAGATGAACTGCCGTCGAATGTGGGTGGTTTACTAAAGGAACCTTTGGTACTCACGGTGTGCTGGTATTTTTTTTTATTTTATCTTGTACCTCACTTTGTACTGTTTTTTTAATGGAACTGATTTGGTCTTGAACTGTGTTTTGAATTGAACTGACTTCAAATTTTACCTGGCTTTGGATGGAATCGAGGTCATCTACTTTAGTTTCAAGAGTGTCCACGATATTTTTTATGGTCTTAATGTCATCATTTATTTCTTTTATATCTGACTCAACTATTTGCATTCTTTCATTAACTGTTTCATTAACTTGTCTTACTATTTGCATTAATTGTTCAAATTGCAGTTGTCTTCTCTCTTCAGTTTGTTGTTTTAATTCAATTTGTTCTTGTATTTCTTCAAACATTTTAAAATCATTTTGTCTGGTTAATTCAAATTTCGAGAATAATTCTTCCATTAAATTTTGTTGTTTTTCTTCCATGGCAGTGACAAGATTTTGTTGTTCGCTTTTCATCGTAGTGACAAGATTTTCTAATTCTATTTTACGTTTTTCACAAAAAGATTTTATTAACCTTTGTTGAATTTCTTCTTGATCTTGTTTCTCCTTCTTGTCACGTTTTTCTAGAATATGGGCTATTTTTTCGTCTAGTCCGTCCGTAACCTGCTTGACTATTTTTTTTTGGTAGTTTCGTCCATTTTTTCCATGCTACGGGTTACCATAAATCAAATTACGATTTTAACTGCACTTAATCCTGCACTTCTGATCACCAAATTTGTTATATAGTCCGTGGGTTCAATTCAAAATTATAAAACTAATATTCACTTTCACTTTTCTAGAACTTATATTTACATCAAATTATACAAAACAGCTGATTCACAATAACATTACAATATACGCTAGTCGTCGCTGTCTAACTGAAATTCTCCCATTTGGAAGTTTTGATGCATAGAAGTCGAAAGAAGTGTGCAATATTATATAGGGTATTTCAAAATTAGTTAGCTGGTCCATAAGATACTGCGATAAATAATTTTAACATATTGAATACATCATTTACGAAAACTTAGGTGTTTAAAGGTGTTTTAAATGATATGGGTTGATAAATACGATTGTAGAAATGTTTTAAATGTACAGCAGAAATTAAAAATAAAACATTTATAACACAAACAAAATTTTATTGTACACAGTTTCGTTCTCACTTTCCTTTAAAAAATCTGAGCTTATTTTGAATAATTGCATTTCTTGGATTATTGTTCTTGGAATTAAGGTTTCGTCGGTTTAATTTTAAGCTCAAAAACTTTGAAACTCCCAATACCCCGGAACTGCATCTTTGGTACTGAGGGTGGCAAATTGTTTTAATATCCTTCTGCACTATTGAATATTTCAAACAATCGTTTATTGGCATTGTACTACTAAATTTCTCTAAAATCTCGTAGAAATATAAAAATAGAATAAAGTATTTATTATTTCTAAATCACAAACATTTTAATTTTATTAATCAGTTTTTTTTTCAAAACTAATACGAATTAAAAAAACTAATAAACAATTTAAGTCCCTTCGTTGTATTAAAGTGACAGAAGAAAAAAATGACATAAGAATTACTGGTGTTATTTTATGCTTTTTCGCCCAAGGGTGATATTAAATTATGCGCCAGACAAAGCATTCGATTTATCTGGAAAATAAACAGACCCACAGCTTTTCTATATTTCCCTGTTGCAAAGTAATTTTCACGCTGAGCGAAATAATGCCAGAACAGATTATCACTGTCATTCGATTCGGTTTCCATCAACATCGGCTGAGTTTTTATTGCTTCCGGTTGGTTATTTATGGGCTTTTTGTTGTCGACATGATGAAAAACCAGTTGATACACTTTCAGCAGGTTTTCTTTATGTCACTGCGGGAATTTGTTGCTATTGGCATCATACGTGTGCTTTGCTGTCTACTTTTTTAACAACAGTAATGGCGGATGCCTATTTGAAATACAATAATCACACATAGTATAGTATAAAATATATGTATAGTCAATAAAAATCCTCAATTACAGTCGGCCTTGCAAATATTTCGAATGAAAACTTGTATTTAAAGGGTTAAAGGGTAAATTCTTTAGTTACATACTTTAAATGAAAAAATATTACTGTTTTATCTACAAAATTTGTTTAAACGATGTTTTCGTATAAAAATTTGTTACACAGATGTAACTGATTCTCCAAGTGCTTCCACTAGCTACAAGATCAATCGGATTTTATTTTATTTTCTTAATAGTATTATAATACTTTTTACTCTGCCAAAATAGAAACCATTCTAGAAATTAATAATATTTTATAATAACTAATATTGTGAATAAAACAATTCTCTGAACGCACGAGTAAGGATAAAAAAGTTTCGGAAATCTCCATCCTCTTCAAAAGAAACGAAATTATAATAATAGTATAAAAAGGCTGACATACAGCAAAAGAGAGACGTTTAGTTGATAGCGACGTAGCGGAACATTTGGTCTACCTTGTCAAAAGTAAGTATTTTATGGTGGATTTTATTGTGATTTATTTCGGACAAAATAAAATAATTATATTTTTGTTTTCGACCCACGGAGTCAGTAATATTTGATGTTAGAAGTGGAATTTAGTCAATTTTAAATTCTAAATTTCTTTATGGCAACAACTAGAGTGCATGGGAATAGCTATGGACGAGACTAGAAAAGAAACTTTCAAAACAGCTAACGACAAGCTGGACTAGAAACTGGAATAAGATCCTGAAATAACGAAATAAACAGGAAACCCAGACTCAACAGGAAATTCATAAGAGGTTAGAAGCAACTTTTGATGAGAAATTAGAGAATTTTGTAACCACTTTGAATGATAAACAACAAAGCATTATCAACTACCGTATTCTTGCATTTTTGCACACAACACGTAGAATGGTCAGTATTTGTATAAAATTCAATATATGACATAGGCGAAAAATCCACCATGATATTTGGGACCTACTAATCTCCACCTAACAGACACGGTTCCAGTAATAATAAACAATATAAGTATTAATAATGAATTTTTTTCTTCGAGGTGAAAATAAAACATTAAAAAGATGAGTGTTAAAAGAACAGATAAAAGCGATAAAATAGACTTTCAGAAATGTAAAATGTAAAGCAAAATATAATATATAACAGGGGTGGCAACCTTTTGTATAATAGAGGCCAGATTAAGGTTTACTTTTCATACGCGGAGTAGTATATTATTTCTTATATTTGGAGGGTAAAATATCGGACTTAAGTGGCTTCAATCATGTTGGCCTCTTTCCGGTGTTTAAAGTATTAAACGTATAAAGGAATGTTCTATTACACTTGTCCACCTTTATTTAAGATAATCAGTTACTGTATTAGAACTGTCTTTGTTACAATTTTGATACTAAATTATTAATAAAGATGCTGATACATGGGTTTAATTTACACAAGACAAAATATATTCCTTATGTTAATTTTGCTAAAAAATATTTATTATTCTTTATAACGCTCTCTCGGGCCGGAGACGGTTTGTATCCTCGCCCGAGCAGGAATTGGCCCGTGTGCCGAAGTTCCCAACCGTTGCTTCATCGGACTTACATAATACGAGGCTTTGTTAATATGCCCTACACAGTACAAATGCTAGTCCAAGAAAATTTGGAAGTGGCATTAATGACCCTTCAAGAGGATTTAAAAACTCTACATAAATAAAAACATATATTTTTATATAATAATTAAATTTTTACTTATGTAAAAAGCTCATGCCTCATAAACATATTCCAAATATTTGTCACTATTATTCTCTAGGAACCACTCAATTTAACTAGCGAATTTTATTTCAAGATATAATTCTCAACAATCCTCTTACATATTTAACCAATGAAACTAGGTAAAGAATGGATGCTCGAACCTGAGGCTAAAAGAACCGTGTTGGCCCCATCGAACTACTGTATATCTACTGACTCTATAACCTTCAAACTCTGACAGCGACGGCCGGCGTTTAGAAAACACTACAGGAAACTACATTTTCCTGTGCATAAGTGTTTATTTTCTACACCAGTCTATAGAGCAAAGCTCAGATTTTATCACCAAATTCACAGAAATAAACTACTTAAACAATAAAAAACTCAGAAATATGAATATTTTTTTAATAATGAAAAGTAATGACAGAACAATAATCCCGTCAATGGAAAACTTGTAGAGAATCAGAAATCCTTCCCAATGAGTGTTTATACGTCCTGATTAGTTTTCACCAAGAAAAGTAATAAAAACTGTCAAAATGTGGATTTTCTGGTAACTAACACCGGAATATTAATTACCGTCAAAATGATTGAATGTATATGTATTTAAATGGATAGCTGGACTTCAAATCTATGTGCTGTTTGCTTGAAAACCGAATGGGCAATTGCATTAGAACAAGGTATAGAAGTGAAACTCCTAGATGTTGCAAATTCATTTCGCGATAAAATAGAACTTTTAATTCCAAAATTAAAAATTTAATATTTTCAAAGTATCGGATATATCCTTAGGTTACTAAGAGCATAGTGAAAGGTTCATGCCGATTGTCCCCATAAGCAATTTTTCAACCATTTAGTCGATACTGCCCCCAGCGATGCAACTCCAACTTACGGTTAAAAGTACGCAAATTAAATAAACTCCGTTTCTATATTCATTACATCGCGACTGATATAAGGTCAATATTTTGATTAAATTTATGAGTAATATACCTCGATATCGTGTACTTATTAATAAACCGTCTAGTCGCCCAGAGAATAAAGTAAACTTCATGTCGTCATATGTCAGCACAATGGTCGGGTTCCCACACTATCCTGAATCCTGTGATGGCCTATTTATTCGGAAGCTCTGATCTTTTGCTCCCTTCGAAATGCTGAATCAATAGATTAAATTGCAAACGAATGAAATCGAATCCCTCGTTGAATCTCTGAGCATGAAGCGCGAAAGGTGATTAAGATTTTAAAAAGATCGCTCTCTAAGCCCGTATCGTTTCGACACGACGAAGTTAAATAGTATTTTTTTGTCGCTTTTACATTTTTAAAAGAGCTAAAAGGGATTTAGGCCGTTATTAGCTCAAGCTTTTGTACTTACGTAGTTTCAGACAATCGTGGTACCGTTTTAATTTTTATGCTTTCTGATGCACGTCCTTAACGATGGAGAAGGGATTAAAGGCCTCTTTTTTTGAACGCATTAACTTTTTTTCTTTTTGTTGTCTCTATTTTGTCAGCTGGAATTTTCTTTTAGGGGAAATTGCGGTTTTTTTTACTTTTCGCGGATTAAAGTAAACGGCTAATAAACTGTTTAAAGTTATGCCAGTTAATTTGGATATGGTCGGATTTTGCATTTTCTATTCAGATTAAATTTCACCTGAAGTGACAACTGAGTATAATTTTTGTACTAATTGCTTTGTAGTATATTTTTCGTAGACAGTTGTGATTTTTCAATTGTTTCCGTCTAAATTAACGTTTTTAGTTTAAAAACAATTAACCAACAACAAAATATTTATTAATATGATTAACAATTTAAAATCAGTTAACAATATCATATACTATTCAAAAACTACTTTTCTGAATAAGTACCCACCTAAACACAAAATACTAAAAAGAAATCTATTATTTTCGCAGTTGTTACATATCAACACCTAAAACAGAGATTAATACCATGTGCTTATTAAGTTTAAGTCAGGGTAAAATTGTGTAATATTTCTTCTTCTGCTAAGATATCCGAAAAAAAAACAAATTGAAGATTTCGTTTTCGTTTTTTGTACCGTTATTTGACGTGGAAACGTATGACCCGAATTTCCTATCCAACTATGTGGACATCTGTGATCTAAATAGACACAACCAGCTCTAGTATTATGTGGAGGATCCTGTCATGCTGAAATCAGTACCTATTTAGTTGACAAGGAGCAATTCATCGACATATTTTTCAAATTGGGTTCTCAAGAAACAATAAGGTCCGTGCAGTTGATCATTACAAATTCTAGCCCATATATTTAAACGAAAACGAACTTGCGGTCTAGCTTCTCTAAATTTTCAAGGGTTATGACGCCACAGTTTGAAAAAGTACTTTCATCAGTCCAAATAATTGTTTTCGAAACATCTCGAGTGTAATCGCTATTTGAGAGTCAATTGTAAAACTCCATTCATCTATCAGGATCATCTGTATATAGTTTCTGGGAACTGTGTATTTGGTACATTCCAAACCACGTTCTTTAAACTCATTTCAGAGGCTAGTCTGTGGCATATCCGTACCTGACGAAACAAGATACCATAGCAAGAAAATGTTACTTTCTTCAAATATTATAAATTTATGGAATTTAGTTTTACCTCTTCCAATAAGTTATTTCTAGTTCCTCCTTCCATTTTGCTTCCATGCTTCATCTGGGGTTTTTGAAATGCACCAAACTCGCTTAAATCTTTATCGTAAATTTTAAGTAATATTCTATGCGCCTGTTGCCTTTCCGGAAATAACTCGAAATACATTTGAGCTGTTTTCGGACTGTTTCTGTCCAATTTGAAACTATGTGTACTCTAATTTTGTTTTTTCATGTTTGTAAAAGAAAATTCTTCGGTTGAGTTAAGGCCAACTAATGTGATTTTTTTTATTAGAATATCTGTCCTGTTAAAAAAGCAAATTATAACGAGTTGTTTGTCAATGAAAGAAGAATGAAGTGAGGTATTTTACTGTGGAAAAATATATTGTTGGGTCCTTAAAAAAATTAATGATGGTAGCTGAAAACCGAAACATCGCATGGCAAATCTGAAAAGGTCATCGTATAGCTGCAAAAAGTGGCATTGAGAATATGTTTTTGGTTTTGCGATAGAAAAAAAAAGATATCCCTGATAAAATCACAATTATTGATATTATCTCTCTCAGGTAAATAGTTTAATTTCATTTTATCTAAAAAATCGATTCTGGAAGTCGTTACTTTTTAATAGTCAATTATGATGATTAAGTGAAAAAAATATCTTCTATTAGTTTGGTTTCAATTATTCTGGCGAAGATGTCCACTAATATCTCATCGTCACTAGAAGTTAATTCCATATAACTTATCAGTTATAATTTTCCACGGCACTACTGAATTGCTAATTAGCTATTTGAATTGTTGCCCTGGTGTGTTTCCTCGATTATATCTCTACTCTTCCTTTTCCAGAAAATATAGGTTTTTTTCCTCTTGGTCTTTCTATTTTAATTTACGAGTGGATGCTTTGGGATAAGGTCGCAATATTTCAGGCATAATAAAATTTCTCATAAACTTTTCATGAACCATATTTTCTGCTAAAGAAATAAAGGCATCATTTTCCATAACTGCTGTGTACCGTTCTGTACATTACCATTTACTTCTTGGAAAAAATAATCCGTTACATATTCCGATAAGAATTCATGTTCATTATATATATATACCTATATGAAGAAATATTTATCCGGGAGGGAATAGATCCGTTCGTTATATTGATGCATGTTTGAATCCTACAGAGGTTTCACCAAGGTCTCACTTGGCATTCTCAATGCTTTGTTACGGTTCACCGATTATGTCTATCACTAATGAGAACACCTCAAATTTTAAATAAAATCTTAGAAAATATATTTCATTGCGTATATGACATTATGCACATCTGTTGTGTTTTACGTACACCCTCCAATCTCCTAATAGGAAATGTTCCAAAAACGATAACTAAAACATGATTCATTGTTGTAATAAATTGTATATATACTCAAGGTAATAATAATTGTAATATTTTTTTTAATTAGAAAGGAATAAGTACATAAGATTTATTTAATAAATTTTTAGATATATTCAAATGTAACAGAACCATGTTTCATAATAACTTTTGTCTTAACCGACCTTTATATTAGAAAACATATATTATCTTTTCAATATATTGCTCTTAACATTATTTTTAACCCTGCAGGGGGCGCGCACATTTTTATAAACCCGACACGTTATTTGGCATACTTTTCTTAGAATAAAAGTATTATTTATTGTTTATCAATTTCGTAAAGAAGTAGCAATGTTTTGCTTTACATAAAATATTTATTAAACATCGAAATACATATCAAAAAGGTTGAATTTGCAAGATAACTAAATAAAAATACATTTTATTGAGAGCTCTCACTTTCATCGGCATTTTTACATGTTTTTTGCAAACATGCTTCTGACACTGATCACATGTAATTGTGGTGTTTTTCCGCGTACACAAATGATACATCTTCTACGTTTTTTTGTTAGAGGTTCACCTTCTCAGTTTCTTCGAGTCGAAACTTGGAGAGAAAAACTTTAATATCAGTTGGACGGGTATCAATTTTAGATTGTTCTAGAAGATGAGGTTTCATGAAACTCAATGATAGACTTTTAAGAAAAGTCTTCTAAATTGTTTAGTATTCAGTTCATTGAATGTATACAATATTTGGGCATTGATTCCAGCTATATCCAACAACGAATAAAAAACTACTAATTGCCATCTTCGAGTTATTCGTGCCAGTGAGTACGTTCCACACATTTGGTCTACAGTGTCTACTGCTCCTTTTATTGCGTTATAGTCTAAACTTATTTCAGGTTTATTGATTTCATTATCAATTACGCCTGTATCTTGCATTGTTTATACATTGTAGACAGTAAAATAACGGATTTATTTTTCTTCGGAACAAAAGATATAAGTGTGGCATCTTTTTGATAGCCAAATAAAACAGAGTTTATTTCACGTTCTTTCTGTGGCAAAAATTTCACTGGTATTTCTCTTTTATTTTTTCTAATAGTTCCAATTAGTGTTATTTTTCTTTGTAATAAAGATATGGCCAAGGGGTAGTTGGTATACCAGTTATCAGTACTTCAATTTCTGCTAGAACCTTGTACATGTGCTGTTAATCTATGCACTATATCTGTAGGAGAATTAGATAACATATTTGGCCCTTCTTACATTTTAATGCCATATTTGGCGGGCTTATTTGGGATATACTGTACAAAACTGCAATGTCCTCTAAAAGCTTCTAGTTTTTCATCTATTGTAATAAATTCCCCCAAGCTATAAGTGGATTTGCCATTCTGAACAAAAGAATCCAATGTTGATCTGATGGCTGCTAATTTAACGTTTTTTCGTCTTTCCTCCCTGCTAGCTTTTTCCTCAAACCGTATATAACGCAACAAAAACAAAAATCTCTTGTAACTCATGACCGTCCTGACTATTTCCATTCCAGTGCCAGCTGTTGTCAAAATTTCGAGGAAATTTGTATGATTAAGTTTCTTGCGGCCTAATAAATACAGTAAACCCATCAATGCCATTTATTCAGTTCTTGGAGTCCCTTTTTCTACTGTATCCAACAGATTGCTGTTTAGAATTTATATAGGAGTTAGTATATTTTACAATGTCGTCGAGCATAGTTATATCAACATTTTGGAGTAGTGCATCTAAATCAGAGAAAATGTTTCGTGCTCCTGTTTTTGAAAATGGGAGTAATTTTACGATGTTTTTTTCTTTGGTTTTTGTAGAGGCAAATTCTATCTTGCGCCAGATCGTGCACTTGTCTTTTGCGATAAAATAATCCTGTTGGGATTCCTCAACAACATATTCGTCTTCCGACTCGCTGTGGTGATCCTGATACTCAATATGTTCGTTGTCTTCATCTGTGTCGTCGTCAGAAGGATTGTCAGGAACAACAGCAAAATTATCAAGTTCTTCATTTACAATAAAATCAATTTCTTTGTCAGACAGATATTTTCGTGCCCTAAAATAAAGTAATGGCAGTCAGTAACTTTTATTATGAGAAAATAAATTAGGTTAAGTCTCAAAATAACACTAATTACACAAAAAATCAACTAGAAATCATAAAATACTAATTAATACAATTTAGAACTAAATTGTAAATGACTTACATGACCAGGCGCTTCTAGTACTTTGTGCCCCAAACGCGTTTAGGTATAATTCACTTGAAATTTCAAACCGCAGACAACCACACCCTACTGATAGTTAACAAGTTACTGAAGGCATTCCTAAACTTAAACTCAGTAAACTCTAAACGCAGCAGCTTGAGTAATTTCGGATAATAAAATAGTTCACAAATTTACCAAGCTCATATTCTTGTTATTTTTCTTAATATGTTTAATTCTACCAGCATTCAATACCGTATATAAAGCAGGTAGGTTAGTATTGCTAAAAAAATTTTTTTCACTCTTTAGAATAACTGTTATTATATTTTTTATTTTACACGAACTGTTTTCTAATATACTCCCTACTAACCTATTAGTTTTTATATAACTATTCTAATTTTGAATTATGAATAGGATAATTACAATGTGATAATAAGCGGTGAATTGAAAATAATTTATTCTAAATTATTTACAAGAACATTACAAACATTATCTCTGGCTACAAAAAAAAAAACAACTAATAAACCAACTAGTTCAGCAATTTGACAACTGCTCAGAGCCTCCTTTAATTTACAGACTTTCCGGCGTTACAGTCGCGCACAGAGCGAATAATCAGTAATTCCAAAAATAGCAATCAAAGGATATTTTTTTAGTAGTAGATACACTATTATGTATCTCAAATAAAAAACCAGTCAAATTATTCGTTTATAGAGTTAAAACTATAATATTGACGAATTGTATACAATTTCAAAATATATAAATGTTTATACGAAACTGAATGTAATCAATAAGAATGAATAACTACTACATTTATAACACTAATGAGCAAGACATTATTTCTAATAAATAATACATTTTAGCAGTTTTCGTTTATACGACTTTCAATTGAAAATAAAATATATTGGTCACAATTTCTGTAGAAATAGGATATACAGTAAATAGGTAGGTATGGATTTGATACCAAAATGACCATTAGCAATAAATTCTCAAACATGATGCTTACAAGTAATTTCGAAAAGATTGTTGAGGAGGTCTTGAATTATTTTGTCTATTCATTGGGTTTTCTCTCCTCCAAATTTTTTCCTGTAACAGATAAGTATTTAAAAATTGTATATGTAGAACAAAGTATAGTAAGGCAATTTCGTAAAATTGCCCGGATTACTGGCTGTCTGTACAGAGATTCTTCCTCACAGTTTTTCTGAGAGAAAGAGATGTCTATAAAATGATCAACCAGTATTCCTGTATATAAGTAATGTATTGTATATTGTGTAATACTTATCTACACAGATAAGTAAATTGCCTTACTACACTTTGTTCTACATATACAATTTTTAAATACTTATCTGTTACAGGAAAAAATTTGGAGGAGAGAAAAAAAATGAATAGACAAAATAATGATGCTTACAATCATTTCGAAATATTAGGCTGCATAAATGTAGATATCGTTTACACAAATACTTAACTTCTTATATTTTAAATATTTCAATCGAATATTACTCAAATTAGAGCTTTAAAAAACGAATAAATGGTAACAGGATGTAAAACGGAATTCATAAAGAAACTATTGATGCTCAAACTAGATTCTTTTTTTACTAGCAATACTGAATAGTTTACCACAAAAATTGAAATAATTCATAACAGAAGAATAATAAACAAAAAATACAGATATCGTAATAATGAGCAAGAATAGGCGACAATAGTTTACTTGATTCAGAAACCTTAAACACAGACTTACTAACCCAACGTATAAAATTTTAAAAATAAATAAAATTAATTGTTTTATATCCCACAGAAACCAATTGTTAACAAAAAAATAATATGATTTTAGTTTTTAGTGAATACAGATTCTCGTGATTCCATGACGTGATTCAATAAACTTCTTATCAGTAGGGTGAGAGCTGCTTACTACAAAAAGCTCCTCAATAAGTAAGAAAGCTTGCGGCGAGCTACAGAAAGATCGCTTTTTATGAAAATCTCGCCGATGAATGGTCATAGACAACTTTGGAATGAGATATTTTTCTGGAGAAGATGTATTTAGGGACGTCACGCAAAGCAGTTGAAAAGCTTTCCAGTCGCATAAATCGTTGTAGGTTCTTTAATAGGATTTTCGGGATCACTTACACATGATATTCCTTTGAGAAGGAAATATTGATGTTTCCACTGAGGAAAAGGTGAACTGTGTGAGTACTCACAGAACCATAACAGTGATAAATGTCGTATTTTATACATTAAGAAACATCAATAATAGGTAATCCCATGTAAAAAATCATCTTTTTCAAATGAAGAATTTTTACAGACCATTAGTTGTATCGTGGTAAAACATGTAACTTTAAGTAGGTATACAATCACTAATTTCTGAATGAATTTTAGGAAAGTCTTTGACTGTCTTTTGCATCAACAAGTAAAGCAATTTCGAAAAATTACCCGGATTATTGATTGTTTGTACTGAAATTCTTCCTTACATATATTCTGAGTGAAAGAGATGTCTATAATATGATCAACCACCATTCCTGTATATAAATGAGTGGAGGAGCTATATTAGTAAATTGTCGCTTTGATACAATTTTTCTTGTGTGTCATACAATTTTGATTGGCCATTACTTGATATTGAAGGTAACGTTTTTTAGTTCAGTTGAAGGTGCCTAGATTTTTTCTTTATTTTCTTCTTTCAACAAGATTTGTAGTTTATCCAATGGATGCTGGTGCTGGTTTATACAAAGTTGGCCAAGTTTAATTTGTCCACATGTTTTCAGGAAATATTATATTGGTTTTCTTTTTCCATACTTATGTTAACAGATCAATCCATGGTCATACCAAATTCTTGTTTATAGAAATCTCTTTCAAATTACAAGATATTTCATTACACAACAAACCAAAATTAAAATTTGACACAACTAGCCGAATTCTCCTTATAAACTACATATTTTCAGGTAGAAAGTGAGTTCTATAACCAAGAATTTGGTATTGATTCTGCTCTGCCATCTATAATTAGTAACATATTTAGAAAATATATTCAAGAAAAATTCTTAGGCAGTTACAACTAGAAACCAAAAGTGTGGTGGATATATTTTGATGACATTTTTGTAGTTTGGGATCATGGTATGTAAGAATTATTCTTGTATTACATCAATAATCAAGAACCAGCGATAAAATTCATAATAGATATCAAACAAACAACACGCCATTAATAAAAACCAAACAGAAACACAAAAAAAATTATAAACATAAGTTCTTATTTGAAGACGCGAGATGTAAAGACCGACATCTTGCGTACAAAAGAATGACACCTCGAAGAGATTTTTCAATATATCTGACAGGTGAAGTTTACCTGAAAATTTCATCGTGACATTCTAACCTAGGAATTACGAGTAACAGCAATTACATGGAACGGCTCCAGATTCGGAACCTCTATGTGCTAGTTTCCCCGAAAATCGTAGATGTCGGTCTTTACATCTCGCGTCTTCAAATTTAACGAAATTTATCAAATACATAAAGAGGTGTTCGAAAGAACATTCAATTGTGGGAAGCGCAACTGATGAAGGTTCCCTAACCAGAAACAATATATATTATATATACTGTCTTGCGTACAAAAGAATGACACCTCGAAAAGACAGTCCTTATGTTCTGGATGTTTAGGAAATAAATACGATGTTAAAACGGTTTCTAAAACAAATACTGCATTACAGGCTATCCTCACACTTAGAAACCCATTTGATATAATTCAAAATTCCAAGAATTGTGTGTACTGGTGTTACTGATGATTGAGGCCATACATGTACCGGTGAAACTTGAAGATCTTTAGAAGTAAAGAAAAATGAATACCAATTTAACATTTCCAGAAGCCATGTGAACAAATCAAATTTGACCAACCATATATTAACCATCACCAGCAGCCACACGATCAACAAAGATATTGTTGTTGAAGAGCTTATGTCAGCTGAATGCTGGTAAACAATGCGTAAATCTCGGCACATTGATTTGATTTCACCAGGGATGGAAAAACCTATAGTTAGAACCAAAACACCGTCAGTATCAAGTGATCGCCAAAATGCTAAATTATCATTATCATATTTTTTTACACAAGAAAAATTGTACAAAATATACACAACACTTATTTAAATACACGAATTCTAGCTGATCTTATTGTAGACATCTCTTTCTTTCAGAGTATGTATTCGGAAGAATTTCTGTAGAGACATCTAGTAATCCGTGCAATTTTTCAAAATGGCCTTACTGCAATTTATACCCAATTTACAAACTTCAAATACTCTACTGTTGCAGGAAAAAACTGAGGAGACAAGACTCTAATGTTCATGCAAGATATATAAAAAATAATTAAGTTATTGTAACTAATTAATTTTAGAATAATATAAATAATTTAATAATTTAAAGAAGAGAATACTTAAATTATAATTGTGATTATTAAATTTATCACTGGTTTCTGATATTAGGTTATGTAAGACTGATAATTAGGAAAATATCTTATAATATCCCAGAAATTCAAATAATTAATTTAAAAAATCCTATAACACTTTTTGAGTTGGGGTATGTCTAAAGCTTTAGATTGTTTCTAACATGGAATGTAAAAGTGTTTTTTTGACATGTACCCAAGGAATGCTCACGTAATGCAACTATTTTAAACAAATTTTACTCTTATTTCTGTTTATATGAATAATTAAAGAGCAGTAAAAGATTAGGGTTGTTAGATGATATCTTATAAAATCTTCTCTTATCAACATTTTCTTCCTTCCTTATACGCCTTCCACATTCTTTGCGATTTCTGTTTATCTTGTAAGGCAAACCAAGTCAGTATTCTTCTTCTGAATATTTCTGTTTTTTTTATTCTGTGTTCAAATTATTGTAATTTATACCAGGCAAACTTCTTCCTGGTCCAGGATTTTAATTTCACTTTCTTTTTTAGCGATCTACTTTCCGTGATTGTTTTAACGAGACTCATTTTAGTTCTGTTAACATTTCTAAGATGTTTTTGTGTTAAAACGTCATTGTCAGCAAATCTGAAATTTTTGAGACTTCTTCTAACTGTATGGTGAGATTTATTTTCTTGCAGTGTAATATTTTAGAGCATCTTTTAAAGCATTCGTAATTCGTAATTACGGTAGAAGCGTTGTTATAAATTATTATATCGGTGATGGATATTTGCCCAGTATTCTGTAGTGCCAAGAGCTTTATGGAACTTACAAATGCTGTATTTATTTCGAAAATGTGCTGCACTGATTTTAGGGTTAGGACTCTCATTGTCAACATAAATTCGTTTCTACTATAATTTGTTAAATATAATCTGTTAAATGTCTGGTTGTTTGATTCGTCCATTTGTGTTGTGCCCATCGGTCTATAGTTTTCAAGTATTGTTTGGTCCCCCTTCTTGTGTATTAATATCACATTTGCATTATTCTAGGTGATGGAGATGTGTCCTTTGATAGACATGTGTTAAGGATATCGCAAATTTTTGTTAAAATGTCCCCTTGTCTTTTATGATAGATTTATGGTGCTCTATCGTGCTTCATTTATCTCAACTCCAGGTCTTAGTTCTTCCATTGTGTCTTTAGAAGTTTTCTTTTCTTGTTGAGTTCTTATGTCTCTAAGTCGCTTATCTGTCTTCTGTTTTCATCTGCTAATGCATTACGTTATTTTCCAGAGTTTATGTATTTTTATTTGTTTACTCCTGTTTCGTAGAAGCTTTGTAGATCTTTCCTTACCAACTTTTTAGTTTTCTTTGCCATTCCTTACATACTTACATTTTGAAATATATTTGTCCAGCATGCTGTGTATTTTATTCCATTTGAACTCAACTCAATCTCATTTAGATATTTACTTGGCTTTTTCAATATTCTGATGCATCCCGCTTCATTCTCTCTAGGTCAAGCTTGCTTATTTGATTTCTCTTATTTGTCATTTGTAATTATTACTATCAATAGCCTGTGGCTTAAGGTTCTTATAGATTGGAATATTTTCCCCTTGATATGATAAATTCTCACTCTTTTTTAGGGTTCCGTATATACAATATACGGATACCCTTATAATATCACTCCGGATTTCGGCCTCTGTCACATTACAGCAATTTTCTCCTAAACTACTGGGCGCAAGAGGTTGAAATTTGGTATCAATGTGTAGTTTGATGACCCGATCAGGAGTAGATATCGTAAAAGATGAAATTTAGATTTTAGGGGTACTTCTACGGGGAAAACTAAAAAAATCGACCGTTCCCCCATTAATATTAATTTTGGGGGGCAAATTATAGAATTAAATGAAAATTTAAAAATAAAGAAATTTCAAACGCATCATGTAATACATCAAATGAAAGGTCCCAACACAAATATATTTTTTTCATATTTAAAAAAAAGTTAAAAATATATTAACGAAAATATACCAAAATTTACCCATTCCCCCCCCCCTTATCTCCGAAACTATAAAACGTAAAGTTTTGAAAAAATTAGAGGTATAGGGTCTGACCTGAAGTTTACTGGAGAAATAAGGAGAAACCTCTAGTTTTAATTTTGGGGGACAAATTACAGAATTAAATGGAAAATATAAAATTAAAATGGTTTCTAACTCATCATGTTATATATCAAATGAAAGGGCACATTATGACGAAAACAAATATATTTTTTCATATTTTTAAAATAAATTAATTAAAAGATATTAAAAAATAATAAAAAATTTTACCCATTCCCCCCATTTATCTCCGAAACCATAAGCTGGAAAAATTTGAAAAAATGGAGGTATAGCCCCTCACCTGAACTTTACTGAAAAGATTAGGAGAGACCCCTAATATTCATTTTGCGGTGCAAATTATAGAATTAAATGGAAAATAAAAAATTATAATTGTTTCTAACAAATCATGTAATATATCAAATCACAGGGCTCATTATGACGAATACAAATATATTTTTTACAATTAATATTTTAAAATATTTTAAAAAAATTACCCATTCCCCCGTTATTCCCCAAACTATAAGATCTATTTTTTTTTGTTTACAGGACAAATATGAAGAAATCCTTAATATTAATATTGGGGGCCAAATTATAGAATTAAACGGAAAATAATTTTTTTTAACGCATCATCCAATACATGAAATGAAAGGGCTCATTATGAGGAATACAAATATATATTTTTCATATTTTAAAAATTAATTGTTTACAAGATATTAAAATAAAGATATAAACAATTTTCATTTCTCGCTTTATTTCCGAAACCATACTACCTAAAACAATTTGGGGTACTGGGGCTCACAATTTATAAGAAAAAATATTAGAAAACTCCCATAGTAATTTTAGGGACAAATTATACAATTAAATGGAAAATAAAATTTCAATTTTCAAACGCATCATGTAATATATGAGATAAAAGGCTCATTATATGAATTACAAATATATCATATTTTTAAATAATTTGTTTAAAAGATATTAACATCGACTTAATTCGCACTTTAGAAACTACACTATGAAAATTTTGAAAAATATATTTTATTTGTATTTTTAAATAATTTGAATAACAGATTTAATAATTTATAATTTAAAACTTGAGCTATTTTGCCCTTTATCTTCCAATCTACAGAGCCTCAAAACACAGACAGTAGATTATAAAAGGCTTCTCTGAAAGTTTATTAGTAAAATAAAACTCGAATTTTAATTTTTGGGGGCCAAATTAGAAAATTAAATGCATATTATGTATTCTGATAAAAATCAAGCGAATCCTGAAGCAGATAAAATAAAAAGTCTATGTGTGAATCTTAGAACCTTGAAGGTGGTACGGAACCCTTAGTATGCGAGTCCAACTCGCACTTGACCAAATTATTTTATAGTCTAACGAGTGTAGATCGGAATTTGCAAAAATATGCGAAACTTCTAATATTATGTATCATAAACCACTGATAAAAAATCTACAACTGCTCAACTACAGAGGAACGTAAACCCGTTATCAACCAAAAAAAAAATAGATAAATAAACCTTGTAAATGAAGGACAAACTCGTCAACTGGACAATGATACTATGCCACTGGAAACTGTTTCTATAAGAACAGAAACATTAACAACTATAGCGATACATTATGAGAGGGAAAGTATTTATACATATATCAACTAAATAAAAAACAACCTCCTGCACAAGGACGCAGTTAGTTCTATAAATGTGACCATTGACAAATTTAAAAAACTTTGATCAAACAGGTAACAAAATAATGATACCGTTCAGTGAGGATTATCTTAAACAAGCCCCGTGGTACTAAGTAGTAATTCACCAAACCACAACAGATACGGAAAGTAGTATGGTTTCCTAGCGTTTATTAATTATCATTATTAACAAAATAAAACAAACACTTCACATTCTGCATGGAGTTCATCTCAACATAAAAATTTCTAGAAAAGGAAGATGAAACCGGATTTCTAAAATAAATAGTAGCTCGTCATTAAAACCAGTATTTTAAACGTATATATTACTCACAACATCCTAATCATAAACCGTTAATTACGAATCAAGTTAAATATAATTTAGTAGGATAATCTAACTAAGCAGTTGTCTTCAACAAGAAACTGCTTGACAGGACGACGTTTTGGCAAACTATCGAATATACTCTTCGGGTTTCTTGAAATATAATATATAACATTTTTAAAAGCAGATTGAACTTAACGAAAATAACAAACTTATTGAGAAATTGTAATAGTATGGGGGGTCAAATTACATAATTGATTTCTGCTGTAGTGTCATTAGTAATATTTACTCATCTAAATGGTAATCTTTTATCGTAACCCCTGTCTGTCCCGTTGTTTATAACCTTTGGGCATATCTTGTTTGCATTCAATTCAAATGCTGCTTTGAGAAGGTTCAATGTGGGTTTGGCGATACGTCAGGATAACAATTGTATTCAGAACAAAAATCAATCGGATCTGCACCAGACAGGAAACAAAACTTTTTTTACAGTGAGTTACACATATAGGATTCAGAAGAAAATTATTGATGAGGAAACTAACGTCGCGACAATAAACCGTTACTTATTCTAATACAGAATTTCTAACACTAATAATATTGGTACACGACACTGGAATCCTACTATTATTAATAGGCAAAGACCATAGGGCTCGGTAACATTTTCTCCTCTGTCCCTCAACCGATTTTCGTTATTTCTATTTTGTTTAGTAGCTACTGACTTTCATTGTAGATTGCCAAAATTTATTTATAATATTGGTTCATTAATTAAATAAAATAAAAAATTCATGATTTACGTCCAAACTGTCAATGCCAAACAGTGCCGTCAGATAGCTTGGAGAGAAAATCGTAAGACGGATTGACTCGAATGAGAAAAACAAACTAAATTAAACGAAAAACTAACAAATATTGATCAGCTCCCAAAATTATTAAGTTATTCTACATTATCATGTTTTTTGAAGATCTCACCCACAAAAATGTATATTATATGATAATGACCATGTATTGGGTTTGAAACTTTCATTTCTTTTTCTAAATATGGTTTGTCAATACTAAAATTAGAATTGTGTATTGTGTGGCAACTGATTAATGTATTTCCAAACATATTTTAGCATTTTAACATTATACTTTTAATTTATATTGTTTTTGTTAATAAAGCCAATATTTGATACAATTTAACTAAGATTACAAATATCATGATATGAATACAAATAATGAGATTTAACATGTTTAAATATATGCATATAAAAGCGGAATGTGTATTTCAATTAGTTTTAGGCAAGTAATTTACCTGCAGGTACTGTTTTCTATCCTTATTTTTTATCTTAAAGATATTTTATTTTACATTGCATGGCCAATTCCTGCAAGATCCTGCCTCTTAATGTAAGGTGGATGACCATATTGACATTTTAAAGATGTGTATTTTGTTAAAAATCTATATATAAATACGCAAATGCAAAAGAGTTCGGTACCATTTTCTTCCATTTGTCAACTTAAAAGAAGCTTTATTGTTTATTTAACCTTATATTTTCTTAGTTTATCACTTCATATTGTCAGACTTTAAAGTTCCATTAAAAACACTATAACCTTATATTATATATTTTAATATTAAATATTTTTTATAACTGTTGTTGAGAACGGAGTATGACCTAGACCCTAAAATGTTTAGAATAACTGAATCATTCTATAAGTCTATTATTAATGTTATCATACTTGAGAATAATTATTCTCAAAAAAATCATAATGATTAGACACCTCAAACGTAAAAAAATATTTCAAGTGCTTTTTTTAATTTAACTTTAATTGTACAATTGAAGGACCTCTTCATTGATTGATAATCAAGAGGGCACTGTCGTCTCAAGTTCAGAAAAAAATATATGCCCAGTAATTTTTAAATATTTGATATTGTCCATCAGAATAAATTTTTAGTCAGTAACAAAATGTTTATTACCATAAAATTACAGTAGTTGTTGAAAGCAACAAATTCAAAGATAACCTGAGTAATCACTAAATATCCTCCAAGGTTACGTGTATTGCAATATCGACGCACTGGTCGGAGACGTCACGGAAATTTACTGAGGCCTAGGAAGTTAGCAGATTGAGGCTTAGGGAGTAAGCAGACTGAGGTCCTTAGGAAGTAGGTAGATTGAGACCCGTAGTTCTATCTAGACTAAGAAATATTTCTTGTATTAATATTCCACTATGATTTGGGCAGTAGGCAGGTTGAGTGCGCATTTGCGAAGTTGCCTGCAAATATTTCATTTCTTTTTTGTATCTTGAAAAAAGGTCCAAACCAGGAGCCCAAACGTCAACTAGGGCTTCACACGAGACGAGAGTAAGCGAAAGTATCAAAAATCTCGTCTCGGTCTCCTCAATTCCTAGACAATTAAGTTTTGTCTCGGTCTCGTCTCGTTACCAGTTGTCTGGTCTCTCTTAATTTTATATAATGATCATAAATATTATATAAACTATATAATAATTAAAATAGAAAGTAATATGAGCTACAGGCGAAAATCTTCATGTATATATAGCCTTCTAAATTATATACTAGCCGATCTTATCATTTTGTGAATTTTTTTAAGAAAAAAGCACTATCTGTCGGGAACCGAAAATAATAAAGATATGAGAATTATTGTTAATTCTTTAAATTATTAGAAATTGATGTGAAATTTAAAAAAAAAATTATTACTGAATAGGGAGATGGGAAGTAATTTTTAGGCAACAAAAAATGATGCAGGTGTACCGAATATTCATTGGATGAGAATAGATAGAGATAAATGAGATAACGTTTTTGGAAGGGATGGGGACTGAAAAGTGTAGAATATCTGATTAATCGTGAAACTTATAAGAAATGTTAAGGGACAAAAACTTGAAATGAAAAAAAATATTCACAAAAGACAAAAGTATTATAAACCCAGACTACCCAACTGCTAAACGTTGACAATATTAAAAAATATTGATAACGTCGAATATATTAAAAATGTCAGTGATTTCGAAAAAGGGTAAATATAATATCAAAAATCTCAAACACGTCAAATAAGTGTTGATCTCTATTTTTAATACCAAAATAATGCATTTTTAGAGGCCGTTGTAGCCACATATTGTATAGGATGTGAAAACTACCTAATGAATAAATGTTGGCGTACGTCAAAAAACTAGCCCCTGCAAAGCCGTGACGAGTCAGCTAGTTACATTATATTTCTTTGGTGGTTTTATAAAAAAAATACATATGAGAAAGTGTAAATAAGGTAGAATTTTCATCAAGATTTAACTTCTTTGAAAACATTCAAATTTTTATTTTACACATTACATTGAAAATTGAAACGAATTATTTAACCCACGGAAACACGAAGACATTTTGAAGTTTCTCAAGTTTCGCTTGACTGTGTGAAAAGTTGTAGGTGCTGGAAAAGATGCCTAAAGGCTGAAGGAGCGATGATGGTGTCATGTTTGCGGCTGAACAACGCCAAAACTTGTAAAGAACATCGCCCTCTCAACTCCATCATGTCTCCGAAACCCTAAGACTTATCAGAAAACAAGAACCTGAAAAACTTTCTAAAGTTTGGATCTGGATTCGATATGGCGTTCATTAACTTTTTAATTAGTCACACTAAGTTTTGCAACTAATTTTTTTGACAAAATGATACACAATTATAAGACTGAAGTGTTCATCAGGATTTATTTTAATTAATTTTTGATGTTTCGACTGGTACTTCATAAAGTAATGCGAACTATATCCCAATATGAATATTTCTTGTAGAAGTTACAATGAAAATTATCTTTTTTTCTAACACTTACACATCGATGATGCTAGGCAATAAAAAAGTCGTAGCACCATTTTCTTAAATTTTACAGGAGAAACAAATAACTTTTGAAAAATATGTACGAATTGATACAGAAATTGTTGCTGCAGTTTTTAATACATAGTGCAAGCGTAGTTATTACTAGATAAGAAACATCTTGTGACCTTGAAATCTCCTTTCATAACTGGAGATGAGAGGTATTCAATACAAAAAAATGGCGCGGGAGACAAGAGGTTTCCATTTTTTCTTCCTAGATGGCGGCAGTGTCCAATGCGAACCTTGTGATTTCATCAGATCACGCAACATAATTTTACTGCGCTGATTATGGAGTTAAGTGGATTTCACTGATAGATGAAGTTACAAGGTTTTCATTGCCTAGCATCGACATATGAAAATAGAAGCAAAAACTTAAATTGTATTTGTTTCGACACTTCGTTCCGACCGACACCACATGACCTTGATCTTTAAATACTCATACTACTTAGTTTTTCCTATAAAAGAAACAAGAGCCAGGTGATATAATAAAAGTCTCTTTAATTATAGAAAATTATTAATTTGTAGTAAAAAACAAATATAACATCTGATTTATATTGCACACAATTTGCTTTCCATTTTAATAAATAATCCAGTTCTCTGTTTGCGATATTTTAAATTAGATACTTGACATACGTCAAAACAACACAAAAAAAGGACAAGTTTATAGATAGTAGCGACAAGACAGGAATGATAAACTAGAAGTCGGCAAAAAAGGTCAAGTTTATAGGTGATAGATACAAGGTTGACAAATTTATAGGGGGTAAAGTGAAAGAATGGCGCTGGGGTAGAAAGAGGATATAATGTTAAATGCTAAATATAAAATAATATTAACGTTAAGCCACCGGGTTTGTGTTTTTTTTCAAGCAAGTTATGTAAAATATTTTTTCCCTAAATATTTATGAGATGTTCTAAAAACTTTTGGCGTTCTGTTTAAAATCCACATTCTTGGTACATCAGCGCCCCCTAATTTAATGAATTTTGACCGACACTTCTTAACCGACTAGTGCAGTTACCTAGTGTCACATGGGGAGTAGGCAAATTGAGGGCTCGAGTTCGATCTAGACTCTGAAACTCTTTTTCACTTTTGTTTCTTGATAATGGCTCAAAGCAGGAGTCAAAACCAGTATATAACAAATTCAGACGCGGTTCTCCCCCGGAACCTAGCCTAGTTCATATATATATATATATATATATATATATATATATATATATATATACATACATGTCTAGTCGTCGTAGGCTTTCACGGATGGAACAATGTGAAGAAATATTTATCCGGGAATACATCCGTTCGTTATATTGATTCATCTTTGAATCCTGCAGACGTTTCGCCACGATCTCACTTGGCATTCTCAATGCATTGTTCCGGTGAACTGTAACAACGTAAAAAGAAATCGGCTGGCGTCAAATGAGGACTCCTGGGTGACCACGGAAAGTTGCATCTTCGAGAAATCACTTTTTCGGGGAACATCTCTTTAACGACCGGCAGTGCCCCATTAGAAGTGTGGCAAGTGGCTCCATCTTGCTAAAACCCGCGTTCCGATTGTAACCAACAAATTCCTATACTTGTGGCGCCAAAAACTCCCGTTACATTCTCACATACACATTAGGATCCAATTATTCCTTTTGCTGAAATTGCTGCCCATACAGTTACCTTAGGTGAATGCAAGGGTCGTTGATGTTTAGTTTTGGGATTTTCGCTGCTCCAGTATCTGCAGTTCTGTTTGTTAACATGCCCATTGAGGTGGAAAAGGGCTTTGTCGGAAAACAAGATGTTGTCGAAGTTACGAAAGCGTTCTAACATTGTTTCCGCGTACAATTTGCGTAAATTTAAATCATTAGGCTTCAATTCTTGTACCAACTGAATCTTATATTGGTGTAATTTCAAATCTAACTTCATAAAACGGCGTATGGTTGTGCGCGATATTCCTAATTCAGCTGAATGTTTGCGGGCCGAAACTCTTTGCACGTTCTCTTCATTTCTTGAAGTCAATGGACTTCCGGTTTGCTTCACATTTAGTGTCGATCCCGTTTCGTCGAACTTCTTTACCCATTTCTTAATTAAACCTGCACTTACACACTGATCTGAGTCATGTAAATCGTATTCAACACGAAATAAGGGCCTAGCAGTAACGAGATATCCACTATTTAAATAAAATCGCTTTATGCAAAAAGCGCGCTGTGGTCCCGTGACCCGATCCATTGCGACTAAGTTTCCGAAAAACGAGCCAGCCAGTAGACCACTCTCCGCACCCCACGCCGCTCAGGTTTCCCCGGGAATCAAATTATGGTGGTCACAGAATCAACATCTTTATTGCAACTGACCACATCTTTGGTGCCACAAACATACAGCATCAGTAACTTTCTTCCTTTCTTTTTCATTCATTTTTTTTATTTAATACTTAGTTGAGAGCAATGTAGGTAAAGTAAATAACAATGGGGAAGTATTCCAGGAGATCTTCAGTTTTGTTCTCAGTTTGCTACATGAATTATGATGATTTTGATCACTTGTCTGGTTGAAGAAATATGTTCCGTAAGAAAGATTTCAGATTATTCTAAGAGGATTGACTGCCAATAACAATTATTTTACAAATTTCTGATATCTGTACACTTTTAGAGTATGAAATTCTAGTTAAGCACTCTGTTGACTTTTATAGGTCGGCAAGCACATCTAGCAGGTATTTATATTCACCATCTTTCGCAGTGCAGTTTGTGACTCAAATGTCACTTTCTCTACTAACGACGAAGTGTACGTTTGTTTTATTTCAAAATGACTGGAAGAGGCAAAGGTGACAGTTTTAGGAAAAGGCGGTGCAAAACGTCATCGTAAAGTGCTGCGTGATAATATCTAAGGTATAACAAAACTAGTCATAAGACGTATAGCAATACGCGGTGGTGTTAAACGTATAACAGGATTGATATACGAGGAAACTAGAGGTGTGCTTAAAGTGTTCCTTGAAAATGTTATAAGATATGCTGTCACATACACTGAACATGCCAAGAGGAAAACAGTCCCAGCTATGGATGTTATTTATGTATTGAAGAGTTCAGGACGTACCTTGTATGGATTTGGCTGTTAATTAATACGTTGGTGTACAAGAGGCATTTTTGATAGCACTCATAATACTACAACCAGAGTTTCTTGACACTAAAGCTATGACCATAATGCTTAATCATTAGAAACCTAAAGCCCAGTTTGCCCAATAATAATACCTAAATACTTGCACTATACGGAATTTACAACGGTTTTGTCGGATTAACTACTTTGTTGGTCTTTTAAACGATTTGGTATTAATTAATTTCAATGTATATTTTAAACTTTGTCTTATAATTTGAATTTTAATGGAGATTTCATATTTCAATTTCTCTCACAATATTGCCTCACTTAATACTGCTTAGTTGGTAAAAGTGATTCGACTTTTCACAGCTACAGCTTTTTAATTGTGTCATATAATAAATTATAAATTTAACTTTCTTTTCAAATGTTATTATATTATTTGGTCCCTTGTCCAGAAAATAAAGTTTACGCAATAAATGATAACAAACACAACTCCTATTTCTTGTCCCACTAAAAATATTCTTCGCCCATCATCAATCAACGAGTTCTTCTTTAACAACATAGCCAGCGCCTTTGCCTTGAAAAATATCTCACCTAAATTTCGTTAAGCTGAAAATTAGTTTTTGGGAAGATTTATAGGGTGCTTTATTATCGCATTTGACGTGGAGGCCTTGTCTGGTTGAGTCTGTAGCGAGAAGTGAAATAGTCTTGAGGCCGAAACGACGGTGTGGCACATCATCATTAATGAGCGGGCTCGCTGCAAACAGCTGTGAAGTTCCCATGCCTGAGGCTGCTGCCTAGCTGATGAAGCACTGTAGCCGACGTGACGTAGGGAGGAGTCGGCTCTTTCAATACTGTATACACCGACGCTCGAGGTAAAGTGAGAAGAGTGAGTTTGTTAAAGTTATATGCGGTGAAAGATTCGAAATGATATTGAAGTTCCACACTTACACGTCAACAACATACTAGAGAGTTGACTGGATAACAATTACTATGTATTGTTGATCTCGGACTGAATAGGAGAATGCAGTTTCACCTGCAAGTCTGTAATGCCATGTATTTATAGACGTAAGTTATATGTACATAAATTTGCAGCCAATTTCGTTTGAAAACCTATAAAAGTGTTTAGGCTTTTACATTAGATAAACTAAGATTTTACGGGCCGTTTTGCCATAGTCCATTGAAATTTATTAAGAACGTTCCATCTGCAGCGCAAGCATAGATGTTACCCAGTAGGTTGCTCGCTTTGGACCTTCTTCTTTTCTATTAAAATGATGTGATAAATAATGCATCGGTATGTTGATATTGTATAACGTCTTCTCCTGAGAGTAGTGCATGCTGTGCAATGGACAATTTTGTTTATGTTCAGATATACGAGTTTGCCACATACAGCACCACATGAATGGGTATTCTCTAAGTCCTGGCTTACTGATATCGGAGTATGAAGCGGACTTGGTAAGTGTGTTTGAAACTTTGGGGACAGCTTCCTGCCATATATTAAAAATACAGCGGAAAGGTCAGATTAAAATGGTTTTCAAACCCACTCAAGAGCTTCGATACGTACGTCAAAGTCCTAAAGATCTCAGTAAGCCCATGTCCACATCAAGAGTTTATAGGAATATCTTAGAGCAAGTACCATTTTAAAGAGACTCGTTATACAATACCAACGTACTGAAATACTACCTATCACGCCCCCAACGGGAAGTCATATAAATTTAGAAACATCAGTACAGTTTTAATAGGAATGAGATATAAGAATAAATAGTTCCCCACCGCTCAATGGTCTTTTTCCACGAAAAATATCGCCTACGCCTACGCAGGTTATTTTTTCTGTCTCATATTTGAATTAACATCTTCTAATATGTATGGTTAATGATTTTGAAGAAACATTGTTCTTATGAATCTCATTTGATTCATTTTCATTTATGTTGTACTCTTGTAGAAGTCACTGACAAAATTCAACTCTTCTAGGATTCTCTTCGTGCTGTAACTCATCTGCATGCTGAAACTGATAGGGATAAAACTGCTCTTATTGTTTACCACCGACCGAAAAAAATAAAAATAAATATAAGGAAGTCTGTAAAGTAATTAAGACATTAAAATCAGATCATCATCAATCAACACCATTGCCTGTAATGGATATAGGAAAGTGGAAAAAACACAATCAACGAGAACTGACGGAAAACTGGGTCGAAATATTATCGAAAATAAATGGACACCATTTCAACTCGAGCAGATAGAACATGCGTCCATAATATTCTCATTTTGTGTCAACTAACAGAAAATAAAAGTCTCACAAATAGAAAAACCGATCAAACAGCTTTAGACAATGCTGTCTCAAAATACAACTCAACGAAGCATTAAGACATTAAGACATTGGAGAAGTAGTTATCACAACATGTGGATAGAAATAGATGACTCAACGACGAGTTAATTAATAGTCGATAAGTCCATGATTATTCAACCTAATAAGGAATGAAACCATTAAAAAATGTCAACGAAAAAGAGAATATAGAATAGGGAACAAGACAGGTACTATGATACGAAAATCAAGCAGTACTTGATAGCCTAAAGTTGAGATAAGCTATAAAAATTGGTATCTGTTTCAACAAAGTTTAATATGAGTATTTCAACACAAGTAACAAAATCAATGGTAATTAGCAATTATACTATCAGATATAAGATACAAATTCACGGCACAAGCATAGAGCAAAGTACGGTATTCAATTATTCGGTGATGACTATTTCCAGCTATGGAGAAATCGAAAAATATATCAAAGTTCAGATTCCAACAGCAAACAAAGTAATAAGGTGTTTAAACAATACAATATGCTTAAACAAACGTGTTCATGCGAAAGCAAAATCAAGGATATATTAAGACACATAGAATGTTGAAAACAGCCTATATGATAATAATAAGAAGAATAACCGAATATACGTTGAGAAATCGAATAAGGAGTGATCAGATAAGAAGATTAAACCAAAGGTCACTAAACAGAACAAGAGAATGGAACAACAATATTAAGAGAATAACGAAAAGCAGAGTAGTTCGGACAGCCAGAAACAAATATCACCACTCGGAAGGAAAAGCATAAGCCCATCACGCCAACGATGGAATGACAACCCAACATAAAGGCATACACAGTAAAAAAAGAGAGAACTACTAACAGAAGGAGGTGAATATGAAGAAGAATATCTTGAATTTGAAGAGTCATCCATTCTGACTTTTTTGAGGTTTTGGCTGTAACTTTTTAGTTAGTTTAAACATGTTTAACGTTTTTGACATTTTAGGTGATATTGAAATGTTTTGAAATTTTTGAGATTTTAAGATATTTTATATTTTTAACACTTTGTCAATTTTAACATTTATTATTATCAAGGTAATTTTGCCGTATGAGATTTTTCTTAATTTCGACATTTTCCAGATTTCGCTGAGATTTCACCTACGATTATTTTCCCAAAATGTAGTTTATAACCCAGTGTTTTGGTTCACTTCAAATGCGTTGTAAGTGAGCAATAGTGTTCATTGCATTTTAAAAGTGACTAATTTTGTTCTTTACATTTTAATCCAAATCTATTCTAGGTTACTGCAAATGTCATAGTTTAAACTGGTGCTATTCAAATCATGTGCTGACAGCAATTTTGAATGAATTTATTGGAATCGGCTAATGTGTATACTAAGTATATATTGTTGCACAAGATCTGGGATGATATTTGTTTTAGGAGCTGATTACCAATAAAAATCTAGTTCTCGGCTTGAAACCATAATGGCTGAAGAAATTAGTTTAGCGCATGTCTGAACAGACATGAATTTCAATATGAGCTAAAAATATACCAGTTTTTACAGGACAATGATGATTTACAAATAGTTATAATTTTCGGGCGTTAGCTGGAGCGACACTCAACAAATTGGATAGGTAACATCACTGAGCGGAGAACAGTAGCCACAAAAGGTTTCGTTGCTATTACCTTGAGAACCGTTCTTCTATGTGTATTACCATATAGACTGAACCAGAATCACTTCCTAGGAGATCAACAATTAGGTGCAATGGGTTTAGCAAACAAAGGCTCGTACTAAATATTTAAAAGTATGTCTTGTCTTAGACAATCATTCTTTACACTTTTATATTGATGACGTAAATTTGTGAAGTGAAGTGCAAACGTATTTCTAACGTTTACTCTACAGTGAGAGCACATATTGATTGTTACGTAGGCTATATGAAATCGTCTATAGATTCGAGATAAGCCGCTTGGATGAGAAACTATCTTTGTAAGCAAGTGAGCGTATATTACATGCATACACCAGTCACTAGAGATGTGTGTGACCTTAATTTCAACAGCAAAAGGCAAACTCCATTACGTAAATAATAGTTTATAAGTCATAACTGACATGATTTCAACAGCAAACTCATAGAAGTAAATTATCCGAGCCTTAAAAACCCCAAAAATATTGGGTATTTTCGTTTTTTGTTTATGGGGTGAGAAGTAATGCAGTCAATAGAAAAAAATATAGAGAATCAGGAAATCTTCAAAATGAGTATTTATTAATTCTGAACCCAGTATTTTTCATACAGAAAAGCTTAAAAAATCATAACTTGTTTGTAATAACAGCTGCAACCTTAATCTGCCTTATAATGAGAGTTTGCAATTAATAAAGCTGGAGATTGATTTTGTCCATTCAGTAGAACTTGCAGAATTGCAATTTAAATAATTTGTAGAAGTATTTTGCAGAACGTATCGTATTAACAAAGCAATGCGCTTATTTCATCACGTCATTAACACTTTACAGATAATTATTGCTAAGATTTTAACAGCAAACTCGTAGAAGTAAACTGTTTTAATAATAAAAACCCGCAAAAAGACGAATTTCTTTTGTTTTTTGCTTATATATTGAAAAGTAATGGAGGAATCGTAATGCCGTTTTCACGAAAGTTGTAGAGAATAAGAAATCCTTCTTAATGAGTGTTTATACATCCCGATTGGATCTTCTTTTACCTTGTAAACTGGTCAAAAATGGATTTTTTTCAAAATATAACTTTCTGGTAACTAATACTGGAATATTAGTCATTGTCAAAACAATAGTTTATGATATTAAGTTTGTATAGGCTCACGATGGACACTATTGAATAAGTAGTTTTTCAACAATTCGAATTTAAAAAATTAAGAGAGCTTTTTGCACATCCCACCGTATTAACGAGACTAGTCCGACGGGATATAATAAAGATATTTTGAAAGTTTATAAATTCCACTTCAATTTGTCTATCTTGGTTTTTCGATATAATTCCGACAAGTTGTTTAAAATAACACTAAACATTGAATTAAATGTACGAATATGTGACAGCCAGCCAGCGGTGAACTGAGACTAGCTGTCAAGGCACATGGCCGGATCTAGAATTTTCTTAAGATTGGGGCACGTGATGAAAATTATGGTAAATTGTATTATTATATGTTTTTTTCTCAGAAGTTTATTACGTTTTTATTTACATAACTGTTGCCTGCTCATATCTGTCTATTTCTTCTTTGGTTTATTAAGTTAATGGTTGTCTGTATACAGTTAATTAAATAACTTTTTTCCACTGACTGGATCCTGCACTCTCAAAATATCGGTGGGTCCATCGTTTAAGCCAAATTTCAAAAGTAGTATTAATACATTTTACGGTACTATGATAAAAATCATATATATACGAAGTGAAGTGCAATTTATAAGTTTTCAAAATATATTTTGCATATCTCTATCGAACAATCGTGGTTAACACTCTCAACGTTATAAGCTATCACTATGAGGCAGATTGATGTTGCAGCTGTGATTACAACCAACTTATGGATTTTTTAAAAGCACTCACTTTACATCGGTTTTCTCAGCTTTTCTTTATATAAAATCCTGCGATCAAAATTTATAAATATTCAGATTGTCTGATTCTCTACAATATTTCTATTGACGGCATTATGTGAACAGATCATTACTTTTTACACTATAAGCAATAAATGAAAATACCGCATAATTTTTTTAAGGCTCAAATAATTTACTTCTAGGAGTTTGCTGTTAAAATTATTTCAGTTATGGCATAAACTATTATTTACGTGATGGCTTATGCGGTTTGTTGTTGAATGTTATAACACCTAACAATTTCTATTGACTGGTGTATCATAAAATGTACTTCGTACCTCTTAAATTTTTGTAATTGCCGTAAAATGCATTACACTACTTGGGAATTTTAACTTAAAAGACGAACCCTTACTTTTTCTCAGATGTCTTGACAGTGACGAATCCAGTCAGTGAAAAAAGTAATTTATTAGCAGTAAACAGTATACAGGTAACCATTAACTTAATAACTAAATAAGCTAATGGAAAACATAGAACAATATGGGCAGGTAATAGTTATATAAATAAAAATCTAATAAATTGCTGAGAAAAAGAAACCTACCTCAAGAAAATACTAGATCCGTCCTTGTGCCTTGACAGCTATTGTCAGTGTACCGCTGGCTGACTGTCGTATATATGTAGGTACTTTTAATGCAATAGCTACTACAATGTTATACTAATTTTTCGGCTGTATAGCGAAAATTCAAGATAGAATTTATGAACTTTCAAAATATCTTTAGTATATCCCTACCGGACTACCCTCGTTAATACATCTCTCTAAATTATTTAAATACCAATTCTTCAAAAACTACTTATTTAATAGTATCCATCCTGAGCCCATATAAACTTACACCATAAAGTATCGTTTTGACGATGATTAATATTCCGATTTTGACCAGTTTTTCTGAGTTTACTCTGTAAAAAATGATCCAATCAGGATGTGTAAACGCTCATTAAGAATGATTTCAGATTCTCTACAAATTTTCTGTAAGAGGATTTATGATTCCTTGATTACTTTTCATTATTTAAGCAAAAAAAAAACAAAAGAAATTCGTATTTTTGCTGGTTTTTAGTGTTAAAATAGATTACTTCTACGAGTTTGTTGTTAAAATCTTATCAAATATTCTCTATAAACAGTTACTGACGAGATGGGATAAGCGAACTGCTGTTGATTTTTATGCCCGAAAATGAGTTAAATTTTGCCCTTTAAACTGGTGTAACCCGTTTTTGTAACTAATGATATTAAATTATTTTTCTCTACAAGCAATATTCAGACTTTCAGAATGGTCTCGTGTTTTTTTTCAATTTTGTTCAATGACATGGAATGATCCTTTTTGCAGAAAATCGGAAGATTTTTGTTCTTTTATCATATTATATGGCGAATGCGACAGTAATAGATGAAAATAAAAAATAAATAGCCTTATTCGAAATTTAGGATGAAAGTAATTGAAAACAGATTGGAATTTCATCAAAATATACAATAATTAACCGCTAGGCCACTTTTATCAATAATTGTATACGAGACAAAAGATGAATTTCCTTTAATACCATTACTTTTGGCAAAATTGAAACTGGTTATGAATTAAAGTTAAAGTTCTGTGTGTCGTTATAACTTCATACCAATACATATGGTCATCTTAATACAGGATGGTTTAAAAATGTTATATGCAGCCAATAAGCTTTTGCATATGCATAATAGAGATTGGTTGAAAAGAAAGAGTTGTAGAATTTTAATTATAAGAGATGGTTCAAAATATTTTAGAAACTAAATTATTTAATGCCTGGCCCATAAACAGTTGCATATTTACGGGTGTTAAAATATAGAGCGGAGTGGAGAAAAATTATAGTTATACAAGTTGGTTAGAAAAAGCTGGGAAATATAATTAAATGGGGTAACCCATGAGCAGTTAAGTACATAAGACAGTTGAAAGATAGAAAGGAGTAGACCAATTGTTTTAAAGGGTGCTTAAAAAAATGTTAAAAGAATAGGTAGCCCCTTAGCAGTTACACTTACAGTATGGTTGGAATGTAGGGTAAAGTAAAATTATAGTTAAACATAAATAATACATTGCGTGGCCATTGGCATATGCATATACAGGATGGTTGACATTTATGCTGGAGTAAAATATAGTAACGCAGCATGATGATTGTAATATAGGGTGGCGAAGAATTGCAGTAATACAATGGTTAAGAAAATGTTAGGAAAAGGAATGATATATTGGATAGCCTACAAGGTGTTGCATGCATAAAATTTAAATAAAAGGTGATATAGTTCAAAAATTTTGGAAAATAATGTTACAGTGGGTGATCCATAAGCATATACCGAGAGGTTGAAATATATTATAAAGCGGAATTATTACAAAGAGTGTCTCAATAAATGTAAAAGAATTGAAAATAAACTGATTAATTTCGTTTCAATTAATTTATTTCTAAGACACAGACTCAAATCTCCACAGGAATTGATTTCTCAACAGAAATCATTAATTTAAACACAGGACCATCTCACGAAATTCCCTTCGGCACATCTGAACGTCACTTAGACAATGGGTGATATCTTGAGAAGTCTATCTAGTAAGAAGGCTCAATGCCGCTGTCTTTACGAAGCCGCCAATCCCCATTTAGAACTGGCAAGGATCAGCGGCTGCGATGGAGAGTTCAAATCCGCGTGAAAGCGATCCACCGCCGCCGCTTTCGCCCCTTGCTTGTCATTCACACCGACCCTTTTCCTGTAGCCCTCGAACCCTGCAGCCCCTCAGATCAACCATCCGCGGCACACTTGACGTTCCTACAAAATGCTCTCACACATTGTGATACTCTCGCAATTAATTAATTATTTAGTAGCTTGTTACTTTTAAGTCTTTTCGATATTGATGTTTCATAGATTTTCAGAGCTGATTCGTACTATTAAGAAGCTTCACAATTTCAGGATGAACTTATATTTTAATGCTTTTATAAAATTATAAGAACTACAGAGAAAAAATATTAAATTCTACTGACATAGGATTTTAATATTTATAGAAATAGCAAAGTGGCAACAAATGTGTTTTATTTTCATCAGAACTTGATATAGTTTACAGGAGTTGTGTTTAAGTAGACAAGTTTTTTGCGGCAAATGTTTGAAAATACAATAGCAATATAGAAAAATTTTACCTTTACATGGACATTATTTCTCTCTTCTCTCTTTAGTTTTTTTTTTTCACAGATCAGTACTTGAAATGTAAAAGTGAAAGAAAATGTTACTGCATTAAGAAAAATTTCCCCTCTTACTGGTTGTCTCTACAGAAATTCTTCCTTACAGATATTCTGAGAGAAAAAATATCTACAATATGTTCTGTATATAAATATTTTCAGTATATTATGTAATACTTATCTGTGTATGGGGAGGTTTCAACCTTAAATGTGGAGTCGTCATCAATCACTGGGTATTGTTTAAATTGCATGATTCTTTTTAAATTCTTGCCTTGATATAATTTGATATTTTTCAATAAAATTTGACAGTGATAATTTGACTGATTGGTGATCACTTGATATTGAGGATTCCGTTTCTTTTTGTTTTCTAACAGTAAGTTTTTCCATCCCTGGTTGATCTGTTGAAGTTGTCCCGATTTCCGGGTTGTACAACTGGATTTCTTAATTATCATTTTTTATAAATTTTCTTGTTTCAACAAAATTTTTGTTCTATCCCATTCTATCTCGTAAATGCCGGCGCTGGTTAACGCATGGTTTGTCAAACTTTATTTGTCCATATGTCTTCTGGAAATGTTGAACCGGTACTTCTTGTTCCTTATTTCTATTGGCTTTGAAGTTTTGCAATTATGTTCATAATTTTGTTTTCAGTTTGTATTAGCTGTTTGCTGTTATGTTATTGCGCTCTCCACTCTATATCAGTGACAATTGTATTTATATATTCTCTTGGATATTCTTTAATAGTGCTGACTTCATGGTTAATTATTTTCAAGCAATTTTATAAATAAAACCTTTAACCGATCTATAAAGAGGTCGCAACAACAAAACAGAAGAAAAAAACAAAACACCAATAACACCAACCAAACACAAACAGTAAACAACATTATAAACATAATTGCATATTTTCGTGGTGTATCGGAACAACTTGAGAAATAATGACATCAACCCTCACACTTAAGAAGATACTTAATGCAACTCAAAATTTCAAGAATTGTTTGAGTTGTCTAGCTTGTGTTTGTGATCATGTATATACAAGTGACAGTTCAAGACCATAAGAAGTAAAGGACATGGAACACCAATATAACATTTCCAACAAGCACGTGGAGAAATAAAATGTGGTCAACCATGTGTGCCGGCAGCCACAGGGAAGAATGGGATAATACTCAGATTTTGTGGAGAGAAGAAAATTTAAAAACGAAATAATTTAAGGTAGCTATCTGTATGATGGTAAACAGTGCGGGAGAAAATCCGGAGCAGAGATGGAAAACCTAAGGCTAGAAAAACAAAAAAAACATACTCTCAGTATCAAGTGATCGCCAACCAGCCAGATTGTCACTATCAAAATATTAGACAAACAACAAAATTTATGTCGAAGCAAAAATAAAAGAAAATCCACCCAATAAAAAAAACACAGGGATCGACAAAGAGTCCATATTTAACAGTGAATCGTCTTCCAACATAGATAACTATCACACTATTTGTTCACGTTAATAGTGGTTAATTATATTAACTCGGAATATCTGTGAGGAAGAATTAGTGTAGTGCCAAGTACTAATCCGAGCATTTTTTTCGAAATTGCGCTCTCTTATACATTATAACCAATCCCAAAGTGTCGTTTGTGTATCTTCATTGAATCTATTAGCCAAACTTGTCTTTGAGCAAATTGACATGTCACCAGGCGAAACATATGTCCAGTTATCGAAGAAACTGTGAAACATTAAAAAGTATTTCATTAGTATTCTTGGTGCGTTCCCGCAATTTGTTTAGTGTATTATTCAAATTTGATTGAATTACTTCATTGATTTTAAACTTCTGCACCTTTTCCAACACCTTCCGTCGCGCAAATGCTAATTTTAAGTGTTTTTTGCGTGTAAAATATAGACAATATTGGTGATTCCTGTATTGTATTCCTAGCAATTCGGACGCTTTTGATACTGTCTTAAGACGGCCGCTTTTTGTTGTTATTGTGTTACTATTCCGCGAGTTATTAGTTCCGGTCGTAACAACTGCTAAACCGCTTTCATTTTGTTTATTTTGTGTTTACAAAAGCGCATCATTTGTTGTTAAACCCGCATTTTTTATTTGCTCAATCAATGAACATTACGTCGCTATTTTTTGTGTAACGTTGTCCAGACGAAGCTCTACAAACAGTTCCTGCCCCTGTGGGGCTAGCCTCTGAAAAAAGAAGAACCAAGAAAACACCACCTGCAGAGCTTCGACGTAAAAGGTCAGTGATTAACTTTTATTTGGTGATTTAATTTACGCGAGGATACTCGCATTGAACCAGCATTGAACTAAAACCGCAACATCTAATTCATACATTTTTTTGGATATTATATGTAATGTGTCATCGAAGACATTCTATTTACAAAATGTTTCATAAAAAAACCCATTACAACATGAAATTATTGAAAGTGTTAAAAATTAAATATATGGTTCAGTTACTGGTTGTTATATTATGGCCTCTTCAATACAACGCTGAGAACACATTTTCGAGGTGACGATGAAGTGTAACGTTAAAAGGTTTGGAGGCATGATACCACCCCATCTTGTTTTCTTTTAAGCTTCAATGGATTGCGCCGTATCTTCTTTTGACCACAACTAACGGATTTTCACTTATAGTTGAAATGTATGCTGAGAAAATAGATACACTCTAACGTTTCAAAAATTGAAGCCTTTTCTACTAACTTTTGTAAATTATTATATAAAAGGATATTCCTGCAGAGCTACTTTAACTGGAGTTGTTTTTTGGTAGTTTCAACTAAACTAATTTAAGTGTTAGTAGTCCTAGAGTGCCCTGATCGTTTGTCTGGGTGATTTTCTACATGTCGGCGCTACCCACGGCATTGTTATAACTTTCTGTTGGAACTATATGCAAACCGGTATATTTGGTGGTTCGACGTTTACATTATTCTTACAATGTGTTCGAATTAAATCTCGTTATATTATTCAATATCCTCTACCTTATATTTCTCGTTTGAATAATTATCCAATTCAGTGTTGTTTACAAATTGAAATCATTTAGAATTGTTTTGTATCTGTCAGGTTGTTGTAAGGTTAGGATTAAGTATTTTCTTTCTATCGCTTGTCAATCTCGTACCAAACGGGAAGATCGTTTTTTCTTCCAGTTATCAGATTGTACCGATGTCTTTTTAAAAACATGACATTTTACCAGTAGTAGATACACTCATTTTTGCATAATTATTCTAAATTCGTACTATTCTTTTTTGTAAATTGTCAATAGTTTAACAACTGGAGCGTTTTAAGAGAATATTTCTTTTTTTTGTTAAATTGTTTGATGTACTTTATTTTTAGCTTTTATTAATTTCTGATTTCGCATTTTTTTTATAACACCCTATTCTATCGATTGGTAAGAAAACATTTAATATGTATTCAATATTTTCACTTGTGCTTCCAAGTGAAAGCGATGACCAGTTCATTTTATGAAGCATACATTTTTATGATATAGCTGGTGGGATTGAACATCTCAACCTGATAAAGATTTGTTAGTTTTAAGGTAAGTTTTTTTTACAGTTTTTTTAACTAACTGGCGGCCTTACTAAAAATAAACTTTGTTAGTTTATTATCCATAAATGTTCCCGATGAAGAGCAGTCTAAGGCAGGTTTAATTTTGGATTTGAATTAAACTGATTGTATGATACGTTTAGTGGCTGCAACACCTACTCACTGTAAAGAAATTCACGGCAAGCAAGATGACATACTATGTCATCTTAAGCTGGCGGTTGCTATGTCATCTTACCCTACGGGTAAAAAATACTTGTTGCCTTTTGTGTTTCACAACTTTAAATGTAGTGTCATTTACTTTAGCCGGTTTTACTATTAGTTACTCTATATTGCATCCACACTCTATATGCTTCTGTGTACTGGTCACTCCTATATAACTTATTCTGAATCACCCTGTACAAGTGTAATTGAAATCAACACAATATTACAACGGCCCTGATATCTTTAACACCACCCTGTATAAGTACAAATCATCTCCACACTATTGACCCTTTCTATTTTTCTAATTTTTAAATTATTCCTGTATACCAACGATTTTACTTCGCCCCATATGTCTAGTATTCCATTTATGCAGCTGCTCCTGGTCTACCCTATATAACAAAATTCACCTTTTTGAACCACAATTTTTAAAGCCTTTTGTATACCTGTAATTATTCTCCTTTCGATAACGCAAATATCCACTCTGTATAACTATAGTTTTGCTCCACTCCTATTTCAAGCACCTTGTATACGCAACTACATCTGGGCTATTAAATACAATATTTTTAGAACCACCCTGTACAACTAATTGAATTCCAACCTATAGTTCAACAATCATTGTATACAACTGCTTATGTACCACCTAATATTACATGCACGCACACACCTTCAACAGTATTCCACACAGAAGAGATCGCCGGAATAACAAATTTTCGTTTTAATGAGCTAATGGAATGTTTTCTGCAATTTCACGCGACTGTAACTTAACTTCGTTTCTAAAATAAACTGACTTCAAAAACATCAAAATGAAAATCATTACAAACACACTGTACGACATACTTTCATGGCATATCTTGACATTTAAATTAGATATTTATTACGAAAATTTCACATTTATCATTATGTTTACAGTTTTTGTGCATATATTTTTCCAATTTTCAGAAAAATTGAATGATTAACGTTATAGAAAAATGTACGGAATCAAGCTGGAACACATATCTTTGTATAATTCAATTTATAATATTCAAATTGCGTGAACAGTTTTAGCGAAAACAGTGAAGATTTATTGAAAATCGCTGAAATCTAGTCCCTTTTTTACATTTTTTTTCTGATTTTCTAGAAAACCGCAAGACTCTTGTTATAGACAATTATATGAGACCTTTCTGTAATTTTCCTTAATACAATGTAGTTTAAATCATCAAAGTTGCCCAAGCCGTTTTTGAATAATCGCTCGTCATACATTTGTAGATAACCTTCTCCTTTTTGGAAGTCGGTTAATAAATGGGATAACAACACGAAACTAAGTTAACAAACGCCTCCTGAAGAAAGATAAACGTGCAGAAATTACAAAGTGGTGTCCTAGAGATGCTAAGGAACAAAGTAAATGCTCCAACCTAGGAAAGGATTTGCAGGCAACTAAACAAACGTAGTTCCATAGGTAGCTACCTACACCATATGAAGAACTAATAAAATTGATCTGTATTACTTGATTTCTGTAATTCATTATTCCATACCCGAATGAGCTTCTATATTACCATTGAGAATCTGCTAACTCAATAATTAAATTAGTGGTACTTTTAAAGACTACTTAAATATATGTGTGAACATAATCTATTTGACATTTTCTTATCTTTTTGAAACAGATAAATATTTTGTGATGGAACAAATTTTAATAGGGGTAATTTCGAAAAATTGCCTAGATTACTAGTTGTCTGTTGCAGTAAGTTTTCCACATAACTGTTCTGAGAGAAGAAATATCTACACTGTGAATAACAGGTATTCCTGTGTACAAATATGTGTATTGTATATTGTGTTTACTTATGATGAGGAGACTCCGAGTCCCTACAAGTTATCTTTTAGATGTTCGCTCAGAAGCACAATATTTTGTGCTTATCAAATAAATTAGTTCGTCTATTTGACATCTGTGAGGAGATCTTTCCGTAAAAGACAACAACTAATCCTGGAAAATTTTCGAAATTGCATCTACTATACTTCCAACTTTCATATACTTATCTGCTACAGAAAAGTAGTGAGAAGACAAAGCCCCAAAGCGAAGTCAAAATAACCAAGAATCTTCTAATTTGGAAATTATTTTCATGTCTTTTTAAATAATTTTCCATTTATTATTTTATGATTGTATTTTTTGTCTTTGAACAATGCCTTTGTAGTTATTTTGAAAATGAGGTCGTGTCACTTTATTTATTAGAGCGTTTATTCTTAGTTTTTATGAATATTAATTTCGACAAATAACTTACCATCTTTATTCATGCTGGCTTGAAAACATTTATTTAATCGACAAGCGCGACATTGATTACGATGTGTTTTGTCTACAGGGCATCTTCCCTTCAGTTCACCGGTTGCCTTGCATGTGTATACTCGATTTCGATGTATGCTACGTTTGAAGAATCCCGAGCATCCTGGAATATTAGAAATGTAACAGTAAGAAAACAACATTCTGTAAACAAACTATGTTTTCGTTTCTGACATAAATACACCTTGTATGATTCTGTATTTTATGCAAGTAGGTTATAACGCTGCATTTCCAATATATACATAATAGACGGAGAGCTAGCTAGCTAGATAAAACAGGGTCGATAAGGTGCGTGCATTTTCATTTTATACACTGGGGGACCCAACTTAGTACATCACCAAACGCCACTTCTTAAGATCAGCTCAGGTCGGATATGAAAATGCCAGCCGGTTTTCCCGGACGAAAAAATTTACTGAAAAACCTCATAAGGGGCCCGCGTGAAACCTTTCGTAACGTGTGGTTGAACGTCAAATAAGACCGGTGTAATAGCGCAAGACGTTTTGCAGGCCGGAAAGCCCTCGTAAGAAGTAATCGAAAATGCCTGAAAACTCATCTGAAAAACCTCATAACGTGCGCGTGAAAAGTTTCATAATGTGTGGTTTGAACCTCAAATAAGAACGGCCTGCAAAACTTCTTGCACTATTGATTTTTGGGGTCTGAACTAAGAGCGATCTGATAACGCAAGAAGTTTGTCAACAACGGAATATATTTTATTCCAATAATAATAGTTTATTATAAGATGTTATTTCATTCGATGACTACTAATATCTTTTGATTAGTGGCCATTGAAAATGAAGTGCGCGCGTTGGATGAGTAAATATGTACGCGCATTTTTGCGCTGCGAGAAACGAGCGGCAAGATCAGCATCTTGACTCGAAGTTCCTCAAAGTTACTTGTGGTGCCATTACTGAGTAACTGTACCAAAAAGTACAACGAATTTACTGCCGGCGGCGGCTCGAATAGGCGGATAATGAGTAAGCGCTATAAAATCGCGCGTGCGATAAAAAATTATTATATTTTAGCGAGTTTCCATCGTATCCTGATGATTTTTTTTTAATTCTGGGTAGTACAAACAGATATTTTGAATAGAGCCATCAAAAATAATTTTCCATTAGGCGGAATGCGAAAAATGTTCTTTTCAAATATACACCGATTTTCTTTAATTTTTTTTTGGAGGTTTTCCGACCTGACAAATTTCTTATGTTATCAGACCACTCTTAATTAAGACCCCAAAAATCTTATGACAAAATTTCGGGCGCGCACGTTATGAGGTTTTTCAGATGAGTTTTCCGGGACTTTCGATCACTTCTTACGAGGGCTTTCCGGCCTGCAAAACTTCTTGCGCTATTACACCGTTCTTATTTGACGTTCAAACCACACGTTACGAAAGGTTTCTCGCGCGCCCCTTATGAGGTTTTTCAGTCAATTTTATCATCCGCGAAAATCGGCTGGCATTTTCATATCAGACCTGCCCTGACCTAGTGATGTACTAAGTTGGGCCCCCCAGTTTATAAACTGAAAGTGCACGCACCTTATCGACCCTGTTTTATGTAGCTAGCTATCAGCGAGTATTTATAAACTTTTGTAAGAATAAAGAACAAACTTTGTTTCAGTGGTAAAATTTTGAGTCATTTTTTATATGTAAACAGAACAAAAAATGTACATACCATCACAACTATAAATTCCGTAATGCTTTCCAGAACTTCTGTCGCCGCAAACTTTACAAGGTATGTCCAGAAGTCTGTCACCTGAAAAAATATTAACTAGAATTTGGTATGGATGAAAATTTTTTGTTATTTTGTTTAGTTTCAGTACAATGAAAAATTATGCCGAATTGAGCAGAGAGTTGTCTCTAAATGAGCTATTTTTGTGCGGAAGTCAAAGGACCGGTTGTGACGCACTATGGGTCAAATGGCATTTTTTAACGGGAACCTAATATCTTGAGCAAAAATAGAGATATCGAAACAATTTTTTGTAATTTGTTTGCTTCTTGATGGGCTTATTAGGACTGCAAAATGTATATTTTTGTTCATGTATTTCCAGGATATATAAAATTGTATAAATATAAAATTTATTCTTATGAAAAACATAATTAATTGGTTAAAATTAAATCTTGAAACCAGTAATTCCAAAATTTCGGGCTTCCTAGGGGCTTGGGCACAGATCACGCCACTGTGAAGATGGTTTATCGTTATCATTTTTCTCTAAAGGGATCAACAATGGTTGTCTGATTCATTCTAATCTCTCAAAATGCAATGCAAAAATTTTTTGGCACAAAACCAGTAATTATATACTTTTTTGTTAATAGATACTCAAAGAATGTTGGATCATAAAAAAAGATTAAAGATGAAAAGTATGAATGTGACATATTGCCTCTGATTTTTCACGCCCATACCCCCGTTTTCATTACTATAGTGAAAAATTATAACGAGAAACGATCTCCACTGAGAATGAATCACTAAACAGTATTTTTTTTATATTTTTCACTTTTTCACCCTCTCACCTCTATTTTCTCCTATATTTTGGAAGGATAGCTTTGCAGTAAATATTTTCTAATCTATATTAATTACCCTACAATTAAAAAAAACAACCGTATAAATATCTCAATTTGTCTTTGAGTTATAAAAAACAAAAGAAAAAAGATCGACTTTTGGAATGTGACCATTTCAACCCTCATTTCCACCCATATAATAGTGGATGATGACATTCTAAATAATTTTCCCTTAATCTACATAACCTAAGGTTCAACTTAAAAAAAATGTTTCGATATCTCTATTTTTCATCAAGTTATTAGGTTTCCGTTAAAAAATGCCACATGACTAATAGTGTGAAGTCCTGACGTCTTTCAACGCCAGATTCAAACGTGAAGTAAGTGAGCAGTATGTAAACAGTTCACTGCCGCGGCAGTAATGAGTGCTATTTCAAGACCAATAAATTTTCATTGATAATTACAAATCTTAATATCCTAATACCTGTCCTAATCCTAAAAATACTATAAATGCGATATGTGTTTCTCAGTTTGTCCTTATATACGCAGCATATGAGAAAGGGTTCGAGGTGTTTCTTTCAAAAGAGATTGTTTATAGACTGGAGAGTACCGCAGGCTAGTTATTACAAAAAATGCTCGGTTCCTGTGGGCAAGCATACACTATCTTCAGGTATATTCTTACTAAAAAGTTTCGTAAGTGTGAAAATACTTTAGTTAAAAAAAGAAGGAAATATTAGATCAAAATTTTATATTGTTGCTGCACATTTTACGCTAATTAGATTTATTGTTTAGTATCAGATGGACGCGATTTTTTTACAAATTCTTATGGACCGCAGAAGCACATAAGTTCTATTTCATCTCGAAAGAATGTGTGTGTGTGTGTGTGGGTGTAGATGTGTGTCTTCCTCAAAGCGGTAGCAAATTTAAATTTCTAATCGTTTAGTTGCCTAATCTACTACCTAATGAATAGATTTACTTAGATCAAGGTAATTTTCGATTAAATGGAAATTTAACATATACAAATACAAAGTCTGCAGTTAAATCAAGTTCGGATACTGAAAAAAAAAATAGCTTTTTTAATAGACAAAGAATTGATTCACATTCTTATTATCTAGCGATTTAATTCGTGATAGTAGGTATGATTTTGAAAATATTTTTAATTTTGGGTTTTGCGGTGACATTACTTCAATGCTCTCTCCTTGGATTTCTGCGATTGCTCAAAATGACTGAGAAATGGTCTCTATTCTTTAATAAAGTTTTTTCAGATATTTTATCATGCCGGCTCCGATTATGATCTATAACTTTCAATTTCTTTCGTAAAAGATTCCTTTTTCCAAATACACCAAATCAAAAATATTCAATACTTCATGTTGGATGATTAATAACCAAATACTTTTTTAATTGCTTTTGTTTACCATAAATAGCATCGTTTCCTTTTCACTAATATTTTATTTACCCGAAGCTAACTAGCATCTAAATAGTTAAGCGAAGGATATCAAATTGAACAAAATCACTGTTTTCAAAAATTTAATTTTTCGATATTATATTTAGATTCATTCTTTGTCTGCTCCAAATTGAAACTAATATAGTTCATTAAGAACAACTAAACAATGCAGTAAACTAGTCTTTTTAAATTTTATATAGTTATTTAAGGTATCAGATAGTAAGTATCTATGCTTCATATTATTTCGTTTTACTTGTAATACATATACATATATATTCGCAGGGAGAAGAAAAAACTCTAAGACTAAACCTTTAACCATATTCACAATATTAAATAATATTTATAATTATCACTTATTACAGAAAGAACTAAAAATTCAAAAAAGTAGAGATGATATCTTCTGCTGCAACAAGAGAATGAATTAATGGACAGCTCGCCAAAAATGAGTTTTCATGAGATAAATAAGCTAAGTTCAAAGCATACCCCATTCCAGGGTGTAAAAGATTACGTTGGAACGAAAGTCAATTATAATAATTTTAGTATGTTTTTCATTGTTAAATCACCACTCAATCATCTATTACCCAAACCTTCTTGTTATTTAGCTACAAAACATTATGCCAATGAACATATTTTTGATAGAGGGTAGTTTTTGATCTAGAAGGAGAATTATTAGCAAATGTTTAAATAGTATACATATCATGCTTTCTTTCGTCGCTTTTACGAATAGTTAATGTAATGACGCTTGCTGCCATAGCACATATACTTCTCTCTTATTTTAGACGTAATTAAGTAATACTAACATAGTTCATATAAATGTGAATTTATTTTGCATATTCCAATATGTAAACAAATTAATAACGCTTAAATTCTAAATAGGAATAAGGAAAGACGAGTAATTCAAATCAAATTCTGCGAAAATAATCATTGCATTTAACCAGGAAATTAAACCAATTGCTCAACAAGGCCCGTAAAATCCGGTTAATTCGTGTAGAAACAGATACACTTTCTCGGAGCCAATTAGAAATTCATGAAATTCATTCCAAACAGAGCACATCAGTGAACGGAGTTATCCGTTTTCGGTCTGACAAGCACAAGAGAACAGAACAGCACACCATCGCATCTTGTAGTCATGGAAATTCCGTTAAGTTTGTGGTATCAGGATAAGGAACAAGGATTAAAGTTCTCTGTGTTGCCTTTGAAGTCGAGAAATGTTTATTCCTTGATTTAGTGTCTTCCCAGCTAAACCCAATACGGTAGATGGAATACGGTCGCTTTGTGCTTTTGCTTCCCGTTGGAACTTGATAATGTAGAAATGCAAAGTTTTCTCATTACTTGACAGGCAATTGTCAAATAAAATATCAAATTTCTTCTGAGCTTAAACTGTTCACAGTGAAAATCTGTCGGAGTGTCTCTACGAACAAATAAAAAAATTTAAACGCAAAGATTTCTATTCTAGAGAAGTTATAGTCACTGACGTCAGATGTGTTATCTACACACAGAAAGAATAATTTATGTAACTTGATTTTTTGGAAACAGTAAATATATCTATAGCATGCTATAATACTAATGTTCTCGTTTTATCTTTGATATATTTTTTACAAAACCAAGTTTTATTTATCTCTTTGTGTTTTGTGAAGAGATCGGTTTATTACAGCTGATTAGTACATATATTTTTATTTATTGCCCCTCTGTCGACTTTGGTAACTACATGCCTCGAGTTCGAAGACCTCAAAATTTACACCATATTAACGCCTTTAACACAGGTCAGTGCCTACCAAGATATTGGTTTGTCCTATCGCAATAATGGCCACCGTATTAATTACACTGCAGTGACGGTAATGCGTGTATGTCATGTGTGGACAGAAGATAGAAGAACAGGAGAAAGATCAATTGATGAACCAAGGCGTGCTACATACCGCTTCAGACAACTAACTCTGCGAGACCGTTTTTCTACTCCTCATTCATATCGTTAACCAATGTTTCGAAGAATATGATAGACTTGTTACTATGCGTACACTATATTACCGCATTGGAGCCTTTGGACTTTTTTCATGCCGTCCATGATTAGTGCTTGCTTGTCTGCAGACCGTTGTTATTAACAGTTAATATCATGCAGAAAATGGCAAAATTAGTAGACAGAATGGCATAATATGGTACTCAGTGACTAATCGCGATTTTTTCCAGGTATACACGATGGCCGTAGGAACGATATACTTTTAAGTATATACACAGGACTTTTGAACTATAATGGTTTGGGGGCAATTACCTATGGTAGCCAACCACTTCTCTTTATTCGACACGGTATGACAGCTGCGCATTATGTTCGTTTATGAAGTCATACAAACAACTCACGTTCGTATATAGCTCCATCGAACAACGGACTTTCTCCAAGGAAAAGACGTTAATGTTTCGCTGTGAACACCTCGTTTATCATATTTAAACCCCATCGACCATGTGCGTGATATGATTAGGAGAAGAATGTCCACTTTGCACCATTCTCCACAGACTCTGATACATTCCATCCACGAAGTTGAAGTTGATTGGAACAAAATGCCACAAGCAGATATTGACCATCTCGTTTGGTCGATGTCTAGACGTGTACAGGAGTGTATTCAGCTACCTGGTTGCGAAACATATAGTTGTGTTACATTTTAATAAAATGTAACGCAAATGTTATCGTGTCATTATTGATGTATACTATCACATTTCCAAAAATCAAGATGAAAAAATTATTCCTTCTGGGAGTAACACTTCTAGTGTCGCTGAGTATATTAACTTTGTGTTTTCATTGAAAATTTACAAGTTCAGATGCACATAAAATGACACTAAAAATGCCTTAGTTACCTCAAGTAGAATTGTAAAATCGATTTAGCTTGCAATTTCAAATTTATTTTTACTAGCCGATACCCGCGGTTTCACTCGCGTATAGAGTGTACAATTCTTTTCAACTAAAAATAGCTTATCAAACATAAAAATTTATTTATATAACACCAATTTTCTAACTTTGTTGAACCTACAAAAATGCACTGCAAATTCACCTATCAACCTCAAATATAATTCACCCAAACTGCAAGTGCTTGCTTGTCTGCCACCCTATATAACAATTTTGTTGAACATTTTATTGACCCACCTTAACATTAGCTCTATAGTGCAACCATCGTGTATATTCAGCTGTTTATTTGTCGTCCAATATAAGATTTTTTAAACACCCAACTATAGCTCTATTACATCCTATATTTCAGCTATACAAAATTATTTCTGAAAATTTTTGAGCCCACTTGTAAAGTATAATTTTCCTCCACCGTATATTTTAACCACCCTTTATATAAAACTTTTTCTAACATTCTGTTAAACGTTGTAACTGGTTATGGTCTACCCTATATAACAATCTCCAATCAACTCTTTAGCTTTTCCCTTCATTAAAACATTTCATCGCGTTTTTATATATTCAACGGCCAATTCTTCAACCTCTAGCATTGAGTTCCCGACAAAAACTGCCAATAATATGTTCTTCTTGTCAGTCCTTCGTACCACTTCTTTAGTTCTTCCATTCCTCATTCCTACACTTCTTCTTCTTCAGTACGGTTAGTCAAAAACCATTTGTCTTCTATCTTCAATTCTCCTCAATACATTCCTTCAGAACTTTTCACAGATCTTAAGCTCTTCTTCTTCGTTTCTTCTCAAGAACTTAAGTGTTTTATTTTCACAGCTCTTCAAGTTCGTCTACAATTATATATATATATATATATATATATATATATATATATATATATATATATATATGTATTGGGTGGTTTCCGGGAATTCATCCGCGTAGTTGACAACTGATTCCTGCCGGGATCGATGGTAAAATGACGACGATAATTATTATTCGTATTATTATTAGTATTCAAGTAACTAGAAGCGAAAGCAGAGAGCTACGAGAATTATTATATATATATATATATATATATATATATATATATATATATGTTCTAAGAGGCTTCCGCAGTCATTATTATGAACTAGGTTAGGTTCCAGGTGAGAACCGAGTCTGAATTTACACGAAACTTCGGAAAATAGCACGTTTGGAAATAAATATTTGGAAAACCCACTCACTATATATGACAAATCTGATATTAAGCGGAATAGACAACAAGAATATCTGTATCTGAACAAATATCTGAAACATAAGATTTGCATTGGACGAAACAATTTTCCAATTTGATTTAAAAAAGAAAGCTTATAATGACAAAAACCAACATCCAGAAACTAACTTAAGTTATCAGTATAAAATAAAAAGATTATGTTAGGAATCCTATTCGAGATAAAACTCCTAATAGAAAAATTACTTGCAACACAGTAATATGGGATACAATCAAAACTAGTGCGTATAAACTGGAATTTACTATAGAAGCCAAGAACAGAAGCATGTAGACGCAGAAGACGTCTGTCCAGAAGATGGATTGACAATGTAAATAGACTCACAGGAAATTCAACTTTTGTAAAGCAGGATAAAGTGGTGCAGAAATACATTAAAACAAGTTAGGAATTCACTAGAAAACGCTTCCAAGACACTATGAGTGAATATCGAAGCACGACCCCAATGCTCATTGAAATGTTAAGTATGATATTCGTTGATTCACTTTGATACCGTCACCTCGACAAATTTCATAAAGAGTAAATGTAAGCAAGAGCCCGTGTATGATGAAAGAGAAACCTTCACGTATATAAAAACTGCCTGTCAATAAACAATTTATCTGATAAATGTCCAGAACAAGAAAGAGCCGGAGACGAAGGGAAAATGGCAAATCTGTTTGCTTGGTTACAGAAACAAATCAGGGGCCGATTACAACACAACACATAAGACCTTTGCCAATAATAGAAGTTCCCGAAATAAAACACGTTCACAAAAGCAACTTATAAAAACAAAAACATCAGCAAGTTAAAAAAAAACAAATAAAAAATTACCTCTATGAAAACGATAAACCTAAATCACATTTTTTTTCTATTTAATATGCCCTTGTTAAATGAACTGATATTGATATTTAACGTTATGACAGTTTCATTTTATTTTTCAAATTATAGTTGATTATGTTGTACAAAGTATCACTATTGGTAACTGTACCAACGTCATAAGGGAAAACCTACCAATAACCAGACCAGTGGCGGCTCCAAAGCCTGCTTGGGGCTGGGGCTTCGCATCGTATCCTTCAGCTAACCGACCTGATGATGTCTATATCTAATTTGGCACATTGCGGTTAGAATAGATGCTGGAGTACTTTATTTTTACAAAATAATCATTTTATTATATCTGTATTAAAAAAATTTCATTATGAGAGTTTCGTTTCTCTGGGGCTTTGGAGGCGGCCGCCCCTATCGATCCCCCACTTGATCTGCCCCAGAACCAACACTGATTATGTTAATGTCTATTTCATTCTTAGCAACCTATCATGATTTAAATTAAGCTATAAACTTCTGAAATACGAATTTAATGGAAAACATCTAAAAGTATATTTAATTTTTGGACAATTACAATTGGAATAAATTAGTTTAAATGTAAGTAGAAGTTTACTTTATTTTGTGTATAAAATTAAATATGCCTAATAAATGCCAGACAAACTACTTACGCATATCTATACGATTATTTATACAGTGTGGAACAGCCAAATGGAATAAATTCGATAACGAAGGAGGGCATGTTGGGAAAAACGCTTGGACACGTCGATTTGTATTTTTAAATGCACATTTTTTCAACAAAAAAATGTATATGGGGTGTGTCATGTGACAATGGCCAGTACCAACTTTCTTATTTTAAATGCAAGCCCATGTACTGTATATTATTTATTTTTTAGATTCTCCAGAAAATTCTAGACATAATTCATGTACAATGTCCTAAACCTATCTTCAACTGTTTCGGAAATATTAAGTGTTTTCCGATTTATTACAAAAGTTAATTTATTTCACGAATTCGCTACATTACACTCAATTTTTAATTCCCATTTACCTCTTCATATTGAGATGGTAAACAAAACCATTCCTGCGTTCGTTTTACTGATTTGAACAAAAACAGTTTTGTTTATTTTCATTAAACTCATAGCCTTAAGTCTTAGCATCTTGTTGTCTGCCTGCATGACAGTGGTGATCAGTGTCAGTGCTATTGGCGTCTGAATTTCGTTAACTGTGCGTAATAATACCGGAAAAATGGTTCATTTAGCAGAAATGCACAAAATAACCATTCTACAAATGATTCGTTATGGGGATAACACATGGACACAAATAAAAGTTTCTCGCTTATTTCACAATTTTTTTTCAAATTTGCCGCCTTTGTCCCAAGAAACAATTAGCAAAATAGAAAAGCAGTTTCGCGAGCTTGGTCATGTCAGACAGATACAAAAAGTAGCTGCCAATGCTCTAAGTGATATGAAATTGGATATTATGCTTGAGTTCCAAGAAAACCCACATAATTCTGGTCTAAAAGCAACCCCACTGTTCAACGTTAGCCACACATCAATTTTTCGAGTATTAAAGGAAAGTAAATTGCATCCCTATAAAATCAAGTCGACTCAGTAGCTCATGGAAAACGATTTCGATAGGAGAACGTATTTCTGTGAAAAAATGATGGTAAGGTTAGATAACAATATGATCTAATTAGAAGATGTTTTGTTTTCTAAGAGCACCTTTACACTTCACGCTCATGTCAATCGTCAAAATTGCCGCTATTGGCCTAATGAGAGTCCTCACTCGCTGACAGAGAAACATACGCAATATCCTGAAAAAGTTAATGTTTGGGCAGGAATTGTTGGAAATCATATCGTAGGTTCCTTTTTCATTGATGGCAACTGATTGGAGATAAATATTTAGAAACGCTCCAAAATAATGTCGTGCTAACTTTGACAAACGTATATCCTGATTCAGTAAACTCACAAGTTCCTGCCAATACAATATGGTTTCAGCAAGATGTACGAACTCAATGTCCGGCAGTACCTGAACCAAATTTTTCAAAATCGATGGATTTGGAGGCGCGGATCGATAGAATGGCCATCACGATCTCCTGATTTGAAGCTATACTTTTTGTCAAAAGTATTGTATACAAAACTAAACCCCTCAACTTAGATGTTGAGTAACGTTAGAAGACATTTCTATACCAGACTAGCATGTTGCCAATAAGTTCGCGGCGAGCATTTTGAACATTTCCCACATTGACATGAATGATTTTTAATTTTTTTTAATATTCTTAAAAAATAATCAGTATTACTTATTACGTTTTTAGTGTAATGTAGCCAATTTGTCAAATAAAATACTTTTCTTTTTTAAGTTAATTTTTGTAATAAATCTAGAAACACTGAATATTTCCGAAACAGTTGAAGATAAGTGTAGGACATTGTACATGAATTATGTCTAGAATTTTCTTGAGAATCCAAAAAATTAATAATAAACAGGGGCTTGTATTTAAAATAAGAAATTTGGTATTGGCCACTGTCACATGACACACCCTATATATATATTTTTCAACAAATGCACATTTAAAAATACAAATCAAGGTTCAACATGTTTCAAATAAGTTATTATTTTTTCTAAATTCTTTTGGCAACTGAACGTGCAGACTAAAATTTTGTAATAACAAATTCATATATATCCCGGGTCTATAGTTTCAGTTAATCCTTTGAGGTAGGACCTTAAATACCGCCACAAAGAAATAGTGAATGAGATCTCAATTTCGCCACGTCTACCGATACATCTATGCGGAAAAACTAGACCGAGATGAGCTAATACGGCTGTTGCATAATGTGGGGTAGCTCCATCTTGTTGAATCCATATGTTTCTATTAATTTCTACGAGGTAAACAGTATCAGGAAACGGTTGTCAGGTGTTAATTTTTTTTGCAAAAAAACCCAAATAACCGTATATGCCCCTTCAAAAAATATGGTCCCATTATTTTGTTGTTTCTTATCACCCAAATGATCACTAATAAGATACTGGCTGTGACCTTCCCTCGGTTAGGGAGGATTTTGCGTACTCCAATACTTGAGAATTTTGCCTGTGGACCGTTCCTTGTATGGTATCATCAAAGAAAATAAACTTTTTGGAAAAACATCGGATTCCCAGACATCTATTCGTAACTATTTCACAAAATTCTAATCTACGATCAGGATCGTCATTTATCTCGTTAACCAGTTAAAGTTTATATGCATTCTCTTTTTTCAAAATTCTCAGTACAGATGCTTTAATTACATTATTATCACTAGTTACTACTCTTGTAGATTTCTGTGGATTTTCCTAGACATTTAATAACATATCCAACTTATTTTCTTCATACAATTTTGATCTCCCAGGTTAGGAAGATCTTAAACAGTTCTATTCTACTGACCGTAGATATCTAAATACCTCAGAATGCGTTCTTGTTTTATCACCCTTTCCAATTAATATTAATATCTCAATTCTATGGGTCTCAGAAAGACTCATTAAAAAATAATTAATGTTTAGAAATTCCTAAATAAACGATTAATAACTAAATTTATGATCAAGGTCTAAGGAACCAGAATAAATTTTAAATGCATCTTAAACGTCAAAAAGATAACTAATAGACCAGGATGTATTAAGGAGGTGGGCCAACGTCAATACCATTACATTGATTATGCAGTGACATTAATTTTGATTACTTCACTGATTATGTGAAAGAAGGCGCTACCAAAAGGGAAAATGCCGTTTTGATGTTTTTACAGGGTGTTCGTAACGGTTTCATTTTGATTAATCTGAAGTCAATTTCTGAGATAATTTAATTTATAGGAAAAAATCCCAATGCAACTAACTGCAACTAAGAAATTCATAACTCTGTCAGCTATGTTTGAGACTGAAGGCTATTTTTGATTATAAATTGTCTGGAAAACTGTGAGTCATAGACATACGAAGTGGTTATAAAACATACCTGATATTTTTGAGTTTAAACGAATTCATCACAAAAATTGTGCAATTCCATTTACAATAACAAAATTATAGTCAACCACTGGTATAGCTGGAAGTGGCCAACAGTTTGAAATTAATTTAAAGAAAAAGTGCTTTCTGGAAAACACCCTTAACAAAATATTTCAAATGTCAAACATTTGTTTATACAAGAATTAGCTGGGCGACCAAGTTTCACTCATGATTTCAGTGTTGCGCCAATCTGTTGATGGACATATGAAAATAGTTTTATCAAAAATTATCAAAATCAATTTCATTTATTTACTGCCACTAAAAACTCTGATTCATCCACCAGAGAATGAAACTATCACGTGTAATTTATTTTTAAAGTTACAAATTTACAATCAATAGGTACATAAAAACTGCTGAAATTTATTTACTATATTAGTAACTTGTTTAAAGTTGTACAACACAGGGGGTTGTACAATTTTAAATGTCTTATTAAGTTGTATTTATTACATTTCCTTTTCTCTATCAATTATATATTAGTATTTGTTATCAATTAAAATATATTAGATTTAAATCTAGTTACTCGAATAACTAGAAGCGAAAGCAGAAGGCTACGAGAATTATGCGAACCGACCTGAAGAGGGCAGATGTGACTCTGCCGAAACGTTGTCATTTTACCATCGATCCCGGCAGGGATCAGTTATCAACTACGCGGATGAATTCCCGGAAACCATCTAATACATTTAGTGCCCGCGAAAACTTAAAAACAAATATATATATATATATATATATATATATATATATATATATAGAAAGTTATACTTTTTCTGTTAAAAATAATTTTACTAAACTAGATTCATGAACCTAACCTAACCTAAAAAATGAAGTTACTTTTAAAATGGCTGAGAAGGAATGACGTGTCTTTATTAAATTGGACTGACGATTTTCAGTGGATAACTTTTATATAGACTTTAACTTGTTGAAATCATTATTGGATGTAGAAATGTAAATTTGTGACTGCAAATTCTCAGAAATGGTAACAGCCCTTTAAAGAGTTTACAATAAGAATAAGAATGATATCATTGATATACTGGCTTCCAGGCAAATAAATAACAAGCTATGTTTGGTCGTGCAAAAGACCTATGTGATCATAATGAAACATTAATTTACAACGAACACTCTAGAAAAAGTGGAAAAATCATGTTACTCGAATCATGCTAAACAAGGGGTCAATAATAAAAAAAATTCAAATGGTGTACGGGGTTATCAAATCATTGTTGCTCTATGGCGCGCCAGTCTTGGAAAGGGTAGCGGATGTACAAAGATACTGTGTGCTGACATAATAATCAAAAAACTTGCCAGGTTGCATAGAAAGGGCAAAAAGACAAACGGTACTGAAGCAAGGTTTGAACCATACAAATATAGCAAAGAGATGGAACAATGAACCAAGAAACTCATCCCAAATCTGAAGGCATGGTTCGATGGAAAGTTATTTTTATATTACTAGACATGGGTCCTTTAGGACATTCACAAAAAAAGATAGGCAAAACCACAAACAATTTATGCCTTTACGGTGAAGTGACAAATCGAACTTGCTATACTTACCTTCATTTGTGAGAGATGGATCTCCCAATAGAACGAGATTTGTACCATACTAGGAGTGAAAGTAAATGACGTTAACACCCTTAATAAAGATAACTGGCAAGAGGTTGGTTATTATTGTTTTACTAAGAAGAAAAGCTGATGAAGAACGAGTTTTAATAGAGCTGGAGTATGAATAATATGGAGAACGTAGCCAGCCTGTCAAAGATATGTTAGCACAGGATGTTTTCGACTTTCAACTGTAGCCCCACAGCCATGATGCTAAAGTCGCAAGCACATAGTGTACATAAAAGCATTTTACCTCTCACAAAAAAACGAACGTATTTATTCCAAATGAATTTAAAATGGTCCAATACCAAATAAAATTGTCCCGTAAATTTAAACAAAACCGAATTGTTCATCCAATTTAATATGAGGCTATTCTGTGCAGAGTTCTTCAACTGCATTAAAGGAAAAATGAAAATATAGGCAAGTAAAACGTTACGCACAATTATTAAGTTTATGACCTTAAAACGGCTCAAACCAAACTGTTTTTTTTTTCTGTTAATGACAAAACGGTAGAAAATAAATTTAAAAATTGTATGGGTCTTAAATAACTTTTTACGTTAAATAACATGTGCCTCTTCGCTTTTCGACTTGCAAGCATAATTCAGGTTGGTGAAGGGGATATTCGGTCCGTTTTTTTTAATTCATTTTTTTACTATTTTCTCTACAGATTTATAAAATCTTAAAAATTTTACGTAAAAAATATTATTTTGTCCAAATCGATATTTCCACTGGTTTTCGAGTAAATTCAGTTTGACAAGTACTCTGATCTTTAAGTTATTAGGCCAAAATTACAAAAATCTGTTTACGTTGGCAAATAAAAGACTGACTTTGCTATAACGCTTAACAATTTTATTCATTATTTAAGTTATTGATAAACTGACAATTTAATCAATAAACGTGGTGATTGGAATATTTAAGTATACTAGCGCTCGCCCAGTGGTGGAAATTCGACCCTAATTCATTAAAATTATGAGTTGAATATTATTGACGTTATTTTATCTGTATAAGATATAGAGTTCAGGCGAAATTAGAAAAGTAGGCCAGGCCTTTGCTATCCCTATTATTTCATTTGGATTACATTTATAGAAATAATTCAAGAAATGACAAACAACGCAATGAAAACTCTAATATTTAATGACATTTCCATTATCCGCTGATTGATGATTTGTTGCACAACACCTTCGGAATATTGTGAAAATTATATTATATTAATGACAGAATTATAATCACAACAAAAAATTACAAATATTATTTTCTACGAAAGTTAGTACTACTTGTCCGAAAAATCAATACTGATCTATAATTTACAACAATAAATATTTTTCTACTGAACTATAGGCAACTTCAAAGATAGTAAAAGATGGTTATCACTTGGTCTGAAAGAGCGTTACCCAGCCACTGCCGTGTTTATCATTTGAAAACCAACCTCGCATATATAATTACGCAGTGGTTTGTGTTGTCGTATAAAGCGTTTTGGATTTTAAATTTTTAGAGTATTTAGGTTGTAAATTTTAAAGTCAGCAGTGTACGGTTTCAAAGGTAATATGTATGTAAAAAAAATATATTTTACTCTAGAATAAATAATAATTTAACCTAATATATTCAAACAAATCTTTAAAATGTTTTTAACAGTCAGAACTTTGCAGCAATGGGACCATGTAATGTAAAATAAATTTACTATAAGATACCCACATTGTCAGAAACCATTAATTTTCAGTATGATTTTCAATATAAAAAATTTACTTACCAACGTAGTACGTAACCCCATGACGTTTCTGTTTTATGTAGAAAATATAAAGAAATAGGAATCACATACTGTTAATTAATAGTAATACACGTATCTTTGAGAATTTTTTTCTGTGAATTGAAATTGAAACCTTGAAAATACTTTGAAATCTTGTCTTACTGAATTGAAAAGTTTCAAACTAATCGCTACAAAAGCACATACAAAAGTAATAAAATCTCAAAATTAAAAAAAAAGTAATGAAATGTGAAAATTTAAATCAAATTTCCGGCAGATGGCTAAGCATTCAGTGTTGTCAGATCTACCTATGTATTGTGAATTTGTGCATAATTTCACAATTTTCTGTAATCTTAGTTAAACTTATATGAAAGTTTCCCGACAAAAACACAAGGACTCTAAATTAAAAGTATACGGTTAAAATAAAGAAGATATCAGAAATAAATTGATGAGGTGCAACATAATTCTGACTTTAGTTGACATACCATATTTACAATGAAATGGAAATTTTTCGTTGGTTCTATTTCAATAGCATGACTATGTAGGCTAACTTTAGCGAAGGGCCAAAACTTTTAGTTTTACATTTAATTTAGTTTGTTAGTCAACCTATCTTATGATTTTCTCTAGAAGCAGTATGGCGGCACTGTTTGGCATTGACAGTGTGCATGTAAATAATGATTTTTTTATTATTTTATTAATTTAATTATTGAACAAATATTATAAATTAATTTTAGTATTCTGCACTAAAGGTCGTCTGTAGCTACTAAACTATACAAAAATAAACCAAATCGGTTGAGTGACAGAGAAGAAAGTGGTACCTAATCGTATTGTCTTTGCCTATTTATATATAGATATCATTATTGTAACTCATAAAATGGTGTCATATTCAAACACATAAATGACAAATATGCACTTTATGTACAGTCGTGGGGCCGGAAATGCATCAGGAGCGAGATGTCTGTATGAGGCAGCATATCCGAATAGAAGACTACCATCTAGACAACATTTTTTATCGATCCGTTTTTGTTTTATAACAAAAAAACCGCGAAAGATCGTTAATAATTTCGTGTTTGACCTTTTACACCAAATCTACCTATGAAAATGTGATTGTTACTATAGGCAATGTTGTTAGATAATGGAACCTTTACTCAAAATTCCAAAAAACAAATAATCGCTTATATATGTTTATTATTTTATAGCTAAAACATTCTTATTAACTGAAGCGATAGATCTTTTCTCATATCCAATTTATATTATAAAAATAAATATTGTAGCCCCCGCAATTTTTGCAAAACTATAGTCAATCCTATGGAAGATATATATTTTTAAAAGGCCACATTACCTCACCGGATGACCCTAACATTATAAATAAACTACCGTTGAAAAGTAGAAAATTTAAAGTATCAATACATATAAGTATTGGAAATATTTGGTCATTTCGTATCAATTTTTTTGGAGGAGTCCATTCGAAAAATTGCTAAGGGGTGGTACCAGTAAATCTCTATCCTTATAATAAATAAAGTTATTGTAAATTTTAATTTTAAGCAGATACATATTTATATTTCTTGCATAATATGGATTTCTCTAACAAATTTACCAAAATGGAATACCTAAACTCCATTTAGCCAAAGATGATAATGACGGAGCAATCATAATATGCAAAATGTGAAGAATGTTGTAAGCGATATTCCCATTTATAAATAAATCATCAAGACATATGTATCTAAAGAAATTTGGCCCGTCATTAATTAGTATTTATTGTTAAAAAATTTCTTTACAGGAATCTGAGTTGAACAACATAAAAATTGCATTGTTAAGTAATTGAGAATATCATCTTTTTTTCTTTCTATTATTAACTATTATCTTTTTGTATCAGCGTTACATTATAATACAATAATAAAATATGAAATGTACTGAAAGTGTAAACAAAGGAACCTATTGTTCTTTACTTATTTTTTAAAAGATCAGTGAATACAGGACGCAAACTTTCATTTCTCTTCAACATTGCCCATAGTAGCAAACACGGTTTCATAAGTGGATTATGTGCAAAAAAATAAATTGTTACCGATTTATTGAGATTGTTTGTTAAAATACAAAAACGCATCGACAAAAAATGTTGAATTTTATTTCAGTTAGTCATGTTTTATCATTAGAACACGTTGCTGTTGATTTGTTCTACTATTAATTTTGTCACCTAAAGGTGTTTTTCTCTGTAAATGACCTGAGCTAAAACAGATTTTTGTATTTTTTGACCCAATAACTTAAAGAGCAGAGTAATTTTCAAACTGAATTTACTCGAAAACCATTGGGAATATCGATTTGGGCAAACATAATATGTTTTACGTATTTTAATAATCTGTAAAGAAAATTGTAAAAAATTGACCAACCTAAATAGGACGCTTATAATTTGCATGTCGAAAAATGGAGTAGCATATGCTATTTAACGTAAAAAGTTATAGAAGACCCATACATTTTTCTCTATTTATTTTCGACCGTTTTGTCAATAACCGGAAAAAAACAGTTTTGTTTGAGCCCTTTTAAGGGCATATAAATTCCTAAGGGGGCGTTTTTATGCACATGCTAATACAGACTTTTTAGCTTATTTTAATGAGCAGCAGAAGTTTGGAATCCTATTTTAAAAACAATTTATGTGAAATTTTCATTAAACTTATTGTGCTCAAAGGCAAAAAAATTAGACAGTAAAAAACTAGTCAAGCCAGAGATAATACAAAAACAAACAACTAACGTTAAGAAAATACTGATTAAGGAAAATGTGTTAGGATATTACTGAAACATAATACTGAATGTTGCAGTTTTTGGTAGCGAATCAATAAATCGAACAAATACAACACAAAATTAAAAAACTGCATTTACGAAATTCCTTGTAAACGTAATAAATTTTATTTATCTAGGCCACTAAACATGCGAATGAATAAGCACAAAAATTGCATAAAGCAAAATCTAATTTGCTTGGGATCTAGGTCATTAGATCCAGTACAACTCGAAACAACATTTAAAAGAGGCTGCCTTAATTCTTTTAAACGAGGAGGGTGATTGTATCGCTTCTACTTCCATATAATTCAATAGTATGCCGATTAAGGATGAAATTAGAAATAGTAACCTTTTTTGAGCAACACTGGATAGTTCATAAGGTTTTTCCTATGTTTTTCCGTATGACGTCTATGGGATCACTGAAAAAACAGAATGCACTGTCTTATACAAAGTAGCCCCTAGGAGTGCCACATGTAAATTTAAAGGACAACTGTCTTTAAAATTGAAAGAAGCTTGAGTATTATATCTGGTCTTTGGATTTTTTCTACTTCCCTGTATATCTAAAACCAACAGATTTTGATTTTTTTTAAAAGAATGCTTGTACTCAAGTGTGGTGTTATTTCCTTAAAAACCATAAACAGAAAATAATTATTATTGTTTAAAGAATGTCAACATTTATGGGCCCCTGCCAAGTTGCTGATTTTAAATGATAAAGAATTCAAAAAATTTTAATGATTTACAACTTCATTAACTCGATTAATTACAAATAACAATAAAAAAGGAATAGAATTGATGGAAATTAAAATGAGGTAATTAGTGCTTTTTATCAAAAAATCCCTAAAATGAACAGGTATGACACTTAGCACTACAAATGGCAATTGATTGATAACACAATGGTATCCTAAAGGCAGAACCAGTCAAAATAGCTCTGCCTCTAAGTTATGACTAAAATATTTTGAAACTTGCATGCACAACACCATTCAAAAAACCAACATCAAAACGTGGATATGAATGGAAAAGACTTTATATGATACATTATACGGTCAAGATGTTTTCTGTCTAAATAATTAATTTATTATAAAAATATAGTTTGAAATAAACTCGACATTTAAAAATTTTTCACGATTGTTTTGGGGATCCATATAGGAATCTTAGAATAAAACCTTATATCATAGAATATTTATTTTTAATTGACCAGAGAAAAAGGAAATTTCGTCAATTTTTGTTAAATTTTTTACATTAAAAAATGATTTATATCCGAAAAAAATATGTATTACCTGTTCCCATCCTGCGTCCTTGACCGGACCTAACTTTTCCCCAAATGGAAGAATCAATTGTGGCGATTTAATCGTACTAATCGCGAAACAAAAACAGCGTTGAAAACACAAGGGATTACACCAAAATTTCGAATGATTAAATTTGGCGGTAAATTCAAATGCTATCAGCTGATGTAACTCCCGAATGCGGTTGCAGGAAAATCGCGACTAGCCGACTGATATGCTATCTGCAGGCCATTTTGTCACACCCTGCTATAATGTCATCCCCTCCAAGCTTCAGCTTTTCCTACCCCTACGCGGAGGGTTGGTTTCTCGCTATCTAACATGATCATTAACTTGCTACCGTAAAATGCCACATTTCTTCCCTAATACATCTCTACGAGGCTCTTTTGAAAACTTTTCAGTCTTTTTTGGTCATTTTTCACGTTTATGGCGAGAACTAGCCGTCTGATGCAGTCTTCGTAATGTTTATGAGGTGGTCAAGAATCGTTAACAGTTTTCGAGTATAGAAAACTTCTAATAATATGAAAGTTTTCTAGGTACTTTACAAGGGCATTGCAAAAAGATAATGGGAGAAGGGATCTCCCAAAATATATTTTTGAAATAAAATTTTACATTGGTCGCGAATTATGATATTGAAATGAATAAGAACTTTAAATTATATTATATAAACCAAATACGTAAATATTAGAGAAAGTATACAGATATAGTATCTATCAATTATAAATTTAAATCAGAGCACTAGCGGATCCAGAAGGGGGGCTAAGGGGCTCAAGTCAACCCCCCGAAATAATCTGAGTGGTATGCTTTTTTAGTGTTTATTGTGCTAAAATCAACCTTCAATGACGTCAACCCCCCCTCCCAAACGAGATCAAGCCCCCTAAAATGAAAATCCTGGATCCGCCCCTGAATCAGAGTAAAAAATATTGAATTCCAAATTAACTTCGTGCCTAATAATATACTGTGTGTTATTTTATATAGTAAATTAAATAACATTTTTCTTATCTGAAGGACTCGGAGGAAAATAGTAAAAATCCACTTTTTCATGCAAAAAGGTTAGTAATTTTCATCAAGAGAGGGGGGCACAATAATTTAGTAATTTAACATCTTGAGAAATGGTTAAACAACTTTTTGAATATGACGGATGTCAAGAAGTCGGCAATTTAAAAAAATACGTGGGCTGTGAGTCTAGTTTCTAACAAACATTTTCTTCGCAAAAGAGGTAACAAGGTACATTTTTGGGTAAATTGTTATTTTTTTTAACTGTTAAGGTAATTCTTTTTTTTTAAGAAACAACGCTATATAAAATAAAGCAACTGTTCAGTTTGCTTTTATTAATTAATGTATTAACTTTAATACTAATTTACATTTATTTTATGTAATAGACTAATAATAATTTTGTACAGGAATTTATACAAACAATGGCAACCGTCAAAATAATATTTACTAACTATTTTTTATATTTTGTTTAACCATGAAATTAAAAGAATTCTACAGTTTTTAATTATTAATATGTTTCCTAGTGTTGAAAGAAAGTCCATCAGCCTTTGAATAAAATCATTCATTCCGAGGCGCCGCCCCCAAACATTCTGGCTCCTCTTTGATATAACATGCAATAAGGGATATCTAGTTATCAAAACTGATGTCTATTTTTTATTCCTTTGTCTTAATTTGCACTATATACCTACTAGCAATTATTATAGGTAATTTTAAATGTATGCAAAAAAATTATAGCCAATGTTTTACAGTGGCGTTGTTTTATAATATGTGGAAATTTGAACATAAAACACCATTTTGATTCCACTGGTCAACACCAGTTTATCTATTCATTTGCGTTTTCCCACCTCACAATGATTGCTGAAAACACACCAATTGAAATTTTTGATTGAAAAAGTAGGTGTTAAACACAATTTATGGAACTTACTCGGATAATTACTTTCCTATAAAAAAATCAACTCTAGAGTTTCTACAGAATTCTGCCGTTTTTGGCTGATTGCTAACAATGTTTGTCAGTCTGGAAGACTTCTTGGCTGCTAATTAGTTGATCTTATAGTTCCATGTACATTTCTAGTTTTTATTTTTTGGTGTATTATGCTTTAAACAATTACAATTTGACAATTTCAAATGGTGTTTGATAAAAAGATCGTGATTTTTCAGCAATTTAGTATTGTTTATAATTTTATTTCTGTGGCATTAGATTTTAGTATACCTATTATTTGTCTTAAAAACCGTTTTTCGTTGTATTTTAGTTAATTTTCTGGTTAACCAGGAATGTGGAATGTGAGGTACTAGTTGTATTATGAGAGTTGTGTCTTAGTCGATTACATTGATTGTTTTGTCTTACAATTTCCTGTAAGAAAGCAATAATTCATATCACCTATTCTTCAAAATAAAATATACCTACTTAATAGAAACTGTCATTACCTATCTAGCCATGTCATCTAGCCATCACACTTAGTAGGTAGGTATTGCCATTTTGACAGTAAAATACTTTCTAAGACTTTATCCATTATTTTTTTACTGTCTACAACTAAATATTTTAGCTTCAGTTAGTATGGCAGTCAATAAGTAACTGTATCATTGGTTTATCAAGTTCTCTACCCAATTACTATGCGGAAACTTTCTGAAGACAATGTATATCTTAGAATACATTTTAATGAACGTTTGTCTACAAGCAAATCATTTGATTTATTGTAATTTATGTGGCTTACTTGAACATATTTATAAGATGACCGACTGATCCGGGGGGGGGTTAATGGGCTCAAGCCCCCAAATTATCTGAGTTGTATGCATTTTTAGTGTTTATTTTGCTAAATCCTACCTTCAGCGTGCTCAGCCTGCCTCCCCTAATGATGTTAAGCCCCCCCCATTACAATCCGCCACTGTGTGAGAGTATTTTTGTACTAAATAATTGTTTTTGTTTGCTAAATAATCTGATATAATGAATGAGTCGTTTCTCTACATGACCTAAACCACTGATTTCAGTTCTCATAACAGCAAACATGATCCAAACAGTAAAAATAAGGCTCAAGAGTACCAGACAAACTGAGTAATGTTAATTCTGCACAGTAGAAATACACTTGGAAATAATTGTATAATTTAATATCACAAAACATATACCTACGCATATCACAGCAGAAGCAGATGAATTTCTTAGTTTCTGAAAATCTTCTTTGACATAACTTTCTAAAAAAACTATTTGCATTATATACCAACTCATCATTAAAAGTTTTTGTAAGGCCAAGTATTTCTTAAGCTCTGGATATGCATAATTATATGGTACCTACCTAGATTAGAGATTAAGGTTAGTTAAAAATTTCTTTAATTAATTGATCTTCTTTCATTATCATGCTTTTAGATTTTGTTTCAGAGAATCGGCAACAAGACTTTTGCCATGTTTTCCTTTTGTTTGTTGGTTGGTGGAGTATTGTCTCGAATCTAATTTTTATGTTTAAACACCCATAAGCAAATAAGTCCCAAACATTACATCACTAGAAAACCCCTACAAACTTTGGTTTTTGTAGATTGCTAAACAGATATATTGATTCTAATAATTTGTATAATATTGTTATTGACTCTTGCGATAGATTAAATACGTTTCACCTATGAAGAACTTGAATTGTCGAAAATAGTTTTAAATCTGCAATTATATCACGAATCAGTAGCTTTAGAGATTAATCAATCCCATAATCCAAGTTTTACATTTTTTTACACCTTAACACAAATAATGTAGAAAGTTACTGCTAGATTTAATTTTGAACACTCAATTCACAATAATTTTCTCCTTAAAATTATGTGTGATCAAATAAAAATTTTACACATCTTCAAATTTTTTCTGTTGTACTTCGTATATTTTTCTCCTTTAGTAATAATTACAGGCAATATATTTCACGCCTTGTAGAAATTCGCATTGAATAAGTTAACTTCCAGAAATAAGTGAAGAACCATGCGTAACTCAAAACCGTAAACCCCGGTATTTTGGTATCCTGTTGCCTCCTGCAGCAAAAGCAAATCCTGCAGTAAATCGGTGGTGTAGTATCAAGTGACCCGTGGATGTAAAGTGTGGGAAGTTGCAGATGGGCGTAACGACTTGGTGGGGTGGCCTTTTCTAGAGGGCGTGGTGCAACCCTTACGACGTCCAATCAGATTCGAGAATAGGTAAACGTCACTTACAGTCACATAGCTTCTCGTTTCAACCGAAGCTTGAAATGTGCTTTAGTTAAATATTCTTGGTACATTTCCTCCTGAAGCGACTGAAAGGAGTTTTGCCGCAGTTTCGATGCTTTTTTATTCGTTTGTGTGTCTGCTACAGCTATATGGATTTTTTTATTTGATTACCTCGCTAGATATTGCCGTCTGATGAAAACTGAAATGGAATAGGAATATTATAAATAGCGAGTTGATTACTTGTTTAGCAGATATAATTAAAAACTGCATTAGTGAAGCTTTTTTATAAACTCGTGCAACTTAGTTGAAACTAGATAAAACGAATGGGAATAAATTGGTAAGTTTCTCGTAGGTAGAGTTTTAGAATTTTCATAGATTCAATAAATTTAATAAAATAATGTGGGTTTGGTTAAAATTCAAAACTCCTCTTCCTCTCAGAATAACAATTGATTCACAGGAACAATTTTTTATTTAAGTCTATGGGTACATAGAGTGCACAATGTCCTAGATTGGTCTTACTCGCTTTGCTGTCAAAAATTGACTTTGCAGTCAGAAATTGGCTTTGCAGTCCAAACTTATCCTTGCATGTTTACTTGACGAACAAAGGTCTAATACATGCCGACACAAGAAATGATTATGATTTGATGTACCTATACACTTGCATGGAGGGTGAGTGTGAAATATACAAGGTCCATCAACAAGGTATACCGCTACGAGGGTTGCATTTTATATTTCGGGAAAGGCAGATGCAGGTGCTGCTATCTGACAAACGAGGTCCATAAATCCCTAACATTAAAAATCGACTTTTGTATGTTTACAGTGACATGAAAAGTTGATGTTGGCCAAGAAATAGAATTAAGTCCTTATTAATTTTTACAACTTTTGTCATGTATTATTTCAACAGCAGTGCATCGATAAACTTGATTCAACCCATGTAAGATGATTAATTGCCTTTTGTTTGTTCTCTATTCCCTTATAGAAAACCCTCGTAAGATAGAGACTAACCTGGCAAACCTAACCTATCAAAATTGTTGCCCAGAATACCTATTAGTTATCCCCGGCAATTTGTAAATTTTGTTGGATTTATAATGTGCCCGATATGTGCCGCATTGAAGAAAAAAATATTATGAGACATTTTATTTATAACAGAAGTTCCAAAATTGGGAGGCAAACATGAAGACCAATAAAGATTTACTTTTTTTTCATCTATAATATCGATACACTGCACAATTTCTGAGATTTTCATAAAGTACCTGTAGCGGGGCTAACTGGATTAGACAAAAAGCACCTCTTCGTAAAATAACATTTCTTAAATAAATTTTTCCTACAATGTGACACACAGCATATAATGGGTACCGGCACATTTTATTTCTAACAGAATTTCCAAAAATATAAATAATTATTAATTTACTTAGAATAAATTCTTAAACTTAAGAAATGCGATCCTCAGGCGAAATGGTCATTGTTAAAATTTATTATAGACCTAAATCTTATGCCATTTTTTTGCATAAGATTCAGTTTGTGTGACAAGATCTACAGGTCCCGAACCCTGAGTAACTGGTCCAAATAGTTCCACTGAGAATATTTCATTTAAAACATGTTCTTGCCTGTTGATATCTCATCATCATTGATATCTATATTTTGTGCTTGAGATCTTAAGAGTGGGGAAAATATGTTTAACAAATATTTATGCTGATATATGTATTGTCCTCCTATTGTCTACAAACGTAAAACATACCGTTTTTCTGAAAATCGTAAAAATATGTGCAAAAAACGGTAAACATCCAAATAAATGTCAAATTTTCATGATGAATATTTAGCTTCACTGGCGGATTCAAGAAGGGGAAGGGTTAAGAGACTGAGCCCCCCCTAATCATTTGAGTAGTATACTTTTTTACTGTTACTGTTATTATGCTAAAACCAACCTTCAGTGAATTCAAGCCGCCCCCAACGAGATCAACCCCGCCAAATGACAATCCTGGATCCATCACTGTCGAGCTTAAATGACAAGATTTGCCATGAAAGTATATCGTACAGAGTGTTTGTAACGGTTTTCATTTTACGGGGCTTGCAGTCAAGTGAAATGGCACAAAATATTCCATTAGTGTATAGAAAAGAAAAATTGTTAGGTGAGCACTGTTTTCTAGTCCGTATACGGTGGTATTAATTACAGTTAGACAGGTGGGTTAAAAATTTTTTACAAATAAATGTGATATGGGGTGGTACATAAGCAGTTCCATATATAAGATGGTTGAAACATAAGGTGGAATAGAATTAAAGTTATACAGGGTTCAAAAATGTTGTATTGGGTGGCACATTAGTAGTTGCGTATACAAGATGGACAAAATAAGAGTGAAGTAAAACTATGGTTATACAGAGTGGATCAAAAATCTTTAAATAAATGTTAAATAAGTATATGCAGTACGGATATTCGAATTATAGGGCGGTGGGTTCAGAAAGTTCAGTTGCATATAAAGGATGATTTATAGTTGTACAGGGTGATTCAGAAAATGATAGACAAATAATTTATATTGGGTAACCAATACACAGAAACATATATAGAGTGGTTGCAACATAGGGTGAATTAGATTTACACTTACAGAAAGTGGTCCAAATAATAAAATAGATAGTAACTTAAAAAATATGTGTGTAATATAGAAAAAAATATAAATTAGAGACAGAGGAAGAAATAAGAATATGCTAAAATAAAAAATAGAATTGTACCTTAAATCCAAGGCCGTAGCCAGAAATTTTTTTCGGGGGGTGTTGGATAATTTTTTTGATTGGTGATGGGCTAATTAAGACTACAAAATGTATATTTTTGTTAATGTATTTCCAGGATATATAAAATTGTATAAATATAAAATTTATTCTTATGAAAAACATGATTGGTTAAAATTTAATCTTGAAACCACAAAATCCGAAATTTGGGGGGGGGTAACCCCCAGACCCCCCCGCTGGGTACAGGTTTGCTTTAATCAGATATAAAGAATATATGTCAAAAAATAGTGATTTTTTAATATAAATTTTTTACCACTTTCTTTTATTTCAATTGCTTCAAAACTTTCAATGCTGTTGAGAACCTACAGTAGTTAAAAATGTTATCTGTGTGCTTATGACTTCAATTCAACGAACTGTTAACTTTAATAGTTTTTATTTTAGTAACTTTTCCAGATTTTACTATCCATTGAATGCAAGTCAATAGACAGTGTGGAAGAGTCAAATGGAATAAATTCGATAACGAATAAAAAAGGGCGTGCTGGGAAAAACGCTTAAACACATCGTATTTTTAAAAGCGCATTTTTTTCAAGAAAAAAAATATATATAGGGTGTGTCATGTGACAGTGGCCAATACAAACTTTCATATTTTAAATGCAAGCCCCTGTATATTATTTATTTTTTGGATTTTCCAGAAAATGCTAGACATAATTCATATACAATGTCCTACACCTAGTGTTTTCAGACTTATTACAAAAATTAACGTTAAAGAAAGAAAATCATATTATTTCAGAAATTCGCTACATTACACTTAATACTTAATTTTCCCATTTCCTCTTGATATTGATATAGTAAGCAAAAACTATTCCTGCATTTATTTTTACTGATTTGAAAAAATAACAGTTTTGTTTATTTTCGTCAACACTTATAGCCAGCATCACAGAGGTGATCAGTGTTAGTCCTATTGTCATTTGAATTTCGTTAACTGTACGTAATAATATCAGAAAAGTGGTTCATTTAACAGAAATGCACAAAATAACCATTCTACAAATGATTAGTTATGAAGATAACATACCGACATAGCCCATAAAAAGTTGCATATAGTGTGGAGAGGAATTAATGTTATACAGGGTGATAATACAAAATGTTAAAAATGAAATAATTTATAGGCTGGCCCACAAGGAGTTATATACGATGGTTGACATATAGGACGGATTTGACTCCGTAAATATGGGAAGGACTCTATTCCGTCCTATAATTTACAGAAGGCAGCTAACAAATTTATGGTCCATAGGCGTATGTACGGGATGGTTGGTACATCGGGTGGATAGGAGTTATCTATAGTTTACAGGGTTGTACAAAAAAGTTGAAAAAAGGTTACATGGCATGGGCCATAAGGCATAAACATATTTTGGGCTTATTAAGTCAATGCGTACTAGTACATTTTGTTCGTAAACTTTTAACTGTCAATATAAATGAAAATGTATCATTGTGTAATGTTGGAGCTTTCGATGTTATCTGGTCTTCTCTATTAAGGTTATACATACAAAATAAAAAAATAAACATTAAAAAATACCCGAGTGCAAAAAAAAACTAAAAAGTTGAAAATAAAACATTTAAAAATATACAGGGTGATTTTTTTTTGATGATCAGTATGGGGATCTCGGAAACTAGCGGAGATAGAGCAATGGTTAAAATGGGAAAGATTTGCAGTTTTACTGGCCCAATTTAATTACACTTTCGCAATTTTGTAAAAAGTCATGGCTTACTAGATATTTTGAAAAAATGAAATACTTTCGATTTAGTCAAATCCCACTAACTCCTTTGTTTTTGATTTTATAAAAAAAGTGTAAATATCAAAATTAAAGGGAATTGTATCCCTAATATGATTTTCATCTCCTCGTGTGCGTAACAGCTCTCGTTTTCGAGATATGACATAAACTTATCTTTTTTGAATGGAATCCATAGTTGGCTATGACCACAAAAAATCCGACATTTTTAGAGCTTTTGAACAATATAATACTCGATATAGTTATTCATAAAAATAACGGATTTATGGATGCTTTTCTCTCTTATTTTCACTTTTAACGTAGGTAGCCATGAAAAAGATTAATTGTTTTCACTTTGACGTTTCCTCATTTGAGAGTAATTTCATTAGTAGTGCTGAACTGACAGTCGATATTGACAAGTTCTCGTGCAGCTGAGGAATACTTTCATATATATTTTAATTGTCGTCAACCTGCTCTATGTACATTTAAGAGGCTTTACGCAGATATGGATCTTTTACTAAACCACCAAAGGAACGTAATCAAATTAACGAAGCAGCACAAATAAATGTTTTGGCAATGGTAAATCAAAATCCATCTACATCAACTCGTGTGATTGCGGCAGAAGCTGGCACATCTCAACGAACTGTAGTTAAGGTACTGAAAGCGCACAAGTTCCACCCCTACAAACTTTCAGTTTCTCAACCTTTGCATGCTGGTGACGAACATCGACGTATTTTGTATTGTACGTGGTTTAGAGACATGTGCCTTGACAATCCACAGTTTCCATTAAAGGTATTATGGTCAGATAAAACTAGATTTACCAACTGCGGTATGTTCAATAGACACAATGAGCATATCTGGGCTAAAGAAAACCCTTTCCATGTAGAACAAAGACGACCCCAGATAAAATTTGGTTTTAATGTTTGGTGTGGTATCATACGGTCTAATATTCTGAGGCCTTTTATCTATGACGAATCACTTACTGGGGAGCGCTACTTGCATTTCTTGCAATAAACCTTTCAAGACATGTTGCATAATTTGAATTTGAGAACTCGTTTAGAAATTGAGTGGTTCCAACATGATGGAGCATCTGCTCATAACTCGTTATTAGTAAGACAACATTTAGATAATATCTATCCAGACTCTTGAATAGGTCTCCCGATTTGGCAGTTATAGACTTCTATTTATAGGGTGCGCTAAAAACAAAGTATACAAAAGAAAGTATGAGACAGTTGGAGACCTAAGGAAGGCAAGATTTTGAAAAAAAAAATTTATTGATTTTTTTCATGTATTTTAAAACTTTATTGTTAATAATATTGATATTTAATGCAAAAAACTAGAAAAAAAATTTTTTCAATTAATTATAAACGATTAAAAATTGATAAAATTTGAAAAAAAATCACATGACTATAAACGCGCCATGAGTGGTCGCCATAGTTGTGACGTCATAATGTTATAGCTATTTAATAACAGTACAGAGTTTACGGCTATTACACGTGACTAGACAATAATATTGAAAATTTATTGTTAAAAAACGTGTCGTTAGTTGATTCCGATTAGCTATGTGTGATAAAGGATTTATAAAGGCAAAGTCTGATAATATTCCTGATGTTGATATATTTATGATAACCAATTTTTTAAAAACTGACGTTCGGTTTAATTCTGCTGAAGTTCGAGGTGCCAAGGCATCAAGGTAAGTCTGTTAAAAAATAATATAATAAATGAAAATATTTAGGGGTTTATTTTTCATTATATTAATTATAATTATTTATTTCATAAATTGTAGAGCGTCACGTGAGAGTTACGGCGATAAAGCTATAGGTTATGTTCAACTAAGTCGTAAAAATAATATTTGCATTGTAAAAGGACGGGTACGTCCAGAACATCGAGTTCGGAGTAAAGCTTATTCAGTTACTTTAACTATTAATGAAAAGTCAAGACAAATCCTAGATGTTCAGTGTCATGACTGTGCAGCTTCAGCAGGTAATTTATACTCCTATTAAATTTAAATTGTTTGATGTTATAAACAATAATAATCTTTTATATTGTGTCTACAGGCGGTTGCAAACATGCATTAGCCTTACTTATGTGGACCCATCGTAGAAGTGAAGATCCGACACCAACAGAAGTCGCTTGCTATTGGAAAAAATCTCGATTATCAGGCATTGGCACAGTTATAAAATATATTGAAGCAGAAAAATTGACAAAAAAAACCTCTAATACTCCTGCTGAAAATTTTCCGGATAATAGTGCGTTTTTAAAAGAAGTAATTGAATTTGCTAAAAATCAACAAATAAATTCTCAAATTGGGCAATTAAATTTTGATTTGGAATCCAAAAAAGCGTACAGTTTATCGTTACATCGACTAATTTTTTATTTTAATGAAAGTACTGATTTGCGAGTTGAAAAATTTTTGGAATTTGCTACAACTGAAATGGCAGAAGCTGTGTGTGAAGAAGCTGAACAGCTAACCAAGCAGCAAAGTGAATGTGCGATTTGGCATGAACTTCGTTATGGACGCATTACTGCATCAAAATTTTATGAAGCTGCTCATTGTAAAACAAATAATGGTTCGCTAGTTCAACAAATCATTGGTGCAAGTAAAGTTCATGAGACAAGTGCTATGACATGAGGAAAAGAGTTAGAAAAAGATGTAATCGAAGTTCTTGAGAAAGAATTAAGAGTACAAATAACGCGTCCGGGAATGTTTCTTGTACCTAGTCATCCGATTTTTGCAGCATCTCCTGATGGAATGACTAGCAATGCTATTGTTGAAGTAAAATGTCCCTCCAGTCATAAATCATTGGATACTTTTTTACCAAAAGGCAAAATCAGCTTGAAGTGTAATGCACAAATGCAACTACAAATGTTATTGACTGGTAAAAAAGAAGGTATTTTTTGTGTTGCTGATCCACATTTTGAAGAAAATAAAACTATTTACATTAAAAAATTAAAATATGATGGCGCACATACACAAGCTCTACTTAAAAACAGTCATATATTTTGGTCCAAAAATATATTTCCCAAATTATTAAAATCTGTACAAACATAAAGCATCCAATAATGTTATTAATCATTATTCATTATTTTGATGTTATTCTACAAGTACAATAAATAATAAATATTTTAGTTTAGATAAAACATACACCTAGTAATTTTTTTTATAATACAAATACTCTTATAAGCTTAGGTAGAAATTATAGGCGCTTGTAAATTTACTAGTGCTGCAGCAATAACAACAATATAGTCTGTTAAAGGTAACATATTATGATTAACAACTGCATGTGGTTTTAGAAAATCAAACTCTCTCATTCTGCCGATTACTCGTTCTATGTGAATACGTAGAGCAGCGATTCGTTTGCCTTGTAAAACGTCACTTTGTGATAATTTTACTCCTGAATTAACTGAAGGTGGTCGAATTAATTCAATATTTTTATCGTCAAGAAGTGAAACAATGTTTTTGAATCCTCGATCAGCCATGACAGCACAAGCCTCGGGTAGCTGTTCTAATAATCCGCTTTCTTGAAATAATAGCTCATCTGAAATTCGACCTCCAAATCCTTTTGATACAAAATTTATAAAACTATCTGGTGTACAAGATATTAAGTACTTTAAAGTATTACACTTTTTATACTCTGACCAAGTTAACGATTGGTACTCGGGATCACTTGGTTTTTCAATTTGTATCTCAAATGCATCAATAATAGCAATCACGTGATTATATGAAGTTCTAAATGGTATCGGTAGAATTTTTTTTATATTATTAGGCTCCGGCATATAAACAAGTTTCTTTAATAAATGCGCCAATACAGGAACTGTTTTATTAAAAATAATACTAGCATTGCTGACACTCATTCCAAACTGTTCACTTAATCGTTCAAAAGTATCTTGGCGTCGTATTTTCATCAACGATAACTTTATATTGGTAATATCAATATTAGATATGACACTAATACGTTCTAGCATCATATTCCATTCTTGAGGAACTCCAGTATACGCTTTTAAATTATCGTTGATTAAGTAATTAGTCACTTTCAAAATCTCAGATTTTTTTACAGGAGATTGAAAGCTGCTAGAATCCATAGAACTCGAGCGGGTATTTTCCGAAGGTTCATAAATATCTTGTGAACTATTTGAATGCGTATAACTACTAGATGACAAACTTTTCTGAGCGTCTTCAAGTAAACTTGAAAATGATTTTTGACGCAATGGTTTTATTGGAGATGTTGCAGTACTGATGCTACCAGTTTTAATCGGCGAGCAGGATTTATTGACTCCGATTGATGAAATTTTACATTGAACTGACACGCTACGATACTTAGGACGACTATTCACTTGTACAGCAACAGTACGGTTGTTGATATTAGTTTGTGTTTCAACACTGACCTTTTGGTCAGGTGTTACATTTGAAGGAGCAAAATCAACTTCAATATCTTCAACAGTATTGGCTGATACGGCATCAATGTTTGGTTCTTGAGAATTATCAATTTCCATATTTTTTGACGACTCACTTAAAATTTCTTGGATGATATCTTGTCTTCGTCTTTTTTCTGCAGCTGGTCTAAGAATCAGTGTAGTGCTTTGTCTTTTACGATTAGGTTGACAGTCAAACTTGTGTGGTACCACATCAATTTTAATCTTTGCTTTACCTCCCATTGTTGTATAATAAGTATAATTTTCCATATCATCTTTCAACTAGAAAAAAAAACAGAAATCATAAGAATTATTTAAATATTATTATAACAACAGAACAACCACTTTAATATAAAATTAAAAAATTTTGATCTAGTTAAATACATAACCTAGAACGTTATAAAACTATAAATATATCAAATTGAATCCCAATCATTAGATAAAGCGATATGAATTTATTATTTAAGCACTTTAAATTATCAATAAAAAATTTTTTTAATGCTATGATTTTAAAGGTTATGATTTAGAGTCCAGTTCAAAAAATTTATTGACTGAACTCTACTTGTTTGATTTGTATACTTAGATAAATAATAATTAATAACAATGGTATTAAGAAATACTTACATCGAAATGATCTTCACAACAAAAAAAATTCGATTTTGTTTTGGGATTATCACGGTGCACTGCTTGAAACCATTTATTTCGACGTTTGCTATCTTGGGGAACATTTAAAAACATTTTGTTAGGAGTTGTTTTTGTAGTATTCGTACATAATGGTACAAAACAAGAACGATAACTTTTAAGGTTCGACATTATCAATATAAATTTGAATATATTAACAGAATTAAATCAATCAATACACTGTCCTTATTATTTCTGTATCAACTGCAATGAGTGACAACTAACATTATGACGTCACACGCGCTCGGGTTTGTTCGGGAGCTGTCGGTGTGTCTTCGGTACTGGATTCAAAAATTAATTTTTATTTTGAAATAACTTTTAAACTATTGCGAAAAAAAAAAATAGTTTCCTTATAAAACTTATATATGATCTTTCCATTTATCGCAAAAAAAAAAATTCAAAAATGAAGAAATTGATAAGCGGTCTGTGAGGAAAGCGATAATGTCAATCTTAAAAAGATGCAATTTTTGTCTAAATAACAATGTTGGAGTTTTCGAACATAAATTGTAACCTTCAAATAGTTGATGGTGGAAGTCATTACTGTGTGATATACTATCATTATAATTGTAGAAAAACTAATTACTTTGTTTTATATCACTAATTTATTTATTTATTTAATGAATAAACATAAAAACCGTGACTAGTTTCGACAATACCATGTCATTTTCAAACGGAAACAAATTCATGAATGACGACAAAACATTTTGAAACAGACCTTCCGAGAATCTAACACATACCTACTGTTGTAGACAAGAACCTTCGGTCTGTTTTTCTACAATCATAAATTGTAACCTTTATTATGTACTTTAATTTCTTAAGTTTAGTAAGTACCTACTTATTTAGTTTTTTCGTTATATCAAATATAACTAATAAAAAAATCGTTCAATGTTTTTTGGAATAGTTATTAATAAATCAATCTATTTCATGGCTAACTACGTTAAATGTGAAAATAAGAGAGAAAAGCATCCATAACTCCGTTATTTTTGTGAATAACTATATCGTGTAATATATCGTTGAAAAGCTCTAAAAATGTCGGATTTTTTGACGTCATAGCCAACTATGGTTTCTATTCCAAAAAAGATAAATTTGTGTCATATCTCGAAAACGAGAGCTGTCGCGCAAACGAGGACATGACAACCATATTCAGGATATAATTCCCTTCAATTTTGATATTTATACTTTTTTTATAAAATCAAAAACAGAGCTAGAGGGATTTGACTAAATCGACAAATTTCGTTTTTTCAAAATATCTAGTAAGCCATGACTTTTTACAAAAATCCGAGAGTGTCATTAAATTGAGCCAGTAAAACTGCAAATCTTTCCCAGTTTAACCATTGCTCTATCTCCTCTAGTTTCCGAGATCCCCATACCCCATAAAAAAAACTCACCCTGTATATAACCGACTTTCACCTATATCTAAATAGCTGAAAATAATTATAACAAAATACAATTCTAGCAAATAAATAACACATTCAATGTTGTTAGGTACCTACTCAGAAAGTAAAAAATGTAAACATTAAAAGGTGCTCATTCTATACAAATTAATTACCTACCAATCTAGTATATTTTTGAAGTCGGTGCCAAACAACATTCAAATTTGATGAAGTAGTAAATAAGTATGCAATGCAAGATTTTAGATTTCCCTGGCACCGACTTCAGGAGCTCATGGAAGACGATTTTGATAGGAGAACGTATTTCACAAATGGTGGTAAGGATAGATAACAATGTGATCAAATTAGAAGATGTTTTGTTTTCTGATGAGAGCACCTTTCACTTCACGATCTTGTTAATCGTCAAAATTGCCGCTATTGGTCGAATGAGAATCCTCACTGGATGACAGAGAAACATACGCAATATCCTGAAAAAGTTAAAGAATTGTTGGAAATCATATCGAAAGTCCATTTTTCACTGATGACAACTTGATTGGAGATAAATATTTAGTACTGCTCCAAAATAATGTCGTGCTAACTTTGACAGACTTATATTCCTCAGTAAACTCACAAGTTCCTGCCAATACAATATGTTTCACAAGATGGAGCACCGCCCCATTACGAAATCATTGTCCGGCAGTACCTGAACCAAATTTTTCCAAATCGGTTGATTGGGAGGCACGGATCGATAGAATATCGAGCACGATCTCCTGATTTGACGCCATTGGACTACTTTTAGTGGGGATATGTCGAAAGTACTGAATACAAAACTAGACGACCTAACTAAACTTAAATAACCTAAAAAGACGAATCACGCTTGCGATTAGATCAGTCATGCCTGAGATGTTGAGTAACGTTAGAAGACATTTCTATACCAGATTAGCATATTGTCAAGACGTTGGCAGCCAGCATTTTGAACATTTCCTACATTGACATTAATTTTTTTTTTTTGTTTTTTCTTATAGTATTAAGAAATAATCAGTATTACCTACTTATTAGGTTTTTAGTGTAATGTAGCGAATTTCTGAAAAAAATATTTTATTTTTTTATTGTGAATTTTAATAATAGCTCTAAAATCACTTAATATTTCCAAAACAGTTGAAGATAGGTGTAGGACATTGTACATGAGTTATGTCTAGAATTTTCCGGATAATCCAAAAAATAAATAATATACAGGGGCTTGCATTTAAAATAAGAAAGTTAGTGTTGGCCACTGTCACATGACACACCCTATATTATTTTTTAGTTGAAAAAAAATGCGCATTTAAAAATACAAATGGACGTGTCCAAACATTTTTTCCTACACGTCCTCCTTTATTTGTTAGCGAATTATTCCATTTGGCTGTTCCCCACTGTATTGTTTCTAGTCTAACCTTTCATCAGTTGTACTTCCCTCTACTGTTAGAAATATAAAACCATTATTTACCTGTTTCGTAAATAAAAATGAATTTTTAATATTTTGACGTGAAATGAACATCGACAACTAGGAGTTTCAGGTAATAGTAGCTCACAGAGAAATCAAATCGTGAGTCGTGCTGCGTATAAAACCGTTTCCCTATGGCTAAAGGTATCAAAGCCTATTATGGTACTATTCGAGACTTTACAATCCATTGAACACAAGACAATATCTTCTTCCTAGTCGAGAAGCACAACTGATGAAGTTCTCGACTAGAAACAATATGCTACCTTGTCTTGTCAGTCAAATGCTTTAATAATAAATAGTGTGTAAGAGTCACTTGCTGAGAAAAGTGAGGGAAACTGTATATATTCAACTTCAAATATATAATGATTATTAATTTAAAGGTTTTAACCTAATCGCGCTAGTTATCAAATTGACTCTCAATCTGGTCATAGAAAAGGACCTGTCGATAAATATAACTTCTATATGATTATCTTTAACTAAGCGTGAATAGTAAGGTACTAAATATTTTCCATAATTCCCATTTCGTCATTCACTTTATAAGAAAACACTTCCAAGTTGCAAACTCGCTATTCACTTTCAAGTTTTCAAACGCCAATTAAGGGTTTCAAAGAGAATGTAGAACCAAACACCCCTTTCAATAAGTTACTAATCCTTCAACTGCTGTGGCAAAAGGGTTGCCGGCTGAAGTTTACCTAAGAATTAGTATTCCACCGCTTTGAAAATCAAAGTATAGAAGAGTCCTTTACCCCAATAATGAAAATGCGAAACCGAAACTCCATAAAGAAAGTGACGAGGTTGCTTTTTAATTGATAGAGTGCTGCCAGGCTAAATTAAACACTGTTTTACAGGGAGTTAAAAGTAAATATAAATTTCAGAAATTAGTAAATTCTTCTGGTCGTTTGTAAATTGTTCCTGAATATATTTTATAATATTATTTTTTTATGTGAGTTTGCAATTACCTCCTAATTTCAGTTTGCCGGTTATTTGACGGGTTGAATAATTAATGTGGATAACTTATTTATTATGATTTCATAAATTGATTAGCTGTTGTAAATCTGAATGAAACATTATTGTTGATTAATTTCGAAAAGATTGTTGAGGAGGTCTTGAATTATTTTGTCTATTCAAACTATTTTCAAACAATAAATTCAAAATCAAAGCGAAAATTTTTTAGGAAAAAAACCTCGAAAACAACACTAAACGATTGACAACGACTCCAGACTCGGAGTTGAAACGTCTCCATACACAGATAAGTATTACACAATATACAATACATTACTTATATACAGGAATACTGGTTGATCATTTTATAGACATCTCTTTCTCTCAGAAAAACTGTGAGGAAGAATCTCTGTACAGACAGCCAGTAATCCGGGCAATTTTACGAAATTGCCTTACTACACTTTGTTCTACATATACAATTTTTTAAATACTTATCTGTTACAGGAAAAAATTTGGAGGAGAGAAAAACCCATGAATAGACAAAATAATTATTGTTGATTGTTAGCACTTCTAAAGAAATACCTGTTTCAAGTCAAATGATTTGCTACTAATATCTAGAGAACATAGGTAAACATTCCCGAATGCAGGGTGAATACGGTACGAGTACAAATATTTTAATTAAGACATAACAGTTCAGGTGAAAATACAACAAAAACGCTCAGGGGTGGAATTTTTTTACATTATAACTACAGGAATTGACGGCAAACGTAATTCTAAGAACAAAATGTTTTTTACGTTTTCTTTGTAAAAATTAATATTAACGAGTTATTCGGGGTTGAATGAGTTTTTTAAAGGTTTTTTTGCGAATAACTTGAAATATATGCATTTTTTAAAAAAAACTGTAGAGAGCAAAATTGTAGCTTCAAAAAAAAAAGTTATTTATTGTAATTTTTCGACAACTAACACCAACCGAGATACGGCATGTTAATGGTTAGCTTTTTTTCGTCAAATACATAATTTGAAAGATTCAAAGCCAAATAACGGGAATACTTTGTATTTGTCGAGGAAAACTTATAGAATCTTTTTTAAAGCATATAATTCGATATTACAACAAGAAAAAAAATCGTCTTAAGCATGAAAATTGAGCGATATGATCAAAAAAGGTTTGTACCTACTTTTTTTCTATGAAAAAATCTGTGAAAACAACCCCCCAACTACCCCCCTAATCAAAATTGATCTACACACTTCTGTGATTCGCTTTATATATGTATTATCAATACAGCCAAGAAGTTTGACCAACTGAAAATGCATAATTTTAGAAAAATTGGAGTTTAAAGACCCTTTTATTCTTAATATCTCCGAAAATACTACAGATAGGAATAAAATGATAGAGAACTAAATTGTAGCTTTTTTAATGACTAAAATTTCCCTGTGCGTAGATTTTCTGCACAATTTACAATAAGGAATAGGTTATCAGTTCCTTGACATATTTTTTTTATGTATGCTCAGTGATTATTCAAAAACGGCTTAGGCAATTTTGATGATTTAAATTGCATTGTATAAAGACCTATTTTATAAAGGTACCATATAATTTTAAATAAGAAAAAACAGTGAATCTTCACTGTTTTCTATAAAACGGCTGAATCAATTTAATTATTTTGAATTGTATTCCACAAGAATATATTCCAGTTTGATTCCGTATATTTTTCTATAACGTGAAACATACTGTTTTTCTGAAACTTGGAAAAATATGTGCAAAAAATGGTAAACATGGAAACAAATGTCAAATTTTCATTATAAATATCTATCTTGACATTTACAAGATATGTCATAAAAGTATATCTAACAGGTAATTTATAACTGTTTTCTTTTTGATTCATTTGAAGTCACTTACTTTTCGAAACGAAGTTCTTTTAAGGGGCTTACAGTTGAGTGAATTGTCAGAAAATATTCCATTAGTGCATCGAAACTAGAAATAGTTATGATGGCAATCTTTTAATATAGGGCGGAATAAAATTACAGTTATACTGATGGGATCAGAAAATCTTAAAAATAAATTTGATATTGGGTGGTACATAAGTAGTTACATAACAAGGTAGTTGAAATAAGAGGGCAGTAAAACTATAGTTATACCGATTGGATGAAAAAACGTTTAAATTTTTTTTTAATTAAGCATATGCAGTAAGAATATTTGAGTTATAGGGCAGAGTATAATTATAGTTGTACAGAAGGATTCAACATTAGACGCAGTTGCATATACAGGATGGTTGAAATATGAGATGGAGCAAAATTATAGTTACACAGGGTACTTAAAAAATGTTGTATAATAGAGTTATACAGATGGGTTCAAAAAGTTTTAGAAGCAGTTGCATATACTGGGTGGTTGAAATAAATGGTAGAGTAGAATTATAGTTTACAATGTGGTTCAAAAATGTAAAATATGTTATATAGTATAGACCATGAGCAGTTGCATAAATAGAATACTTGACATTTGGGGTGAATTCAAATTACAGGTATACAGGGTGATTAAAACAATATAAAAATAGAAACAGTCAATAGGGTGGATAGGATTTATACTTATACAGGGTTTAAAGATATCAGGACGGTGTCAACATCGTATGGAGAATTATAATTGTGGTTCAGAAGATGATAGATTGGGTGACCAATACAACAGAAGCATATACAGGGTGATTTAGAGTTACACTTAAAAAATAAAAAAAGTTGGGAGAGATAGAAAGCGAGAGAGAGAGAGAGAGATATGCTAAAATAATTAATAGAATTGTACATTCAATAAGATAAAAAAAGATATGTCAGAAAATATGGATTGATTGTAAATGGTATCTAAACGGTTTTGATCTTAAGTAAGTTAAAGTCGGTTGTTTTTTAAATATAAATTATAAAATATTAATATTTGTGTTTTATTAATCGCAATGTACCATAACGCAGACAGTGTGAGGCAACGTGAAGAAGGATAAGGGTGGGTCCGGAAAAAAACAACATTTTGCCGTGACATATTTTATAAACTTCCTCATATAACATTATTTAAAAAGAGCTATAGCTTTGTCAAAAAAATGTTACAAATTTCGCACCTATTTTTTTGTCTAAAACAGAAAATTTTTCATTCAAAACTATTGTGAAGCTTCATGAGTAAATATTAAATATTATATAGCTTCAATAACCATGCTACCATTGATTAGACAAATTGGCCGAAAACATGTTGCAACATTGCTGCTACCCTAGATAGCTTGTTTAAAATGGCATATTTATCTTATTGGCTGTTCCGTAGTTTGTGTGTATTTCTCATTGAGAAACGTTTGTTTATAGTAGATAATGGTAGCTTTTTATAAAAAAATTATAAACCGTGAGGTTTTGGGACGTTTTTGTGTTGAAAGTAATAACTATAGAGTAAGTCTAAGTATCTAACAAATTGATATATGAATTTTGTATTAAGTTATTCAGAAATCATATTAAAACATGCAGTTTATATATCTGTCATTTGAGTTGGTTCTCAAAAGAATTTCGCGAATTCTAAGTATTTAAAAATATGCCATAAATCTTTTATTTGCCGAAACAAATCCCTATGCTCCACAAAACATTATAATTACACTTTGTTTTCTAGATTTTTTCATCCATTGAATATAAGACAATATATTATTTCTAGCCGAGAACCTTCATCAATTGCGCTCCTCTCAACTGATTGAAATCTCTACCAATTATTTATGAATTTAGTACATAAAACTGAATTTAATACCTTATCGCGAAATGAATTTCGACATTTAGAAATTTCAGGAGTCTCTGTGGGCTAGTTTTTCCTGAAACTCCTAGATGTCGACATTCATTTCGCAATAAAACATTATAATTATTCAATAAAAAACTTAAGTGTTATTTTTTTGTAGCCGAAGCTATTTCTTTACTCATCTCGCGCTTACAATACGATTTATGTTCGACAGCATGACGTTGTCGGATTAACAATAGTTTACTTCACATGTATTTAGTGGTACCTTGGTTGTTAATGCCTACAGCCCGCAATATTATAAAAGAATTTTGTTTTATTTTGTATGTACTATCTCAACCTAAAATATATACGCTCAAACTATTTGTCCCCTGAATAGTTCTATTAAATAGGCATTTAAATAAAAAAATGAGAAAATATAGGATTATTTACTTTGAAGTATTTGATTTAGATAGATAAAATAATTAATTTATTCTATTTCCAGGGTAAGGTTAAAAAAAAAGACGAAATAATTTTTCAAGTTTATTCAAACGGGTTAAGACCTACATGTAAATTGGAATTCATTAAATGTTGTACAATAATAGTCTTATAACTTTTTTGCTATGCTTAACTTACAGAGTTAGGAACTATCTTTTCAGGAAAATTAATTTCTTTTCAGTTGTTAATAAAATAGATTTAACAACTTTTATTGTTTGTTTCAATGTGAGATTGCAACTACTCGTATTTTTTACACAATTTTTAAATGTATTTGAATATCTAACGGTATAAAAGTTTTGGCATTCCGATGAACCCTTCAAGCAAAAATAGCAAACAGATTCAGGTGATACCGCATTGGAATGGCTCTAAAAATTTTAGTGGCTTATAATTAACCAATTTTTTTGATGAGCCAGAAAACTGTTGAATAAACTATTATCTGACCATCACATCAATAGATATGGTTCTGAAATGAGATTATTTATAAAATATTTTAACTGACAGCCTGCACAAAAAGAAATATTTTGGTAGAAAATCCACTACAGAGGGCGTTGGGAGTGCAAAACAAGCAGGTAGTGATTGCGATGTCAGTTAAAAAACAGTTTAAAAAATACTGACAAGAATAAATTATAACCATACAAACGAAGCGAACGGTTCACGAACAAAAAAAGATATCCAGCAAGATACTACTATATCTGGAACATGTGAAGACATGTTTGGTATGCGGAAAGAAGTTAAATGGATTGTGAGATATACACGGTAAATATCTTAAAGGCCCAAAATTCATTGATGGAAAATCTTGGAGACTGAAATAACGGCTGCAATAACTGATACATTTTCGAATTATAGATTAGGATTTTATTAATTCATAATTTTCCACCAAGACCAAGCTTTGTCTCATTATGACCTCAGAGTATGTACGGATTGGATGACATAAACCAATAATATGTAGCGCAAAACCCGCTCGAGAGAGATATTTTGTTGGTTAGACAATACACCTCTCTCTCACCTGTCTTGGCGATATTGTGCCGATAGGCTGCTCAGTTAGTATCCGGTGGCGTGAGTTCGTTGTTCAATTGGCAGAAGGACTATGCAAGGGCGCCAGGCCAATGGATACACACAGTTCACAAGAAAAACGACAAGATAACGAAAATTTACAATTTATTTTATTTAATTACAAATTAACCAAGTTTCCTATATAGTTAAGTTGGTAATAGAGAACAAAATTTAAAACAATCGAGGTATATAAAAAAACTGTTAGAGTGAAGTTACAAACAAAACAATCTATAAATTCTTGCCTTACAATACCCTCGGTAGGAATGCCTTTCCGTTGGTGGGTCTGCTGTCCAAGGTCCTGATCCTGGAGCTATATGCCAACCAGCAGCTGGGGTTCCAATAACTCAGGGCGGCCAGGAATTGCCACTGTCCTACCAGAGGACAAGTCGAATCAAGGCGTAGTGTTGCTCCCTTGATTTGAGGCTAGTGGTTACGTATCTGGGCACTCTTAGCCCCAGTTGATGGCATACATGAAAAAGTTATTGGCCAATTAGAAATAGCCCTTAGAGTATAGATACTGAATTTTCCCCCTGACTAGTATAGGAGTATATATGCTCTATAGGACCTAACCTAACTTCTTCACCCTAAATTACTATTTGAGTACTACCAAAAATGAATGAAAAATACTTTAATTAATAAACGTAAATTTGAAACGCTTCAAATTCTAAGTAAAAATAGATAACGATAAGACTTAAGGTAATTTGCAACTGCTAGTTATAGTTTCAAACTAATTTAGATTTAAATAACAAATCAATTATTAATTACAGATAAAATTTAACGGTAAATCAGATATATAAACAATTATGTTTGAGAGCTAATAATGTGTTTAAAGATAACGATATAAAATAAATTATATTCAAGATCTAATCATGTGCCTTCTAATCCGACAAACCGTTCGACAATTTAATGAAAGCGAATTTCCGCCGAGATAATGGGAAAACTCAGTACTCTACATTAATATCAATGTACCATACTTTAAAAATGATAAGGTAATATACGATAAAAATGATTATTGCATCTATATTCATAAATATAAAAAAAATCAGATGTGAAATCTGGTCATAAACACCTCCTCAAGTTAAACAATTAAAATAAAGAAAACTAGGTGTAGCAAAATACTTTAGCCCAGAACCTGCTTGGCTCTCCACTGCAAACTTAGAGAAAGGAGAAATTAAAATGTGATTTATTTATAACCAAGCAGACAAGCAACCCATCTGGGCCAATGAATAATGAAAGACCAGCGAGTGACTTAAAATATATATATATATATTTACTGGTATATCTGTATATAAATCCAATTCAATAAAATAGAAATATATATGAAATACTGAACGAAATGCAAAAAAGTAAAAATAATAGAAATTTTTAAGCAATCCAGCCCAGTTGGGAAGCTTCGTCAGCTACTAAATTTACCCTCACAGGAGATTTCGTCTAGTGTATCAATTTGTCCTTTCCTGAATTTTGGTAGATATTGTCAATCAAATTCTCCAGATTCACCAATACCTAAAAATGCAAAGGAGGCCGGCAATAATTGTTCCCTTTTTCCTTTATTTTTTTTATTCACGATACGTGTGAAATCTCTAGCAACTAACGATTGTTTATCGATGCCAACTACGTCGCAGATGCAAAGCAAAAAAAATATTACAAAAAAATTAATGAACCACGCAGTTAAGCCACAAACTATTTATCGTTGCAAGAAAACGCGGTATATCGATATTAAGATGAATATGAAACCAGATTCACCCAAGATTTCCTTCCAAAATTATTAACAGATACGATAAAATATGAACTATAGCCGATAAAAAAACTATATAAAAAAATTCATTCGATAGCTCAAATTATAACGATAAGCTGAATCTGCTTAATTACAATCAAAGGTACGGTAATAAGGAAAGCGATAAATTAAGCAAATTCTTGCAGATATTTTCACGATAAAGATAAAGAATTTTCCCAATAAAAAAATTAAACTCAGAACGAAATTCGCCTACATACCGTCTTTATGCCGGTCGGAACAGAAGAGAGAAAGCCAAATCTACTTCCTTCGAGCGTTTATCCCACTTGTCCAATGATTAAAGTGGGGAAAGGAAATGACATGTTAAATTTCAAATTTTATTGAGCGCGACAGCAGGAATATTAATCATTGTTGGTCAATACAGGAACAAGATAATTTCGATAAAAGAACAAAGCAAAATTTTACTAATTAAATCGTAGATAAAATTTTATTAATGACAGTTTCCTTCTTCCCAACAAAATTATATTTATTTAATATTTGCAGTTTGGAGGGAAGTTGCATCAAAATAGTACGTGATGTTCGTTATGTCAATTCATTTATGGCGCTAAATCAAAGGGACAGAGTTGGACTTAGAATATATTCCAATCGAATTAACTGTTATTTAGCAATTAAAAGCGAAAAAGCGATTGCGTAAGCGACTAAAATAGCACTATTTACTTACGTGTTTATTTATTAAGGTGAAGACACTGGTTTATTACGGTAGAACTCAGTTTAGAAAACGATATAATTAGAAAATTGAATTGAAAAATATAAAAAGTAATTTATTAACGGGATAAATATTAGTAAATATCAATGTAACGGGGAGAACGGCAATTCACCCGTTACAAATATCACCAGATCTTGCCTCAGGCGATTTATTCATGTGAGATTACCACACGAACACCAAAAAATTGATACTACGATTTTGTACAAGAACTTACTATTGAGGCAAGTATGGCAGAGATGCTTCAAGGGGTTAGGAAAATAAATACATATAACAGAAGAGATAAAGTTTTAGAATAATGTACTTAGGTGCTCACTTGAGCAAATTATAAGAAGAACGGAAGGAAAAATTTTAACATGGGAATCTGGTTTAACTCCCAAAAAATATAACCATACTGAAACAGAGTAGTTGCTTCTCGTCGACAGGGTATTTAATATGATGAGATGTTTAACACTGGATCTTGTAGTGTTGTTGTCACTTTTGATGTTTCTGGTTTTTTTGATATTTTAAACTTTTTTCACATTTGCGGTGACGTTAAAATTATTTCTTTAGTTTGGTATTTTTGACATGTTTTACATTTTAACTTATTGAAAATTTTCTCATTTGACGAAATAATTGTCTCAATTTTTTTTTCATATTTGGTATATTTATTTAAATTAGGTTATCACATTTATGTCAATTTTTTGTTTGTTTTTTTTTTCATTTTATAAATCTTAGTCAGTTAACATTTCTTATATTTCGGACATTTTCTATTTTTTTTTTTTGAGGTATCACCTGCGATTAATCAGATAGTGGGCAATTGTTAGTAGCCACCCCCTCCTTAAATTCAATATTAGCAAAATGACGAATAATTTCTGTATTTATTTAAAGAAAACGGCCCACTGATCAATTCTCATGCAATGAATAAAGACTACTCCTATCACTTATCGGATATGTGTATTTCTCTAAATGATTAAATCAGTTCTAGTCATTTGAAGAGAAGACATATTTACCAAACTACCAACTTTCACGTATGCATTTTTTTTTGTTACTCGCAAATAAAATAAATTTTGTTCATTACTTCCAGAAATTACCCCGTACAAACAAAGAAACAAATTTTACCTCTGTATGTATTAGTATTGTTAACAAAAACTTGCATTTCAGAAAACCACTACTAAAAATATCTGACCCAGAGAGCGGTTATATTGTTTCAAGTGTATATTTGTCCACTGTGCAATAATCAGCTTTGCTTCATTCTTTAGAAAATCGCTGATGAAAATTAAGAAATTTAATGAAAAAAGTACTTTATGGAATGAAGCTCACTGAATTCTGTTGTGTAGTAGTAGGTACAAGCAAAATATATTTGTATTTTTCATTAAGAAATCTTTCATTTATTACGCATGAAAAAAAAATCGTTTATGTTTCATTTCAGTTTATTATATGTCCCAAAAATTAATATGAGAATTTTCGTTTATTTTTCTTGTAAACTTTCCTATATTTTCAGTAGTTCCGCAAGGAATGTGTCGATTTTGTATATTTTTCTTAATACCTTTTGAACCAACTATTAAAAAAGCAAAACAATAATAATGGGATTCCTCATAATGAGACCTTTCATTTGATATATTCCATGATGAAAAAAAGTCATTTAATTTTGTAATTTCTCACCAGATATAGATTTAATAACATATATACCCACAATCTTCGATTTGCTTTTTAAAGTCCTGCTGCTAAAATGTATCAATTGACGAAACATCAGCAGAAAGTTTTTCCTCATTTACAGGCAGTTATTCTAACCGGTACCGTTTTTTCCAGCGGTCGAGTCATCCAGAACTAATGGTTATTGCTTTCTGTTGTAAAATTGGAGCTGAGAGAGGCACACCTTTGATGGGTATTAGCTAAAGCGCATGAATATCATTTAAATATAGCGCATATTTGTACAGTAATTCATTATTCATCATGTGATTTCATTTCGTTCAAAAGCAATTTAACGTCATAACAATATACCAGTTGTAAACCGCCCTCTTATTTTCGTTCTTTTAGTTTGTTTCTTTTTCAGTTACGGAGCGAAAATCTCTGTTCCATTATTTGGCGAATTAAAATTTTTAACGAGATTGTGTTTTCATTTTGAGCGAATGGAATAGCCATAGTTCTTCTGTTGCAATATACTTGTTTATGATGACAGTACACACTATTGTCTTTCTTCAGCTGCAACTGATTCCCCACCAAACTATTCTTTTCCCTCAGACGTGTCACATTACTTTTGTACTTCCCTCTGATTCTTCTTCTTTTAATTGCACAGGTTCGTCAACAACAGGAATTGTTACTACAGTTTCAATAGGTTATGTCAAAAATGTTACATTCCTTTACACTATTCTTAAATTGTTTCGGTTGCTGCAGCAACTTGCATTTGTCGTGGTATTTCATATCTAGTATTGTTCTTTACTTCCTGTCCACCAATGCAGAGACTCAGAACTTCTTCTGGCATTATACCCTGTAACTGCTACCTACCCACCGAAGCATTTTTTTAACGGAAACCTAATATCTTGATAATATCTTGAGAAAGAATAGAGATATTGAAACAATTATTTTTTTTAAATTGGACCTTCGGTTTTGTCGATTAAGGGAAAATTATTTATAATGTCGCCATCCACTATTATAGGAGTGGAAATGAGGGGTGAAATGGTGCACATTTCAAAGTTCGATCTTTTTTTTATTACTTGTTTTAAATTGTAGAATTATTAACATAGATTAAAAAATATTTATTGGAAAGCAATCCTTCAAAAATGTAGGTGAAAATAGGTAGTGGGGAGCGAGTAAAAAGTGAAAAATTGCCAACAAAATAGTATTTAGTGACCACGGTTCTAAAAACCATTTCGTTATTATTTCCCACTGTGGAGATCGTTTAATCATTATAATTTTTCACTATAGGAATGAATCCGGGGGTATGGGACTGAAAAAATATTTAAAAAAATCGTTGAGGACTCTCGTAAGTGAATATTATTCGACAATGTTTAGCTACATTAATATTTTTTTATTTTTGCCATATTAAGGGTTGATTCTTTTCGAAGTATGTCCTAAACGATTAGAAGCAATGCATCACATTCAAACTTTTATCTTTCATCTTTTTTAATGATCGGGCATTCTTTGGGTACATATTAACAAAAATGTATATAACTATTGTTTTCGTAAAAGAAAATTATTGCATTGCGTTTTGTGAGAGATTAGAATAAATCTGACAAATATTTTTGATGCCTTAATGATAAAGACAAAACGATCTCCACACTGGAAAATGTTAACGAAATGGTTTTTAGAACCGTGTTCAGCGCCCAATGAACACTATATTTTGGCGATATTTTACGTTTTCACCCGCTCACCCCGTTTTCACCTATATTTTTGTGAGGATAGTTTTGCAATAAATATTTTTCAAATCTATATTAATAACTCTACAATTTAAAAAAAAACATGTGTATAAATTTCTCTATATGTCTTTGAGAAAGGTATCTATACCATAAACAAAATCAAAAAGATTGAAATTTGAAATGTGTCCCATTTCACCCCATATTTCCACCTCTATAATAATGGATTATTACATTCTAAATAATTTAGAAGTGGAAGTTAAAACATTTGAAGAGGGAGAAAACCAAAGCTAAATTCATACTCTAAAAGTAAAATATTCCTTTATATATGCGTTATATTAGTCAAAACAAATTACATATTGCAATATTCGAACCCATACTACAATAAATTCACATTAAAAATTACCCCAAATCTAATTATAAGGGGAGGATTACTAATGTAATCAGTTACGTGTGGCACATTTGGGAGTATGATAACATAATAATAAGCGTTACGATCCGCATTGTCCAGGAGGTGGCAGAAACGCCATCAGAGTGTGTACGAAATGTGACATGGTGGCAATGGTGTGTTGACATGTTCGATTCCGAGTGTCAGCCCCGAAGACACGTTCTCTGGATTATTCCGGCAATACAGACCCGGTCCGGTAGCCGCATGTCAACAATCGCTTCGACATCACGCTTCGTTGTTTACCTATGCTACAGTCGATCAATCTTTCAAAACTGCCTCTCTGCTTGTATGTGATCGTGAATGCTGAATGAATATAAACAACGCATATGAAATTAAGCCAATAATTTTTCCATGCGTATTGCTTATTGAAATAAAAAAATATGTGATCTAACCACCCTTTGTAAATTGACAAAAAAATAATTATTTTTAAGCGACTTCCAAAAAGGAAGAGATTTTTTTATTCTTTCTTAGCGATGTGCCGATTCGATTATTTCAGTAATCGATTAATCGAATATGCATATAATAGTAATAGATCTATAATCGATTATAATCTATGGTTTACGAAGGTAGTTCTTTCTCATTTTAGTACAAAATGACAAGAGATACTTAACAAACTTCGGAAAACGACTTCGTAAATCGCAATTCTTACTAAAGAAAACTATTGAAATTTTAAACAGTTCTTTATAAAAATAAATAAGACCTGAAATTGAGGTTTATTACAAGTAGTGTTTACATTAATATAAAGTTAAAAAATATTAATGAATAAAAAAACTAAACATGAGTACAAAGTCAAAAATTACACTTATTAATTCTGACACATTTATATTTTTACGCACTGCCCAGTTACGCCAGTCAATAGAGATTTTTAAGTGACATAGAATTCAACAGCAAATCGCATACGGCGTCACGTAAATAATAGTTTATAAGCCAATACTTACATAATTTTAACAGCTAACTCGTAGAAGTAAATTATTTGAGCCTTAAAAACCCCCAAAAATATGGGTTATTTTCGTTTTTTGCTTATAGTGTAAAAAGAACTTTTCTGTTAATAATTCCGTCAATAGAAATGTTGTAGAGAATCAGAAAGTCTTCAAAATTAGTGTTTATAAATTTTGATCGCAGCTGGAAAATTTTTATAAAGTGAGTGTTTTCAAAACAATAATATCATAAACTATAGTTTAGTTAACAGAAACTTATCAATTTTTGAAAAAAAATCAGTTGTTCCAATTGTCTCTATGAAAAATGATCAAATCGGGAAGTTAAAACGCTCATTGCTGCTGTGTATAGAACTCATCGAAATAAGCCAAAAAGTCTCTATTAACATGTGCCCTAAAACGCACCCTTAGGTAGTTATATGCCCTTAAAAGGGTTCAAACAAAACTGTTTTTGTTTCTGTTATTCACAAAAACTGTCCAAAGTAAATAGAAAAAAATGTATGAGTCTTACAAAACTTTTTATGTGAAATAACATGTGCTACGCCGTTTTTCAACATGCAAATCATAAGCGTCCTATTTAGGTTGATAAAGGGGGTTTTCGGCCCGTATTGTTTCTTATTTCAATTCTTTTCACAATTTCTCTATAGATTTATAAAATCTTAACAATTTTACGTAAAAAATATTATGTTTGTCCAAATCAATATTTCAAATGGTTTTCGAGTAAATTGAGTTTAAAAATTACTCTGCTCTGTAAGTTATTAGGCCAAAAATTACAAAAATCTGTTTACCTTGGCAAATAAAAGACTGCCGTTGAAACAACGCTTAACAATTCAAGTCATTGATAAAGTGTCAATTGAGTATAATTAAGTATACAACATTATTGTAACTCATAAAATCGAGTCATATTCAAACACGGAAATGACAGATATGCACTTTATGTCCGGCGGTGCGGCTGGAAATGCATCAGCATACCCGAACACAAGACTTCCTGGAGAGGATCCATCAACGTTTAAGAGAAAATGGTTCATTCCAACCTTGAGTAAGTGATCGTGGCAGAGACAGAATCTAAGAATCTAAGAATACCGGTGATGGAAGAAAATGTTTTGGGAGTTATGCAGGACAATCATAAGGTTAGTGTAAGAAGTGTCGCACATATGCATAACGTAAATTTTTCCGTAGTTTAGCGAATACTTTACGAACACTACTTCATCCTTTTCATATCCAGGGTATTCAGGCTGTAAATTCGAATGACTGCGAACCACATCGGCAGTTCTGCGGATAGTTTTTGCAAAAATCGAGGCAGATTCCGAATTTTGCATCTCTTAATTTGTTTACGGCTGAGGGATGAGGGAGTAAAGATGGTTGTGTAAATTTTCATAAGGATCATGAATGGGCTAATGAAAACTCACACGGCGTATTTCAGTCCAGACTCAGATTGGGTTTTCCGGTTTGTGTTGCCTAATCGATTGAATGGTAAGGATTATGACAATTTTTTAGTTAACGATTTGCCAGGACTTTTGGAAGATGTCCCTTTAATGAGCGCCAAAGCATACAGTGATGGGCAAATGTGTGGAACCAAGTAAATATCTCTGGAATTATTAGAGATATCAAAGTGAAATTTGGAATGTGGATACTACAGTAGATTGCCTATTTTTTACAATTTTGAACTTTCTGTTTTACCGGAAGTAATGTCGATTTTAAAATTTGCAATGAAACACCGTGTATAGTATTTTAGTTTCTGATGAAACATTTTATTGCGAAGTCCAAAATATTAGGTTTGATATTGTTTACTTCAATATCTAGCGAGATATTAACAGAAAAATAACTAAGGAAAGGAAAAATTCTATGGTAGCTAAACTAGGTTCAGACTTCATTTACGCCCGATATAAACAAACCGCTCGGTAAGAATTTGTATTTCTATTGGCCAATCGGTGGCATTTTACCGCCACAGCCAACAGGACTGCTTGTTCCATAGTCGAATACATGTGCGTTTCTTTAAATCAGGCGCAAATTAAATCTGAATCAAGTTTAGTAGTCCATGAAATTCATTGCAGAAGTGACAGTAGTTGTCAAAATAAGTTATTAGTTTTTTTTACTTTAACGTAACAAGATTGTATTGTTTTAATTTGATCGTAAAATGGCCAAATTAAGTGAAAGAGAAAGAATAGAAATATTAATGATGATTGAGTATGGGGAGAGGAAAAGGACGTATCAAGAAGTTTGTGACCTTTTTAATATTGTTCATCCGAATACACAAATATCCCGTTCAGTAGTGACGAAAACTTTGCGAAGGTACGACACAAGTGGAACAGTTAGCAATTTACCAAAAAGTGGACGGTTAAAAAGTGCAAGTAATGAAGGTGTAGCTCAAAATGTTGCTATATCTTTGGACGAAAATCCTCACTTATCCACTACCGACCTCGCCAATATGCATGGAATTAGCCGTCGTTCAGTAGGAAGGATATTAAGGCGAGAAAAATATCATCCATACAAAATTCGCCTCGTTCAAGAACTCTCCGAAGACGATTTCGACAGACGTTTGCAATTTTGTGAAACGATAATGGATATTTTTAACCGTGATAATAATTTTATAAGAAATGTTTTGTTTTCAGACGAGGCTACATTTTGTTTAAATGGTACGGTTAATCGACATAACTGCCGCTACTAGTCGCAAAGTAATCCTAATTGGGTACAAGAGGCTCATACACAACATCCCCAAAAATTGAACGTTTGGGTCGGCATTTATAACAACAGAATCGTGGGACCCTTCTTCCTACAAGAAACTTTAAACGGAGATAGGTATTTACAGCTCTTGGAAACACAAGTTATTCTGGCATTGGAGGTAAATGGACAATTACCAAATAATATCTGGTTTCAGCAGGATGGAGCACCACCCCATTATTATAATTAGATAGGACATTTCATCACAGGTGGATTGGAAGAAGGGGTACATATGAATTGCCTGCACGAAGTCCCGACCTTAATCCACTAGACTATTTTCTGTGGGGTTACTTAAAGTCTAAGGTTTATGTTGATAGACCAAATAATTTGCAAGAATTAGCTGCAAGAATAACTCAAGACATCCAGAGAATTACACCAGAAGTAATAGCTAATGTTACTAGAGAATTTAAAAACCGACTTATTGTCAAGAAGTAAACGGTGCTCAGTTTGAACATCTAATACATTAAGTTTAGTTAAGTTTCAATGTTTTGAAAATCACTTAGATTTAGTTAATAATTGATTATGTATTTCTTTAATGGATATTAGATTTTTCCTTTCCTTAATTACTTTTCTGTTAATATCTCGGTAGGTATTGAAGTAAACAATATCAAACCCGATATTTTTGTTTCATCAAAAACACCGTGTATAAAATATTATACACGGTGTTTCATTGCAAATTTTAAAATCGACATTACTTCCGGTAAAACAGGAAGTTCAAAATTGTAAAAAAAATGTGGAAACAAATAGGCAATCTACTGCAGTATCCACCTTCCAAATTTCATTATGATATCTCTAATAATTCCAGAGATATTTGCTTGGTTCCACACATTTGCCCATCACTGTATGGTTTATGCAGGACGGGGCGCCACCTCATTACCTACATAATGTAGACAACATTTAAATGTTGTATGGAGAAAAATGGTTAGGCCGAGGGGGTCCTGTTCTCTGGCCTCCACGTTCCCCTGACCTTATCCCCCTGGACTATTCTTTGTGGGGTCATCTTAAGACAACGGTTTATCAAATTTCAATTGAGACCATTCAGCAACAACGGAAGCAACTTGAAACCGCGTGCATGGAAATAAGGCAAACACCTAGAATTTTCCAAAGAGTCACTTCGAGCAGTTCTTGTAATTTAACTTATTAATATTAATTTTAATCTCATTATTTTCTTTTTCACATTTAGCTATTGTCTGAATCAGTACCTAATTAGCTCTTTAATTGAAAACATTGAAGTACTAGAGGACTGACAGGTTTCGTTTTTGTTATCACACCTACTGCTATAAGAGTGACTGGGCTTAAAAACTAAAATTGATTCCACGTCTTTTTCAAACTGGCTTCAGATGTACAAGCAAATCTTTGTCAATAGAATAGTTGTCCTGGTGCCATGTTGGTTTGTCCAGTTTCGCATATGCCTCATTGATTAAGGTTTTTTGTTTCTATCTATAATGTATTTCTAAATGATATTTTACTTGCTAGTCTTGCGAACTAATTTAATCAAAGCGTGTTAATCAAAATAATTTCAATTAACATTAAACTTATTCAAGTTCATAAGCGCCGAAAACAAACCTATATTAATTAGCACTTTATATTAAAACCCTTTAACTTTATAGAGGGTAGATATTTGGATGAACCTGAACACATGTTACAAATAATTAGATAACATTCACAACACGAATTTAAATTTCAAATATTCGTGTTATACACGCTCGTTGAAATAGGTTTTATATTCAAAATGTTAAAAACCCTGCAGATCAACCATTGTACGGTAAAGTACAATCTCGCTGATGAATTTGTAACATAAATCCCGAAAGATACAAAAGCCTCCGGCTTCGCGTATATAATGATGTAACGCCATAAAAAGTTTTATTTCACGAGAGAAAAATCGTGAAAACGTGTACCTGAATGAAACGACTGTTTAGTTAAAACTGTACACGTTTCCCAATTGTTTGGATTTATTCTATTAGACATTTCAGTTTTCAGGATTTGGTATTAAATATTTGAATATCAATTCAGGAAAGCACTTTGGAAAAGTATTATACAAAAAAGTTTTATAATTTGTGGGGGATATCAAACGGTGACCCAGAATTCAAATTTTAAGTGTAGCAATATGTTTCTTATTTTTTAAATAAAAGCCATTCACAAACCCGCACCAAACAACGCTAATAACTAATGGTTCTCACAATATTGCTTAACTTTTTCCAAAGGTGTTTTTATTTTTAATGCTGCACCTCTGAATGGAATGAAAGCGTATCATTCTCATATTATTCGGTTTCCTTCAATTTTTCCTCCAATAATTATTTTTATCAAATCATACTTCTTCCCTCTTATTAAATCATTTAACTATTGTAGTGCTTTTTGATTTTTATTGTGCATAATACATCTTTCTTTTTCACCCGACTTATCCTGTTATATGTCTGCATTTGAAATGTTGATGTAAGACAGTTTATGTCATTTTTCAGTATCCAGTTATCCCCATAAAGCAAAGCTGTAACACCATAACACTTTACAATCTTGATTTGGAGACCTAATTTAGGATCTTTAGCACAATGGACCTACCTTTTGTCTATTCACGGTTTTGAATAATAGCTAGACTTAAATATTAATATGTGTTTCTTATTTTGTCCACTAGTTTTTCATACTCACTTTGTTGGTGCCAATGTTATGTTGTTTTTATCACATTAGTCAGCTGGCTTTCTACTGCTGCCCATTCTTTTTGCGTTTGCGAGTACAAAATGTGATTCCTTCGGGGATCGATAATGGAATGACGACGTTTCGGCAGAGTCACATCTGCTAGCACCATGTCGGTCCGCATTCTTCTCCTATCATTCTGCTCACGTTTCTAGTTACTCGAATATTCGAGAGAGACACTATAGATTCATAATACTTTACTTATGCCTCAACAATTTCCAGATATTTTGATGCACTTATATTTTTATTTTTGAACTTAAATTGCCCGTCCAAGTTTCAGTTGTGCTTGATCTGAACGTAGAATTTTGCACTTTACCCATTTCATTTTTCAGCTGACCTTAAAATAACCTTGAAGATCAAAGTATCTATGGTCACAATCAAATATCCAGTGCAATTTCATAGAACTTCTCTCTTAATAATTTTTCTATTAGTCCAATCAATGTCACAGTAGGTTCTGCTTGACCTGCTTCAAAGTTGACCTTGTGCCGGGGGTTGCTTTTGCCCTGGGGGTGGGGATGTGACCTCGGGGGTGGGATATTTTTCTTAGAATGTATGTACGAAAATCGATACATAATTTTTTCGTTAGGTCAATACTTTTCGACTTATTTTCGTGATTGAAAGTATCAATTTTCAACAAAATAACACATTTTGAAATTTTTCTTCCGGAATTATTTAATAACTAAGCAGTTTATCAAAAAAATAGTCTAAGCAAAACTTTAGCTTGTGAAAAATAAAATAAAGGATTAGGTTTATGATCTCTGCAGATCTAATACAACAAAGTTGTAGCTTGTTCAAAGTGATTTTTATTCGTCAGAAGCCAAAATTGCAAGTTTCAACGTGAAAACCAGAAAACCCTAATTAGCACCCCAATTTAAAATAAGTGTTGCAACTTTATATGTCCCTTTATTTAGGTACTTGCCAGACGCTCAAGAAATTTTAACAAATAACTTAAAAACTACTAATGATACACACAATTTTGTAGAGTATAAAATTATGTCTTTTTCTGAAAGTTTTAATTTTTTTATCCAATAGGATAACAATTGTTTCAAATATAGCCGTTTAAAGTTTGTATGTTGGTCAGTAGTCACCTTGTCAACTCCTTTCAGCTCTAACCTTTTCAAAAATAAGGGTTGAAAAAGAACTAATTAAGAGTATTTTATAGCTATTGAAAAAGCTCACAAAATGATCAAAAAACCAATCAAATATTTTTTCAGATGTCAGAACGCGTATATAGAGCATTGCTAAATATATATTATAGGTATATTTTAGGCAAATATATATATATATATATATATATATATATATATATATATAAATAAATTCAGACGCGGTTCTCACCCGGAACCTAGCTTAGTTCATATATATATATATATATATATATATGTTTTAGGTGGTTTCCAGGTGCCGGGATCGATGGTAAAATGACGACGTTTTGGCAGAGTCACACCTGCCCTCTTCAGGTCGGTTCGCATAATTCTCGTAGCCTTCTGCTTTCGCTTCTAGTTACTCCGAAACCGACCTGAAGAGGGCAGATGTGACTCTGCCGAAACGTCGTCATTTTACCATCGATCCCGGCAGGGATCAGTTATCAACTACGCGGATGAATTCCCGGAAACCACCTAAAACATTTAGTGCCCGCGAAAACTTAAAAACAATATATATATATATATATATATATATATATATATATATATATATATATATATTACAAATATTTGTTTAATAGTCTCATATATTCAAATAATTATGGAGATAAGGGATACTGACTACTACTTCTTGGTGAACTCTTTATACAAAAATCCGAGCTTTCGGATCTGTTTGTTCCTTCTTCAGGGTCTAATGCTACAAGTTAAATCAAACATTAATTTATATCATTTCTATACTTGATAGTTGTTAACTTACAATGTGAGGTTTAAAAGGTAATTTCATGGGCTTGTTAAACATTACAAAACATACTCTATTTACAGCAAGGATTACATTAATAATAAAATTTAATTTATGTTGTTATTAATAGTTCTTTGTTTGTATGACATTTGGGCTGTCAACGTTCATTCATCCATCTGTCCATCATAGAACTCATGGAACCGCTTTGAGAGTAAGAAGGCAAATATAACAAACGCTTATTACTAGAAATGATCCATATCAATGATCAAAATAATCGAATCAATAAAAGATCAGATGTACAACAATTGAGTGTTGTCTATGCCTTCTTACTCTCAAAGCGGTTCCAGTTCTATGATGGACGAACGTTGACAGCCTAAATGTCATACAAACAAAGAACTATTAATAACAACACAAATAAATTTTATTATTAATGTAATCCTTGCTGTAAATAGAGTATGTTTTGTAATGTTTAACAAGCCCATGATTGTAAGATCAGGTATAGAAATGATATAAATTAAGACTTGGATGAATGAACGTTGATAGCCCAACAGTATTTCGGCGCGGGAAGTATAAGAATTATATATATATTAAAGAAATTTTTATAATATAAATAATAAAATCAAAATAAATGTAAAAGTAAAATTTTATTTACCTTATTTTTGATTACAAATTATAATCAGTAGACGTGATTTTTAGTGGCTGATAAAATAAATACATTAAATTTTAAATAATAAAACAATTGAAATAATATTTTGAACTAAATTTTTTTTATATAATTTTTCAATTCTTTTGCAATGGGTAGTTTTCATAAGGATTGAAACTTATAAATAAATGACAAAAAATTAAAACGGTGAAGAAAACTTTATTTAAAATTGTTCTATCAAATTTTGTTAAATTATTTTTTAATGGTTACTCTATTAAAGGGTGATGTTTAGGGGTTTAAATTTTGAAAATCATCATTATTTTTCCCTGAGACTGTCAACTGATTGGAAATAGGGGTGGTTTTCACCCCAAAAAATAAAAAGCAATCAACTTTCATATAGGACAGCTCATGTTATTTTTCACCGTCGAATCACCACAATGAAACAAAGCTGTAACAACATAACACATCAGAATCTTGATTTTGAGACCTAATTTACGATCTTTAGTAGAATTGACCTTCCTTTTGTCTATTTATCATTTTCATTAACAGTTGTACCTAAATACTAATATTTCTTATTTTATTATTATAAATTGACGTTAATCATAAACTTTTATTGCTTAATAGATTTCATTAAATTATAATTCTCCAAATTGAATAAGACATCTACGGAGAACAATTCTCACACCCTAGATAAAATCAACAAAAACATAAGAGACACAATCCTTTAAAGAGAGTCCTTAATTCCTCTTTTAAATGACACGTGTCAGAACACTCATCAACAGAAAAAACTAACAAATTTATCATCAGTTAAATATGCTCGAATATGACGACGTAATGTTGGCATATCGTCCTAAATTTCAAGTGCCAATACGTGATTTATCCTTTAACAGGGTGACTATTCAATATTTGCCCCGAATGTTTTTATAATTTAATAGTCTTGCACCCTCTTTGCGTACCAAAAACGGGCTTAGTGCCTTTCGATATGGTGGAGAAAACGAAAGGGTAATTCTAAATTTAAAACTTTAAGGTTATAGAGAATCGAAGAATAACACTACAAGGGGAAATTTAATATAAACACTTGAGGGTGTATACAGCCTCGGCAAAAAGTTCAATTAATGAACAATAACATGTGATTTAAAAAATGTTCACATAATAAGAAAATAAATTTTATTTTTCTAAAGCAAGAAACTTATTGATGATATTCTATGCCAAAAACTCCTTTTAGTTTGTAAAATATATATTAAAATTTGTTGAAAAACATGTATTTATAAAAGAATTCCATCAAAGAGCTCCTCTGTTTCATTTGTTTTTATGTTCACAGTTTGTAATTATCTCATTTCGTGTTAATGTTTAATTTGGCTTCCGTCTGAAGTTCTGTCGTTCCTCTACAGTGAGGACGCGTGAGTTGGAGCAAATTCATTTAAAATTCAGGTCTTGGTTTTTTTGAAAAACGCTCGGTCACGTCGTTTTTTTTTTGGACTGCGATTTTTGTGACGATAAACTCATTTATACAGTGTGGGCCAGAAATAAATTGCGATCATCAATTTCATTTTTTCAAATGGAAACATTTGTTATTTATTTTATTTTTGAATTCTGTATTGAATTCTAAGGACCGAAAATTAACAGTTATTAACAAAATTACATTTACCTACTTCAAACTTGAAGAAAAAATAAACTTCAACATATCAAATTAAATGTTCAAATTGTTGACCATTAACTTCCTGACAGTACCTAAGACGGTTCTCAAATTCAACACTTCATTTAGCGTTTGTGGCAGGATTCGTTGTATTTCGGCCCTAATTCTATTCTTTATTTTCTCGATATTTTCCGGTAGACTTTCGATTTCACGTAACCCCAAAGATAAAAATCTAACGGGCTTAGATCTGGAGACCTAGCTGGTCATTCGATATTACCTCTCCTTCCGATCCATGTTTTTGGGAAAATATTGTCAAGATAATCTCGCGAATAATGCGGGGGTACTCCATCGTGTAAAGTTCTGGTAAAACAGGGTATTATATCATTTTGTAATAGGTCAAAATACTTTTCCGAGTTAAGTGTTCCCTCAATAAAATTTCCACAATTGAAGTACCCACAATTCCGGCCCATACGTTAACTTTCTTGGAAAACTGTGTATGACTTTCCATAATCCAATGTGGGTTTTCTGATGCCCAATATCGAAAATTTTGTCTCTTTACTGAACCTTTTAAATAGAATGTTGCCTCGTCGGAAAAAACTATCTTACTTGTAAAGTGCGGGTTGGCATTGCATCTATTCATCATTATTTCGAAAAATTCTACTCTTCGGTCCAAATCATCTTCAGTAAGTTCCTGAACTAAATGAACTTTGTATGGGTGCCATATATTTCTATGCAAGCATTTTAGAACATAAGATTTACTTATTGACTGTTCTACGGCTATTTGTCTAGTGGATTTATGAGAATTTTCTTGTAAATCGAGCAAAACATTTAATTGTGTTTCTTCTGGAAGATGTTTGGTTTTGTAATTTCTCGTACGTGGCTAAATTCTAGAAACTTTTTTTCTATTTTACAATCTACCGATCTTGTAATAGGCCTCTCTAGTACTTCATATTAAACAATTCGCAAAGTTCAGCTTGTGTTCGAGTTCTGTCGCCATATCCTACCATAGTCAAAATTTCTATTCGCTGCCTTTCAGTTAAACGCGCCATATGTTGAAACTTTGGAACTGCACTTGACAACTACTTATTTGAAGTAAAATTATAATACAGTTTCTATGGAAATAAACAAGTGGTAAAAAATTCAACATTAAAAAAGGGTTTTCAATCATGCGACTAAAATATCGCCAACAATCATAAAAACCAGACGAAAATGAATTGGTTCAAACCAACAAATACCTTATTTTTACCGTTGTTTTCTTAACTTTAGAAAGAAATATATATTTTTTTAGTAACTGTTAATTTTCGGTATAGGACATTGTACATGAAAAAAATAAAATAAAAAACAAAAACAACATCTGAATTTTAAATGAATTTTTTCCAACCCACGCGTCCTCATTGTATATAAATTCTAAACCATTTTCTGTCTATTTGTTTCTCGAACAAATAAAATTTATTGTTACTTCGAATTCGTCTATTGTAGAGAATTTTTGTCATCGATTTTGTTATCAACCACGTAAACGTAACGTAAAAGGAAGCCTGTATTATTTTGTGTATAATTGGGTTTGTATTCGCAATTGGACGTTGGGCATTTTCCAATAGATTGGGTCAACTCTAGAATTAGCGTCCGACATACATACTGTAACGAAATTTCCCTAAGCCGGCCCTGGTTTCTTTCCAGTACGACATCAATCGCTTTTAAGACAAAAAAATTGATTTCGAAATGGCTCGGCAGCTGTAGAATTGATAATGGATTGTACGAGACGAGAGTTTTCGATGCTGATTTTAAAGGAGCAGTCCATCATCACAGCAGTTAGTTAGTGCGACGAAGAGCTTATGTTGTATTATATTTGTGATATTCGAATCAGCTGTTGATGTAAATAAAAGTTTCTAGAAAGTGAGAGTAAATATATATTTTTTTTTAATTTTAATTGAACCCACGGAGTATATAACAATATAATTTCAAGTCGATGTTACCCCCTTAATTTCCGTTTATGCGGTTCCTTTTTAGGGTTTGGTAGATTAAAAGAATGGAAACCATTTTGAACCACGATTGTGTCTATTCGTTTCTCAAAGCCTTTTCTGGACGGAAAAGGCTGAAATTTGGTATCAGTACACAGTTTGGTAACGTGGTCAGGAATACATACAACTTAAATGAAAGAATTCTGAATTTGGGAGGACATTTTACAAAAAACGACGATTACATAAAGCCTTATTGCTATGAATATTCGGGGGTTCAAAAAAAATTATTATCACCAAGGTTTAACTCTTTATTTTCTCCCATAAATTCTCAAAGAAATATTTCACTACTGATATTCTAGCTAATTTGAGTTATGCCGATGACGGTGACTTGCAAATCAAGGTTTATTTAAACAGTGACTGAGATCGCTGTTTTATTCTGCCTCGGTTTAAAGTGTTAGGTTTAGTCAAAAGTCAAAACCCAGTAGGATGAATGTATTGTTACGAGAATTCATTCTGGTGCAACATCATATTCGTGGAAGGGACATTCTTCCCATCTTCTGGGAATCCGAAATGTTTTGTCTCTCAACAGGCCGACCGCTGCCGTTACTGGGAATTCCCCTGAAGCTTCCAGAACATATGAAAAAAGTTTCCCGAACTTGCCAGAATAATTCCGAGAGAAATATATAAATAATGGATTCATTCAGTATTCGTCGGTCGCATAGTTTAGATAAATTGGTTCTGGACGTGTTAAAGTTATAAAAAGTAACTGTGAAAAGCGAAAATAAAAACATTACGTGTAAATCAAATATCGATATGATTTTTGAAATAATAAAAGGAAAATATTCAAAAATAACCTGACAAGCCTATAAAATAAAATAAAGCACAAATTCTAATATTAATTGTGGGGGTAAATTATGAAATTAAATTTAAAATATATTTTTTAGGCATCATCAAATATATCCATAGAAAGTGAGTCCTGTATTGTTTGATAATAAAAACATATTTAAAATTGAACTACTGAGAATTAGCATATAGGGGACAAGTTATAAAGTAATGAAAAAGCTCATTACGGAATATATCTAATAAAAGGATTTAATGACAACTACAAATATATTTTATTTTTATTTTTTAAATATATTTTTTAATTCATTAAGGAAATTATTTAAATTTTAAGGCGCAATCTTTTATAATTTGAATATGAATAGATATTCAAAGAAATATGATTTACTTCCTGATTATCTACTGAACAATTGTGAAGGAAATTTGGATAAATTTGAGGGCTAGCTAGAAAATTCAAAATATAAAATAAATATTTAAACTTACATTATAATAAATCTCAAGGGAGGTACGGAATTAGTATGAGAGTCCAACGTCGCACTTGACCAAATTATTTTGATTATTTGAATCGGGTTTAATTAACCTGAACCTCATACATAGAAAGGCTATTTTTTCAATGTCATTCCAGAAACTTTTGGAGTAAAAATAAAACATGTTCGGTCCAATCGGAACTGAACAAATTAATTGACATAGATAGCACTCAATAATCATAGGCCTCAATCAGTAAGGGAGCAAAACCAACAAACAATAGGGCGATCGGGAGAAGTTTCAACTTACGTCCGTGTATTTAAATTGAATATGAGTAAATGTTTTAGATAAGATCAGACGGTTTTAACCAGTTTCAAAAAAGAAGAAAAATCTCAATTCATTTTTATATGGGTTGACCGATTCTGAGAGAATCTACTAATCGATTTGCATGAGTTAAAATGTATTCTGTTAATTTTATAAACGACTTACACCATTGGGATAATTGTAATAAGACAGATTTGCAGAAACGTGGAAGAATAATAATATAGTAAATAATAAGCGTATAAAATGTCGACGAAGCCGTTACTTACACATTCTGAACATATATTTATTTTTTCAATGAGACGTCTCTACGAAGAAATCTCAAACGAACTATTAGTAACTGTTTGGTTTTGATTTATTTAAAGGCGATCACTTTTAAAATTAAATTATTGTAAAAGCCACTAATACAATGACTTTGACCGTTATCAAGGAGGGGAGAGATAAGAGTCAGACAATTGAGTAAGAATAATAGAGTCTAATATGCAATTAAAATAAGCTGATAAACAGGTGTTTCGCGAGAAAAGATAGACTTTTGACATTGTAAATCTATACAATAATGATCCTGTCACCAAAACACTTCCCATAATAAAAGAACGATTAGAACAAGATTCTTTAATAAAGCAACGTACACAATTGTCCTTTAATACAATAATGGAACTACTAACATTTTGTTACAAAGACAACATATTTTCAACTTAATGATGACTTCTACCAACAAGATTTTGGCATGGCAATGGGTTACTGTCTTGTCTCTTGCTTTGTGCAACATTTTTATGGAAAAATTGGAAGAACAAACAATTTTCTCAAAACAGATTAAACCTTTGGTTTGGTGGCGTTATGTTGATGACATATTCGTTATTTTGGAACATACCTTGAGGATTTACATGCATTACTTAACGATATTAATAACACAGAACAAACTACTCAGTTTACACAAGAGCTTGAACAGAAAAACAAATTACCTTTCTTAGACATTTTAATAACTAAAACACAATCGACATTTGAAACAGAAGTTTACAGAAAACCGACTCATACTAACAGGTATCTCAATTTTAACTCTAAATCATCCAAATTCAGTAAAAGAGGTATCATCAAATCTCTATATGACAGCAAAAACTAACTGTTCTAAAATCAATAAATTCAATGAAGAAAAAACGTTTATAAAAAATGTACTTTCTGCCAATCAATACCCAAAAAAAATTATTAATAACGAGTTAAACAAAATCGAATACCAGACAATCCCTAACAACCAACATCAAACTTCACCAAACAACACTGATTGCCCAAGATAATGACATTAATACAATAACTATACCATATGTACAGGGTCTATCAGAAAGACTAAAAAGAGTTGGAAACAGATATAATATCAAAACATCATTTAAAACAAGAAATACACTAAAATCAATTATATCAAAGACAAAACCAAAAAACACAACTCGAAATACAAAATTTATATGTATTTATAAAATCCCCTTGTGAATGTAATAAATTCTCTATTGGAGAAACCTCTAGACCTCAAAATGTTCGAATAAACGAACACAAAAAATATATAAAAAACGACAGTTTGAATAATCCAAATCCAATGTGAACATGCTTGGGACCTTGGTCATAAAATACAGTTTCAAAATTCAGTTATATTGCACAACACCAAAAGAAAACTAAAAGAGTTTGCTTTAATTTTGTTAAATGAAAACGATTGTATCGCTACTACCTCAGTAGAATTCAATCGTTCCTGGTTGCCGATGATTAAGGAAGAAATTGCTAATGGTCATGTCCTTGTGAACAACCCAATATCGGGATAGTTCATAAGATTTTTCCTAGGTTTTTCCCTTATGATTTTAATGGAGATCACTGAATCAATAAAATTCTTTGGTCGCATTTTTGGCGAATGCACGATCTTATAACAAAGTCGCACCTAGGAGCGCCAGATAAAATTCTGAAGATCTCCCTTTCAAATTCTTCCAATTTAAAAGGAACTTTATGATTATACGATCTTTAGAAGTTTCTGTATATTACAAATAAAATTCTCTTCAAACATTTTAATTTATATCTTAGAATTGTGCCTTTTTAGGGTTCCGTATATACAATATACGGATACCCTTATAATATCACTCAGGATTTCTACCTCTGTCACATCACAGCAATTTTCTCTTAAACTACTGGACGGAAGAGGTTGAAATTTGGTATCAATGTATAGTTTGGTAACCCGATCAGGAGTACATATCGTTAAAGAAAAAATTTTGATTTTAGGGGTACTTCTGGGGGGAAAAACTAAAAAAATAGACCGTTCGACCCCCCCTCTGATCTCCGAAATTACGCAGCCTAAAATTTTGAAAAAAATAGGAAATATAGAACGTTGCCCGAACTTTACAGGAAAAATAAGGAGAAACGATTAATATTAATTTTGGGGGGCAAATTATAGAATTAAATAAAAATTTAAAAATAAAAAAAAATTTCAAACGCATCATGTAATAAATCAAATGAAAGGTCTCATTCTGAGGAACACAAATATATATTTTTCATATTTTAAAAAAAATTATTTAAAAAGATATTAATGAAAATATACCAAAATTTACCCATCCCCCCCTTTATCTCCGAAACTATAAAACGTAAAGTTTTGAAAAAAATAGAGGTACAGTTTCTGACCTGAAGTTTACTGGAAAAATAAGGGGAAAATTTTGGGGGGCAAATTACAGAACTAAATGGAAAATATAAAATTAAAATTGTTTCTAACCCATCATGTTATATATCAAACGAAAGGGCTCATTACGACGAAAACAAACATATTTTTTTCATATTTTTAAAATAATTTAATTAAAATATATTAACAAAAATATAAAAAATTTACCTATTCCCCCCACTTATCTCCGAAACCATAAGCTGGAAAATTTTGAAAAAAAAATGGAGGTATAGCCCCTCACCTGAACTTTACTGGAAAAATAAGGAGAAACCCGTAATATGCATTTTGAGGGGCAGTTATAGAATTAAATGGAAAATAAAAAAATTATAATTGTTACTAACAGATCATGTAATATATCAAATCACAGGGCTCATTATGACGAATACAAATAGATTTTTTTAATTCTTTTTAAATGAATATTTTAAAATATATTAAAAAATATTTTTAAAAAATTACCCATTCCCCCGTTATTCCCCAAACTATAAAACCTAAATTTTTTTGTTTATTTGAAAAATATGAAAAAATCCCTAATTATATTATTTGGCCCCCAAATAATAGAATTAAACAGAAAATAAATTATTAGAAAACCCCCATAGTAATTTTAGGGACAAATTATACAATTAAATGGAAAATAAATATTCAATTTTCAAAAGCATCATGTAATATATCAGATAAAAGGCTCATTATGTGAATTACAAATGTATCATATTTTTAAATCATTCGTTTAAAAGATATTAAAAAAAATATTAAACATCGACTTAATTCCCACTTTAGAAACTACACTATTTAAATTTTGAAAAATATATTTTATTTGTATTTTTTAATAATTTGAATAACATATTTAATAATTTATAATTTAAAACTTGACCTATTTTGCCCTTTATCTTCCAATCTACAGAGCCTCAAAACTCAGAGATTATAAAAGACTTCTCTGAAAGTTTATTAGTAAAATAAAACTCTAATGTTAATTTTTGGGGGCCAAATTAGAAAATTAAATATATATGTATTCTGATAAATTTCAAGCGAATCCTGAAGCAGATAAAATGAAAAGTCTATGTGTGGAAAATCAAAGTGTATATTTTTTATAAATTTAAAACGCTTCCTTTAAAAGCTATTAGGGCAAATATAAGAAAATGCACTTATTTCCTGCTGGTCTGAAACTAGAATATTAGAATCTTGAAGGTGGTACGGAACCCTAAGTATGCGAGTCCAACTTGCACTTGACCAAATTATTTATTCATAGTTTCTTAACCATTGACAACGAGGTCTGGCCTAGATCCCGAAACATTTAGAATATACAGTAATTTTCGTAACTTGTGGTGTTATTTCCCAAGAAGTGCTTAATCATATAAGATTTATTTCATAGGGAGCCAATTGCCAATGATCAGCAAGAAAGCCTTCCCTTTTGATAACCATGCTATGCATATAAGAAAAAAATAACTACAATTTAATTGTAAAATGAAAACAGGTAGACAAATAAAAAGAACTATTTGCAATATGAAAACAATATAAATAGGTATAATAAATAATTTATTTCTGCAGATTTTTCCTTCTATATTTCCTGTTAGACATTGCAATATTTTGAAGATTTTTTAAAATAAATTTGGAAATTTCTTGACCGTCCTGTACCAGCTCACGGGAAGTTTCCTGTCTAAGTGTATCCCATAATCAAAAAACATCCGTTCCACGTTTTCATAACCTATAGGTACAGATAGATCTTAAATCCTGAGTGAAAAGTCACAAATACCTAAATCTGGAAATGTATATTTCTTTACTGTCTGATGCAAGGCTAAAGGAAGATCTATTACAACAGGAAACTAAACTAAACTGCGGACTTTAAAAAAGTATGGAAAACTGCTTTCTTTCAAAAATAATACCTATTTCAAAATTATTAGGTAATACAAAAGATCCTTATTGAGAAAATAATTTAGACGAGCGGTTCCCAAACTTCTATTGTTGCCGGCGCACTTATAGGTTTTGTATTTTCTCAGGACGCCTTAGTTGTGTTCAACCATAAGCAGAGCGAAGTTGTTGGTTCTTTACGCAAAAAAAATATTTATGCAGCGCAGGCTTAAATCCTGAGTGAAGGCCCTCGCGACGCCCCTGTTTGCTCTTCAGTGCGCACTAGAGCGCCGCAAAGCACACTTTGGGAACCCCTGCTATAGAATAAATCTTAAGCTACTATGATACGAATGACATTATATTTTTGAAAATCTAAGCGTTTCATCAAAGAACCTGCTATGTTAACGGTTCTTTGAACATTATATTTGTTTATATTTTCTCATTTTTATGTATTAAATAAGGCTTTAGCGTCATTTCACTTCATCTGTTGCTTAATATTCGAATTCTCTGTAATCTGATACCGCTACATACCTTCCGGTATCTTTTTGTATTGTTATCAAATTCATTTTACACCGACAATGGAAAAATTAACAAATCTTCTAAATTAATCATTTCGACAAAAACAAAACATAAACATACCACCGGCTGAGGTAATAAGAAAAGCTCTCCTGAATTTTCGATGGGCACAAAAAGCATCAACCTCGAGAAATTTCTTGAAGAAGCTCCTACACCAAACGAATAATTCTGGCATTCGAGACTTTTCTAAATTGATTATAAAAAGGACAGTTGTACATGTCGAGTAGTTTATATTAGTTTATATGCCGTGTGAAGTGTATCGATGGAAATCAGCTGTTGCAAATAATGAGTGGATTTATTTTTGTGAGAATAAAGTCATCGAAAGTGAACGTGAATATCTGTGTTAAATTAATTTTGAACCCAGGCAATTTATTGTAATATTAACACCAGTAAGAACAACGCAGACCTGCGTTATTTATTGATTGAACAAGAATTACGCCTTTAATGTGTAACAGTTAAATAAAACATATAGAAACCTTTAAACTCCTAACACCATTTCAACAACTAAGGTCGCGTTAGGAGTAATTCTAAATTGATTTATTCTAACAGATATACATCTATATTGAGATTATTCTAAAAATTTAGGTTCCTTCCAGACAATATTTACTTTGTATCACTTCACCGTCATAACACTGAAATTATCTACGTCTCTGCAACGCGAACTTAGCAGTTACGCGAGAGTTAGTAGACCTCGAGATTTTTGTGATTTTTAGAAAACTCAATTATCGTTACAGGTTTTTCTTGCCTTGGGCTCCCTTGTGTTTTTACAAGGTATGTAGGTATCCGTTGTAACGATTCGTTTTCCCTGTCGACATTTCCCGGTTTTTACCTTCGAGGTTTTTCTTTGGCATCAATATAAAGTAATTAGTTTTTTGGTATGTTGGTCGGTTAGTCGGGTGTGAGAGACGATACGAGAAATCGATTATGGAGTTACAGGTCGTTTGTAAAAATCTTCACGTGTTTTCTGAAACCGTAGTTTTTACAATTTACCGTTCCCTCATAAAGTATCCGATAAATTAAAGAAAACTTAGAATGAAATTTAAAACAAATAAAGCTTAACACCGTATATAAATATAACAAAGAGATTTGTCACCGTCGGAACGCTAAATCGAGATTACTAAATAAGAAAATTATGAAGAAAAATCTGTTTCTAAACTGGACGTCTTTTAAATTTTTTGACTCTGGCAATTGATATTTTCGATTTGATTCGCTTATGATTGTCTTCTCCACTCAGTATATGTATATATCTATCTTTGTGTTCCATTCCTTAGTCATTTTTTGGTTTTAGTCAAGACATTTCACTATACTTAGTTGGGATCGCTTGAATATTCCATGTTCCAAAATGGAGTAACTTTTTCTGTAGCCGTTTCCGGTTACCTGTTGATCCGTTCGATGTCCGAAGCTGTGCTTGTCGGTTTTTAACATCCAACAAGTATGCGTGATTCGCTCATTGCTCGACCCGCAACCTGGAGGATCAGGATTTTTCTTTCGATGTTTTCTTTTCTTTTATACTCTTCCATTAGCTACATAACGTACATCCATTGTACGCCATGGATTGCCCAGCAGTCACGACGAGGATTTCGAAGTAGGAATTATTGGTACGTCTGTGAGATACTGCGAGCAATTGTCAGGGTTTTAGCATTCGTACACTCGCTATATTAAGATTCTAAATACTTCCAGCTTGTATACTAGTACAGAAGCTTCGCCTGGTTACAAACTGGCTCTACTCGTGCACCCTCTATAAAAAATCCTGTACATTTACACTGCCTATACTTCATATATATGAGTACCCCCTATTTAGACTCTATTGAGTATGACCCTGTATACTTACACTCAGGTTACTAACATCCAGGCAATCACTGACGGTAAAGGATGGGTGTGCTCATTGGTAAAATCAAATCAAAAATCAAAGGGCGATGACTAACGCTTTTGCCATCAACTTCTAGCGCGACGTTCAAAATTTTCCCATTTACCCAAATTCTGCTCATATACTTCACCTTGGATATGCACCCCGTGTATATTTACAGTTGCGATTTTATACTCTGAATATTTACATCATTTATAATACTCTATTTAACAGCCAGTGTGCTTACACTGACAATACCACACCTTGTATATTGGACTCCCTCCTATACAGTGCCGGCAAGCGTATTAGTTGCCATACGCTCTTATTCTGAATTTTTTCCGCGAGCCTCAAAATTTTCCGATTTACACCCCGTATAGTGTTGCAAATAACTCAACCCATATATGTGCCCCCTTGTTATTACCATGTTTAAGTGCACCCTTGAATGCTACTATGTTTAGTAACACTCAGTATGTTTACTCTCAGGTCACTAACACCTTGTATGCTGGGCTCCTTGCCAATAGAATGACAAATTCAAAGGAGGTGGTTCAACGTTCTTATATCTAATTGTTCCTGTGGCCTTTGAAATTTAAGCAAGTTAACAAAAACTAGTTTATAACTTCTAGCATTTATTTAAGCGAAAAACACGGCTCACTGACATCTAAAGCAAAACATTAAGTAACTTCCCATTAAATTGTACCAACAACATTCTATCTATCTATTTGAATGAACGGGTTTCTAATCGAAAGTCGAGTATTTAATTAAAACTATCTTTACTATGTACTTATTATCTACCTCGCTGGTGATGATGCTATAAGAGATCGCCAATTAGAAATTGAACAGATCTCACATATCCATTAATACTACTTTTTTCTTCGTCTATGTTACTATACTCCTTTATGATAGGTACTCGTGTATTGATCAAATACGTGTGCTTCATAGTAACGAGGAATGCTAAGCAACTGTTAACATGACAGAATCGATTAAACTTAATAAATGTATTTTGTAATATTGAATGTGTTGTGTCCCGTTTTGTGAATTAATTTTCAAATAAACATTAAAAATGGAGGATCCAGAAAGTAGTGAAAAAGATCTTCTAACTCCAGGCCATCCTTTACTCAATAAATTCCAGCAAGCATTAAAGGAGCACCTACTTTTCCAAATAAACCGTGCGAAAGATGAAATTTTTGAACTAGAAGCAGAAGCAAAGCAAAAACTTGACGAGAAAGAAAAACTAGGAGTACGAACTTATGAAGCTCAACAGATGGTATGCGAACAACAAAAAACACTTGAAAACTTAGTGGCTGAAATAGAAACTGTAAAGGCTGCTAAAGAGGAATTAGATGCAGGCCTCGAAGTATCGAAGAAAAAATTTAAAGAAACCCAAGAAAAGTATCTTCTGAGTGAGAAAGTGAACAGAGAATTGCAAACTGAAATCGAAGGTGTTAATTATTTAAACAATCAAATGATCCAGTGGGAGAAGAAGATTGAGTCTCATATATCTGTCAATAAAAGAATAGCATCGAAAACTCGGAAGGACTATAACATTATGTTTCAAGAAAAACGACAACAAGACATGCTTCTTTCCAATTTAACCATTGCTGTGTGGAAACTCGAAAGTGAAATAGAAACTTTGACACAGGAAAACAAAATGAAAGAAAAAGAAGTTGAAGAACTTGAACAGGCAGTTGTGGTGGGCAACACGAATATAGAAGCTTTGCAAACGGAAATACGTTGCCTAATGCATTCATGGAATTCGGTGGTAGTGGCAATATCCAACAGAGATAAAGGTCTAGAATGTCTCACTGAGGAATATCGAAAACTGCAAGAAAAATATAAAAGTATTCTTTCTGAAATAGAACAAGTAAAAAAACTAATCAAAACCGAACTGAACAAGAACGAAAGTCTTACTTTGACAAAATCAAGAGTTATGGTCCACATCAAAACTTGCCAAGACCAACTGGACGATGAACTATTTGCAAAACACATTCTGGAAAAAGACATTGTGGAACTAAAATGTGTTATCGATCAAACAGAGAAAGATATACAAGAATGCAAAATGGAAAATGAACAAAAAGAATCAATAATGAGTATCGTTTTGAAAGACTTCAACAAGATAGCTAACAAAAAAAATGAATTAGAAGAAAAACTTGTTAGGAATTTAGAAAACCTTCTAACTAATGACAAGGTTGCCAAGAATCTAGCCAAACTGTTGGCAAAAGCAAAAGGGCAGAGAAGGGATGTAGAAATATTACTACATGAAGCGGAAAATAAAACTAGTTATCTCTCTTCCCAAATTGAAAGTAAAAAGTTTAATAATGCCGAACTTAATCGTCTATTCGAAGATATACAGCACCAACAAAATGAATTAAAACAGGAAGCTAACTACTTGAAAACTGAAAATGAAAAATACGAAACCATGTTTAAGAAAAGAGAGCGACAAGTTGACAGTTTATTAACCAAGTATGAGAAAGAAGCTGAAAAACATACTAACTCTAGTTCTCCTAAGGAGATGGTAATTTTAGAACTTGAGAAAAATATTGAAGTTACTCAAGAGGTAATTAAAAAATTACAATCTTTCTGGCTAAGAGAACAGAAAAATATGCTTTCAGTATCGAAAGAGCGACAGGAGCAAATACAAAATATAAACATTTTGAAAAAACAAATCAAAATTCTTGAACAAAAAAATATGGATGTTAACGATGAGCTAGAAATTTACAAGAAAAAACAAGAAAAAGTACTCCATAATATTAACAACCTTCAAAATAAAAGTGTTACGTTATGTGAAGCTATATTCAAGAAACGTAGTCAAAAGGAGAAACTGGATAGGACGAACATATTAATTCATACTGAATATGAAACCCGACTCAGAGATGCCGAACTTGCTGTTCTAGAAATTGAATCTGATATTGCCGATATTGAAGATGACAAAATTAATCTTAGCAAACAACTTATAGAAATCAATCGAGAAGCTCTAGAGTGGGAAAAGAAAATGCAGCTGGCGAAGGAAACGGTAAATCAATTGAAATATGAGAGAGGTAAATGTGGAGAGCTGGGATCGATGAAACTAGAAATACATAAAATGGAACTGATTTATGGACAAATGAAGAAGGCTCAAGAAAAACTAATGAAGGATTTAACTTACACTGTATCGAGAAGAGATCATATCTACTATATTGCTGAAGCAAGAATGAGAAAACAAACAGTAAATAAGGAGGTTTGTACTTATATATAATTACTCATAAATTCTTTATGTTTTGTTGTCTACTTCTGAAAAGTTACCGAAAATGATTTAGATTCATTCTTTCTAGAAAATTTATATCGTAAAGTCCTTGATTTCGATTAGTCGACTTAAAGTTTGAACTGCCCTTTACGTGCTTCACTATCTTCTTTATTGCTTCACTAACTACACTATGCCACCATCTGTTAAGCTTTGTAGTTTAAGCGATTATGTATTTGCCGTTTATATTTCAATATTGTAGCCGGTTTCGTGTTAAAATCTTTATTTGACAGTCGCTTTGTTGATCTCTGACATTTGTCGGCTCTATGGCTTGTTCTGGGCTAAAGGCGAAATTTTTAATAACGTATTTACCCATTTCCTGACTGTTATATTCCTTTCAAAGTCAGATAATATTTTTTTCCTGATTAGGACTTTTGATCAGTAATGCTAACATTAAAAATTATGAATTCCGGAAACTCGTAAAAAGGGATAATCAACATTTAAGGAATTTGCGAATTAAAACGTTTCTGATCTGATGTTATTGACGTATAATAATTAAAATAGATAATTCGCTTATAATTTTAAAGACTTTTTGCTATTGCGACAATTAAGGAACATGAAACGGACAAATCATTTTATTATAATATATGTTCGATATGGTCTCCATTGTATAGCCTGTTTGACGAAGATCTAGATCCAGATAAGACTCGTAAATACATTACCAAACTGTGGAGCAAATTCATCCAAACGGGATCCCGTGGTTAACCAGAAACGCGAGCCAAGAAGAATCGATGAGGTTGAAGTAGCAATATTAGGACATGTAATGTATCCAGAAAAACCTTTAAGATAAATTGCGTTAACATCAGGTGTTCACAATTAAATGAAGAAGACTTTGACAGAAAAATAAAATTTTGTGAAATACTGACTGGTCACATAATAACAATCCCAATTTTTTATAAAATACTTGCTTCTCTGACGAAGCCTCCTTTCATTTAAATGGTGAGGCTGGAGTAACATTAATCAACATTTATTTAGAGAGACTCGCACTTAGCGACCTCTAAAGTTAACCTATTTTCATACATTTCACTTTAAATGGAGATAAGTATTTAGACTTATTTGCAAACGCTGTAGATCTAAGAATAACTGAAATTTTGGAGGCAGATGAGTCTAGTAGAAGACGAACTTGTTTTTCAGCACAGCACGACGGTGCCCCACCTCATTATATCTTGACAGTTAGAGAGTTTATTGATAATCGATTTCCTGATAGATAGATTGGAAGACGAGGTGGCATCGAGTGGCCAGCAAGGTCGCCAGATATGATCACCCTGGATGTTTTCTTTCGGTGCATTTAAAGACCAACGTGTATGCTACTCCTTCAGAATCACTGAATGATCTGAGACATCATATCCAAGAAGAATGTGGCCTATTTACTCCAGATGTTTTTCCAATGTGCGCAACGAGTTTGAGGCACGATTATATGAAGGCCTTGGAGTGGATGAAGACCATTTCGAATATCAGAAAAATAACCAGAAATTACGTTTTAATCCGCAAATTTCTTAAATGTTGATGGAATATCAGAACCAACACACCGTTGAGTTCCTTTTTAAACGGGCTTTAAAACGAGGTGTCACTTATGGTAGGGTTCCATTAAAAAAATGTAGTAGCTAGCGCTGGGTTGATGAGGGTGCAATTTAATTAACGATTGGTATAGCCAAAAAACGACGACTTTCCGGCATAATTCTCGAATCCGCCTGTTTACGTAAATTTGTTAAAGTGTATAAACAAAACAACATGCAAGAGCCTCTTACATGAATAAATATTTTTAACCCACAAAAATAAAAAAGTTAATTATTTGCTGATGAATACTGCTTGTTGCAATCAATAGGCTGTAATAATAAGGTATTAAATATAAACTGTCAGGTATTTATATTTCCATTTATATTTCAATGCAGTGTATGCGAATCAATTTCTCTAAAAAAAGTAGTTTCTTTAAATTTATTTTTTTTATTTGTGCCTTTGGGACCAAAAATTTAAAAAAATTAAACTTGCTTATCTGCACAATCCAAACTGAACAAAAAAGTTGCTTAAGTAGAATTCGCCTTCGAAAAAAATTATAATGGCCTTCATAAATTTTGAAAATTAGGTTCAGGTCACTTTTGAGTTTGCTAATCAATTGTTTCCTTAGAACTCTACATGTTTTGTGTAAAACATTGTTGTTTTTTAAAAGTATTTGTCAAATTGACTACATCTTTAACAGTAAAATTTTATTTTTTACTGACTAGAAAAATATTACTTTTTTTTGCAGAAAACAGAAGATAGAATTCGTGTAAACTATCAGAGGAAAACTAAATGAAAAGCGTAAGAAACTGAAAGAAATGGAAAGTGAAATTGAAAAAATACAGGTAAAAATAAAATTATTAAAAGAGCAAAAGAAACTGTGTGATGAGGACAAACATAAGAAAGACAAAGAAATCAAGATCATCAAAGCATATGCTTCTGACCTAGCTGTAGACCTAGAACAATCAAAAACTAACAGACAACTCCATTTTGAAACACTATTGATACAACAAAAAAAGATAAGTATGTACAACGATTTATTACTTGGCAGAAAACCGTTCACCTTGTACAAGAAAGACGATCAACTGACAAACGAATATAGGAAACAGAAGAGACTGAATCTTGATTTAATAAACGCAATTGAAACCTTAACGGAAAAGTTTCCAAATCACTACCACGAATTTCAACGACTAATGAACGCCCTGAAAATAGGACATGTGGTACTGTATTGTTAACAATAAAGGTCCCTTACAATCAATACATTTTTTTTAATCTATAGGTTCTTTACGCCGAGATGGTACTTCCTGCATTGGTAGCTATAGTTGACAGCCAGACGATTAAAAAAGTAATTACGTAATTAGTTTTACTTCTTATAACACCTATCTTCAAAAAAGGCATCGAATAGTGCCTAGACACAGGAAATTTCCATATTTATATATTACTGTATTTTTTATTTTATTAAAGTGTTTTTGGGTAATTTGCTATGAATATTTATTCTTGCAGATACACTTATCAAATATTGGAGTATGTACAAAGTAGTTTTAGGAACTATATACACCTTTTAAAAGTAGTTGTCCATTCAAAAAGTAAAATAAAATTTATTTGAAGCAGATGAAGTTTTGATATTAATCAAAACAAAGATATCGAAAGAAAATGGCGATACCAATTTAGCAGGGGGAGAACTCAAAAATCCGAGAAAAAATGAATTTAGTAAGGTAAAAAAATAAAATACGGGAAAAGTCGTAATTTAACGGGGGAGGGAAATAAATGCCATCAGAATATCGAAATCACGAACGTATCGATACTGGTTGCGAAACAAAAATACCCATTGTGGGTATCGATACTATCAGCATAAAAGTAGTATCGTAACATTCCTACATACTTAGTGGCGTATTCAAGGTGGTTGAAATAAGGATGCAGTAAAAATTATTGTTGTACAAGGTGGTCCAAAAATTTTTTATTGATATTAAAACAGTTACATATTAAAGGAGGTTGAAATAAAGGGTTGAAATTATACTTATATTGGGCGGTTAAAACAATATCAGGGTAGTTGCAATATATTGTGAAATGGAATTATAATTGTACAGTGTGATGCAGAAAAAAATTGACAAATAAGTTATACTGAGTGGCCAATACACAGTATCAGCATAAACAGTGTAGTGTGGATTACAGTTATATTTACAGAAGGTATACTTGGAAAAAAAGTTGAAAAAAAATTACCACAATTCTATACTAGGAATCACAGGGAAACGAGGCTACCCACAGTATGACTTCTGAGAGGGAGTCCCTGGAAAAAGTTTTTCCTGAAACTATTAGATGTCGAAAATTAATTTGGCAATAAAATATTTAAAAATAAACTAAACAAATGTGTAAAAACCCATTTAAAACATATACATATAGAGAACAGACGGAGAGAAAGGAAAGAAAGAGATAGTTCAATAAAAGAGGGCTGCGCTTTTTGACATAACAAAAATCCACCATCGATAGAAATGTACATATTGAATCACGTTTAGAGTTGAATAATTTGGTCAAGTGCGAGTTCGACTCGCATTGTAAGGGTTCCGTACCACCTTCAAGATTCGCTGTATTTAGTTTTCTAATTTGGCCCCCCATATTAGAGTTTTATTTTACTAATAAACTTTCAGGGAAGCCTTTTATAATCTATTGTCTGAATTTTGAGGCTCTATAGATTGGAAGATAAAGGGTAAAATAGGTCAAGTTTTAAATTATAAATTATTAAATCTGTTATTCAGATTATTTAAAAATACAAATAAAATATATTTTTCAAAATTTAAATAGTATAGTTTCTAAAATGGGAATTAAGTCGATGTTTAATATCTTTGCTAATATCTTTTAAACAAATGATTTAAAAATATGATATATTTGTAATTCACATAATGAGTCTTTTATTTGATATGATACATGATTCCTTTGAAAATTGAATTTTTATTTTCCATTTAATTGTATAATTTGTCCCTAAAATTACCATGGAGATTTTCTAATAATTTTTCTTATAAATCTCAAGTGAGTCCCAGTACCCCTAATTATTTTCAAAATTTTAGGTAGTATGGTTTCAGAAATAAAGCGAGAAATGAGAATTTTTTTATCTTCATGTTAATATCTTGTAAACAATTAATTTTAAAAATATGAAAAATATATATTTGTATTCCTCATAACAAGCCCCTTCATTTGATATATTGCATGACACGTTAAAAAAATATTTTTTAATTTCCGTTTATTTTTATAAATTGCCCCCCATTATTAATATTAAAGATTTATTCGTATTTTTCCTGTAAATAAAAAAATTAGGTCTTATAGTTTGGGGAATAAAGGGGGGAATGGGTAATTTTTTTAATATTTTTTTTAATATATTTTAAAACATTTATTTAAAAAAAAATTAAAAAAATATATTTGTATTAGTCATAATGAGCCCTGTGAATTGATATATTACATGATACGTTAGAAATAAGTTTAATTTTTTATTTTCCATTTAATTCTGTAATTTGCCCCCCAAAATGAATATTAGGGGATTCTCCTTATTTTTCCAGTAAAGTTCAGGTGAGGCGCTATACCTATATTTTTTTTCAAAATTTTACAGCTTATGGTTTCGGAGATAGGGGGGGGAATAGGTAACATTTTTTATATTTTTGTTAATAACTTTTAATTAATTTATTTTAAAAATATGAAAAAAATATATTTGTTTTCGTCATAATGAGCCCTTTCATTTGATATATAACATGATGGGTTAGAAACAATTTTAATTTTATATTTTCCATTTAATTCTGTAATTTGCCCCCCAAAATGAAAAGTAGAGGTTTCTCCTTATTTTTCCAGTAAACTTCAGGTCAGAACCTATAAAACTATTTTTTTTCAAAACTTTACGTTTTATAGTTTCGGAGATAAGGGGGTGGGAAGGGTAAATTTTGGTATATTTTCTTTAATATCTTTTTAATTAATTTTTTTTAAATATGAAAAAAATATATTTGTGTTCCTCAGAATGAGACCTTTCATTTGATATATTACATGATGAGTTTGAATTTTTTTTTATTTTTAAATTTTTATTTAATTCTATAATTTGCCCCCCAAAATTAACATTAATGGTTTATCCTTATTTTTCCGTAAAGTTCGGGCAACTTTCTATATTTTCTATTTTTTTCAAAATTTTAGGTTCAGTAGTTTCGGAGATCAGAAGGGGGAACGGTCGATTTTTTAGTTTTTCCCCCAGAAGTACCACTAAAATCAAAATTTCTTCTTTTGCGATATGTGCTCCTGATCAGGTCACCAAACTATACCTTCATAGCAAATTTCAACCTCTTCCGTCCAGTAGTTTAGGAGAAAATTGCTGTGATGTGACAGAGGCAGAAATCCTGAGTGATATTATAAGGGTATCCGTATACTGTATATACGGAACCCTAAAAAATAGCATAAGGGATTTCGTTCCTGACGGGGGTTTCCCGGTCCCCCGACCGATGGCACATTTTTTTTAAAGAATATACTTTTAGTAGGTAAAATATTCTACGCATATAAATTTTCATGTTTAATATTGAAATGAATTATGAAATAATTTGGTCAAGTGCGATTTGGGCTCGCATACTTAGGGTTCCGTACCACCTTCAAAATTCTAATATTCCAGTTTCAGACAAGCAGGGAATGAGTGCATTTTCTTATGTTTACCCTTATATCTTTTAAAGGAAGCGTTTTAAATTTATAAAAAATATACACTTTGATTTTCCACACATAGACGTTTTAATTTATCTGCTTCAGGATTCGCTTAATTTTTATCAGAATACATATTTATTTAATTTTTTAATTTGACCCCCAAAAATTAACATTAGACTTTTATTTTACTAATAAACATTCAGAGCAGTCTTTTATAATCTACTGTCTGAGTTTTGAGGCTCTCTGGATTGGAAGATAAAGGGCAAAATAGGTCAAGTTTTAAATTATAAATTATCAAATCTGTTATTCAAATTATTAAAAAATACAAATAAAATATATTTTTCAAAATTTAAATAGTGTAGTTTCTAAAGTGGGAATTAAGTGGATGTTTAATATTTATGTTAATATATTTTAAACAAATGATTTAAAAATATTATATATTTGTAATTCACATAATGAGCCTTTTATCTGATATATTACATGATGCGTTTGAAAATTGAATCTTTATTTTGTAATATGTCCCTAAAAATGCTATGGGGGTTTTCTAATAATTGATTTTCCGTTTAATTCTATTATTTGGGGCCAAATAATAGAATTAGGGATTTTTTCATATTTTTCCTATAAACAAAAAAAATTAGGTTTTATAATTTAGGGAATAACGGGGAGAATGGGTATTTTAAAAAAAAATTTAATATATTTTAAAATATTCATTTTAAAAAAATTAAAAAAATATATTTGTATTCGTCATAATGAGCCCTGTTATTTGATATATTACATGACCCGTTAGAAACAATCATAATTTTTTATTTTCCATTTAATTCTATAATTTGCCCCTCAAAATGAATCTTAGGGGTTTTTCCTTATTTTTCCAGCAAAGTTCAGGTGAGGGGCTATACCTTCATTTTTTTTTCAAAACTTTCCAGCTCATGGTTTCGGAGATAGGAGGGGATGGATAAATTTTTTAATATTTTTGTTAATATCTTTAAATTAATTTATTTTAAAAATATGAAAAAAAATATATTTGTTTTCGTCATAATAAGCCCTTTCATTTGATATATAACATGATGGGTTAGAAACAGTTTTAAATATATATGTTCCATTTAATTCTATAATTTGCCCCCCCCCCAATGAATATTAGGGGTTTTTCCTTATTTTTCCTGTAAAGTTCAGGTGAGGGGCTATACCTCCATTGTTTTTTCAAAAGTTTCCAGCTTATGGTTTCGGAGATAGGGGGGGATGGGTACATTTTTTTATATTTTTGTTAATATCTTTTAATTAATTTATTTTAAAAATATGAAAAAAATATATTTGTTTTCGTCATAATAAGCCCTTTCATTTGATATATAACATGATGGGTTAGAAACAATTTTAAATATATATGTTCCATTTAATTCTATAATTTGCCCTCCCCCCAAATGAATATTAGGGGTTTTCCTTATTTTTCCAGTAAAGTTCAGTTGAGGGGCTATACCTGAAATTTTCCAGGTTATGGTTTCGGAGATAGGGGGGGGTGGTTAATTTTTTTTGTTAATATCTTTTAATAATTTATTTAAAAAATACGAGAAAAAAAAATATTTGTTTTCGTCATAATGAGCCCTTTCATTTGATATATAACATGATGGGTTAGAAACAATTTTAATTTTATATTTTCCATTTAATTCTATAATTTACCTCCCAAAAAATATATTAGGGGTTTCTGCTTATTTTTCCAGTAAAGTTCAGGTGAGGGGCTATACCTTCATTTATTTTCAAAATTTTCCAGCTTATGGTTTCGGAGATAAGGGGGTGGAATGGGTAATTTTTTTAATATTTTTCTTAATATCTTTCAATTAATTTAATTTAAAAATATGAAAAATATATTTGTTTTCGTTGTAATGAGCCTTCATTTGATATATAACATGATGGGTTAGAAACAATTTTAATTTTATATTTTCCATTTAATTCTGTAATTTGCCCCCCAAAATTAAAAGTAGAGGTTTCTCCTAATTTTTCCAGTAAACTTCAGGTCAGAACCTATACCTCTATTTTTTTTCAAAACTTTACGTTTTATAGTTTCGAAGATAAGGGGGGGAATGGGTAAATTTTGGTATATTTTCGTTAATATCTTTTTAAATAATTTTTTTAATATGAAAAAAATATATTTCTGTTCCTCAGAATGAGACCTTTTATTTGATATATTACATGATGCGTTTGAATTTTTTTATTTTTAAATTTTTATTTAATTTTATAATTTTCCCCCCAAAGTTAATATTAATGGTTTCTCCTTATTTTTCCTGTAAAGTTCAGGCAATGTTCTATATTTCCTATTTTTTCAAAATTTTAGGCTCAGTAGTTTACGGAGATCAGGGGGGGTAGGTCGATTTTTTTAGTTTTCCCCCCCAGAAGTACCCCTAAAATAAAAAAAAAATTATTTTACGATATGTACTCCTGATCGGGTCACCAACCTATACATTGATACCAAATTTCAACCTCTTCCGTCCAGTAGTTTAGGAGGAAATTGCTGTGATGTGACAGAGGCAGAAATCCTGAGTGATATTATAAGGGTATCCGTATATTGCGTATATTGTATATACGGAACCCTAAAACTTAGGTTCTTGACTGACCACATTTAATAGCCAATAGATACTTCCTAATCAACTTTGTTCACGACGGTCAAAGGTTGTAAGTTTTTCATTTTCAAAGAATGTTCCACCAGTAAATTCCTGAGTGTTAATTCTGTGCACTGGGAAAATTGTGAAACCTTCGGTGTGTCTCAGACGTATAAACACAAAGTTTTGTAACCTAACACCAAACTTTTACTTCTTCACTCAACTCCGTTTCAACAGCAAAGCTGTCATCGTCATGGATGATGAACTGTCGAACACCATAGACCAAAAATACTTGATTTTCCATAAACTCATATATCATAGTGAACTATATTTGCGAACCGCGTGTAGTCGATCATGGGAATGGACATATGATATCTACTGATATGTGGATTGTTCTGAAACTTCCAAACCTAAACGAGCTATGTTCGACATTTTTTGAGACATGCAAACTATAGATAACTTTACATATCTGTCAACTAGCATTTTTGGAGCTACAAAATGCTTTGAACTCTACAAAATGTATTTTAAAAACCGAAGTGTAAACACATAGTTGGATCATGAGAGAATTGTATTATACATTTCTTTTTGGTACTCCCAATTTCCAAACTCTTTTATTAGGTTAATGAGGTGACATAGAAGGGACATATGTAAAACGTAGATTATCTTCTAGTATAGATTGTAGTTAGCATTACTCTGCTACGCAAACACGAATACCACCGGCAGAGTCTACGGGATTAATATCAATAAGAGAAATATTTACCTACATTAGTTTCATTACAAGACGGTTAGATACCAGGTATTCGAGACAAGAAATCAGCGACAACATTAGTATCACCTTTTCTATAAGTATTTTCAAATATAGGATTTGATGAAAACAAACTGTTTTACTGTTTATTCCAGGGCGGCGTTACGACTCTAACTAATTCCTGTTGAAGTATATTTAATAAATAATAATAAATTTTGTTGGTTCTAACTAAACAATTCACTACTAACATCGTTCAAATATTGAATTACTTTGTTTATTTCTGTAATATGTTCATGTGACAAAGCTAAGAGATTAGTAATGGTTTGAATATTCAAAACATTAACTTCACTTTAGCAATTTTCCTCTGCACTTCTAAACGAAAAGTTAATAAGAATCTGAAATAATTTGCAACAATCACTCCCGAAAATGAAACTAATAGCCAAAGAAGGAACTACCAGAGCTGATATATAAAATCAAATCAAATAAACTTTAAACTGATTGTTCGGTACTATCGGGTGTAATAAACCGTCGCATATTAGACTATTTAAATTCTAGTCCAAAACATTCTAAAATAACCATCCTTTCTCAACAATTACTAAAATATTGGCTCTATCTAAGAGAGCATCAATATTACAATTAAATAATTTTACTGAAATATATGGTCTGCTATCAAAACTCTTATTCACAATAAGCGGTGTAAGTAAGTTGCTTGTAGCAGCATAAAAATATCTTTATACTTCCAGTTCTCTTCTATCAACCAATGTGTCCTATAGTTAGAAATTGGAACCTTTAGCACTTTTCCTCATTCTACGTTTCCTGAACAGCGACGACAATCTTTAATAGTGGCATCTTTAGTACAACACTCAAAACAAAATTTACTTCCTTATCGTAAACAATTCCTAAATGTGGGGTTTTCTCCACGGTAATAATAAACATTAGTATGCTTTGTATCTACTGAATGTTTACGTTTCCCAAAATTGCGTTTATCTCTAGGTTTAGTAGTACTATCTGACAAAAAGCTAAATCTACTTCAACAAAATAAAATTGTGTTCCACTAGAGGCAAGATTTAACGGTGGCGTAGATAAAGAGGAGGAATGAGAGGGGATATATCTCCCAAAGCGATCTTCATTTAATGAATTGGTTCAAAATAAAAGTTAAAAAAGCAAAAATGTACTGCAATTTCACTATACAATGACACATACAATCAAAAGCAACCCTCATGACCCATACCCCCCCATGAAAAAACAGTATCTACGCCACTGACACTTAACAAATCGGATTCTTTAAACTTCTTAAAAGGCTAGTTTATGTATAAATACTTTCTATATCATTAAGTGCCAAACATTTTTAATATTCAGATGGTAAACTAATTAATTATATTTAATTTTAGTTGCAAGGACAGAATAATGTCACAATCTAGAAAATCATGCCTCCACGCAAAATTAAAATCATTTGCACATGGAACGATAGCAGTTAATTAGCAATAAATATTACACCAATGTTTAGAACTGTATATACCGCAATAAGTTGTTCGTAGTAAAGTAGCAATAAATTATGGATAACTTTCTGCCGTGTGGTAAATAAGATTTTGAGTCGATTTTTGAGATAGAGGGGCAGATATTCTAGAAAAATGGAACTGAAACCGTTTCGAGTGAACAGTAAGTTGAATTATCCATTATTTATAAATAGCAAATAACATCTACAGACAAAAATCAATACCGGTTTTAGAGGTGGGGTAGGCACAAAAAACGCGAAAAGAGTAGATCTTAACCTGATCTAACAAAGTGTAATTTCCTTTTTTCAACTGGTACTTTGATGAAAAATAGTGGCAGACATTGCGAACTGGTCAGAAATTTTACTTAAAAAAATCGAAAGTTGGACATCAATTTGTAAAATGCCCCAAATTGGGTGAAAATTGGGAAAAATGTCTGCCAAGTTCCCTTAGGGATAAACAAATATTTCGTACTACGGCAGACAATTCCCTGTCCCTTCCTCCTATAAAAAGAGAAAAATAGTTATTTACACTTAAATTAGCTAAAGACTTTTTTTCTTTGAGGTTTATTTAACCCTAAAGCAATTTTCCTAACAAGTGGAAGACGTTTTAAAAGGTTTGTCCACCTTTCGATTTTTTTTTTATTTACAATTTCAAAGTACAAGTCGAGACAAGAAAATTGCTCTTTGTTAGGCCCGGTTAAGATCTATTTTTTCCCGTTTTTTATGCCTCTTCCCACCTGTAAAACATCCACTGAGTTGTGTCTACCGATATGATTTTCGATATAGAAAAAAATATATACTTCAACTTACCGCTCACTCGAAAAGGTTAGGGACTACTTTTCTCCAATTTCTTGATACGCTATATCGTTGAATAGCTGACTAGTTTGCCGGAAGTTTTGCTATGCTTGTTTTAAAGGTCACAATTCAATGGTATTAATAGCCTTTCCTAGTCAGTATAGAGTTGTGAGTTATATTACGTTACCTAAAGTTTGAGTGTTCGTATGTATAAGAATATCACGCACATTTGTTTCTGGTTAGTTTTCAAATTAGATGCTTTTAGTCATTACTTTGCTCGATTTAATAAAAATTTATGGTTATTAAGATTTACACAGCTTTCCAACGTCTAAACTTTTTTATGATGAATTTAAAGAAATTTTCAAAAACATTAGTATTTTGTTTCCAAAAAACATAGTAGGTACAATTACTAATATAAATGTTTTATACTGACGCTTTTAAATTATTATAAAACATTAGTATATTAACATATGGTGTTCCCCAGAATATCAAATTCGGGCAAAACATTTTCCCATTTCCCACCGATTGCTATCTCAATTAAAAATACTCAAAAGAAACTCATCATCTGACGCATTTCACATTTCAATGATAAGCTATGTGTTCATTTGTCACCAGGTAGTTTGGTGTCTCCTTCTAAGTAATCGCATGTAGCAGACAATGGAAATGAAGAAGTGCCCCACTTAGACATCGTGACAGTCGCTTCTTCCATTAGCTGTGAATGTGACACTCTCTGAGGTATGTCATTATTTAAATCTAAGTGCTTGCGTCATATCTCCCTGCTACCGGAATATATTTATTGTGTGGTATCATTTCGGAGCGTTTGGTTTGAGAAGATTATCATAATTGGCAATGCGGAAAAGAACAGATTGAGCAGGTATAAACGAATAATTAATTTTTTAATTTCATCTATTTCTAACTAGAGACAAACTTTTTTAAGTAAATTCAATTGTATGAATATTCTTTACAAAAATATATATATTAAGGAAGTATTTTAAATTTTAGTCTAAAATTGGGGAAAAAACGTTTTTCATATGAGACATTCGAATTAATCCTGCATTAGGTTAGCGAGAGTTTATTTTTGTTATTTGGTATTTGCGAGTTACCATTAACATGTAGATTATTTAGAATCGCGTCAAATCTGTGTCTAGACCTAGTAGAAGAGACCAGAGGTACACCCAATTTGATAGATGTGGACCAGTAATCCCTCTGCTTAATATGTTTATAGTATCCCATTACCACATTCACACCTATAAATGTCAATAACTCTTAGTGCTGTGCCTGTTTTACAAGCTACTACATTATCTTCTACGCAACCTTTCGGATACTGGTAACTTGGAATGGACGTCACCACCCCTATTTCCTTCCATTTTATGTCTTTGATTTCACTTTTTTTAGATTTCGACTTGTTTTTCATCAGGCTCTTTTATTTCTCCCCTTTAGGTTGCAATTGATCTACTTCCTCAAGGTCTCATTAGTCACTTTCATCTCAACATTTTCCTGGGGCCATCAGTGTCTCCACCAATCAACTTCTTCCTCGCTAAAGTTTTTTACGTATAATAAGTATAACATCATCGTTGTTTTCACAGTTACTTTCCTTTCACGTAGTTTCCTTGGATTTCCATCGTCTTGAAATGGTTGATCTCACAACGTTTCAATAGCTTTGTATCTGCTATCGCCATCAGGTGCAGGATGGAAAATTCAGTTTATCTGTGGTATTTATACCTTTATCCATGCGCCATGAGTCGTCGGTCATGGACATTGGGTCGTATCCGATCCAATGAGCGTGGCCGAAGATATTTTTAATTTGGACCGTGTTGTTGGTTCATTTTTCTTTGAGGGCATTTTGAATTCCAACATATACCTCCATTTCTTAGTTAACCATTTATTTGGATTCCTAGATCTGCTTGTCCAATTAAGAGATATGTATTTTCAACGTGCCCGTGGTGTCACTGCATTGCTTAATAATGCATTCCATCAAAACTTGATGAGAAGGGGCCAATATGTTGGGCAGCGAGATCGCCGGACATATTGCCCCTTGATTTTTCTGGGGGGGTACGATAAACAAAAAGTATATAATACTAACTTTTCGAGATTTTTCAATCCATTACACACAGTACGATTTCCGATTTGGAGTCTCTGTGAGCTACATTTTCCTGAAACTCCTGCATGTCGAAACTCATTTCGCGATAAAATATTAAAAAGTATATACTCAAAACCAACGACAGTTGAGGATATGAAAATGAGAATAAGGAATGTTTTCGCAATACCACCCAAGAAATCTTAATAAGGGTTCAGAATTCATATTTGCACCCAACAAGGAGGACCTCATTTTGAACATTTAATTTGAAATTATGATATTATGTATTATTTATTTACTGAACCATTTTGTTACTAGCGAGGTTATTGGTAATGATTGTTTCTTTAATTGCGTGTTTCATAAAGATTTATAGTGAACCTTATTTTTGTTTATCAATTTCCAACTTTACTTCTGAATGTTGAAAAAAACTCCATAGTAATATGGAATTGAGAATTAAAAGGAAAGTATTAGAAATATATATAGAAAATCTATTATAATGTTGGAAAGGTAATGAAATTTCACATTTGTTGGCATGGAAATTAAACTCCACGACTTTCTAAGACCAAAAAATATCAATAATAAGAAATCACTCAAAATGCATAAATCATTTTCGTTTCTTTTTTTCTGAAGAAACTGTTAGAAACAGATACACATAACCATATATGGGAGGAAAAGAAATTAAATGAGTTATTAGGTAAGGTGAAAAAAAATTGGGTTCTATTTAAAAAATCAAGTTATCCATGGTTAAACAAAATTGGAGTAACGATATCTGGCACAATAAAAAGTTTTTGTCACTGTCATTCTGGCACTTGGAAGTATGGAGGGTAGTTTCCCCCAATTAAAGCCTCCTATAGAATAATAATAACCTGTTTCTAGATGTCAACATTTTGACAAAATATCGAATAACTCCTGTATATTGTCTTCTAAACGTTGTTTGTGGCATATTCTTGATTACTTTTATGTTTTTTTGGGCAATAACACCACAATAGAAATAAAACGACATTTAAATGTCATAAATCAAATTTTCATTTTGCAATCTACATCAATAAATATAAAGCCATTGACAACGAAGTCAGAATAGACTTTGAAACGTTTGGTATTCCTGCAATATACGTCGTTTTATTTCTATTGTGGTGTTATTGCCCAAAAAAACATAAAAGTACTCCTGTATATGTCTGGGAATTCCGACAAAAGTATTTTTAGTTTCTATCTCTCATTTTATTTTGATTATTTCACTCAACATATTAACAATATGAAATGGACATCTAACAGACTTGGAATAGATTTTTTTACATTTGAATATATACCAGACGATCAATAACTGATAGAAAAGTTAGTCTGAATCTGGTAGACAATGTAACTCGTTCCTCGAAGATTTCTTGGACTTATATCTTCTTGAATTGATTGATCTCACAACGTTTCAATAGCTTTGTATCTGTTATCGTCATGAGGAAAATGATGAGAAATTCAGTTTATCTCTGGTATTTATACCTTTAACCGGTCATGCGTCGCCGGTCGTGGTCATTGGTTCTTATCCGATCCAGTCGTCGTACCTGGCGGTTGGTTGTCAAATGTTTTTAATTTGGACGCTGGGCTCGCTAATTATATTCTCTATAAATTTTCTTTTATACCAATGCTCTTCCTTGTGAATTACCCTGGCCTGGTCCCAGTTGATGTAATGGTATTCGGTCCATGCGTGATTAGCTAGCCGAGCCTTCGTTAGCTCCGCCGTTTGAGTAGCTATGCGGTGTTCCTTAACCCTGGTCTCCAGTGGTCGCTTTGCCTTTTTAATGTAAATATTGTCACATTGACAAGGTATACTGTATATACAATTATTTGGTATAGCTGGAGTATCCGACCTCGTTCTTGTAATCCTGCTCCTCAAGATGTTGCTGCTTTTGAAGATCATTCTGATTCCATATCTTTGTGCAATTCGTCTAAGTTTCTCCTACATGCCTTTAGTATACGGTAATAATAGAGTTGCTAACGTGGTTTCCTCTTCCTGCCTAGGTGGTTTGTCCAGTTCTTGAAACTACTTGTTAATGATGATTTCCGGATATTCAGTCGCCAAAAAGTCTTCCTTAAGTTTCACTTGTTCTTCTTTGAGGACTTCTGGTGTGCTGCAGATATTTTTGGCTCCATGGATTAGAGCTTTGATGATGCCAGTTTTCGTGGTCCTCAAAGAAGAACAAGTGAACCTTAGAGAAGACCTTTTGGCGAATGGATATCAGAAACCATCATTAACAAGTAGTTTGAAGAATTGGACAAACCACCTAGGCAGAAAGAGGAAACCACGATGTCAACTCTACTATTACCGTATACTAAGGGCTTGTCGGAGAAACTTAGACAAATTACACACAGATATGGAATCAGAATGATCTTCAAAAGCAGCAACGTCTTGAGGAGCATGATTACAAGAACGAGGCCGGATGCTCCCGCATTTTCAAATAACTGTATATACAGTATACCTTATGAATGTGACAATCGTTACACTGAAGAGGTAAAGCGACCTCTGGACACCAGGGTTAAGGAACACCTCATAGCTACTCAAAGGGCGGAGCTAACGAAGACTGGGCTAGCTAATCACGCATGGACCGACCACCATTACATCAGCTGGAACCAGTCCAGGGTAATTCACAAGGAAGAGCATTGGTATAAAAGAAAATTTATATAGAATATAATTAGGGAGCCCAACCTCTAAATTAAAAACATTTGGAGGCCCCATGTTCGGCCACTGTCGCTACGCATCACCGACAACAAATGCCCCAATGACCACGACCGGTGACGCATGACCGATAAAAAATATAAAAACTAGAGATAAACTGAATTTCTCATCATTCAGCTGATGACGATAGCAGACACAAAGCTGTTGAAACGGTGGGAGATCAACCATTTCAAGACGATGAAAGTCCAAGGAAACTTCGAGGAACGAACTTGTCTACCAGATTCAGACTAACTTTTCTTTCAGTTGTTTAGCTGCCCTCCCTGGACCTGAAAAACCTGCCGTGTGCCATTAAACCTTCCCATAAATGTGCTATCTTGCCCCCCTTGGACCAAAACATTTTCTGAATTGTCCCTCTTTCTAGAACTTTTTTTCCCAATTTGCCACCCTCTAAGAGATTTTTTTTTCAAATTTGCCCCTCCCTAGACCAAAAGCTGGGTACGTCCTTAAATCTAGGTACACAAATATGCGTTTTGTCAACAAGTTATATTTTCATATAAAAAATGACAGTACGTTTATACAAACTTTTTACTTTTTTTTGGAGGGCGAATATCCAGCCAAGCGTTGGCGCATGTTTTATTAACAATTCTCTATAGAGAGAGAAAGAGGAGGATAACAAAAGGACGTATTTCGTAAGGAGCTTTTCGCTTCTATCGGTCAGTCCCAATGACTACCATTTGTTTTAAACTGCAATGACCTATTTCTATTAAGAAAATCATCACAACTTGAAACTCGAAACCTTTAAACTTACGATTAATATTTGCTCATCATTTTAATACTAAACGTTATCCAGATTACATTAATCCTGGCTAGACAGAATTTTATTAAACTGATTCGTAACGGATCATTCAAGTAAATTATACTTTTTCAAGAGAGCAAGTTTCTATTTAAGCTCGAAACATCATCTTTCAGAACATTTCGTGTTTATCTCACCTATACTGCTGTCATGTGGAGATCATGAGAATGCAGCATCTGTAACCAAATAGCGTGCTTTCACCCAACTGACGTGTATAGGTGAACAGCAGTGGCGGCACCCCAAACAAAATGTTTTATAAAAAACGTCAAAAGGTTATTTATGGAGAATATATCGAGAGGTCAGTTGAATCATCACGTGAGAGGGCAACTTAAAGGACAAAGAATATCACGAGATTAAATATTTGTCCTATGTTTGGGCTAATTATTGTAATCAATAATTTGTGATACTAGTACTTAAATATTAATAAACTATGATCGTTTGTCTAAATAAAGACACACCAAAACCGGGAATTACAAAAATAATGCCAAAATTAGTATATTTTCGCTGTAACCCGTGACTGCGCCCACGTTGAATTTGAAAAACAAATGTTGGCAATAAAACGTTGTCCATGTATCTATAAATAATCTTATTGCAGAAATAAATTTATTTTTACTTCCCTGTTATTAAGCTCAGGACGATTTTTTTGAAATGCAATAAAATTGATGCTAAAAGCTAAAATGAAATTAGCTTTACTTAATCGAATTAATTAGTATACTCCATTTTAACATTATTAACAGACATATCTTTCTTTTATTTTCATTTCATTAACACAAACCCTCCTCTCTTAAAATATTCATTTCTTTTAGTGCTTCAATGTTTGATAAATACAGCCTTATTCAGCTGTCTTCAATCAATATCCACGGACTTTGAACTTGATATGACCACAAAGGTCATCAGGAAAGGCATGTCCGCATGAAGAAATTTTCGCTCTTTCCAAATGCCCGGTAAAAAATGGGAATTCTTACTTTAAAAAATTACCTTGACTTTCACATGACCTTGAAAGCCATAGCCAATGTAAATTCCAAGGTCACTTTCGGATAGCCAGAGAGATATCCTAGGACTTTCATTCCAACCATCGAATAAGACATACGACTGTTAATACCAAAATCAAAATTTATGAAGATAGCCAAGCATGTGCCACTATCTGAGAAGTCATACACAATCTCTTGAATGAGAATTAATAAAATTGGTAAATATCCCGTAAAAAAACTGACATGAGCGTGGAATATAATACTTCGTTTTTCTGAAGTCGGTAATAACAGCCACAACCTTATGCTAAAAATATTCACTAGAAACGTATAGACAAATGCTACACCATGAAATCATCGTAAAATCAAGAAAGGATAAAGAAAAATGCTTCATGGGCGCGATCTCGTCCTTCAGGGAGGGGTGATAATTTTATCTGAGTGCGAGGCGTTTCTATTGTTATGAACACATTGTATTTTCTTGACTATAGCATTACAAATAGTCTTCCAGACTCTTGAATTTAAGGTATGCTAGTTTTAGATTTGAACTCAATGACTTTGAGGCTGTGAGGGTTGATAACCAAACCCCCTCGCCGCCGTTTAGATCCTCTCTGGGTTAGAATATAGTCGAATATAAGCAATTATATTAGATACCTTTAAACATGTAAATATATTTTAAATTGTTTTTGCAATATTTTACTGCTGCTTTATACAATAATTATGTCCATCAGCTTTCGGGAAAATGAGGAAATGGCTTAAGGGCATCTTTTTCTATTATAATTACATAATATATTACGAGAAATTAAGTTTACTCTTGATTAAACAATAGGAGTATCATTAACTTTTCTTGAATCGACATACCTTCTAAACAAATTCAAACTACGATATCTTGAAAGTATGTAGTGAGTAGTGGCATATAATTTTATTTTTGAAATACAGGAGCAATTACATGATTTTCAGTTAGTCGTTTTAGACAAAACAATACTTTAAATATATTTTAAAATTATATTTGTGACTATCTTTCATTATAATTAGAAAATTCTGAAATCCTAATTACGATTTCTAAATCAATAAAATAACTCATATTCAGAAATAATTAGGTAGTTTGTTACTGATGAAAATAACAGAAATTTATTTTGAAATTAGTGTTAAATATTAGATCAAGATTGGATAATCGCATACTTTTTGGGATATTGAGTTATATATGAAAATAAAGTCTACTATTTACTAACTTTATAATTTTTTGTCTGTGAATCAATTTCTCCATACACCCCGTTGTATACCACGATGCGCCGCTGCCATCAACCAAGCGAGAATTAATCTATTACAAATTACGTCATTACAAGCAGTGATCAGGAAGTTATATATATGAGCGTGAAGCCCCTCATCCTAGAAAACAAGGCATCTGCCAGTTTCCCACTGAGTCACCTTAGTTTCATGAAGGATTATGCTCATGACGGCGATGATGAAGATCACTAGCCTAAGATGGCTTTATGCTCCGTCACCTTACATTATATGAATACTCAAGCTTTCCTCTGTAACAACACAACACATTCGTCTACGAGCATAGATATTCATATTCAAATATTAACGAATTAGGCTTTTACTACATTATTTACAAGAGACAATTACCCCGTTAGATATTTTTTAACCGACTTCCAAACAGGAGGAGGTTATCAATTCGTCGCGTATTTTTTTTTTATGTATGTTACCTGATTTCTTCTCCTGTGGTGCACCGTTTTGAACGAATATGGTCTTGTTTAATAGAGTATATATCCGGATTGATGAAACTTCAAATTTTAGAAAAGAATTCTATTGGTAAAGTGATAAAATTTGTGAATGAACACATGCGTACATGGAAATCGACCAATATCCCTAATATTTTAGTCGATTTTTCGATAACTCCTTATGGATGTGTATAGTTTTTTAACGTTTAATCTATTAAGGAAGATCCTTAAGTGATCTCATATACTTTTCTGCGACGTGCAACTTGCAGTTTTGCAGAAAATCGCCGAAAATTCCAAAATTCTTATCAAAAATTTCATCGAAATGACATAACGGACATTTCCTCATAAATATTTTAATTCCAACGTAATAGTACAGTAATTTTAGGCACTGGAAGTTTTAATTACGAATTTGAAAATTTTCTATGTACATCTCAAGCATATATGTAATAAAGCATAGTATGTTCGGCTCCTTAAATCAATGAGTACCAAGCTCGTTTTGTTTGTATACCAGGTAAATACCTATTTAAATGCAAATTTTTCCATTTTGCGAAGACGGTACTTTTGGTTGTCACATTCTCCCGGCCTAATAGAAAATTCAGTGACAACACATGTCAAACTTTAAACTGGTACTTGGTGGCTTATAGACAGGGTGTTTAGTTATAGCAAACAAAATCACAAAGTAAAGTGGTAGAAGGAGTTGCATTTATATGAAGATTGAAATATAGGACAGACTAGAATGATAGTGGTCCGTAGGCAGCCGTATATACAGGATGGTTGGAATATAGGGTGGACTGGACGTAAAAAACGTATAAAAATGTTGAAAAAATGTGAAATTAAAATTATATAGAGTGATTAAAAAACTGTTATATGATGTGGACATAAGCAAATCATATACAGGATGGTTGAAATATATGCTGGAGTTGAATTATATTTATACAGTGTGATTAAAAAATTATTTCTTTTATAGCCCATAAGAAGTTGCATAAAGTGTGGAGAGGAATTAATGTTACACAGGGCGATAACATAAAATGTTAAGAAGGAAATAATTTATGGGGTAGCCCACAAGGAGTTATATACCATGGTTGAAATATAGGACGGATTTGACTCCGTAAATATAGGATGGATTCTACTCTGTCCTATAGTTTACAGAAGGCAGCTAACAAATTTATGCTTGTCCGTGGGCAGTCGTATGTACAGGCTGGTTGGTACATAGGTTGGAGTGGAATTATCTAGTTATACAGGGTTGTCAAAAAAAGTTGAAAAAAGGTTACATGGCGTAGTCCATAAGGCATAAATATATTTTGGGCTTATTAAGTCAACGCGTACTAGTACATTTTGTTTGTAAAGATTTACCTGTCAATTTAAATGATAAAGTATCATTGTGTAATGTTGAGGCTTTCGATGTTACCTGATTCTGTCTATTAAGGTTATACATACAAAATAACAAATAAAGAATGAAAACTACCTGAGTTCAAAAAAACTAAAAAGTTGAAAATAAAAAATTTTTTAAAAAAATATAACCGACTTCTACCTATAACTCTAAAAAGCTAAAAATAATTATAACAAAATACAACTCTAGCAAATAAATAACACATTCAATGTTGTAAGGTACCTACCTAGGAAGTAAAAAATGTAAACATTAAAAGGTGCTCATTCTGTACAAATTAATTACCTACCAATCTAGTATATTTTTGAACTCGATGCCAAGCAAATCTAAAATCCTTCATTGCGTACTTATCTACTAATTCATCAAACTTATGAATTTGATTGTCAAACATTCATGTCAAATTGTGGTCAACAAAATTTGTCATTATGAATCCTTTTTAATTTTTTTTTTAATTTCTTGTTCATTTGTGTTAATACGGGGTCTGATTTAGACCTTGAAACGTTTGGACTTTTTGAAATATACAGACGTTCCAGTTTATGTAGTGTGAGATGTGACAGATCAACACTTACCCGTAGGAAGAAAACAGGATGTGGAGTTTTATTAGCTATAAATAAACTTAACCCTTTTTTGTTGTTCCTCTAACTGATACATCTTTTGAATGTTTATATGTCAAATTATCTCTGCCCACGGGTAATTTTACAATTGCCTTAGGATGTAATATACCACCCATCGACCCATCTCTCCTTTTATTTCATCTGCGCATCACTATGAATTTATTAACTGCATTACTAATTCGTTAGTTGATTTTGTTGACAGTTACGATGTTGACAAAATTTTAATTTTAGGTTATTTTAACATCTCAGGTTATGATAGGGTCATATCTGGCAACTCACCAGTTGTACATGGATTTCATGATAATGTTGCTATTGCCTCACTCAATTTAATATTCTTAAAAATACTAGCAATAATACACTTGATTTGCTTTCTTCTAATGTTTCGATGATCTCTGTTGTTGCAGTACTTGAATCAATTTTTGACTGTGATGAGCATCATATTGCCCTTGATATAGACCTACCGTACAGTAGCTGACCTAAATTGCATTCTACTGAATATATCTTCGATTTTAAGAACACCAATTATGATATTATTGGTAAACTAATTCTGGATTCACCAATTTTGAATTTATTAGATTGTGATGGATCTGTTATTGAATCGCATACCCGCCATTTTCAAGGTTTTTTAAGTAAAATTATTAATCAATACGTTCAGGTGAGACCAGGGATATGTCTTTATGGTATCAATCGAAGAGGCAAGGAGAATGATTTGCAAAATGCTGCGATGAAGAGCACATTGATTATGGAGGTGGTTCATGGATGTTTTAGGGTGCAATTTCTATATAAGCAAGAAATGACACTTTCATTCATAGGAATGACCATTGCCACGGCAGAAGAGGTATAACTGGTGCTAGATTCATTGGATAGATTTTAGCATATCATGTTGTACCTTACATTGACATATTGACTACATTTCAGACGAATGGATTTTTACGCACGACAGTGCTAGAGGGCAAACAGCAAGAATTATACAAGACTAGATTAGAGGAATCGGATTAGGGCTATGGAGTGACCACCATGCAGTCCAGACCAAAAACTGATCGAACATTTATGGGATTAGATAAAACAAAGAATTGGTACTAAGCACCATGCCCCAACCTCAAACCCAGAGTTTATTAAAGCAGTTTAAGACCGGGCACAAACCTACCGTTTTTGTTCTGTTCTTATAAGTCAGAAGAGAATCCGGGTCATCGCCACACACTTACCGGTCGACGGGCATTCTTGATTTGCCCTGAGTCGTTATCTAGCGCTTGTGACAGACACATCTAATATATATAAATTCGTAATGGACGATAGCCAACTGATCAAACGCACAGTAGTAGGAACTGGGGTAAAATTCCGACGACGGGTTGCAACCGGGCTGTGTGTGCCGATATATGGAGGTAGTACGTAATCCATGGCTCTTTCCTAACAGTGAGAACGTTCTGATCGGGGACGCTGGCCGGGCGTTCTTGCCGTTCCGGATCGGTAGGTATGTGATATATTTTGCATTGCGTTCTAGCCGCCCGTTACAATTCTTTTCTGTTCTGTTCTTATAAGAATAAAACAAGGTCTGTGCCCGGCCTAAGAAGAATAACTTAAACTCCCACACGAAACACTTTCGAAATTGATTATATCTATATTTTATCGTAAGAGAGATGGTATTAGGGCAAGATGGTGTTATACCCATTATTTAAAATTAAGGATTCATTTATGTAATTGTAAACTAACTATAATTCTCTTAAAGTTTGACTGAGACTTTGAGTCAAACTCTATAAGATTGTTATCTGGGGTCAGTTGCTAAACGTGGGAATGTTTATTATTATGTATATCCTGATTGTCCCTTATCCAAAATTTAAATATTCTAAAGCACCAACTAACAAAAGTAATTTAATTTTCAATTAATTTAATTGTCATTATTAACGTCATTTACTTTACAGGTGGTATTATCATTACAAGTAGCACTTTTCTCACATTTAATTGTCGGCTTCGGATCTTCAGCATTACAACGATATTCATTTCTGCTCTTAACATGTCTGTAATGACGACGTTTACTATGTCTCTTATATCTCGGATTTTCGGAATCAGATGAAGAATATTTGCGATGGTGTCTATTTCTATAACTCTTTGAATGTTTCTTTTTTGATTCTTTATTTTTTTCTTTTTTCGGTGCTTGCCTTGACATATGAATATAAGGGGATTTCTCTCTCGCATTCATGGTTCTCCACAATTGACTACCCCTTTTCACCATCTCAGTACATCTCAGTGTCGGTTTACTTGATTTACGAAAATCGCGCAGGAAATTTAGAAATGGGTTTCTTAATGGCTTTTTTGAAATGTGTTTCGAAACACGACTCCGGCCAGAAACATTACTTCTAGATCTACGCTTTTCCATTACTAACAATAATTTGACATGAGAATTTCATTAAGTATGACATTATATGATTTTTTGAAACAACACATAATTGATTACTTGTAACATACATGGTGATCTAGCAACTTATTCTCATATATATATTTTACTAGAGATATATTTTTATTCAAGAAGTCTTACAAATAGAATTTCTGCTTTTTATAATTCATTCTGAAAAATGTTTGGTTTCCTATTCTTCTTCTGCAAACAATTAATTAAAAACCTCGGCTAAAATTATTTCTAAGGAATATTGCGAAATTGCCTTCTTACAGATGAACTTCACATGGAGAAAGCTGAAAAAGGAAAGTCTATACTTTTAAGGAAATAGGAGTAGTTTTCTGAAGCTTATTCTAGTCGTTTTTTGGTTTTATTGGGAAATAACATCACACTGTATTAAAAAGGAATGGCCCCATATTTTTTGCAATTACCGTACCATTTTTTTTTCAGAAAACTGTGGAAAAGATTATTTACAATTACTGTTTCAGGTGCCTCCGTCAGAAAATATTATTTCAAGAAGTTGTCATTGTTTTCTGAATGATAATTGTGGAGTTCTTTGGGTGTTATTCCTAAAGGACTCAGAAAAAACTAAAAAGAAGTTGTCATTATCGGAATTTTAATGCAATTGATTGAAAATGATTGAATTAGAATGAAATTAAATGAAATTAAATAATTACTAACCGACTTCAAAAAGAGGAAGTGCTCGTCTGCATATACGGTATGTCTACTTAAGCTAAAATCATATTGATAACTGTTTTATTATTAAAATTAAGAAATAATGTCACTGTTCAGAAAAATATCTGAATCGTTTAAAACTTAAAATGAGATCAAGATATGTCGCATTTTCTATTCTATACGAAGTTTGTCAATAAATATGAATTGAAATCAATTGCTTAAAAGTAAAGTACATTTCTTTTTGGCAATATCAAAAGTTGTTACGAGTTAATTACAATTCAAAAGTACGTTTATAGAAAATATACCTTTTTATGTTCTACTGACTTCAAAATAACTTTATGTATATGGTGTTCTTAGGAATAACACCACACTTATACAAAATCCTGTATATTTGAACAATTACAAATCTTCCGTGGTCTAGGTCAGCGCCCGTTGTCGATGGCAATAAAGAAACGATGAAAATGTAGAACATGTAAAATTTAAAATTAAGATATTGGACAACATTAAGTGACGTAACTAAGATAATTTTCTCTTGTTCAGATAAAGGATAGCACAAGAAAATACTTACCATTGTATAATAATAATGCTCCTTTCTGCTTGGAAGAATTGTATTTGTTTTGAGAAATTGTTCCCAAATATGCAATCGTAAATGTTTCAGCGATCCCATTAATAATGCCGTGAGGGGAAACCTTATGAACTACCCGTGTATAAGGTGGTTCAAAAATACATTTCTATTTGTAGTTTCTACCTTATTAATAACCAGTAACGACTGAACTCTACGGAAGTAGCAGCGATCCAATCGCTATCTTTTAATAAATTTCAGTTTTGTGTTGTTCTTTGTGTAATATAAAGTTAAATTTTGATATTCTATTTTATGAACCAGGACCCACTCATGTTCACAAATTTTCGTGTTGTCGTTTCTTTATGAAATTTTTGTGTTCATTTATTGGTACATTAGGAGGTCTAAAGGTTTCTCCAATAAAAAAGTTCTTACATTCGCAAGGAATTTTATAAAAGCAATGATTTGAGTTTTTAATTGCATTTCTCAGTTATGTTTTTGATATAATTGATTATAGTGATTTATATTATTATAAATGTTGTTTCGATGTTAAATCTGTTGTCTACTCCTTTAGTCTTTTCTGAACACCCCTGTATGTCTGGTTACTGTAGTAATGTGATTCTCTTGTGTCATTTTGCTTGGAGGAGTTTTGTTTTAATTGTTAGCGATTGTTTGGAATTCAATTTTGTTTAATGAATTTCATAGGGTAATTATTAGAAGAACATACATTTGTCATAAATGTTGTTTCCTCGAAAATTTATTGATGTCAGAACAATTGGTTTTTGCATATAGATATATAATGATACTTCTTATTACCGAATTTGGACGTCTAGAGTTAAAGTTGAAATACCTATTCATGGGAGTCGGTTTTCTGAGAATTTCTGTTTCAAATGACGTATGTTGGTGTGATTAAAACGTGTTATTAACCGACTTCCAAAAAGGAGGAGGTTATCAATTCGGCGTGTATTTTTTTATGTATGTTGATTGATTCTATCGTAATAGTGCAGGAAGTGTACATACTGAAAGTACATCGCAAACATATAGGTAGTGTAGTATAATATAATTAATTTTGAAGACGCGAGATGTAAGATCGACATCTAGGATTTTCAAGAGAATCAGTACACAGAGGTTCCGAATCTGGAGTCGTTCCGTGTAATTGCTATTCTCCCTTAACTCCTAGGACAGAATGTCACGATAAAATTTCCAGGTTACTTCACCTGTCGGAGATATTGAATACTTTCTTCGAGGAATGACACCTCGAAGAGAGTATATAATTAATTTTATCAAACATATTTACGGCTCCTTAAATCAACGAGTAAAAAGCTCATTCTATTTGTTTACGTATTAAATATCGATTTACAAGAAAAGTCTTCAATTTTGCGAAGAACGTACTTTTGATGTCACCAACTCCCGGCCTAATAGAAAATCAGTGTCAACACATGTCAAATTCTAGTGATATTCGGTGCGATTATACACAGGGAGTTTAGTATAGCAAACAAAATCTTAAAGTAAAGTGATATAAAACATTTAAAATATATATATATATATATATATATATATATAACCAACTTCCACCTATAACCAAAAAGCTAAAAATAATGTAATGTTTTTATATTTTCACACACGGGTTCTGTTCAGTTCTTGGATTTATTTAAAAACACAGTCCAACTCACTCTAATTTATTTCCACTACTTTAACACAACTTATTTACATTTGATCTTAACTATACAATACGACCATCGAAAACTGAATGCCTACAATCGCCAGCTGTTCATATTTATAAATTTCTCTTCGAATTGTCTGGTAAGTCCAAGAACCATCGGGAAACTCTTTCATGTTCTGGAAGCTTTAAGGGAATTCCCAGTAACGGCAGCGGTGGGCTTGTTGAGAGACGAAACATTTCGGATTACCAGAAGTATCGGAATAATAGCCCTTCCATGAATTGGTTGATGGCCGATTGCACCAGCTGTCGGATGAATTCTTGTAACAATAATTATAACAAAATACACCTCTAGCAAATAAATAGCACATTCAATGTTGTTAGGTACCTACCCAGGAAGTAAAAAATGTAAACATTAAAAGGTGCTCATTCTGTACAAATTAATTACCTACCAATCTAGTATATTTTGAAGTCGGTGCCAAGCAAATCTAAAATCCTTCATTGCGTACTTTTCTACTACTTCATCAAACTTGATTATTGCTTGGCACCGACTTCAAAAATATACTAGATTGGTAGGTAATTAATTTGTACAGAATGAGCACCTTTTAATGTTTACAATTATTACTTCCTAATAACATTGAATGTGATATTTATTTGCTAGAGTTGTATTTTGTTATAATTATTTTTAACTTTTTAGTTATAGGTGGAAGTCGCTTATACATATTTTTAATGTTTTATTTTCAACTTTTTAGTTTTTTTGAACTCAGGTAGTTTTCATTCTTTATTTTTTATGTTGTATGTATAACCTTAATAGACAGAAACAGGTAACATCGAAAGCCTCAACAATGATACATTTTCATTTAAATTGACAGGTAAATGTTTACGAACAAAATGTACTAGTAAGCCCAAAATATATTTATGCCTTATGGACCACACCATGTAACCTTTTTTCAGCTTTTTTTGACAACTCTGTATAACTATAGATAAATCCACTCTGCCCTATGTACCAACCATCATGTACATACGACTGGCGACGGACAAGCATAAATTTGTTAGCTGCCTTTTGTAAATTATAGGACGGACTAGAATCCATCCCATATTTACGGAGTCAAATCCGTCCTATATTTCAACCATAGTATATCACTCCTTGTGGGCTACCCCTTAAATTATTTCATTTTTAACATTTTATATTATCGCCCTGTGTAACATTAATTCCTCTCCACACTTTATGCAACTTCTTATGGGCTATAAAATAAATAATTTTTTAATCACACTGTATAATTATAATTCAACTCCAGCATATATTTCAACCATCCTGTATATGATTTGCTTATGTCCACATCATATAACAGTTTTTTAATCACCCTATATAATTTTAATTTCACATTTTTTCCAACAATTTTATACCACCAAACGTCCAGTCCACCCTATATTCCAACCATCCTGTATATATGTCTGCCTATGGACCACTATCATTCTACTCCGTCCTATATTTCAATCATCATATACATGCAACTCCTTGTATCACTTTACTTTGTGATTTTGTTTGATATAACTAAACACCCTGTGTATAAACGCACCAAATAGCAGTTTAAAGTTTGACAAGTATTGTCAATGAATTTTTTATTAGGCCGGGAGAATGTGACAACCAAAAGCACCGTCTTCGTAAAATGGAAAAATTTGCATTTAAATAGGTATTTGCCTGGTATTCAAACAAAAAGAGCTTGGTACTCATTGATTTAAGGAGCCGGCTTTACTACCTAATGCTTGAATTAAATGAAAATTTTCAAATCACAATTAAACTTGCAGGCCTAAAATACCGTACTGTTACCAGAATATCCGTTATGTATTCGATGAAATTTTTGATAAGAATTTTAGAAACAAACTGCAAGTTGACGTTGCTTGGTACTAGGGATATTCATTGTTAAAAAACTATTTAAGGAGCGAAAAATCGAAAATACTATGTTCATTCACAAATTTCATCACTTGCCAATAGAACAAAATTTGAAGTTTATCTATATGACCATATTAATTCAAAACTTCACCACAGGAGAAGAGATGTAAATAGAAAACCTCCTCCTTTTTTCGGTTAAAAAATTCACAATTAAAACTTGCAGTGCCAAGTTATTTTTTTCTCTAAATTACCGAAAATGGTACTGTAACTTTACGTTGGAATACAAAATAAAATATACGGCGCAAAATTATGACAGAAAAGAATATCAGATTTAAAAAAACTGAACTCTTAAAAATAAAACTTTTTTTAATATTAACCGAGTTCCAAGCAGAATTAAAACGTTGAAAATAATTAACAAAACATAATACTAGGCAATAAATTGCACATTCACTATTGTTAGGTACCTACACACAAAACAAAAAAAATGCTTGCATTGCTTGTTTATATAGTACATAAGTCGTCAAACTATATTTTTATTTTCATCTTTTTAGTTCTACTTGCAAGTCGGTTAATATTTTTTAAAAATGTTTTATTCTATTCAAGTATTAATGTAATCTGTGTGTTTAATCTTTGTTGGTTATGTCGTTTATTAATTCATTAAAACATTCAATATTATGTTCTCAAATAAGGAATATATCTTCAAAATAACTAAGAGTTTAATCTTTTTTGAGAGAGATTAAGAACGGCTTAAACAGAATCAATCATAAACATAAACCATCCACCAAATTCCTCCAGGTAACATTAATGCCAAAGATAACCACAATACTATAATAACCATATAAAACATACAGGGTCTTTGATGAAGACTAAAAAGAGTAGGCTATAGATTTAATATTAAAACCACAATTAATACTAGAAATACACTAAAATCAATTATATCAAAAACCATACAAAAAACACATCACAAAACTCAAAAAATGCATGTATAAAATTCCTGCAAATGGAATACATTTTATATTGGAGGAACCTGTAGACCACCACGGAGGGAGTAATTCTATACAAAATGTACATAAGGAAATCAATCTCAATGTCAAAAAAATATAATTGGACCTATATTAATCCGAAAACATAACCTCGTCAAAATGTCATTTACGCTATCGGTTTGTAAAACACAGCAAGTAATTTGTTGAATACCATGACTGTTTGATTACATAAATAATTGCTAAATAATGGGGCAAAATGGACTATATACCTATGTATGGAAAAACGTCATCTCATCATTTCAGCATGTTAAGGGCGTCCGAGAAACTCATTGCAGCATTTGTTTTATCGGACAAAATGTTTTTGGAATTTATTACCAAATTAGCTTACAAATATATCAGAACGAAGTATGTATTTATCGCAATACAAGAAGTCATAAATTCGACGAATTTTAGACTTACTAACTCGAAAAAAAAACAGGATTTTTATTTAAAAGACATAGTAAAATTACAAAACAATATTACATTATATGTAGTCACGTCTAATATCCTCATAATTGGCTGAAGATTTATAGTTGTTGGTATCTTCGTGGGAACTATTGGGTGTCTCGTTTTTTAAACAATGAGGATTTGAATTTTCCCTAATTTTTTGTTCGGATTTAAATCGCCGACAGTCTTCATCTCTTCTTTTCATGCTACGATTCCTGTTATGATATTTGTGTTTTCGAAACTCTTCAACTTCGGACTCAGATGAGTGATACCTTCCATGACGTCTTCGCTTTCCTTTACTTCTCCTCCTACCAGATCTCCTTCTCTTCGATTTCCTTCTCCTAGATCGTCGACTTCTGATCGTATACCTCTTGGGAGCTTGCCTGGAGAGATGCCGGTATGGAGATTTCTCCCTCTCTGTCATAGATCTCCATATTTGAGCTCCTCGTTTCGTAGTTTCCGCAATATTCAATTTTTGTTTGTTCGACTTACGAAAATCACGCAGAAAATTTATAAAGGGATTCCGTGATACTTTACTGCTCGGGACTGCTTTTAGAGTGACACTTTTACTGGAAAAGTTACTTCTTGATCTACGTTGCTCCATTTTTTAACAATAATTTTGAATAACCTTTGCTTAACTTTGAAACCTATTGCGGAATTTGACAAATAATTTGACACGAAATATACAAATGCATTTGTTTTACTGACCATGATTGTTCATATTAATTTGAATTAAAATACAAAGTGATTATTTAAATAGTGGATGAGTGATTACAAAATTTTTAAAAAGGGTTCATTAAAACTATATTTAAGCAATATTACTTTATGGTAATGAAACAACACTTGCATTAAAATGATATAAATAATTTCATGTTAGAGAATTTTTGTAGTCTTAATTTAAATTTATGTTTGTCTTTAAAGTTAAAACATATAGGTAAACCAGTCAAAACAGATTTTTAAGTGACATAAAATTCAACAGCAAATCGCTTACGGCATCACATTAGTAAAAGTTAATATTTGTCTTCTAAACGTTGTTTGTGGCATATTCTTGATTACTTTTATGTTTTTTTGGGCAATAACACCACAATCGAAACAAAACGACGTATATTGAAGGAAAACCAAACGTTTCAAAGTCTATTCTGACTTCGTTGTCAATGGCTTTATATTTATTGATGTAAATTGCAAAACGAAAATTATTCTAAAGATCATGTATTATAGTTAAACAGCTTTCAAATTAGAAGAATTTGAAAGAGTTGTCTTTAGAATTTATAAGTGGCGTTCCTAGGTACGACTTGCACATTGCACATTCGCCAAAAATGCGATCAAAGAAGTCTATTGGGCGAATCCGAAATATTCGTCTGGCGCATCCAGATCGGCGGCTTGCTTTGAGGAAATTCTCGAAGAATTTAGTCCATCTCTCGGCGCCTCTTTGAAGTTCTGGAGAATTCCGAGAAGTAATATATAAATAAGGAGAGCTGACGGAAGCATTCATTCATTCATAAATTGTAAATAGTTCTGTGAATATATATTAAAGTAGTGAAAATAAATAATGGTGAGTTGGACTGTGTTTTTAAATAATACCAAGAACTGAATTGAACCCGAAGTGTTAATAAAAGCAATACAATACGAAAGTAAACAACTAAAGCATTACATATATGTGACTTAACTCAAAATAAAAAAAAACAAAACCCGATGAGAAAACCTTGAATTAAATCAAATTAAATTGAAAGAATTCTTCATCGATGAATTAGAAATATACATGCATCTATAACCATTTGCCTGGGGATTTCTTCAATGAGTCGAACAACGGAACTGTCTCAAGTTAGTTCCTCTACCGTATTATAATAATACAATAAACTTATCTTTTAAAGGAACCATAAGCAAGTAAATTATTTCTAAGCATTCTGGTTGCGGTCTTTAGGGATGTCTCTGAAAGTATATATCTTGATCTCGTTCAGCGTTATTGTGGCACAAAATGAAACAATCATATTGCAATATACTTCGTGGGTTCAATTAAAAATCATAAAACTAATATGCACTGTCACTTTTCTAGAACTTTATTTACATCCAAACAGCTGATTCAAAAATACAATAATAATCTCATATAAGCTAGTCGTCGCGGTATCACTGCCCTGCGATCGTGGTGTGCTTCTTTTATATCACCAGCGTAGAATTCTCCAGTAGAAATCATCATAGTTCCTTCCGCTGCCGAGTCTTTTCGAGAATCGTATTTTTTTGTCGTAAAGCGTTTGTTGTCGTGCTGAAATGACACAGGGTCGGCTTTGGGTAAATTTCGTAACAATATATATCCAGTTTTTCCCAATTTAAATACCTTTCCATATTTGATTTAATTGAAATAAATGCTCTAATAACTAGGTTACTTAAAAAATATCACATTTATTTTGAAGAATATTAAACTCTTAGCAGATACACCCAAATAAATAATAAAGTTTTGACTGAAAGATACTATGACAACAAATGCAGCATTTTGTCTCACAGCCAACTAACAGATACAACCAAATAAATAATAAAATTTTGACACAAAGATACTATGACAACAAACGCGGCATTTTATCTCACAACCAACTAACTGCTTTGTTTTAATAAAATACGTTTACTGTAATCCAAAGATAAACTGTTACACATGCTGGAAAAGCTCTTTTTGCAATTTTTCGAGAAAACTATATTTTTGTTCTTTTTTCGATATTTTGAAAACTCATGTAGATATTTTTAATGTCGATAAAGCTCCTGATTGGAGATTGAAAGTTCACAACTTTATTCCTTAATATCTTTCAAAAATTTAAAAAATACTTATACACTCACAACGAGCCATTTTATTTGATCTGCTACATTATGCTCTTGATTTTTATAAAAATATTTATATAATAGTCTGGAGTCTGGAATATCTATATGTGTGGGGACTTGGATATATGATACTAGGAAAAGGTTTCAGACCATTAACATGAATAATTTTGTTAACTACTACTAGTTTCGAGGTCTTTTTATCTTTAATTAATTCAGTTATTTAATAATTTAGTTTTAATGTATTATTGACAATATTTGACTCTGTTAGTCTTGTATGTAGTGTTCACACATATGTTTACAGTATGTTTTGTTTCATCTTGATTATTTTGTAGATTTGGACTTGATATTTATTAAATTTTTTATTTTGGCCCACATAGATTACGGTTTTCTCTTTATTTTAGCAACAAACTTTTATATAATTATTTCTCTGAATTTTGGGCTCAGTAGTTTAGAAGATAAAGAGGAGCATGGGTCAAATTTTAAATATATTTTTTTAATCTTTTAAACAAATTATTTTTAAAATGCTTGTCAAATATATTATTTGTTACATTACGCATACGCTTGAAAAACAAGTGTTTTATTTTCCAATTAGGTTTATAAATTGTCCCGCTCCCTATTTAATATTAGAATATATGCTTTAGCATTGTTATAAATTTTGATTGAGGACATATATTCATAATTTTTGCCAAAGCTTAGGTTCAGTAGATAAAGGAGGAAATGGGTCGAATTTTGTATATTTTATTTAAACAAATTATTTAAAAAACAAAAAAATACTTTCCAATAACGAAACACGTCATTAGGTATATTACATTATGAGTTTGATAATATTATTTTTTATTCTTTATTTAATTTTATAATATCCGTCCAAAATTAAGATCCTCCTAAAAAATATTACGGTTTTCTAATAATTTTTCCTGTAAAGTTCAAGTGCGTCCCTATATTTGTGTCTATTTTTGTATATTTTGGATAATTTCTTTAAACAAATTAATTTTAAAATATGAAAAAATATATATTTGTATTTCTCATAACAACCCCTTTCATCTCTTACATTACATGGATTTGAGGAAATTTTATTATTTTATTTTTCGTTGAATTTTATAATTTGCTTCCAAAATTAACATTAGGGTTTTCGTTTTATTTTTTCTGAAAGTTCAAATGAAGCCCTTTATTTATTTTCTTTACTATATTAGGTTTCATAGTTTCGGAAGTGTTTTGTTAATATGATCGAGATTTTACAGCCCATTGAACCCGACACATTATATTGTTTCTAGTCGAGAGCCGTCATCAGTTACTTCCTTCCCCTCAAATGATTGAAATCTTTAATAATTACTTTTGTATTTAGTACATATACCTAAGTGAATTTAATATTTTCTCGCGAAATGAATTTTGACATCTAGGAGTTTCAGGGTAAACTTTTCCCTGTGATTCCTAGGACAGGAATCAAACGAAAAAAATTCGTAGGTTAACTAAGACCTACCAAAGAAATTATCATACTCACTTTTCCAGATTTGCAATCCATTGAACGCAACACAATAAATTGAATATAATATTTTATGGCGAAACGTTTTTCCTGAAACTCCTAGATGTCAAAATTCATTTCGCGACAGAATTTTAAATTCAGTTATATGTTCTAAATACATTAATAATTATGCGAGATTGCATTCAGTTGAGTGGAGTGCAACTGATGAAGGTTCTTGACTGGAAACAATATATTGTCTTGCGTCCAATGGAATGAAAAATCTCAAAAAGATCATATCGTAATTTCTTTTATAGGTTTTAATTAACCTAGGATTTTTTTCGTGTGATTTCTATACTAGGAATCACATGGAAACGCCATTACACACAGTACTACTCCAGAATATCTTAAAAAATATATTTTAAAAATATGAATGAGAATTTGCCCCCCAAAACTATTATTAGGAGTTTCTACTTATTTATCCTATAAATCACAAGTTAGGTCTTATATTCCTATTTTTGCAATATTTTAGTTTCGGAGATAAAAACGGGTTCACATTGGTATATTTTGTTTTTATTTAAACAAATTATTTTTTTGAATAAATATTTTTGTACCCCCTTTCATTTGAACTGATGTGTTTGAAAAAACAAATCCTCTATGTTTCTTTTTTTTAATTTTTGGTCTTATAATTTTGGTGATAAAGGTCGGGTCAATTTTTGTATAATTTTGTTAATCTCGTAAACAAATTCTTTTAAAAATATGTTAGCATTCCTCACAATAACACCTTTCAGTTGATATATTACATAAAGCGTTTTAAGAAGTTTTAATTTTTTATTTCTCAATTAATACTATTTTTCGCCCCAAAATTTATGAAAGGAATTTGGGTTTATTATCCCTGAAAACCTTTTTTCAAAATTTTTAGGCACAATGATTTCTGAGCGGGACCCCCCCACCTAAAATTAGTTACGAAATTGTAAGGCATGATTCTCAAGCTGAACAGACTCAAAATGTCCCGCAAGATGATATAGAAATTGCTGATATAGAAATTAAGGAAGTTTCAGAAAAAATAGATAAAAATAGAGAACAAATTCTATACAACTATTCATGTGCGGGACCTTTTGAGGTTTGTATGGAATCAAAAGATACAAATCAGAATGTAGGCAACGTTCATTACCTTAAACTAGCTACAATAATTCATGATATAAAAGTAAATGATGTATGCAAGATCAACCGAAAAGGTAGTAGTCGTGTAGGTATAGTTTTTAGTAATTATAAAGCCGCTAATAATTTTTATATCGAAAATCAGAATAATAGTATTCAATACAATTTTTTCATACCTTACAACAAAACTAGTTGCAAAGGTATTATTCGAAATGTAGATCTCGATTTCAGTGAAGAGGATATTATAAAATACTGTAGCAAGAGAGATGGGGAAGTGAGAATTGTAGAAGCTAGACGCTTTAAGCGAAAAGTTAATTCTTCAGACGGGAAATACACTTTGGAACCCACAAGTACAGTTTGTCTGACTTCCACGGGGACATTGATTCCAAGAGACATTTCTATTCTGGGTTTGCATTTTGAAGTGTTACCTTATATGTTACCTATAATCCAATGTTATAAATGTTTGAGGTATGGCCATACAAAGAAGATGTGCAGGGGGAAAAACAAATGTGCCAATTACGACGAAAAGATACATGGAGAAAGTGTATGTGGCATGAAATGCTGGCATTGTGATAGTGTAGAACATAATAGTATTTCCAAAGTCTGCCCGGAATTCATTCGACAGAAGCAAATCAAGGAAATTCTGTCTTTCGAGAACAAATCATACTTCGAGGCAAGAGAGAGGGTTCCACCACTACCCAATAAAGGTAGGAGAGCAAAAGGATACAACCCAAGAAGCAACGATTTTCCAGCAGTGAGAAGGGAACCAGAAGAGGAAGTTTTTATCTAAATAGGAGAAAGAAGAAAGCTATATAATTATGCTAAACCGCGACCCAGCTATAGTATGGTTACTGCTTCGTCAAAAAAAAAGGAGGGCGATGGATTTGGAATCACCAAGATCAAAGGAACATGAAGCTTGTTTAGTGGCCCCTAATGGAAGAGTGGAGAAGCCTAGTACTTCAAGAGGGGACTACAAAGGGCTTAGAGAAAAGGAAAAGGGTAAGCCAGATGCACAATCTATTCAAGTGGACATGAATATTAAAAGCCTGGAGGATATATACAAAGTGGCCAGCCTTTCCAGTTCATCTGCATCGTATCAACGTGAAGCAGGATCCCTTATGTGAATGCGGTATGCTGGGTACACTGACTCATGTGCTATGGGAATGTCCTCTAAATCGTATTGAAAGTTTTGATTTATATGTGGAAATATTGAGACACAGGAAAATAACAGGACCAATTTCACTGATTGATATGTTAAGAAATATAAATGAGAAAACTGTATCCCTGATGAATGATATGAAGATTTAAAACCCTTAAAGTACAGTCGGTTTGTTGGAACAATGTCGATTAAATTAGTCGCAGTCAAAACTTCCCTAACTCTCTTGTAAATTTTGATTGTGTAGATAGTAGGTAAGCTCATTAGGATAAGATATTAATATTAGTGGTTAAGGCATGCTTGCGCTAGGACAATAGACTTAATAGCAATTAGTGTAGTGCAATTAACTCAGTGCAACACGCATGTACGTAAATCCTTAAACGAAAGGAGCTAACTAACGGTTTCTCGAAGTCTGTTCGCAGCGAAAGAAAAGTGAAATCGACCAAGCAGAACCAACGGAAGTAGTTGTGGAATATTTTGGAAGGGAGATGGGTAAGACCCAGATGTGCTAACGGCACCCTCTCATCCAATACGTGTACGTACACTCAGACAACTCGAGGCTGGCTAAATGCTTATTGGCAAAGGCCATAAACCAACCAACCAACCAACCAATCTACCTATAACCTGAATACAATATTTTCAATGTAATTTACTAATTTAGTATTAGTAGTAAAGTTTTAATAGTTATAAACTAAATGTGAACTATCAGTATAACGATTTTAATTAACATGTATAACATTTTATCAATAAAGAATGGAGCATTAATGTCATGGAATAGTGGGAGCCATATATATATAGTAAATCATTTTTGGAGAATTTTGTTGACTTTATCAGTTTTCCAAAGCCTTGTATCCAATCTAGTAGAAAGCTTATTAGATCAACGAAAAGAATAAACAGTTCAAAGTTTATCTAAAATGTGCTAAATGTGATTTATGAGTTAGAGATGTGAAATAAGTAATTGTCGATTACAAGTAATTGATTATGTAAATGAAGATACATATATGTGTTTATGTGTATGTGTTTTTAAGTCAATAACTTGCTAAAAGATTTAACATTAAAAACTTTTACTGTTTACTTTTTCAAAGTCAGTTGTACATAATGTACCGTGACCAGACATAAGGAAGCAAATTGAGTTTAAATAAACCTTTGTATAGTGAATTTTGTATTTTATTTGTACCAACTGTACAGGCTTCAGTAATATTACATACAATTTTTGTACAGATTTCGTGAAAATCTTATAAATTAACTTTCATATATCGTATATTAGTCAATCGACAGATGAATAGCCAACATAATTTAGATCACAAATTGTAATAAAAAATACAATGACTGATAAAACCATAGTAATAATAAATTAATTAAATTTGTATTGTGTATTACTAATATGTATTTTATTAATTATCAGTGTATTAATTACTTTAAATCTAATATGAGTATCAATTTTGTCCTAATCTGTCAAATAGATCAGCCTTATTTTCTCCTTGTGGACGAAAATATCACTTTAAGCACCATTATAATTTCATGCAGTTATTTGCATTAATTGAAAGATGTAAAAACAAAGCTTCACTAATTAATATTTCAGTTAACTTCATTGATAATATAAGAGTATTAATACTAGTCTCCCATTCATATTTGTGAAAAGTGCACGAAACTTTCATATTCATGCCTTTTTAACATTCCAAACGCGCCTACGCATTACTAAGGCTACGTTCCACTTAGCGACCACAACGACCATGCTCACGGAAGAGGTTTTTCCCATTCCACTTGCTTGTGAGTGGTTAAATCATAAATTAAAGTGGAACGGTGTATGAAGCTTTTTGAGCGTTCATGTAAATAGGTTAACTTGATTTATATTTAAAAATATACAATTTAATTTTTTATATTTCATTTTAGTGGAGCTTTTAAAGAATTCGGGTTTGAATATAATCGAAATGTCTCTTACGGCAGTTGGATATTTGTTGACCCGTCGCAATAATGCTCCAGAAACTACTTCATCTAGTTCAAATGAAGAGTGGAATGCAATTTTACAAAATTATAATCGTGAAAAGCGAAAACTTAGGCCACGTATTATTGATTACGAGAATGTAATTAATCTTTATTCAGATGAAGAAGGGTAAAAAGATCTATAGTCGACAGTTTTTAATTTCCCTGCAATCAAGTTGAGGGATGCTATCGTTCATTTTCGTCAGAGTGCCTATAATAAGAGTGGTGACAAGCCCGGAAGACAGGGCTATTTTCCGCTCATTTTCCACCAATAAGAGTCAACTTTAAAATAGACAACACGATGCCTTGTAAGTTATGCAAACTTTAGACCGGTGCAGATTATTTTATGTTGCTACATTGCTGAAAAGAAAAATCCTGAAAAATCAATAATATTCATTTAGGCATTCGACTCAACGAAAAATAGCACTCAAGATGATATGAAAAATTGATATTAAAATTCATTACATTCAAAGTAAAACAAAATAAGTACCTAATAATCAAATTCATTTACCTTTCAATAATATTTTTTTTTAATAAAATTTTGATAAATGTTTTATTTAACATTTTCTAATTGGGGTACATAGTTCGATTTTTTAAATTGCACGACACGCGTCTACTGTCGATCGCGTCGCGCTAAAGTTAACACACAGTTTCTCGTGTCGCGCGTGTCAAGTGTTTTGAAAAATGGTAAGATGAGACGTTAATAGAGGCGGTAGCATATCAAAAAGGGTGCTATAATAAAAAAGATAATAATTATATGAATACAAAATTAAAATATCAAATTTATTCGTTCGTGAATCATATATTTTCTGACGCAATTAGCTACGAACTGCCTCTCAATATGCGGATCACCACGCGACGTGTGTGACACGATCGGGTCGCGCCACTCGTGTCATGTCACCTCACACGCGCTATACGCGTCTCAATTTGTCATATTCATGAACGAATAAGTTTGATATTTCAGTTTTGTCTTCATATAATTACTATCTTTTGTATCGTAGTACCCTTTTTGATACCCTACCGCCTCTTTAAAATCTCATCTTGCCATTTTTCAAAACACTTGACAATCTGTTCACACGCGCGGCATGAGAAACTGTGGCTGTGTTGCAATTACCAGAGCACAAAGTGATTTTGTGCCGCACAGTGCGGCAATTTTAGGACGTTAATTGGAACATGTTTTTTTTTAAAAACCAACCAGTAGAGTACACTGATCACCATGAGGTTAAAATTGTATTACTCATAGGCTTAGAGCATTTACTTTCTAGAGATAGCCTGCGGTGTACAAATGTCGTCGTAAGACTAAGGAGAGAGAGGGCAATAATGAGGGCAAGAGGCCATTTCACTCGGTTGGGAGCTGCTTCTAGCTGCTTCCAATAAAGCATGTTTGTTCATTGGTTGCGTGCACCGACCATCCACCCACTAAGTGAAATAGCCTCTTACTGTCTCTATTGCCCTCTCTTTCTAGCGTTGCCACGATTTTATGCTTGACAGGCTATATCTAGATGGTAAATGATCTAAGCTCATAGGTTATCAATTGACGTTTATGTGTACGTAAATTATTTACAGAATTATTCAATAATGGTTGTTTTCCGATTACTAGAGCACAAAGTGTTTTTGTGTCTCCCTGTACTGTAATTTTCGGGCATTAATTAAAACATACTTCATGTTTTATGATAAAGTTTTATGTTTACTTAGTAAACTTACATAAAACATCCCAAAGGCACAGTAATTTCTTGTGCCCATTTGTGCGAGCCATTGCTGTAACTGGAACACTCAGTGCTTAGCACTATGCCGCACTGTGCTCAGTTGTGCGGTAATTGGAAAACAGCCTATGTCTCAACACATATATAAATCTCTTATCTATGGTCTCAATTTGTCTATGGTCTCAACTACAGCACGACGCGCCTGTCAGTAGACGCGAGTCGTGCCTTGCAGCTTGCAGCACTTTGTGACCAATTTGCGCTGTTACATTCAATGAGGAAGAGTCACCGAACGTCAACCGCATGGGGGCCATTACATACAGGGCTACAATGGCCGTCATGCATGAGAATTTTGTATTTGTGGCTGTCATTGTACCCTTATATGCAGTGGCGCTACCATGCGGTTGACGTTCCTTGAATCTTCCTCATACTATAAGTTAAGGCGGGATTTTCGTCGTGCCAACCGAGGATTGCCACTCCACGAGCCGTTGAATCCCGGCTTTACAAAAGTTCGCACTGTGCTGTGTCCAAAGAGGTTAATACTGTAGAGCATGTGAAGTAGCGAAATTCATGTAATATCAATAGAAAGAGAGAGAGAATAAGCGTGTCGTTCCTGATTGGTCAGTGTCAGTGGTGACGCCTACTATTGGTAGGGTAGTGATATAGCAAGCGCTTCCTGATATTTTCTTTCTCTTTCTATTGTTATTACACTGCCACTTACAGTAAAGCCCATACCTAATTCACTCTACGTATTAAGCTCTTTGGCTGTGTCACGTCACACGTGCTATACGCAAAGAGGTTTATACGTAGAGTGAATTAGGTATGGGTGTTATTGTAAGTGGCAGTGTAATAACAGTAGAAAGAGAAAGACAATATTAGGGAGCGCCTGCTATGTCTCTACCCTAACAATAGTAGGTGTCACCACTGACACTGACCAATCAGGAACGACACGCTTATTCTGTCTCTCTTTCTATTGATATTACATGAATTTCGCTACTTCACGTGCTCTACAGTATTAACCTCTTTGGCTATACGCGTCTCCCATTTGCGCCTAGCGTAAACATCTGTTCTCCCTTTCCTTTAGTAAACCGGAAATCAGTGCAAAAAATGGCGGAACCAATCAGCATTTAGCCTAATACCTTGGCAATACTCTTCTTATACGCACTCTGATTTTCGTTTCGTATTTCTGGTATTGGGTGAGTTCAGCAGATACAAACTGTTGTGAACGTTTGCTAACGTTTCATGTTTTGTGCTGCACGTTTCATGTTTTGTGCAGCACAAAACATGAAACGTAAGCAAACGTTGACAACAGTTTGTATCTGCTGAACGCACCCATTGTGTGATCTGTGCTGGTATTTCGTATGCATGTTCCATGTCAAACAAATACTCAGTTTTTATTATTTTTATGGAAGGATAAATCTGCCATATTTAAATGAAATTGTCAAAAACATTTTATTCTAGTTAAGTTTATAAGAAAACTATCCAATTTAGGATGTCTAAAACACGAATGAGACCAATTTTTGGTCGTACGCCAACATGTTCCATAAGGCAAAGGTTAGAAGAAAGAAGGAATCGAATTAGGGCCTTAAAATTGGAACAAAGTCGAAAGACCGATAAACCTGAAGATTTTATATTATATGAAGATAGTGATAGTGAGGATGAAGCTCTACCAATACAAAAGGAAATCCTGAACACGTCATATAATTTTGTTGATTATATTAAAAATCGCGAAGTTCAACATAGTAAACTGTCCTCAGTAGTAAGTGATTATGGTAGTCGACATATACTTACTCATGAAATGTTTAAGGAAACCCCCATAAATTTATCTAATATGAATAAAGTTTTTTGTTCGCAATGGTTAAGTGACAGGCAAGTTGTATTTGGCACAAAGTGTAACAAGGTAAAAAGTAATTATACAATTATAAAACTACTTGTTAAATGTGCAATATTCTTTTTTAGCTAATGGTTTATGATGTGGTTACACAAAAAATAGATCAAATTCCTTCTTTATTGAGTAAAAGAGACTTAGTAGGTAATGAACAACTGCAACAATGTGGAATACATTGTGTACAAATAAATCCATCTAGAACTCTACTAGCAACTGGAGCTAGGAATACATGTGATATTGCCATTTATAGACTACCCACATTGGATCCTGTGTGTGTTGGTGAGAGTGCACATAGAGACTGGGTAAGTTTATTAATTTGAAAATATGAATTTTATAAAAGTTATTCTCATCAATTATAAGACAAGTGTCACTTTAACTTTTCTTTTTATGAACTGGTATCTTAAAACAAGAAACTATAGTTTGTGATTGACATATTGTTATTCTAATTAGATCATTCTTTTTTCCTTTCGAAAAGCCTAACTTTTGAAAAAAGATTTCTAATGTTGCTTTATTTATTGTCCATGATTTCAATTTGTGGTTTATACCCTAATATATATCATAATGTTATTCACTTTCTCTACAATCTGTGAAAACATATGTGTGAAATTCCTTCTTTGGATTGACTGCCACTCATTTCACTGAGTGTATGAATATGAATATGTTCAATTATGCAGAATTCAACTTACTTTTTGTTGAGAAGCATCTGGTGTACTTTGTGTTCATATACAATCTTTGTCAATATTTTATAGAATACAAGCAGGCTTATCAGTCTGTAATTCTGGAATTTTTTTGTATTTCTTTTTTTTTAATTTCATGATAATGTCTTCAATATTTCATGAGTGCCATATTTTGACATTCAACTGTTATTTCATAATTGCATTACATTTCTCTTGTTTTTGTCTGCTGACTGTATTGTCCAAAATTTATGAAATGACAAGTGAACAGCAAACCTCTAAGTTGAGATGCTCAGTTACAAGTTAAAAATTAAAGCGTATCATCATCAAAAAATTTTGGAGTGTTAAACTTACACCTGACTTTATCATTACATGTTCAATGACCCATGAGAAGAATGCCAAATAGTGTTATACACATTCAAATCAAATTTTCTGCATAGCTACCTACTTAAAATTAGTGGCCTTTTGATATTTACTTTTCTCTAGATCTGAATAGGTTAGAATGGAATATTCAAAATAGGTGCTTACCTCATCAAGGATGTCACAAGAAATAGTAGGTTTTGGCTTTTATGGCAGCACTAGTCACCAGTTGTAGGGTTTATTTAATTTTTAACAAGGCTTAACAGAAAGATATGAGAATTATGCAAACTGACCTGAAAAGGGCAGATGTGACTCTGCTATCTAATAAAGTGTATGAGATACAAATATGATTAAATGGAGAAAAAGTTGCATATTTTAGAGCCCATTTGACTACTTTAAACAAAATATGCTATCTCTTATCATTCTGAAGTTATAAAAGGAAAACCAAAAATGTAATTTTTTGTTTTTTGCCTCTACTACTTTTATTTCAAAGAATATCAAAAAATGTTAAAGGGAAACATTTTTTGAGACATACTTTTACACAATAGGGCGTCATCAAATGTTCACTGCCATGTTTTGTTTATTCTGTGCCATCATCAACTGCTTTGTTTTAATACAGACCTACACTTTTTTGTTACAATATTGATAAAGCATTGAAAGGCCAATAAATTGATATATATTCTATGTTAAATTTTATAAGTTTTGAGAGAAAAAATAATCATCAGAGGAAAAAAATTCAGTACAGTTCTGCTTATAGCCTAAATAGACCAATTATTTTTTTTGCATGACAAGAAAGTGATGTTTTTGAAAATACCTAAAATATTAGAAAATTCATCTTTTGTTTTCTTTTGGAAATTAAGTAAATTTGCTGAAATCAAGATATCAAAGATTTTCACTGATGAATTCTAAAATGTATATTATAATTAAAACATATTGCAATATACTTCATGGGTTCAATTTAAAAATTATAAAACTAATATGCACTTTCACTTTTCTAGAACTCTATTTACATTCAAACAGCTGACTTAAATACAATAACAATCCCATATACGCTAGTCGTCGCGGTATATCTGCTTGGCGATCGTGCCGTGCTTCTTTTATATCACCAGCGTAGAATTCTCCAGTAGCAATCCTCATCGCTCCTTCCGCTGCCGAGTCTTTTCGAGAATCGTATTTTTTATCGTAAAGCGTTTGTTGTCGTGCTGAATGACACAGGGTCGGCTTTGGGTAAATTCCGTAACAATATGAACCATCAGAGTTCTACAATATTGTTTTGTTGCAAGGCAAATTGCAATGAATGATTGGCCATTGAACCTGGGTGACCATTTTGTGTTGCAAAATTATGCAAGTTTGGTCTCTAAGTATTTTTTTAATTTAAAAAATTCCTTATTTCAAGACCATTTTGTAGGCCTGTGTGACAATAAATTTAATAATCCAGAAAATACAAATCATGAGCTCAGATGAGCATTACTAATTTTTGTTGTAAACTTAATTATTGATAAAATAGTGAATTTTTTATCACAACATTGTTTATGTTAATGTAACAAGTAAAGAGTCATTTAAGAAGGTATTAAACCCTTGTTGCTTTTCCATCTTGTTATTAGTCATATTCTCATGTCTGGGAAATCATGATCTCATGAAATCAGATCTATTTTCAGTTTTCCATGTTTGTCAGTCGACTGCTTTTTCATAGAAAAATTTAATTATTTGCATAAAACATGCTTTTTGCAGAGCAACAATTTGTCATTTGTATTCGATTACTATTACCTAGAATTTTTGTATTCACATGTTTCCATTACAACTTATAGTTTAGATGTTACCAAGGAAAAATCTTGATTTTTAAATTACAAAAAACAAAACATGAATCTTTTAAATTATTTCAATTTTTCCATTTACACGCTTTACCACGCAAGAAATACAAGTAAACAATTTATAGATTTTCTTCTCATAGAAAAAAACATTCAGTTGGACTATTTAGGCTATTTAAGCAGTAACATACTAAAATTTTGTACTCTGATGATTATTTTTTCTCCCAAAATGACTATGAAACTTAACATATGATATACCAATGTATTGGTCTTTCGATGCTTTCTCGATATTCTAACAGGTCCGTATTTTAAAAAAAATAGTTGATGAAGGCCCTGATGAAACGAAACGTACCAGTGAAGAATTGATTACGCCCTGTCTCTACGGGGAGAAAGAATACTTTTCATTTGTGTAAAACATTTGGGAAATTACGCGAAAAAAGCAAACTTTTGTGCAATCTATATTACTTACAACGATGCCGCGATGAAGGAGTTATGCCGAAAAACATGATGAAGTTCTAGAAGAAGAACAGAAATGCACAAAATATCTTTTGGGAAGGTAGTTATGCCCTACCTAGGGAAGCCATATGTGCTGTCAGAAGTTTGGGATGTTCTTAATGCTAAACTGTTAGATATCCTACATCTAAGCAATACACTCTACCCTTTAATATGAGATAAAATCGATGAGATTAGGGAATTTAGGGCCAAAACGAATGCCGAGTTAACAACAAGACATCAACAGACACGAATTTTCTCGGAAAATAACGATCACGTCTAATCTCGCTGCAATTGTCTATAATAATTTTGGATACAGCGGATTATCCCAACAAAATACAAACATTGCTACAAGATTCAGCATACAAACAAATTACTACTGACCCGACAACTTATCTGGAGAAAACAACTTAGGCCAACATCCAAGCAAGTAGAATCGACAAAAATATCCAACTCATTCCACGTGACAAGCCATCGAGATATCCGAAATTCTACGGGTTGCCAAAAGTACTTAAAGAAGGTGCACCTTTGAGACCAGGGCCTCGATTATTGAAACCATTCGACGGCTCTACCATTCGACTTCGGACGTATGTCGTATGAAATCTGACAAATGAAGTTTAATATATGGGTTAAACTTCATTTACCTCAACTTTTCATGCGACTTACGTCGAAAGTCGTATAGTAGAGCTGTCGAATGGTTCAAGAATCGGGCCCCTGTAGTAAGCTCAATTGGATCCGCAACAGAACAGCTAGCCAAATAATTAGCCCAACAACTCTAACCGTTTGCAGAGGGGACAGACTCATATGTGAAAAATTCGACACATTTTATTGAAATACTTAGCAAAACGGAAACGGTCTTACAACCAGATTGTCTTCTTGTTAGCATCCCTATCGACGAAGCCTTGGATACCGTTGTAGAAAACTACAAACCACCTCAATACCGTGTAGACTTAACAACGCACTGTCTGAAGAATTTTACGAGAACCAACGATACATGGAAGAAGCTTCAATGGGATCACTAACTCTCGCCAAATAATAGCAAACCTCTTTATGGAGAACGTTGAGGAGTTGGCACTAAGAACAGCAACTCTTAAACCCAGTTTATGGTTACAATATGAGGATGATACCTTTATGATTTGGCCTCATGGGAAGGAACACCTTAACACATTTTTAGATCACCTTAATGGCATTCATCACAAAATAAAATTTACCTCGAGGTTGAAGCCAATAATCAATTGCCATTCCTTGATGTTCTGATAAATAGGAAGGAAGATGGCCATACAGTATATAGGAAAGCAAATCACACCAACAGACTCCTTCATGCTAATTCTCATCACCACCCAGCCCAACTAGAAGATGTCGTCAAGACTTTAGTATCCAGATTACAAAGACTAACTGACCAGGATAACATCAACCAGGAAATGGACAGTTTAAGCACTGAGACAAAACGGATTTACAGACCAAAATATACAAAGAGTCCTAAAGTCAAAACAAAATCAAACAGTCGAGGAGACACCAATAAACAAGGCTTATTTACCGTATGTCAAGGGTACCACAGACAGTATTGTGAGAATTCTACGGAGACATAATATCGATACTATTTTCAATACCGACAGAAAAATCAGCACCGTGATGAGGAATCCGAAGACGAGGATTCCATGTGCAGACTCACAAAACATAAGTGGGGCAAACTAACAAAAGAATTCAAACCAGATGCGATGAACACCAAAACGCCAAAAGAAAGCAAGAAAAAATAACATCCTTTGCGGAACACGCCACCACGATGTCACACCGAACAGACTTTCAGAATAAGAGAGTACTGTCAAATATAGAACATCCGAAATCGAGACTCGCAAGAGAGGCACAGTCTAAACGCTCGTCATTTCACCATCAATCCCGACAGAAATCAGGTATCGACTACTAGAATGAATTCCCGGATACCACCTGATATATATATTTATATATATATATATATATATATATATATATATATATATATATATATATATATATATATATTGAAGGTTCTCGGGATTCACATATGTATGGTTTATTTGTCTTAGAAGAAACAGTTTGACGAGATCACCACTCATCTTCTTTGAAACAATCGATGTTATCACTCACTAAGCGTACTACCAAGAAATATACTTCTTGGTAGTATGCTTAGTGAGTGATAACATCGATCTTATAGTAGTGCACGTCTGATGGAGAGAATGTCCTTTGTTTACATTCGCTTTGTTATGTAAACATCAAATATAGAGACGCTGGTATTTCAATTTAATGTGACCCCTATATATTATCTTAAAGAAATACCACATACTCCAAGCGGAGGTCGAGTGCGTAAGTCTCGGGTTCGAAATATATTTTTTAGCTTTTATAGTATACGTCGTTATTAATTTTATGTACCATTTTCATTATTTGCATTAATAAATTCAATTAAAATATTACACTTTTTTGTATTAGCCAAAATAGGTAATTTTTTCTCTATTTTTTCCAAAAATATCTTTTAATTTACAAAATAATAGGTTTTAAGAAAATATGTTTTATATAATAATCAGGATTTTGTTATTGTAATAACAGTACAGACACATAACATTTGTACAGAACAATAAATATTCTACAGTGAGGACCCGTGTCTACTTGAATCTTTTGATTTTAGACGATATAGACGTTGCTACTGTTTAAGTACGTCAGCACCTGTAACGAGTGGGTAACATACCTGATTAATTTACATAAAAAAACGATGTAAACAAAGGACGTATTTTGCTTGAAACGTGTCCTTCTTTATCGTTCTATATTCGTTGGTACTACGCTCCGTATTCTGCTAACATGTCAATGGTATTCCAAAGTACTGGGTGTATGGTATTAGGCCTGAGTTTGTATAGATTCGGGTTGGTCGTATTTAGCTGTCTTCTCACATTTTGAACATTGGCTGCTCCAGAGGGGGCACGTACCACCTACATATATATATATATATATATATATATATATATATATATATATATACACATATACACGTATATAAAAGATTTGTTTTTTCTCGTTAGAAAACAGTTTAGACGAGATTACACTCATCTTCGGGATAGTCGATGTTATCACTCACTAACTGTAGTACAAATTAATCTGGTGCTGATTTGCGTTCCTGCTTTTATGCAATTGGTCAGGCAGTGGAGAGGGCCGTGATCTTGTTCTTTTTGTCCAATCAGAGCTGTTGCCTTTTGATGAGTTATCAGTCCTCTCATCGTCGATTTTATTTCCACATGTAAAGTATGTGGAAATAAAATCGATCCAATTGATAGGTGTTTCTCCTACTTAGCTTATCCGTGTTCCTTCTTCCTATTGCTATTGCCTAGGTCTTCTCCTTCCTCGATGTAAGTACCTTGTTGCCTGATCCGCCCTCGCATATGTGTATTTTCTTGTATGCCTCGTGCTTCCTGGTATATAGCTGGTGTAGATACAATACAATAGATACAGTGTCGATCCTGAATGTATGTGCTGTTAGGTAGTTCTCGATTATCCTGGTGATGGTTCTTCCAAATTTTTTATCCCCCATTTTTGCTATCAAGCTGCCCTGTCAGATTCTGTCAAAAGCTTTCTCCACATCGAAAAATACAATGCAAGTCGTCTTCTTGTTTTCCGTGTCTTTCATCGTGTCCTCTACCATCATTGTCACTTGGTCCTCCGTTGAATTCCCTTCACTGTTCGTGGGATAAGATCCTTAGCTGCACCTCTTCTTCCCTGATTTCCTTCAAAATGATTGGTCTGCAGTTTTGTGGCAGTTTCCTCTTCTTTACTTGCTTCGGTATTACTATGACTTCTGCTTGTTTCCATTCGCTAGGCAGAGTAAATTTGTTATACATTTTAACTGCGTTAAATGAGAATGACCGCTGAAACATGGCTGATGAATGTCTAGGGACATATGAAAGGTTGCTGAATCTTGTAGGTCTATTGTGAATTTGATTAGCATAAACTATTTTTTCCCAAAGATAATCCGGTTTACTCGTGTGAATAATACGATTTACAAATTTACAAAAATGATATTGCCAAGTCTTTTTCATTGTTAACCAGTTTATCTCTATTAGTTTTTGACTTATACGGTCAAATTTGCGAAGTGCGCAAACAAGTCTACAACAGGTATTTTGTACTTTTTGAATTATTTTCTTTGTAAACTCAGTTGGATACGTATAGTACACTGTATAACAGTAATAGAAGATTGGCAAAACAGATGTTTCACACAATTTTTTTCTCGTTTTGAAGTTTAAAGTTGACTTGTTTGTATAGAGTAGTTTTAAAACAACGAATGACTTTTTAAATAACTGGTTAACATGCGTCGTAAATCTTAAGTAACGATCAAACGTGATACCTAAAATTTTTGCTTCCTCTACAATAGAAATCCTTTGAGATAACTATAGTATTTATTTGACGTGAACAACAAACATTTTGACTTTTGTGGGTTGATCTTAAGATTGTGACTATCACAATAGTCTTGTATCGCTAATAGATCACAGTTAATTAATTTGCACGCATTTATATAGTCACTAGAATCAAAACTGAGACTTATCTGTGTATCATCAGCATAAGACTGGGTGGTACACACAGTATGTTTATACAAGTCGGCCGTGTATATAATAAACAGTAAGGGGCCTAAAATGAACCCTTGTCGATGTACCTTGTTGTGTCCGAACTTTTTGGTATCTGTCTTGCAGGTAAGACCTAAAAAATCTTTTAACCAACCCGCATACTCCGTAATATGATAATACGTCATATATATTAATTAATATGTTGTTAAATTGTCTCTTCGGTCTTCTGTCTATATACACCCCTTGCTTCGTGATCCTGTCCCATCCTGGTGCTTTCTTTGTGTTCAGTGTTCCTATGATTTCCATTATTTCTTCTGTCGATGGTGCCCTCATATGCTCGTTGTTTGGTTGTGGTATTCTGACTTGTAGTGCTACTTCGCTGATGTATTCTTCAAATTCACTGCTGTGTCCTGTGTCTACATTGAGTGTGAATTGTTACGTCCGCGAATATAATAAAGCTGCGGTTACTTCTTTGTTCCACTGCATTCTACTTATTATTTGCCAGTGTGTGTTCTAGTGATGCCCCTTGCAGGTAGTTGTTCCAATTCTCGCTTCTGTATCTCCTCTTTTGCCGGTTTCCATTACATATTTTTTCCTTTAGTCCTCTTAGGATGTCTCCTTTGTATATTTTCCTTTTTCTTGTTGTCATATTGACTTGGTGTGCTTCTATGACTGCCTCCCTGATTTGTCTTCTAAATCGCTCCCAGTTGATCTTTGTTTGTGTCCTGGTTTGGGGTCTGTTCATCCATCTCGTTCCGGTTATCATAATTGGGTTGTGATCTGATAAAAGTTCGTTGGTCATATTACATCTTATCTCTCCCTTTCTGTGGGTTCCTGTTGTTTCCGCTCAGTGTGTTGATTCTTTTGTTTTTCCAAGAAATGTAAATGAGTTAATTAGTATTTAAATTGGTCTGTTGGACATTGGAAGACAGTTAAGACAGGGACAATTCTATAAATAAAATAATTAGCCAGTGATGATATTTCTTTACTTGAATATATGGCGTATACTTTAGTTCGTACATTTAAATGATATGCAGTAATTCTCATTGTTGTGGTGCTTGAACATTACTGAATTGATTTGGTTGAATCTTTATGGAAATCATTAGCAAACTAATGAACATTAATTTCAAAAGAAATTTAAATTTCTACAATTATAGACTTAGTTCTGAAAGTTTCTTTTGAAATTAGTGCTCCTTAGTTTAAACATTAATATAAAGTTACCGAAAAATACTTTTTTTTCAGGTGTTTGACATGTGCTGGCTTGATGACGAATTTTTAGTATCAGGTTCTCGAGATACTCGAATGGCACTGTGGAGGATAACACCAGATATGCTAGAAAATAAAGATGAAGTTCCTAGACATCAGTATATTAATGCTATGTCAGTAAAAGACTGCAAAAATGCGCAAAAGGTACAATTTAAAAATCATATCATATATGGTGGTTTTATATTTCAAAATTTTTGTATATTGTCACAAACTAGGTTCAAATAGTGGAATTTTTCCTTAAGCTGTGCTTTATACAACTTGTAAATACACCAGTCTTAAGCTCGATTAAAATAAAAAACTTCAAAGTTATCACCTGTATTTGTACATGACATTAAACTTTATCTCTAAAATTTCCGAATCACCGCAATTCTTCGATTTGGTCTGTATCGTTCGTAAAACTCATATATATTCTTGCTTTTGCCATAGAGCCTTCCTTCGAAGGGATGATCGCATAGGTGATGTACATCTATTACTGCTCCTCTCAATCAGTTCTTTAGCAAACTTTTAAATTGTTTAATAGATGTTTTGGAACTACTCCTTTTGTTGACATAACAATTGGTACAGTTTGTGTGTTGTTCATGTCCCACTGTCCCTTCATTTGAAATTCCAAATCCCTGTATACCATTAGTACTAATATTGTATTGAATACATTATGTCAAGATTTTGGGTTCTTTTAGGTGAGAGCTGTAACATTCAACAAAAGTTATGAAGAAATAGCCGCGCTAAGTTCTAATGGATATATACACGTTTGGAGTGCAGAAACATTTAAGCAAAAATTATCGCGAAAGCTTCCGTCTGCACATGAAAATGTATGTCTAGCAGTACAAGATACTGGATTATATGCCATTGGCTGTAGGTCGTATACCTTACTTTTGGATTGCAGAACATTACAGGTAGGTACATATAATTATAACTTTTTTTAAAGAAATTGTGTTAAGTGTTTGTGAAAAATTATGTATTTAGAATTTTAAATTAACTTACACATCATATGTTCCTTAGCAGAAATATTTAAATAAAGAATTAAATTACACATTAGGATTAGTACTTGACTATTACCATTTTGTTACGACGAATAGGTACCACCAATTATGACACAAATAAAGAGAAACAGTGACAGTGAGATAACCAGCGACGGGAAGTATGTTTCGGAAGAAGCTTTGCCTTCCTTCGTTCAGTCTCGAATGAGTGCCACTCTTTTATTTTCCTTAAGGCCAAGACTCTACTTTGTGAGCCCAGCAATTAGATGACGAGCACCTTAAACATTTTTTATACTCTCTAGGTTTTATTTAACAAGAAAATGATTTAAAAAATGTCATGGATGCAGGGGCAAATTACGCAGACAGGAGTTAAAAGCTAATATTTACATACAAGATATTTTTTCTAAAAGGCTATAGTGAATTGTTAGATGTCGTTTATTTGAAATGTAAATCTTTACAGTGTACTATTTTTTATTATTAACTATATAAACTTAGTTTTTATGCTAAACAATAATAATTCACATTCCTTAAATAGCCACAACTAAGTACTGATTTCTATTGCATTTGGTGGTTCATATATGTTCTTTATGTATTTTTTTTTATCTTTAATTCACTTTACTGTATTTATGAAGAATTTGTGTTAAATGTTAATTAATTCTAATTCTTAGCTTATCCTAGTACAAAACCAAAGAATTTTGTGTAATGTTTTCAATAGATCTTTTCACCCTTTGTAATGCGCAGGCGCGTTGGGCATGTTAAAAAGGCGGTAATATGAAAGTTTCGTGCACTTTTCACAAATATCCATAGGGAACTAGTATTAATACCCTTATTATCAATGAAGTTAACTGAAATATTAATTAGTGGAGCTTTATTTGTACATCTCTAAATTAAAGCAAATAACTGCATTAAATTATAATGGTGGTTAAAGTGATATTTTCGTCCAAAAGGTGAAAATAAGGCTGATGTATTTGATAGGTTAGGACAAAAATGATACTCATATTAGATTTAAAGTAAATAATATACCGATAAGTAATAAAATAAACATTAGTAGTACAAAATACAAATTTAATTAATTTATTATTACTATGGTTGTATCAGTCATTATCTTTTTTACTACAATTTGTGATTTAAATTATGTTGGCTATTTCTCTTTCAACTGTCTGATATATGAAAGTTAATTTATAAGATTTTCACGAAATCTGTACAAAAATTGTATGTAATATTACTGAAGGCTGTACAGTTGGTACAAATAAAATATAAAATTCAGTATAAAAATATTTATTTAAACTCAATTAATTGTAATCGATCATCACTTAGTTCACATCTCTACCTAATAAATTACATTTAGCACATTTTAGATAAACTTTGAATTGTTTAATCTTTCCGTTGATCTAGTAAGCTTTCGACAAAATTCGATACAAGACTTTGGAAAACTAATAAAGTCAAATAAATTCTCCAAACATGATTTAGTGTATATATGGCTCCCACATATTCCATGACATTAACGCTTTTTCCTTCATTCCTTATTGATAAAATGTTATACATGTTAAAATCGTTATACTGATAGTTCAGGTTAGGTTTATAACTATTAAAACTTTACTACCAATAGTAAATTAGTAAATTACATTGAAAATATTGTATTCACGTTATAAGCAAATATAAAGTGCACGAAAAAATTTAAGGGCGTTGACGCTGCGCATAATTTTTTTCAGTTATGTAAAGGCATATTGTACATGCCTTTAAGTGGAAATATTAATGAGCTTAAATAAAGTCGCTAATTATTAGGGAAGAGAAGAAAAGTAACGGTTTTCTCAGCAAGAGTAGTGATGGGAATAATCGAATGATAATAATAATCGATTATTACAACTCGAGTGATTTTAATAATCGCATGATCGCTCGAATGACCCATCCCTCGGATGGTAGGATTATTATTCTAAGGATTCTGCCGTGTTTTATTCTCAAATTCGTAATCTATGCTACGTGTCAGCGACTTACCTGCGTGTGATCATTTAAATTTAGGTAAAATTATACTATTAATTATACTTATTAAGTTTTTTGTAAATATTCATTTAATTTAAAATTTATTTGTGAAGGAACTGTTATTAATAATTCATCAAATTACTTCGCATTGCAATAATGGCACCGTACCCTGAAAATACAATAATTACATATTCGTTCTACCCAATAAAAGACCTGAACAAGCGACTGCATAAGAGCGAGAACCGGGAACGAACGAAAGTGCTCTATATGAACGCCGAATGGCAGAAAAACACTTATGGATTCGCAAGGAAATCATTCGGATTATAACTCGAATACAGTATCACTCGTCATTGGTGAATAATCGATTATTTTTCATTCGAATAGTTTGATTCCATAATCGGAATAATCGAGTGATTTTCATAACCGAATGATCGATTATATTTCATTCGAATCACTAAGCAATAGGTGTCATTGTAAATTTCACTCCGGGTCAGCTATTTTGGTATAAAAACCAAACTTTTCTTCTGAAAAAATTTGACTTATTGGTGCTATATAATTGCAATAAGCTTGACATTCCTTACTTTCAAAATAGTTATCCCTTTTTTATCTGAAATTTAACATTTGATATCTTTTAGGCAGTGAAAAAAGTTTCGTCACGTTACTCTGGTTGCGGTATCCGATCTGCAAGTTTTCAAGGCGACGTTCTGACTGTCGGGACGGGTCTAGGAATGCTAATGTTCTACGATTTGAGAGCAGGAAAATACTTGGAGTCTAGCATTAACTCCTCAAGAACTGTCGTGCTGAAAGCCAGCAAGGGTTACGTATATCCAGACGAGGAATATGCCGATCACATACAGAACATCAAATACGTTCCAGCTATTTATACCCATTGTTACGATACGAGTGGCACACGATTATTTACCGCTGGTGGTCCATTACCAGCTACATTAACTGGTAATTATGCGGGTTTGTGGCAGTAGTAGGTAGTAGAAAATTATTTATTTCAATTATTGATGTAACTTCTAAAGAAAATGATTTTATATATCTATAGGAACCTTAATGACATATAAGTAATGTTTTTAAAATATTACTGTTGGGATGGTGAGCGTCAAACAACAACTTTTTATCAATTTTTATATTTAACAACAGTTATAATACTTTATTCACAAGCAATTTCTTTGCGATTTAGTCATATAATGTAAGTATTTTTTTATGAATATTATTTTTACTTTATACACTTAGAGTTAAGCATACAATAATTTGTACAAAAAGGTGCCACACGATTTAATATTTAACAGTTTGTGCTCCGATGTGTAATTCTTTATTCCTTTCTTTAGTATAAATTGAAAAAAACAAGCAAATTCAAATTTGTTCACATTGTGAAGTCTGCAATGCAACAGTGCAACAATTTGAAGACCTGCGAATGTGATAAAAAATATTCAACTACATCTATACATTTGTTATTTAAAACAACAAAGTTTAGTAGTTTCATTTGAAACGAAATGAGTTTGTATAATATAAAAGTCATCCCCCTAAGTCGGTTTTTTAACTTCTCAATACGTATGATCCACAAGTCAAAGAGCTACTCATTTTCTAATTATATATAAGTAAAAAGGTACTGGTAAGGCAAAATACATAAGCAACTAAATGCATTTTTTTAGCACATAATGAAGTTTGAAATGCATTAACTTGAACTTTATTAAATTTAAATTTGTCAATAAGGTGACTATGACGAAATACTATAAAAATAAATATCTACATATGGTGTGGTAAAGTTGATGTACATTCCTTTAGTCATATTTAAACCAATATTATTATTGTTGTATATCTGAGACAGTTCAGTAAACATTTTTTATTATATATCCTCTAACCTTTTTTTTAATTGAAAAAGCATTCGTAATAATGAACAATGAAGGACAATAACAAACCACATATAAATAAATCTCTCAGTGTGAAGCTATTTACGGTATAGTTATCAGTATTTTGTCATATCATCATATTCAGCTATATTATCTAACCCCCTTTATTCGTTTCTCACGTCTAGGACACCATTGTACAATTTTTGTTGTATGTCTTCTGTGTCCTGGCATCTTGCCAAATGTTCTGCCCATAGCAATTTCAGCGATTTTACTCCCATGGTGATATCTGTAACATGCGTCTAATTTCTGTCCACTCTATATTCATTTGTTTTTTTTTTGTGTTATTTTGGTTTTCAGAATCCAAATTTTGCAACTATGCCTGTAGAGCTAGAACACTAATTAAAAAAATTTTTCCTTGGGGTGAAATGGCAGTCTAGACTTGAAGATTGTTTAGGTCATCCATGCAAGTTTGATCCTTCTGTTTATTTCTAGTACTAACAAGCCCAATCAAACATATACTGCTATTTCCATAATTGATATAATTATGTTAATATCCTGAATGGTTAGTTGTTTGTTGCTGGTTCATTTTATTGTTTGTTTTTAGTCATTTGTCACATTATGTTCAATTATGACACTTTATAATGTGTAGTCAGCAATTCTGAGCTGTTTTCATATTTTCTATTTTTGGTTTTGGTTTACTTGTATATGTTATATATTTTTTAGAGTTTTTCTGTATATGATGTAGCTACCACATTCATTCACTCAGCACGTTGATTACCGATTTTGGACCTATATCGTCAGTGTTTTTTGAACTCTATGAAGGCCAAGACAAGTTTTATGTGATATTATTTGGTTTGACTGATAATTTCCCTTAAGGAATGTATAGAAATTATTTTGATGAAGCCACCATTGAATATTTTAATATATTTTTTATTATTATTTCACTTCATGTTTTTTTTTCGATCTAAGTTTGTACTGTGCAATTTCGAATAAACCAAAGCTATCTAAACCACTGCTTACTTACTCTTACACTTCAATTGTTGATGTTATCAGGTTCTTCTTCTTCAGTTTGATATAAATTTTATGAATTCTGACATTGGTTAAACGCCGTTATATTATGTAAGATGATACGGATTTTAGTGGTGAAACACCCTTGCCACACAAGCATACAAGCATTTCAATATTTATGCTTTATGGGACACCTGTGCAACTTAATTACAAAAATTCTCCCTGTGATTTTAATATTTTAAAGATACTTAATCTATCAAAAGATTGTATTCAATCGTAGATTTATTGTTAAAGGGCAAATAATTCCTATTCTTCTAGAACAGATGATTTTAATCCTAATAAGTTGAAATTTTTTTTAGCTGAGATAATTGTTTTATTTTTAGACAAGCAAAGATGCAATACCTAAGAAATTTCTATTCAAATCTTCTATTGCAGTTGATAATATGCTTTACTGCAGAATAGGCATGAGTTATGCACAATTTGTTTCTGGATCCTACCATTCATCCACTCAAATAACTTGCTACAAAAGTAGTTTCGTTATTTTTGTTTATTTAGGGTCAACATTTCGCCAAAAGTCTTCTTACATACATGTGGTTTTTTAATTTGCTTTTTATGACATTTTTACATTGTTTCTATATTATAAAATGTAACCTTGTGCAAAATTTGTCTCTGTAACTGGATTACATGTGCTATTTTGTACAATTTTCTAAATAATTATTAGAATTGGTATGTTTTCATTAATTTATCTTAGTTATAACTCATTTTATAGAACTCCATCTTTTGTTATTTAAATTTGCTCTTATTTTATACCAAAATATCGTTTGTATTTAACCAAAACTTATATATCATTTATTATTTTTTTGATTTCCAAAAATGGAAATTACATTATCCCACCTGTGGGTATAAGCAAAGAATGTTTAAAAATTGAAATACATTTGTTCTTCTTTATATAAAATTGTAAAATTTATTGAAATATGTTCTATATATAGATCAACTAAATTATAAAATTTCATAATTTTCACCTTCCTTGAAGTATTTATACGGTTTTAATTTTAAACTTTTTTAAGCTAAGTTTTTAAATTGTGAATATATATTTCAATAAGTTAGCACTATTTATTGAAAAAAAATGGAAATTATTTCTGATATGTTAATTTAATAACTGATGTTCAAGTTGTATCAACAAATTATTTATCAAATAAAGTAAACCATGTGCTCACTGTGTCAAAAACTTATATAATTACATGGATTTTATTTTCAATCATATACTAAACACAAAGTTTTCTTAATGAAAGTCAGTGGTCTGCTAAAAGAGTTTTAGCAGGATGTGAAGTCTATAAATAAAAATCCTAAAATCTGTGTAAGCATTTAAATATGAACAAGAAATGTAAATGTAATGGGTTTTTTTAACTACAGATAACTTATCCAAATGATATCCATCGAGTTGAACGCACTTTTCAAATCGAGAACAGAGTATTGATAATAACACGTTCACTGTCGAAAACAATCTAATATTTTGATTGAAGAAGAACCATAAGGAAGAAGAAACAGTTGGAACGTCTATTTTTTCTGGGATACCAGGTAGTAGGGTATAAAGTTTGCTTTTTATCTAGATGATCCAAATTTAGGTTAATACTTACAGGAAGGACATTTATCTTTGTAGTGTAATCCTAACCATCACATTTAGAGGTTCAGCTGTCCAATATCGTTAGTCACAGGGGCGGATCCAGGATTTTCATTTGGGTGGGGGCTTGACGTTATTGAAGGTTGATTTTAGCACAATAAACACTAAAAAGCGTACCACTCAGATGATTTTGGAGGGGGGGGGGCTTCAGCCCCTTAGCCCCCCTCTGGATCCGCCAGTGGTTAAGTCGTTTTTTGTCTTGGCTTTTAATATCAAAATTGCAAACAGTGTATTCTAGATTAAAAAGGTGCTATTATTGTAAGCGATAAAAATCTATTTAAAATGGTGTTTTTTTCTATGCAGAATTACAAAATTACACAATCTTTGATAAATTTAGTAGTTTGTGGAAAACAGATCCAAAAACACTCAACTTGTTTGTGCACTCATTACATGCCTTTTCCAGATATTTCAATCCAGTGAACACAAGACAGTATTTGTTTCCTTAAGTATAGTTGTGGCATATTTAGTTGCTTAAGCACCTTTAGGGAAATAACACCTCAATACTCTAAATTACTGTATATTTCCAAACATTCCAGGGACTAGTTCAGACCCCATTGTCAATGGCAAAGAAACCATGAAAAAAGGCACAATTCTAAAATTTATGATTAGAATATTTGGCAATTTGGAATTTTGGGGGGCAAATTACAGAATTAAATGGAAAATATAAAAATAAAATTCTTTCTAACACATCATGTAATATATCAAATGAAAGGACTCATTATGACGAAAACAAATATATTTTTTTCATATTTTTAAAATAAATTATTTTAAAAATATTAACAAAAACATAAAAATTTTGACCGATTCACCCTACCTTATCTCCGAAACTATAAGCCGTAAAATTTGGAAAAAAATAGGGATATAGGACCTCATCTGAACTTTACTGGAAATATAACGAGACATATTTATATTAGGGGGCAAATTACAGCTTTAAATGGAAAACATAAAATTAAAATTATTTCTAACGCATCATGTAATATACCAAATCAAAGGGTTCATTATGACGAATACAAATATATTTTTTTCTTATTTTTAAAATAAATATTTTAAAATATATTGACAAAAATATTTTAAAAAAATTACCCATTCCTCCCTTTATTCCCCAAACTATAAGACCTTATTTTTTTGTTTACAGGAAAAATACGAAGAAATCCCTAATTTTAATTTTGGGGGCCAAATTAGAAAATTAAACGAAACAAAAAATATTTTTTAACGCATTATGCAATACATCAAATGGAAGGGCTCATTATGAGGAATACAAATATATATTTTTCATATTTTTAAAATCAATTGTTTACAAGATATTAAAAAAAAATCAGATTTTTCCGCTTTATTTCCGAAACCGTACTACCTAAAATATTGAAAATTATTAGGGGTACTGGGGCTCACTTGAAATTTAAAAGAAAAAATAGTAGAAAATCCCAATATTAATTTTGGGGACAAATTATAGAATTAAAGGGAAAATAAAAATTCAATTTTCAAACGCATCATGTAATATATTAAATAAAAGGTTCATTATATGAATTGCAAATATTTTTAAATCGTTTGTAAAAGATATACCAAAAATATTGAACATCGACTTAATTCTCACTTTAGAAACTACACTATCTAAAATTTTGAAAAATATATTTTATTTATATTTGTAAATTTGTCTAACAGATTTAATAATTTATTATTTAAAACTTGACCTTTATCTTCCAATCTACAGAGCCTAAAATTCAGGCAGTAGATTATAAAAGGCTGCCCTGAAAGTTTATTAGTAAAATAAAACTAATGTTAATTTTAGGGGCCAAATTAGAAAATTAAATACCTATGTGTTTTTATAACAATCAAGCGAATCATGTAGCAGATAAAATAAAAAGTCTATGTGTGGAAAATAAAAGTGTATATTTTTTATAGATTAAAACGCTTCCTTTAAAATATATTACATTAAATATAAGAAAATGCACTCATTCCCTGCTTGTCTGAAACTGGAATATTACAATCTTGAAGGAGCTACGGAACCCTTAGTATACGAGTCCAACTCGCACTTGGCCAAACTGCTGTAACCAGCCATAGAAGTTTCAAATATGATTCTTTGGGTGCAAATTTTAATTCAGTTAATAAATTGATGTGCGAATACTGCTCTCTTTTTCGTAACCAGTCTTTACACCATATAGAACGATTTCTTTCAAGTTTTTTCAACTTTTTTGTAGCAAATATTCATCCAACTATGGCCAAACCATCATCCATCGCTGCACAATACCCCTGGACGCTCACCACTACATAAATGGTATCGTTCAAGCATACTTTAGCCATCAATTGGAAAATACGCATATTTGCACAAGTCTAAACTTGCCCAATTATTTCGTAACGTGTATGCGTACCATAATCACCGAGCGAGTATAGACGCGACGCGTTGATTGAACAATTATCGTCACATTTATACAAATTAACACAAAACAATATTCAACTATATGTGTAAACCTTCCTCTGAAATAACTCTACCTGTTTCAGCAATTATCCTTTATTAATATGAGCTAGACTATTTACAAAAAAATATATACATATAAATATATATATATATCTTCTTAATAGTACGGTCTCCTTGGGTTATTCTAAAATAAATACAGTTACATTAATATTAGTATATTTTAACATACAATGTTTTAAATTAGCTTACCAATGGATTTGGCCTAAACCTGTATGACAACATCATTCTCTTTCTATAAGTAGCATAAGGATCATCATCTTCTTGCATTTGATCATGTCCTAACCCTTGGGTATGTTCTCTAGGTGGAGCTCTATAAAAAGAAAATGAATAAAGTTATATGTTAATTATCAGTGTTGAAGTGGTTTGATTAAAAACAGTCTTTAGTCTCAGGAGCAATGTGGTCACTATCTAGAGTATTTATTCAGCTTGACAACTGTAAGTGTTTTGCACAAAACAGTGACAGCGTAGAGTTTATGTTAACTTCTTGTCCAAAACAAGAATAATAAATAACTGCATGGTATTATTGTAGGGTATCAGTTAAAAGCAAATTGAAGTGAAGTAAAATGTAAGAACGAAAACAATCGTCGACAATTACATTGGTCTAGTACTTAATAAAGGAAGTTCTGTAATGACTTGAATAACTAATCAGATTTAAAGCCATTTAGGTTATACCTGTATATACTGATTAATTGGAATCAGAAAACATCATAATTCAGAATACATATATGTCCAAAAATTAAAACCTGATTTTTTATTTTATGACTTTAAGAAGGAAATTGTAATTAAACCATCTCACAAACCAGTTACTAATTATTTTCTTAACATATATATCAGCTCTACAGGGTTCGTGGCCCTTGGCTATGAGATCTTTCACTCTTCTTTTCCACTTATTTCGGTCCAACGGTCTTCCAGTCCCTGATTCCCACTTCCTCCAAATCCTTTACCACTTCCTCTAGCCATTTTTTCCTAGGTCTTCCTCTTCTTCTTTTTAATCCCTCACTTCCAAATAGCACTCTTTTTACCCATCGTTTGTCTGGCATTCTTGCAATGTGTCCTAACCATCTAGCTCTTTGTATTCTCACCTCCAGAACAATACTTGGTTTTTTGTAAAACTCCTCAATTTCCTTATTTGTTCTTGTATATTCGTCCTGGCACTTAATTCCTCCAAAGATTCTGTATTGAAAATTCCTCGGACAGATTCCCATTGATAATAACATTGTTTTCTGTTTTTCTGGTCGTCATCTCTATTAGCTTTCTAAGCTTTTTTGGGACTCCTAACTGTTCTAATGCCTAATAGTGTCATATGCTTGTTTGTAGTCTATGAATATCAGATGTAAACTTAAATTATTCTCATCATCATTTTGTTGGATCTGTTCTATAATAAATATCTGGTCAGTGGTTGATCTTCCTGTCCTGAACCCACTGTGGTATTCCCCTACATGCTCTTCTTGGTATTTTTCTGATTTTTTATTAACTTTGCTAGAACCTTGTACGTGACATCCTGTAATGTTATTCCCCGATAGTTACTAAACTCCCCTTTATCTCCCTTTTTGTGAAGGGGTATTACCAGCGCTTTATTCCATTTATCCCGCATCTTTTCTGCTCTCCATATTTTTTCTATTTTACATATCCTACATATACGTCTCTCCACCATACTTTATCATTTCTGCTGCAAAGTTATTTTCTCCGGCGCTCTTTTGGTCCTTTAGATGTCTGATACAATCCTCTACCTCTTTCTTAGTGGGTTCCTTTATTAAGGAATTTTGATTAATACTTTCCACTCCTGTATCATGTTCACTCCAATTATTACCTTGATCAGTCACACTTAACGGCTGTGAGAAATATTGTGCAAATCTTTTCAGTTTTCGTTCGGATGTCCCCTACTAATATTCCTTCTTCAGTTTTTAAATAAAGGGGTTCCCTTCCGACATTAGTTTTACTTTTCTTTAAGTTTTGGTAAAAATTCCTGATTTCATTATTAGTATATGCTTTCTCTACTGCTTTTAGTTTTTCTTCCAAATGGGTTTTCTTTTTCATCCTACACAATGCTTTGGCTTCACTTCTCATGCGGCGGTATAAAGCTTTGTTCTCTTCACTACATTCTTCCATAAATCTCAAGCGTGCCTTGTTCCTTCTTTCCAATATTATTTTGCACTTTTCATCAAACCACATATTTTTTTGGTTATTTGTGGGGCTTCCCAGTATTTTATCTGCGAAGACTATTTTCTCGATTTGCACCCATTCCTCCTCTCTCAGTTCTTTAGGAGGGTTTGGTTTCAGACTCCCTGTAACTTCTTGCTCAAACTGCCTTGATAATGATAAATTCAGTTTTGCTATGTTATATCTCCTCCGTGCTCCCCCTCTATTTTCGTTTATCCTCTCTGGTCTTACCTGTTTCATTTCCATTATAACTAAAATGTGGTCACTGTCGCTATCAGCACTCGTGTATCTTCTTGCATTAATTACATAATTTGCATGCTTTCTTTCTATAAGGGCATGATCAATCTGATTCTTTGACAACCCGTTAGTGATTGATACCCATGTTTCTTTGTGAATATTCTTGTGATCAAAAGCAGTAGTGACAATTCTCATATTGTTCTCAAATGCAAATTCTATCAGCCTCCTCCCATTATAGTTACTAGTGGTATGTCTGATCTTTCCTCCCGTTACTTCTTTGTATTCGTCCTCTCTCCCCACTTTGGCATTCATATCCCCTATTACTATTTTATATCAAAATTTGGAACTCTTTCCAGAATTTTATCAAGCTGTTCATAGAACTTTGCTTTAACGTCTGCGCCCTTTTCCTCTGATGGAGCATGCCCGTTTATTATATTCAATTTTCTAAACCTCTAATTCTTATCCTACACATTCTATCCGAGAAACCCTGGTAATCGAGCACATCGTTTTTGAAACTGTTATTGACAATGAAACCCACTCCCAGCATCCTTTATTCATTTCCACTATTAAAAAATATGTGGTCTACCTCTATATGATTGAATGGCTTTTTTGTTTAGTTTCCTGCAGTGCCAGTATATCAATCTGTATTTTTCTCATTTCATCTATCAAATGTTTCAACGCTCCTTCTGTAAATGTCCCCCTACATTCCATGTACCTATCCCAATATGCCTTTGTTTATTTTCCTTTATATGAACCATACTTTTGCTAAATTTATTTGTTTCTAAACGTAATCCTTTTCGTTGCCAGTTAAAATCTACATTTCTGTCCGTATTCTTAAAATTTACTTGTTTGCACCGCCAGCTGTACGTACAATTTTGCGAAGCATATTTTCCTGCCTGTTCCAACTCCACAGCTGTCCGCCCACGACCAACTTCAAAAAACCCATTTTTACATACTTCCCATTTGCCTTTTCTTCCTTTCTTTTCCTAATTTTCTTTTGATTAACTCTTTCTTCTTTGGTTAAGTCCTCATTTAAAAATATTTGATCTCCTGGTTAATTCCACTTATTTTTTTTTCTGTATCACCTCAATTTTAGTTTCTTCATTGGCTATTTCTACTAGGCATGTTTTTGGGCCTAATCTATTTGATTTCCTCACATGAGCCTTTTCTTGTACCTCTGCTTCAATAAATTTTTCCATTTTCTCTTTTAGTAAGTTCTGTGGCTATTGTCAGCCCCTGTACAATAATATTTTTTCTTTTTTTTCTCTCGTTCTAGCTTCTCTATACTATCATTACTTAAGTTTAAGGCCTTCTTCAGATTATTTACTTCTACCCATATATTTTCATTCTCTTCTATTAATGTTTGTAACCCTTTCTTATAATCTGCTTGCTCTAACTTTAATTCTGTAATTTCTTCTCTTAAAGCCTTCGTTTTTTTCTCTGGGCTTGTGGTTCTAATTTAATATCCTTAATATCTATTGATATATTTTCCAGTAGATTAATCATTTCACTCATTGAGTTGTCATTTATTTTTTAGGAACTTCTTTGAAACTTTTTCGATTTTTTGAAAACATCATCTTGCAGTTTTCCTACCCTTTTACATTTTCCATCATCGGATGTGTCTTTCCATTTTACTCTCTGACGATTATTTATCTGGCTTGTCCGCTCAAAAAATCCGATTCCAATCGACTCGTCGAAAACCGGACTTTTATCGGTATAGCCAAGATTATTTTAGGTAAATGTTCCTAATTAATACAGTACCTTGTTCATTCGGAATTAATTTCTGTTATGACACTTTATAATCTATTCCAGTATCACTTGCTTATTTTTTCTTTTACAGAGCTCTTATTTCCCAAAAATATTTGAGTTTTAATACGGAACGCAATTCTAAACCAACTAATCGCTTTTACACCAGGGCCGGTATCATTTTCTTAACATAATGACAAAAATACTTGAAATTACATTGGTCACAAAGCAACATGCGAATAACCAAAGAAATAGTCGCCCCCTGGCTCACACATTTGTATAAAAATTGGAGCTTGATAAGAGGACTTGACCCGAGATCGAATCCCAGCTAGGGTAAGATTTTTTCAATTAATAAAAAATTGTAACACAATGCCAGGGGAGAGAGTACAGTCATCTCTGATGTAAATGGCAAAAATCAGGGAAATCGACATTTCCTCCTCACCAATCCGCACTGAGGAGCGTGGTAAGATATGCCTCATATCCCCTGAAAAATTCTAAAAATATTCTTCATCTTCTCAATCCTTCAACACAATTCTTCTCACAAAAAGAACTTAAGCTCTTCATCAAGACCTTAAGTGTCTCCGATCAGCTCTTCGGCTATCGCTTCATTAATACCTTTCTTCAGGCGTTTAGTTATTCAAAGGCCAATTCCTCAACCTCTAGTCTTGAGTTCCCGATAAAAAAACTGCCAAAAGAATGTTCTTTTTCTCAGTCCTTTGAACTAGTATTTCAATTCTTCAGTCCTACACTTCTTCTTTATTTCAGTCAAAAAGACCATTTGTCCACCTATCTTCACTTCTCTTCAATAGTCCTTCTCACAGATCTTAAGCTCTTCTTCTTCGTCACTTGTCCATTTGACCTTCCAGTTCCTCTGCCATCTTTCAATTCTTGAGGGAGGTTACACCATGAAAAAATGGTTGAATATAGCTGCACATGATGATGATGAACTACAGAAATACCCACCTTAACAGTGATTGCGCTTGCTGTTTGAAATTAACGTCTTCTCGTAGAAAATACCAGTCATATAGAGCTTAATTGGAAAGTTTGACGACACTATGTTGTTTAGTTTTGTATGGCAGCAATCAGTGATCAAAACATTGAAAAAAATCATATTTATATTTACATTTGAGAGGCCACAGTCTAACAAATTTCAAAACTGAGTTAAATTCTACTCTACACTCTATGGGAGTCCTGCTCCTTCGTTTACAACAGTAAGAAAAAGTGGTAGAGTATAAATTAGACCGTATGAGTTGCGAAGACGACCAATTGACATGACCACGCTAGAAACTGTAAAGAAAATTCACTTATTGGTATGTTCTAACTGTTGACTGAAAAGCACATATGGTAGGTATTGAACAAGTATTGTACACGCATACTGACTAAACAATTGGATGTTGAAAAGCTGTACACCACATGATTGTCACGATTTGTCACAATGCAACAAAAAAGAGCAGTAAGGTTTCAATCAAGGTTTAACAACAATAAAACATGAGTACATCCCTTCACTACTGAGTAGATTTGCCAAATTGAGCTACTCTTTACGAATTCTCCATGCACTAGCTACAGAATTAAAAACTGGCCTGCAAGTAGCAATTTAGGCTCTTTTAATTTTATTGTTTACTGAAGCTTGTTTGCGACAACTTCCAGTTTCTTTTCATGGTTATTTGTCATTATCTCTGACAATAACTTAAGTTTAAACTCAATTCATTTATTACAGTGTGTGGAAAAGTCACAGAATAATAATTTTGGGTAAAGTTTTGTACAAATTAACACACCTTTTTATTTTTATCCCCGATATGCTGTTTAATTTTCCCTAAATACAATATACAGAAAATATTTTAAAGTTGCATTAAAATCAAAATATAAATTAAAAAAAAGACAAAATATGTTGCATAATGAGAAAAAAATGAGTTTGCATGATCCTTCTTTTAGATTCCATTAATAGTAACGAATACACAATTAAAATTATTCCTGAAATACAGAATGAAAATAAACTTCCATTTTCGGACCTGTTAGTTGAGCGATGAAACAACAATTTTACTACAATACCAATAGGAACTTGAATTTCTTTTAAATCACTTTGAACATAAAAAAGTACATTAAATCCTTACAGGGCTGAAGAAACTTAATTTTATCAACAAATTATTTTTTAGAGTCACGTTTATTAGGGGAAGTTTTTTTAAAAAAATTAATATCTATATATAAATAGGCAAAGACAAAACGGTTCGGTACCATTTTCTTCTCTGTCGCTCAACCAATGTTCTCTATTTTTGTTTTGTTCAATAGCTACTGACGACTTTCAGTGCAGAATGCCAAAAATTATTTATAATATTGGTTCACTCACTAAGTATAATAATAAATTCGTTATTTGCGTCCATACTGCCAATGCTAAACAAATAACAGTAACATTGCCGCCAGCATCGCTTGGACAGAAAATCGTAAAGATGGATTGACTCGAATGTGAAAGACAAACTAAACGTAAAGCAAACAGATTTTGAACCTTTTGTTCCCTTGTTCTACTAGACTATCATTCTATTGAAATAGAACCCACAAAGATTTATATTACATTATATTCGTCATTTAATGGGCTCTCGTTACAACTAACATTGCGTTGTAAATGTGGTTTGTCAATTAAAATCAGAATTATGTTGCAACTCATCAATTTATTTCTAATAACATTTTATTCATTTAACCTTATATTTTTAATAGAGTTTCTTTTTATTTTTACCGGATACGTTTCGTATAATTTGACTAAGATTACAGATCATAGGATTCAAGATAGATTTACATTTACATTTCTTTACTTTCATTAGTTTTTTTCATTAGAAAAGTTTACAATTCAATCAGAAAATCGGTGTGAACTTGTTTATATGGTCGATATAAAACAGACATCGTTATGGGTTACTAGGTAAGTGTGTTTAACTCAAAATAATGAAATTGTACTGAATTTTAAGATATATCCTAGTTTTGGAGTTTATTAAAATCTTGGGTATTGTGATTATTTGTAATGTAATAGTAGGTACATGCTTCATGTTCAGACTAACTTTTAAGTTATTTTGCATTCTCTTCCTATGAGTTGAATATATAACTGTATAATGTCTGAGTAAAGATTCTAATTACTCCTATTAGTCAATTACATATAATTTAATACTATTGGAATTTTTTAGTCTCAAATCAAAAATATTAATCATTTTTAAATGAATTTGAAATTGTTTATATTGAAAATAGTATTGAAAATTATAACTATATGTGTAAACATATTTAAAGGCAGAATATGCTGTTTTCTGACAATGTGGGTATCTTATAGTCCATTTTATTTTTCACTGCATGGCCCCATTTCTTCATAATCGTAGATTTATTACAACGTTACTGATTTGAACCTAAAATAAGCATATATTGACATTTTAACGATATGTATTTAAAATATAAAAAAATCAATGCATTAAATGTGAAAGTTACTAATTTGTTGCTAGTTAATTAGGTACCTACGTCTAATATAGAATAAAATATATTTTTATTGGAGATATTTTTCAAACCATTATAAGGCTGCTGTTAGATTGGTTGGCAGTGATAGGCTAACGCTCTTTCAGATCATCATGTGAAGATCATCTTTGATAGTTCAGCATCAAGCGCTGTTCATTGTTGTGAAATAGTCAATATAGAAGATCAGTATTGATTTTTCGGACATATATTAATATATCATTTCCACAATCTTCCGAAGGAGTTATGTAAAATATTGTCAATCAGGAGACAATAGAGAATATAGTAAATAATTGAGTTTTCGAATGTTTGTTGGTCATCTCTTTTTTTAATATTTATGAACTAGATTGAAACTGCAAACGAAGGAAAACTTTAGGTAACAAAAAACAATCCTTCAATTATTATAAAAATATTTACCAGGAGCGGTAATTTTGGGGTCACATTTTTCAAAATTATTTAGAATACCTATATGTGATTAAATTCTCATATTGTTTTATCTCAATAGATTTGTCAATATGACGTTTACGGTTGGGGGGGGGTCATGACGACGACTTCTCCCGTTTCTCCCTGACTTTATTTCTTATAGAAATATACTTTTAACAAAGGAACCTTAATAATGTACACAATTTGTTGAAATACGATCGAATTTCGACCACTGGGCGACCACTAGAACAACAAATTTTATAAACAATCTAGAAAAAACACAGGAATTAACAAATTACACAAACAATACGAAGTACTTCTAAGTTAAGTAACAACAACCAACTCTGGAATTATAAACGGTATGCCCTATGTTTCCAGTCTATGACAAAAAATTAAACCTGTTGGAGATAAATACAAAGTAAGAATGATTAATAAAACAATAAATAACTAAGATCAAATTCCAAAAATTGTGCATTCAGTGCCTCTTGTGTCTCTCCAAATAAGGGGGAAAAACACCAATACAACATCTCAAGAAGACATATAGACAGATAAAGATTGACAAACCATGTACTAACTGATAATGATATACACAAAATGGACTGGGACGAAACAAAAATATTACTTAAAGAAGAACACACTAAGAAAAGAAAAATCAAAGAAAGCATTTGTATATTGTTAAATTGTTAAAGAATAATGAAATTGGGACACCATCTATATATATATATATATATATATATATATATATATATATATATATATATATATATATATATATCTTGGCAACAAATCCTGACAAGTGATCATCAAGAAGGAAACTTCTAAGTCAATTAGTCAATCAATTGACAATTGCAAAAAGTGAGGCGGCGTAATATGGCTTCAAACAAAAGAAAGGGAATCGAAACGTCACACCATACAGATAAGTATTATTCAATATTTATTCAATCTTATCATACAGGTAAAATTATTGAAAAATTCACAGACCTATTCTCTCAGTTAATCCAGCGAGTTTTTCTATAAGAAGACAACTAGTGTTCGAGGCAATTTCTACAAATTGCCCTTACTACACTTTGGTTTCAATTACTTAACTTATGTAGCCTTCAGAATTTATTGAAACCTTATAAATGACGAATGCTACTTTTTCATATATATATATATATATATATATATATATATATATATATATATATAGTGCGGACTTACCAATTTTTAGCAACCCTGCCATTGAGGCGAAGAGATACTCAAAACAATAGACTAACAGGCGAGAAACGGCTTCAGTGCAAGCAAGTCATTGAGTGATTTTTTTCAGGCGGGATAATTTACACGGATTGTCTACAGAAATGAAAAACAAATAACGGCGAGTAGTAGTAGTAGTAGTAGTAGTGAACTTATTGCATCGTCTGAGTGGTGGCTACGGTCAATATTCACATCATTTTGTCGCCCCAATTTAGTTGCGTTTCCAAACTCGTGGTAAAATATTAGCCAATAGTGAAGAAGTGGGGTCTACGTTTGATAGCTATTTTGTGTGGGAGTTTAACTATTCTCGCTTGGGTCTTGAAAATTGTGAAAAAAGTCTAAAACTAAAATTAGACAAGTAGAAAAGATACTTTTCTCACATTTATCTGTTTTCTTTGTTAGGTATGGCGATTTTCGAACAACCATCATAACTGAAAGCCCTAGATGCAGGGGCGGCTCTCCCTTAAGTGTACTCGTGCGCTGGACCACCAAATTTAATAAGCTTTTAATAAGTTGAAAAATCAACACAAAATGTTTAATAAACATTTCAATACCAACGAATTTATCAAAAAACAATTTAAGCTCGAATCCAAACTATTAAGTAATTATTCGCTGTAAAGAATATTGCACCGTGCAGTTCGGCTAGCGCACGATGAAACTTACATATAGCTTCTATGAGATATAACACGCTTAAGCGTGAGATAGAAGATCGTTAATGCAAACTATATGGAGTAATTGGTTGATTATCGTACGCCGCACGGAGACACCGAGCTCTGCTGTTTTTGTTTTCGTGATTTAATTAGTGGTTGCTTTGTTTTTGTACTCGTAGTCTATGAAAGGATATTTAATATACAGAGGCGGACATAGTGTGTGTGTTTAAATAACTATGAAAATGAGTATGAACTTTAACATTGACTATATTAAAAACAATAATAAATCGTTTCAAAACAAATTAGATATAAAATTGGCTGGTCCACCAAAATCATATCTTAATTGAAAACAAGAGGGCAAAATGAAAAATAAAGTATTTACAGGGAGTTTTAAAAGTGAAATTTATAATAAAAAAATGGTTGTGTGGATGTGATCGCATCAATACAATATTTTGTGTTCCTTGTATTATTTAAGGCGAGGAATCAATTTGGACGGAAACAGGAGTGAGGGATTAAAACGTTTCTTAGAAATACCATGTCTCAGGACCGGCTAAATGCTCTTTCTGTGCTTAGTATTGAAAAAAAAAAATTCAATCCATAGTAAAAAGGTCATTGAATATTTCGCTTTCGAAAAAAGTCGACGAATATTTTAATTAATAAAAAATAGATGCAGTATTAGCAAAGGTATGGTTTGTTTTATTGCATCCTAATATTTGACCAGTAAAGTGCACCACCACTTTCATAACCCAGCAGCCGCCACTGCCTAGATGTTGAATATTTGAATATAATATCTCATGCCAACATGCACTAATAATAAATTCATATATAAAATACAAATACATTGCCTAAAAGAAGTATTCAAGTTTAAACTTACTTATTAATTGGTTCCACAATACCCATACCACTAGTTCCCAAACCCTCACCCTCTGTCCATCCCAACTTTTGCAACATTTTAAAACCTATATTATCTTCTTTAATTTTAAATTCCTTATAGTCGGAAAAATTTGGTTGTCGACCTTCTTTGGCAGCATTTGATTTTTCCAAGAACTTTTTCAATTCATCAGGTGGTAAGAAGTCCCCGATGTGGTGTTTCCCTTCTGCTTGTCGATTCAGTTCTTTTGCCCAAAGTTGAGTTGCCATCATTTCCTTAGAATAAATAATTCCAATATTCTTTTCAATTCAATAAATAAACTAATTACTGCTTACCTTTTCTCTAGCCTTGTGTTCCCAAGTACCACCTTCTGTATCTTCATCGGAATCATATTCATATTTATTTTTTCCTGCCTTTTGAAGTCGTTCAACTTCTTCTCTCTTTCGAAGCATATCTTGATAGAGCAAATGGATTTTATAGTTATCTTCGGCCTTTTTCCAATCTTCTTCAGAAAGATTTGTTGATCCGTAAGTATTGGCAACATATTGCAATAGTGCCGGATTATTTCTCGTTACTTTCGATAGCATCACTGGTCCTTGTTGACCTGGAATATCCGTATATCGTTTATATCAATCATAATTATTTTTTTACAAGATCATACTTTAATAATTTTCAATGACAGGAAGAAGCATTCAACACAAAGCATATTTACAAAAGTGACGACGAGGTACTGCCTATGGGAAAACTATAATTTCTTTAAAGAACGAAAAATTATTTCAATCAATTAAAAACAAGTAAAACACAGTGGAAGAATAAAACAATGAACTAGACTATGATCTGAACCACAACATCCATATTAATAATGAGCGGAAACTCAGGTATCGTAAAACTTTGTGTAAGATCAAAGTTTTGTTTTCAGAATTCAGCTTTCGCAACAGTATGCTAAAGTTGAAGACTATTGAGATCTTTCCGAATGTTATCCATCAGTATGAAACCGCTGTTTATTTTTGGTAGTAGCGAACCGGACTCATGTATAAAATGACCCATGTATAAATATTCTTCCACTACTTCCAGATCTGTATTATTTTTTATGATGTCCTTCTACTAGTTCGTTATGCATTATCTTCGTTGCCTTGATGTAATTGTTAAGTTCAGTTATTATTTGTTGTTAAAGTTGAATTTTGTCTACTAGTTCGTTATGCATTATCTTCGTTGCCTTGATGTAATTGTTAAGTTCAGTTATTATTTGTTGTTAAAGTTGAATTTTTTGGTAAGAGAATATCATTAGCAAATCTCAGATGATTAGGAGATTCGCCGTCCACATTGTCATTTGTTGCTCCAATCTACCTTCCATGCGACTTTAGAATTGTAAAATGGTTCAATCAAATTTAATTTCTACGTATACATATTTTTCCAAAACAATAATTCTATCTTCAAAACAAACCATCGGTTTGGCACACTTTGCCAGTTGCGCCTAGTTCGATGTTAAAAAAAAGGATGTGGGTGTTTAAACTTACTAGTTCTGTAGTAAAAATACACCGGATGGGACACCCTTGAAACAAATTCTGTAAACATTGAAGCATGAGAACCAGCCAGAGAAAAATAAAAACTAACTATACGATAATTTAGTCGATTAAAGTTGTTAAACCTTTGAAACAAATATTTTCAATTTCCGTGCATATACAGTTAAACTTGGGCACAACAACAACTGGAATATTTGTGTCATATGGGATTTTTTTTTAAAATAAAAGTAGAGGGGTTTCGTCGAGCTATCCCAAAGATGCCCTTGACCAGGACCTTCAGGGTCAAATGTACTTTTCTAATGATAACCCATAACCTTGATCTCGGAAATGGAAAATCGTAATATTACACGACGGAATGTGACCTTGAGCGTAACCTCGAGTATCAAGATCATCAAAAGGATGGCGATTTTTTAATGGAACCCTATACTTTTTTTAATTGAACCCTATACTTTTAAAGCCGCATATGAAAAAAGAGGAAAATTTTATGTTTAGAAAGGACCTTGATCATTTTCATAATTGTATTTTCCAAGACCATGGTCCAAGTCAAGCAACAGAACTGCAGAACATTATAAATGTGTCACAGATGATTTTACAATCTTGAATTTTTGAAGTTTTCAGAAAACCTCCGTAAAGTTAAAATAAAAAAATCTAGATGACCTTGAAGGTCGTTAGGACGTGAAATTTTCCGCTTTTTCAACTTCCGGAATCAAAATTATGGGTTACTATGTAAAAAATTGATTCAACCTTGAAGGTCAGCTCAATGTCACCGTTAGGTCAGCTCCTCAATATCCTTCAACTTTTATTTGAAGCAGTTTTTGCATATGACGCAATTTTTCAAGTTACTGATGAGTTCAAGTTAAAATGAGATTACCTGTAAATAAAGCCGATGCCAGTATTAAAAGTGCTCAGCTCCGTTTTGTTAACGAGAAAATGGTACGGTTTAACGTTTTCGACAGTTTATTCAGTAATCAAGTTAATTTTTACCCGACTACGGCGACGCAAAGGAGGGTAATGAATTTAACCTCTATGTATGTATAGATGTTCCGCTCTAGCTTTCCTCCTAGTGAACCGCATTTAACAAATGACATGTCAATTGATTCGTCTTTATTGTGCGATTGTCATTGACCATATATTTTTATTACAAACTCATTGTAGCTCTTGGAAATTAAGTTCATTGGAAGATGACAGATGCAGATAGTTAATAATAATAACAGCTTACTATTTTTTATTATTTATGTAGTTATAACGTTCGAATTATGTGGAAATATTAAAATCAATCAAATAAATCGTCATTCATGCAATGTGTTGATGTCACATGTATCTGTTGGTAGCTGTAATATTCACATTGGCCGATACTGTTTTATTATAGTTTAGCTTTCCCATGTAAAATGGCGCCAGAAAATTTTGTAATGGATATTGATTATTTTTTCAATAATTTTCACATGCCTATGATTAATATAAAAAAATATTAGTTGATCAGCTTTTAAACAATTAGCATTTTGAAGAATTATGACAAAGTCGACGGGTAAAAAAGAAATATTTTGCTTAATATTTTATTTAGGTGTTGCTGTAATATGCTGACCTTGACCGATTTGTAAGCAAACAAAAATTGTAAATTTTATAGTATTTAATCGACTTAACAAAAAGTAGGAGTTTATCAATTCATCGGCATCTTTTTATATGTAGGCTTAGTGATTAGACAAAAACGGCTTAAGCAATTTTGATAATTTAAACTGCATTGTTTTAAGGAAAATTTAGCGTTCACCAGGCAATCAGATCAAATCGTTATTAAGGGATTACACCTTCAAAGTATCTTCACTGATTATTCCACAGTAGTTTAATTAATTTTAATATTTTAACCCGCAATGGCTACGGTGAAGGATTCAAGTCCTTAGAATACGCGCCGGTATGAGATATCGCTAAACAAAATGTTCTAGGGTGTTAAAACAAATTATATTACATTTTGCCGGAATTTTATTGACACAATCTTTAACAAAAAATGTTAATTTGAAAGTTAATAAAATCTTTTCTTAATTTCAGATGAATACAAATTATTAACACCCTCAACAAAAATTTCAATTATTTAAAGTACAAGTAGAAATCTGATTTTCAAAACTAACTAATGTGTTTTTAACAGTAATGGCTATGGTAAATAACTATATACTAAAACGTGCTATATAAAAAATTAGTTAATCTATAGTTAATAGTTATATTCATCTCTATTCATCACACAATTAGCTTGTGAGCAATGACTACTAATATAAATGGACCCGCCTGTTGCCATTAAAAACGGGTTGAAAGATGTTTGCCGGAAAATAGTAAACAATGCCAAACTTCTTTCCATTATAAGCACTAAGACGTAAATCTAGGTATATGTACCCATTGACTAAACACCTGAACGGCGATACTTCACGCTGTTTATGTCCAGGCAATAGTGCAATTTTGTTGCTTATTTACATTTTAATTTGAGGTTAACTTCGTAATTGATAATTTTTAAAGCGTTTTGGGGTTGAAACTTTTTTAAAATCTGTGATTATTTTGTATAATTGTAAAAAAAAACAATTAATAAAGTGTTATTTCAGTGTTTTACATGCAGGAAAACGGCATATTAGTTTGCCGAATTATCTTCTCACCGATAAGTGTCAAATCATAAACGTGTTACTGAGTTTTACAAAAGGTCATTTAAGCAGTAAATAAAACTACATAAAAAATAAATAAATATTTTGATAATTACTATTACATATTAGTAATTAAGCCACTAATTGTTTTTGTTATTGTGCACATATTTTAATGGATTATAATATATTTATATTTGTGGATTAGGTACTTAGTTCTATTATTTTGAATCTGAATAACATGGTCTTTGATTTAATGTATTTTGGACGCTACTGTTGGAGTTGGAATATTTGTAAACAAATTTATCTGTGTCTCTTTCTATTTTTGTCTCATGTTTCAACCCATTTTTCCCTTGGTCGTATATTAGAGTGCCAGGTCCATTTATATTAGTAATCGTTGCTTGTGACCTATAATAATAATAACCAATATATGAAATTATTGTTTTAATTGTTTAAACAATTCCATTTAGTTGGATTATTTTCTGGCATCATCTGTAATGTTTCTCCTCGCCGGTGCTTTGCATTCCATTGTCAGGTTTTTGATTGAAGGATGAGGTTTTTTCTGCATATAATATCAGTTTCATTTTCCAACATTTCAGATTAATTTTAATGCTCACTACTGAGTATTAATCTGTCTCAGCAGAATCTCTAAACCTTTCGTAGTTTTCATCCATAAGTTTTTTTCTATTCCTGAAAAGCGACATCATCAGGATATAGAGATTTTAGTGCCGGTATCAAGTACCGCACTTAAACTTCAAGATGTCATAATTTGTACAAGAACCTACTTTAATCGCCGTAATATTACTAGTGTTATCTGAATATATCAATGGAAAGATACTGCGATTGACAAAGGTCGGGTGACTTTCTTAACCCTAGGAATATTTGAAAATCTGCGCCGGAATGTTACACCGAAGCCCAGCCGTTGTGGGTTAAATTTTATTCTACAAAGATATATTCCGACTTGATTTTGTATTTTTTGCAAATTCTGAAAAATAAAGGCAAAAATCGATAAATGCCAGCGTAATTATCACTTGAATAAAACCTAGTTTATGGTGTCTATTAAATTGATGGGTTTGTTGTTTTGCATGTTTGTATAATTTAAATAACCAATGAGTGAAATAAATTGCTGACAAAGAAAATAATTCTTTGAATGTTACGATTGTATATGGTACGATTTAATTCATGAAATTTTCTGAATAATTTATGTATTTTTAAATTTGCTCCTAAATAAAAAATACATGCTAATTTCGCATGCAAAGAAGTCACAAGTATAGCGAAGAGTTTAAATAATTGGAGTAGTGAAATGAATAAAAACTCAATGTTAACAGTCTTTCAGCAAAATGAGAATTCTTACTTTGTCGCTCCAATTACCCCCGATACAACTACGCTTAAGAACTTGCACTTCGTTCTAATGTAATAAATAATCCACACCGTGGGGTGGTGCTTAAAAAAAAATAAATAAATCATGAGTTAAAAATCTAAAACTCGACTACTGAAAACAGCAAATAAACACCACAAAACAGAAAAAACCTACGCTGTGGGCACTAAAAAGAAAGAAATTTCCACTCTTTCTGATTGAAATGACCTCTAAAAATGACCTTGGCGTCAAGGACAAGGTGACCACTGAATTTTTAAATCAAAACTTTTGTCTGCAACATTTTCTCGGAAAATACGATTGTAGGAAGTAACAGGGGGTAGCGGCACTTTTGTTACACCCTGTATATGTCTGCTAATAGTACAATCTGAACTTACTTTTATGAGGATCGAAATGAACGAGTTTTAAATTAATACTTATACACCAGTTTATAGAGCAAATTTGAACCCATTTTATACCATCACGTCAGTAACAGTGTATAGAGGATAATTGATAAAATTTTAACAGCAAATTCATAGAAATAAATTATTTAAATAATAAAAACCCGCAAATATAAGAATTTCTTTTGTTTTTTTCGCTTATATAATAAAATGAAATGAAGGAATCGTAATGCCGTCAATGGAAAAGTTGTAGAGAATTAGAAATCCTTCTTAATGAACGTTTAATGAACCTGATACGATCATTCTTCACGGAGTAAACTCGGAAATACTGGTAAAAAGTAGATATTTTTCACAAATTGATAACTTTCTGGTAACTAATACTAGAATATTAATCATTTTAAAGACAATAGTTTACCATGTTGTTTGTATGGACTCACGGGTCGATACTATTGAATAAGTAGTTTTTGAAGAATTACAATTTAAATAATTTATAGAGATATTTTGCATAGCCCACCGTATTAAGGAGGCTAGTCCAATTAGGAAATACTAAAAATGTTTTGAAAGTTGATAACTTCTACTTCAATTTGTTTATCTTGGATTTTTTTATAATGCCGGTAAATTAGTTTAAAATAATAGCAAATATTGCATTAAAAGTACGAATATGCGACAGGCAGCCGGTTCACTAACACTAGCTGTTAAGGCACATGGGCGGACCTAAGATTTTTTTGAGATATGGGTACGAGATTAAAATTATGGTAAATTGTACTATTATACTTTTTGTTCTCAGCAGTTTAGTAGGTTTTTATTCACATAACTATTATCTGCGCTTATTGGTCTATTTTTCCACTAGATTATTAGGTTAATGGTTACTTGTATACTGTTTACTGTTATTAATTAAATTACTTTTTTCTACTGACTGGATCCGCCAGTGTCCAAACATCTGCGGAGAATTAAGGGTCTGTCGGTTAAGTCAAAATTTTGTAGTAGTAGTACATTTTACGGCACGTTAACAAAAATCCAAGATATTACAACCATTTTTTTAAACAGTCACTTTATATCAGTTTTTCCAGCTTTTCTTTATAAAAAATGCTGCGAGATTTGTTGCGCCTTCACGGTATCAGTTTCAAGAAAATTGGTCTCAGCAAGATGATGCAACATACCAAACATCAAATTAGAGAACTGAAGCAGTTCAGCAATTATTCACCAATACATTGATTTCAATAAGAGGTAATCACAACTGTTCCCCTTGATCCAACCTACCGCCTTGGATTATTTCCTGTGGGGTTACCTTAACAGTAAAGTATATAACAGTAATACAGATTATACAATTTAATTAAATGCAACATCAACTATGAAGGATGTAATGTGTAATCAATAACCTTTGTTCTTAATTTTAACAATGCATTAAACGCAACCAGTATCGCTTAGCTATAAAAATGATCACAGATTTTTTAAGTATACTATTTGCATACAAATCAGATCTGAAATCATTTTTAGACAAACTTGAATTTCAGGAACTTCATTCTCAAAGTATTCAGTTTTTAAGCGAAAAATGAAATATTGTCTCACCCTCACACAATATTATGTAAACATTCTGAATATAAATAATTTTATTTACTTACTTGGCTGAGGAAGAACAGGTACGACTGGGGGCAACGAAGGTGGGGTGTAATTTACAACTGCAGGTGGAGGAATAGCGACTACTTTCTCGCCCCACCTACTTTTTCTTTTTCTCTTCCTTTCATTCTTATCTAACTCATTTAAGTCGTCCTATAATAATTTGGATTAAAAAATAAAAATGTTAAGAATATGCATATGTTATGGACCAAATGATTAATGAGAGCATTATTTATAATGTCCGGGCATTATGAATGGCATTGCATGACACATAACTACAGATGTAAAGTTACTATACACTACTTTGTTTTAAATAAATTGAATAGATTCCTAATTAAAAACGTGCCTATACAGTAATTATGACTTATATAGCTTCATTTCAGAGAAGCAAAATGGTAAAAATATATAGTGCCGATAGTTAGAGGAATTTAAAAGAGTTGTTTTCATAAATTACATTAGTCAATAGAGCAAAATAGAAAGTATTTTGGGTCATAAAATTCGATAGCAAATCGCTTATACCACCACTTTAGCAATAGTTCACAAAAGATATAAACCATGATTTTTACATCCAATTCGTAAAAGCTACTTATTTAAAAAATAACAACTCGCACTATTTTTGGATTTTTTTTGCCTATATTATGAAAACTTATGAAGAGAATGTAATCTTGTTAATGGAAATGTTATAGGGAATTATAATACCTTCAAAATGAGCTTATATTAATTCAGGGCGAAGTATTTTTTTCCCAAGAAAACTTAAAAAACTTTTCAAAAAAAACTTTGTTGTATCGAAAACTAAAACATTAATCTTCCAATAACTGGTAGTTTATGATGTTAAGATTAATTATTCTCATAATTAGTAGTCTTAAATAAGCAATTTTTGCTCAATCGTAATTTAAAGAATTTGGAAAGATATTTTGCTAACTGCACCATATTAACCACGCTCTTTCGATTAGAATGTTTCTTAGTCCTTTTGAAAGTTCATATAACACATTCCAGTTTGTGTACCTATCTTAGATTTTACGTTAAAATTCTGTAAAAGTGGTAAAAATGAGTAGATAAAATGTCATTTTCCTACTATAAACATTTCTACTTATAGATTTTTCAAATTAACAAATCATTACACTTAGTGATAATATATTTATGTGTAAAATATGTAACGGTAAATTCAAGTTTTACTTGCAGCATTAAAACATATTATATAAATAACCATAAATTGATACGATTCCTGTAGTGAGCAACTCATCGCGGAAAATTGACTTTCCCTACATTCTTAGCAAAAATCCAAGTTATACAAATTGAAGTACATGACGTGAGCTCTCAAAACATATTTGGTGTTTCTCTATCAGACAATCATAGTTAATTCGGTACTATTCGTGCAATATATCTCTAATTTTTTTAAATAAAAATTCTGCAAAAATTACTTATCCGACAAAATTCATCTTAAATTTAGTTAATTTAAACATTTTTCTTCAGTTTTTATAACAAGCAAGTTATGATTTTTTTAATAGTCACTGTTTCCGAGTTTTCCCGCTTTTCTTGCTTATTTTGAAGGTTTTCCGATTTCTGTTCACGATTATGATCCCGTCCTAACTATTCATAATATGAGCAAAAACAAAAAATTCTATATTTTTGCGTCCTTTTATGATTTTATTAATTTACTTCCATGAGTTGGCTGTTAAAATGGAGTCAATTATTGCCTATACTTTAGTGCCGAGCATGTGCGGTTTTACTGCTGAATTTTAACTTGTCAAACATTTGATTTTTAAATTTGGATTTTATTACAATTATAATTTTCATTGACAACGGGGCCTGATGTAGAGCTAGAAACCTTATTTTGAAGTATAAATATCTGTAAATATACCTATCCTAGGGAAGATGGCGGGAAAACCACACGTGTAAATAGCTAGTTAGTTGAAAAAATTAGATTATAAGAAATTGGTGATTGTTCATTAAGTGTTAGTTATATCCCCATGAAGCCTAGTTTTATTATACGGTATAAAAAAGTTGAGTATGCTAGAGCGTTTAAAAGTGAGAGACGCTCTAGAAGTGAAAATAGTTTATACGTGAATAAGTTATATATGGACGTTAGATAAAAGAAGGGAGGAATCAAAAGGAAGAAGAGTTTTTGTTTTATTTGATTTATAAAATTGCTAATATAGAGGAGAATGGGATATCGGCGAAGGCCACAAACTAACCAACCAACACTAACGTAGAAAATGATAAAACAGTACTCATAACAACATATATATTAGTAGGTTGCCTAAGATTATGTGAATCAACATCAATTTTCTCACCTTCATATCCTCTTTAATGTCAGAACTATCATAATCAGTGTCTTCAAGTGCTTTCTCTGGTTCATAAATGTCTTCTAGATTAGGTTTACGATCGATATCTTGATTCTCTTCCACTTGCCGTTTCACCTCTTTCTCATGTTTAAATTGTTCAACTAACTGGCGGTACTGTTGATAAGCAGCGGACTCCTTGTGAAATAGGAACCTATAAACATCCAAAAAAAGTTGTTCCACATTAATTTGACAGACTAACTGTGTTCTAACATGTATTTAGGATCAAGCCCTTATTAAGTTTTTTTTCTAAAAGTGAATGGCACTTCCCATCATTATAATTTTAATTACTTTATGTGTAATACAAAAAGGTATAAAGGTCAATAGTTTATATGGTTTATTAGAATAGAGTATTTGGATATATTATTAAAAACAATTAATGACGAAACAATTTACAATTTTACTTTTGCTTAGAAAGACATACATACAAATATATACTATTTGGAGGTTTTAAAATTAAAACACAGTCAAAGTCATAATGTTAATGATGAAGAGAAGTATTTTAAGGCATTCAATGGTGAATAATACCATTACTTTCTGATATTAAAATAAAGAAACTACTTTTTACTACGTTTTCCTATTTGTCTTCTAAACGTTGTTTGTGGCATATTTTTGATTACTTTTATGTTTTTTTTTGGGGCAATAACACCACAATAGAAATAAAACGACGTATATTGCAGGAATACCAAACGTTTCAAAGTCTATTCTGACTTTGTTGTCAATGGCTTTATATTCATTGATGTAGACTGTAAAATGAAAATTTGATTTATGACATTTAAAATTGACATTAGAAAATTTGTTGTTTTAGATATACAGGTAGCACAAAAAAATTCTAAAGATCATGAATTATAGTTAACCAGCTTTCAAATTAGAAGAATTTGAAAGAGTTGTCTTTAGAATTTATATGTGGCGTTCCTAGGTACGACTTTGTTATAATTTCGGCATAAGTCACATCATTATTATTAAATTACTTTGTTTTAAAAGATAATGAAATGATAAACAAGTTTTTAAATAGAAATTAGCTTAAAGACTTCTTAGCTGAAACTAGCTGTAATTTCTACTTATCTAATAAATCTATCAGTACATACTATCTTTGGAATACATTGTTCAACAATAATGTACTACAGTAAAATTGAGTGGTATTCATCTATCAATTAAATTTGACATCCAAAATTAATTTGCAAGTCTGTTAAACAGTGAAAATATTTCAATTTATAACATTACGAGTGTGTGTCTGTGTGTGTGTGTGTGTGTGTGTGTGTGTGAGAGAGAGAGAGAGAGATAGCGTGAACAGTCAGAATGTAAGATGAAATTAGAATTTATATAATACTCAAAATAAAATTAGTGCTATATATCTAAAATTTGTTGCATACCATTTTGAAACATATGCTATGAATTTATCAATATCTTTGAGTAATAAATTTCACTGAACAATTAAATGCAGTCTTTTTAAGCAAAAACAAGATAAGTATATAACTTAGCAAGTGAGTAAATTATATATATTTTATCTAATTGTTCATTGTGTCTTTTTTTAAAATGTAGTAAAAGCAATAACTATATAATTTCCACACATGCTTTAAAAGTATTTCCTTCCCAAAGCCATTTATAAAATAAAAAATATGTAATATTACGTTAACAAAGTTTTAAAAGTTTTGAATATAGTTCTAATTTTAAGGTCCTTAAGAAAAAAATACTGCATTTCCCTGTTAGAACTTGTTATCCAAATAGCACAAATCCATCTGATATGTCTAAAAAACTATTTAGACAACTGAAATGAATCAGAAGCACCATCCATTAATGACAATACTACATTATATTTAAGAATAAACTTTTTGGACTTAATCCGTCTTTGTTTTGTCTAAATGAGGCGCAGTGTCTCTGCCCTGCATACCACAGATTCGGATCTTGGTTTTTGCCCTGTCTAACGATGTCCTCGATACTCTCTCCACATTCTGCTACGGTGCGCCCCAAGGACGCCATTGACTCGTACTCTGGTGAACCTGGGGGGAAAACTTCACAACACGTCACTAAAACGCCCTACGTAATGTGCAAGGATGACTATGTACTTCAACAGGGAGCTAATCAAGTACCTTTATTACATAATTTTGAAAATTTGAAAATATATTGTACATGATATAGAGAGTCCAACTAATATCATATTAAGCTACATGATTACTGATCCAGTATTTTAAATCCCCCTTAAATTAGTTTCACTGAACCTCAAACATATAAAATAAATTCACATAGAATAAGCATTTGTTTTACGGTCGTTTATAATCAATACTAAGTTGTTTTATTGCTACAATGAAAAAAAAAATTGAAAATAGAATTACAAAAGTAGAACTATTGTGAACAAAAATATAAACTTAAAATAATGAAGTAAATGGCATTATGTATCGACGGAAATATGCTCAAGCTTAATAAAATCTATACTGAGGCATGTCCACGGCAAAATTCCTTACAAGCTTATACTATCTATATATTGGAAACTACTCGAACAATTTTAATAAAAGTTGGTATATTGGATTCTAATTTATGGCGAATTTAACGGTAAGATTTTGATAGACGTGCCACTTGCGGACATACTGGAAGCGAAAAACAACTATAATATTTTAAATAGAACATCTTATATATTAGTAACTGTTTGGATTCTACTTCAAATTTTAATGATTCTTTTGTGTAGAATTCCCTATACATAAAATGTAGGTATAGTTTTCGAGATATTATTATTATTTCTTAACTTTTGCTTGAAAACAACCAAATTTTGTTAAAGTATTCTCTTCACGATGTCAAGAGTGGGCCGTGGTCGATCTGGATATCTTATAGCAAATAAAGAACATATAATCTTCATTATTTAATTCCATACGAGCCATTTTTAGCAATTTGTAAAAGTGCCAATAATCAAAACTCTTTTGGTATTATTAATTATGACAGCACGACCTGTTAGAATAAAACAATAAATAATACGGCATACCCACTTTAAGCAATAAGACAGAAATAATTATAATTTTTAAATGCATGTTAATATATCAGAAACGCTTACGTATGGGTATAAGCAAAAGCACATAAACTCCCCTTATTTTAGGACAAAGATTAAATATAAGAGGATAACAATGCTAGTTTCATTCAAAAAATTAAGATATTTGGCATTTTTCAATTTCAAATTTTCATCACTTTCTTGTGAACGCAGATTTTGAGAAATCACCAAATACGTTGACCTTCCTAATAATTAACCAGGCAAGAATATTTTGGTATTTTTTAATGTGGTTGTTTACATGGAATTATTTATATATACAGATAGTATAAGCTCGCCATGAAACACCCGGTATTTATCCCGTGACTAGCCATGACTGTAAAGAATAAAGAGTATTAATTACTAAATATTTAATAATTTTGTACTACCTTAATGTAGATACATCAGTTAATGAAATACAGTCAACTAAGGCAATAAGTAAAGGAGCATTAATATATATACGTAATTACTTTATTTACATAAATTACGAACAGAACACCATAACGAAAAGTAGATGTTTATAGATCATTTTTAATCATTAAAAGTAGCATTCTTTGAAAACTTGAAAAGTAATGTTTTTATACCATGACCTGTACAAAAAAACTTAAACGGTTAAAGTTGTAGGAAATTTCCCATGGTAAATTTGTATTTGATCTTGTCTCCTTCTGATAAAACCTTGACCATGACCGATAAGCCATATCAAGGTCAGATAAAAAGTAGTAACTTTAAAAATATGAGTTCTACAAAAAAATCTTTACAGCTAAAATTTTTGGTAGGTTTCCCTATCCTTGTATTTGACTTAGACATTTTCTAAAACTTTAGATTTATTTTATTTTACAGAATTTATTGTTTAAATTCCCATACCAATATGCCCTTCGATAGACCTTGAGGTCAAGGTGATATCTGAACGCAAAACTTTTCGTTATTTCGACTTTCGAGTTCAAAAATATGGGATTACATTAAAAAATCGACTGAACTTAGAAAAAATCCCTTTAATATCAAAGTAAAATACAAGGTGTCCATCATTTTTTTTTTTCACGAAAATTTGCTGTTCGCCCAACTACTTTGCTGATGTCTGTATTTTATCAATTTATGTATCTTTTTTTAATAATAACAGTTGGAATTATAGTTGTCATATAGTGTATCTAATAAATGTTGTTATGTAAATTCCTCAGCGAATGGTACAACTTTGTTATCAAAATAAACTTTATACAAATAACTTAATGATAAATTGTGTTAAGTCAGCTTTGAATTTATATGATCACAAATATAAAAAGTTAACTATGCCAATTACGATTAAATATATGAACAAATTAGTAATGTTACCCAATGTAACTGTGAACTGAGAGCTAAATTTCATCACTAACAATTTAGGACTTGAAAAGAATTATGTTATGCAAACAACTCAACCTTTAAGAGCTTGAAAGTATGGTCTCTGATTTACGAGAAATAATGAAGAACAGCAAATTTTAAAAAATAGTGAAATATTTATGACAGAAATTTGTATAATTAGGCAATTTTAATATACTTTCTGAAAATATTTAAAATTAACTATATATTTTTTACCAAAACAATGAAGATTTACGAAAAAACTACTTTTATCAAATATCTTTAAAAGACTAAAATCTACTAATAATTTGCTAACTAACGATTCTCTCAATTGAAAGATTATTTAATTTTTACATTAACTCATATAAGGCGCCACTAGATAGTTTTTGATTTGTAAATTTAGTAATTTTGAATACTGCACAAATTTTAATACTTGATTACTTTCCTTTTTTAGTTTTGACAATGTAGAAATAAAGACAAAATTAAGTCATCCCTGCATTTATTCAAATAAAATAAAATGTGAACTGCATGGAACCTATGTGACTGGCTTTTTCTATATGGTACCTGTATTTCAAGTAAATTAAATTTGGTCGTCTAATATAGTAATAATGATGGGCAAAATAAGGCTGTCGAAAATATGTATTAATAATCTGTTAAATATCATTGTTCCTCTTTATAAACAATAACATCAATGAGCAGAAATACAATGTTCATAAAAAATAACATAATTTTTATTCACATAGAAACATTATTTTCCAATGTTTAAGCACTTCCTGGGAAATAATACCAACTTTTTATGGATTAGGAGAGAGATATTCAATATAGCCAAAAAATATATTATCTTTAATTTATCCAATAGTTAGTTATTTATTAACATTATAAATTAAATTTACTTTTGAATTTTCAATAACTTTTTAACAAATTTATTTCAACAAAAAAATACCCATTCACAAAATCTTTCCCATCTACATTTTGTGTTCTTGGTGTATTGTTAAATCCAATCCTAGAGCTGACTTTAATCTTTTGTCCAAAGATGTCGCAAAACTGAGGTATAGAATTGATAAATAAAATATCTTTCGGAAAATCCCCATTTTCATTACTGATTTAATGATTATTCAAGTTTTGTACCTGAATTTTTGGTGATAGTAGTTGTTGACAGCTACCAAATCAAATGCCTCCTGAGAATGGCCGAATTCCGAAATGAAAACATTGCCAGCAATTGCCGGAACCGCGTTACACGATAAAATAAGAAGCAGATATAAGACAACAGTGTGGGGTTTAGGACGTTGTGAGATACAGGGAGGAAGAAAAATGATTTGCTGGGACAGTTTAGAAAAAATGACGGAAGACAAATTACTCAAAATAGTCAAAATCATAAAACCGTTATAACCGAAGTGGCTAACTTTGTTATTTGAAATGTAACTTTGTAAATTTTGCTCCATTTTTTGACTTTATTGACTATATTGACTTTGGTGAACTTTTCAGAATAGACCATGTCAAAAACAATTTTATTATTATTATTATTTTATTTGTATTTTTTTATTAAAAGAAATTATACAATTGTTGACAACATCACATTTGCTGTGAAAAATATTTTAAAAATATACTGGCTCTTAGAAACTGTACGTGCAATCTGTTCAACTTTGACAGGTTCAGAATATATATATGAGCATTATTAAAAATTTAAATTTTAGATATAGGGTATGCTAACACTGAAGGGCGTACCCAGCTTTTGGTTTAGGGAGGGACAAAATTTGCAAAAAAATGTCCTAGAGGCAGCTACGTACGTCCATGCTAACACTTCATTTCATTTAAGGAATATAGTAATGAATGAATATAATTTGTAACATCCAGTATATTTTTGAAATCTATTTTCCATCATTTATCATATTATCAATTCTCTTTGTTATTTCTGTGTTGTTGTGAGCTAAAAAAATATAGCTCTTAGTGAGAAGATGCAATCCTATACATTTTTTTATTCAAAAAATTTGGAAAACTACTTGTTATTGGCATATTTTCTGAAAAGTTACATATAATACACTTAATAGAATACAAAAAGGAAAAATTATGTTTAATTTATAACGATGTGCTAATTTGGATTTCCATATAATACTCATAGTGACATTAATTTTCCCAGATATGAGACAAATTATTATTGAAATTTTGAAAATTTTACAAAAAAATAGTAAATACTTAAATGCAGCCAAATATGAGGCCACGTCATACAACCTTATTTTTCCAACTCGAATAATTTACACTAATATAGATCTAAATAACTGATGTCATAAGATTAAACTCATTTGGTTATAATTTTGAAAGAATGTTAAATATCTTCATAAAAACATTTTGTATCTATCACTACAATTACATGTGTAGATATCAATTCAAACTCTCAGCTTGAAATTTTATAACTTGATAAATGAGCTAACCTTATGGTGATGTGCTTGTTTGTTCTTACAATAAATTACCTCATACCTTTGATGTAAGATATCTATTAAAAACTTACCAGCATTCACATTTTTGTATCCTTGCAAAGTATTGATCACTGGCATGTTAGAAGGTGGTGGGATACTCATCAGAGGTATTTGCTGACTAAGAGTGGTTGGTTGGTTGATGAAACTGGATGCTTGTTGCTGCACTCCGTTTCCTGATAATACAGGAGGTGGGCAGTTTACATTCACATTTAACCCCATTCCTGGAGGAGGCAAAATAGGTTGTGCCATCAGTGATGGTATGGCCGTAGGTGTTGAAGATACCTGCACAACGCCCACTGGTACTGCCACAGTAACAGAAGAAAAATTCGCAGCATTTTGTAACATTGTGTTAGAAGATGCAGCATGTATATTTTGAATAGTTTGTATTTGAGATGGCGGTATATTGTGGACAAGCACATTCTGATTCGGAGCCACCGAGATACTAGTGGTAACAGCTTGCGAAGCTGGCAATAGGGACACGGAATTATCTTTTATTTGAGGAGGAGGAACAGCTTTATTAGGTGGAGGTATATTTTTGAGAAAATCAGGGTCAGAAATACCTTTACTTTCAGCTGGTGTTGGGATTGCTAACAAATCCATTGGTTTGGGATTAGGGATTTCATTAAGTTGAATCTGATTTGGAGTAGGAATATTCTGCACTTGAATTGGAGCAGGTTGTGGAATACTCAAAGTATTAAGAGGCTCTGGTTGAGGTATATTTTGAAGTTGAATGGGATTTGGTGGAGGTATTGACCCTAATTCTATTGTAGGTAAACATGAAGCGGGAACTGGAAGAGGTTGTTGAATATTTGTTTGCTGAGTAACATTTGTTGTAACTAAGGTAGGTTGCAAGTTCACCGTCGTCAAAATTGGTTGTAAGGGGGTAGATACCAGAACATTCTGAGTTGAGGCCGGCGTCAACACAAGTGTGCTACTAATTTGTCCTTGAACTATCTGTGGTGGAGGAACATCTAGAAGAACAGGAGGAGCAGTAATAACTGCTTGAACAGTTTCCGTTTGTTGAACCATATCCGGATATGTTAAGGATTGCTGTTGGGGCAACAAATTTTTAAGTAAAGGCTGGCCGGTAACCTCATGAGGTGTAACAGATATGGACTGAACATCAAAATTTTGTGAAGTCACATTTGAACTAAATGAAGTGTTTATAGTAATTTTCGGTTCAAAACCAATTCCTTTATCATTCGAGAAACGCGAAAATCTTTTTGGTGTTCGTTCCCTGGGGGATGGTGAACGTCTTCTAGGAACCCATCTATTTTTATTCTTTTCTTCACTATAAACAATACAAATGAACTGAAGTTTTTAATTTTAGAAAAAAATATACCTATAATTTCTCTCGCTATTTTCCTTTGAACTGCCAAATGATTTAATCTTTGATTCCAATCGTTTATCTTTCAACTGCTTGAACTGATCTAGGAAAGATCCATCATTTGTAAAAATGTTCTTTACCTCTTTTTGATTAACTGAAGTACTGAAACAATTAAATCATAAAGAATGATAACTTTTACCAAATGAAATTTACATTTTATTACTAATTCTCTAAATATAACAACGAACTTTATTTTTAAATATTGTTTGTTTGAACTTCAGTATTTGATGCATTGTGATGGTTTCAAGAGTTTCTCAAATAAATGACTTTCAAACCAATAATTTCAATTATTCTGATATAGTAATCCCCATACATTAAAACAGACAGAAATTATATGATCAAACCTATTAATTTAATTTTGTTATGATATTGAACTTGTACGACGTCAGGTACTGCTTAACAAGATTTTTATGAGTTTAATAAAATTCGCTTACTCTCATGAATTTACTAATCAAGTCAAAAGTTTGTATAATTACACCAGTGAGTAACTAACTATACTCACTGAATTACACCAGTTCATAGAGCAAAATTGAACTCATTTTCGGACATAAAATTCAATAGCAATTAGTGTATACCATTAAGTTTAACAGTTTTTAGAGAATAATTATTAATTGCTAAGATTTTAACAGCAAACTCGTAGAAATAAAAAATAAAAACTCGCAAAAATACGAATTTCTTTTGTTTCTGGCTTATATAACGAAGAGTAACGATGGAATCGTAAAGCCGTCTACAGAAGCGTTGTAGAGAATCAGATATGATTCTTAATGAGAGTGGATTCATCCTGATTGGATCATTTTTTACCGAGTAAACTCAGAAAAACTGGTCAAAAGTGAATTTGCTTCAAAAGTTTATAATTTTCTGGTAACTAACACTGGAATATTCCTCATCCTTAAAACGATAGTTTGTGATGTTAAGTTTATATAGGTAGTGATGTGTAACAGTGCTGAGCCGCACTTTTGTGTTCACACCTTTTCCTGTGTCAAGGGTGCTGACACCATCCCAATAACACACTATATGACACACTTTGTGTCGAGCCTCAGATCGAGTGTTAGCATTAACGATATATAAAAAGTACACCGCCGACTCGCTTTGCTCAACACTATTTAAATTATTAATATTTATTTATTTAGCATTCAATAATGTATTCATAAATTTAAAAATTAAACATTGTAAAAAATCATTTATTTGTCGTTTATCCATACTGTAAGACGAATAAAATTTAGTGTATCCTCAACTATCCACCCTAATTCATTTACGGTGTTTTATGACATAACGGTGCCGGCACGATATGTAGCACACCGATCCGTGGATTTGTTATATCAAGGGTGCTGCAACTCAATAAATAATATTGTGTCGAGTGCCTAAAAAGTGCACCATCACGCTCGGCATTGTTTAATTCAAACTGTGTGCTTCTTATTATTAGGGCACATGAAATAACAAATTACATTGTAACGTAGGATATTTGGTTGTCCAGAAAACAAATTTAAATTTATTTAACTAATCTAAATGCTATTATACTCGTTCAATAACGAAAATATTTCAAAAACATAACATCTGCAACAAAATTGAAAATGTTGACCATTACGCAAATTATTAGATATTTAAAAATATCTTTGAAAACAATTCAATAAGCCAATGACCTATAATTAATTAGAGTATGAGTAAATGTTGTTGCCTGTATTCAAGGCATGTAGTCTAAAACTAAAGTTTACGTAATTTAGGATATACTTGATTGTAGATGTTTTTGTTTCAAGAAAATAATTTGATAATAAGATACAAAATAGGGCAATGTGAGAGTTTTAAAATACTGTCAACTTTTTAGTTCTTGTGATTAAAAAATTTAGTCGGTTGAAAGTTGTCCGTTATGTTCCAAGCGCGCATTGGGAATTGAATAGTAGCTCAGTATCATTTTTAAAATGAATGTCTCCGTTTGTACTATCGTCTTAAGTAAGATAAAAATATACAAAAAATCTATAAGCCTTGTGCTAATCAATGCGCAAGAGTTATATAAATAGATGCATAATTTTATACATTTCTTGACCGTTTAAAAATCAAGAGCAACTTTTTAATAGCCAGTTTACGGTGACAGATATGAACATGTACGTTCTATTTGTCGGCAACAATTGAATCGCCAGGAAATTTTTAGTTGCCACAACTAAATAATCGCCTATGTGCGGGTTCTCATAAGAAATCATTTGTTCTATTTTTGTGATTAATAAGTTGCTTGAAAAAAGTTGCCAGTGTGAGGCTAGCCTAAACAAACGTGAATATTTTCTGAACCTATACTCTGCCTAGAGAAATAAAATTGTCAACTCTCAAGTCTTCCACTGTGCTATATGACACAATTGCTACGATTGTGTCAAAACACTGTGCGTGTGTTGAAGTGTTAGCAAGCCAAAACCGGAAGTGTTAGTCCCCACTATATATGGGCTCATCATACTATTGAATAAGCAGTTTTTGAAGAATTGGAATTTAAATAATTTAGAGAGATATTTTGCACATCCCGTATTAACGAGAATAATCCGATCGGGATATACTAAAGATATTTTGAAAGTTCATAAATTCCACTTCAATTTGTCTATCTTGGATTTTGTCTGAAATGTCGAAAAATTGGTTCAAAATAATAGTAAATATTGCGTTAAATGTACGAATATGCGACAGCCAGCCCGCGGTGCTCTGACAATAGCTATCAAGGCATATGGAAGTATCTAGAATTTTTTTGAGGTGGGGCAAGAAATGATCATCATTTGATGGTAAATTGTATTACGATGTTTTTTTCTCAGCATGTATAAGGTTTTTATTTACATAACTATTACCTGCCCATATTGGTCCATTTTTCCACTGGTTTAAGGTAATGGTTATCTGTACACAGTTTACTTTTATTAATTAAATTACTTTATTGCATTGACCGGATCCGTCACTGTCAGGACATTGGGGGACAAATAAGGGTCGATTGTTTAAACCAAAATTCACAATCAGTATTAATATATTTTACACTATAACAAAAATCCAAGATATACTAAGTGAGGTGCATTTTATAAGCTTTCAAAATATTATATTTTGCATATCGCTATCGAACTGTCGTGGTTAATATGATTGATATGTTCTGCAAAATATTTCCACAAATTATTTAAACTTCAATTCTGCAAGATCGACTTAATGTACAATATCGATCTTCAGTGTTATTAATCTCAACGAAATAAGTCATCATTACGAGGCTGATTAAGGTTCCCGCTGTCATTACAACCAAGTTATGAATTTTTTAAAATACTCACTTTATATCGGTTTTCCAGCTTTTCTTTATGAAAAATGCTGCAATCAAAATTTGTAAAAACTCATTTTGAAGATTTTCTGATTTCTGATTTTCTAAAATTTTTTATGGACAAATCATTCGTTTTTACACTATAAGCAAAAAACGATAAATACATTAAAAAAAAAATAAAAACCCACTTCAAAAGATAATTTACTAAAAAGTATGAAATAATTTTTTGCTACAATAATTAAATACTTTTTATGAAGTCGGTGCCAAGCTAAAGTGAAACTATTTTGGGAAGTACATTGATAAGTTGTACTTCGCAACTTCGCTGTTCAAATTGGCACCGACTTCTGAAAAAGTATTTAATTGTTGTAGTAAAATATATTTCATGCTTTTTAGTTAATTTTCTCTTAAAGTCGGTTTTTGTTTTTTAAAAAATGTATTTATTTTACAATTTTTAGTGATACAATGGCTTAATTGGATGCAGTTTTCAAATTTAATTAACTCTTTCGATATTGCCTAACATAAGGTATTTTACTTTCATTCATTAACTTGACCAACCTCATTTACTGTTAAATAAAATAACTTGTGTTGTAGATATGTATATGTATTAAGAAAATTTTGTATATGATTCTAACTTAGGTGGATCCAATTGATTGTAGACGATCTGACTAACATCATTCTTTACGTCTGTTAATTATACTGACATTCATTTAATAGTCTCCCCTCCTCGGAATCTTATAATAAATCGTTGTACAGTTTTAATTGATATAACATAATAGGACGTAGTTTTTAATTATAATTAACTTTGTCTGATAACAATTTGAGTTGTTATTAAAAATAAAGGTACTTAACTTAAACCAAGTTCATATTCTTTACCAAACCTGGTACACAATTTGTAAGAGTGACATGAATATCTGTTATACAATTTTTAGTGATGTGGTATAATTAGATGCATTTTATAATTCTTGTTACCCCTGTTTGAAAAGATTTTTATATATTATGAAAAATAACGGCATTTTTCTTTTGAGCAAAATTCATATTTGCTGACAAACTTCCTATACAGTTTAAAAAGGTACAGTATATGTTTCCGACCATGCAAATATTTTTATGAAGAATATTTTTTTCTCTAAATAATATTGATAAGAACATTTTTCGTTTGAATTTGATTAATTGACATTTATTTGGATTTATTTCCAATCAACTTTGAATTTATTACAATTTTTAATAATACAGCACAATTGGTTGCAGTTTTCAATTCTAATGAATTTTGATGATTACAATTTGCGATTTTATAAAAAAATAAACAAAATTGATAAATAGTTGGAAAACTTACAGAAATACTTATTATATAATTTTCAGTGTAACGGCATAAGTAGATGCAGTTTTTTTTATTCTAATTACTTCTAATTAATTATTTGATAACAATTTTAGATCTTAACAAAAATGAAGATACTTTATTTTGTAATCAAAAGTCCTCTTTGATTACAAATCTTGTCTACAGTTAAAAAGTGACATGGAATGATTACTGTTTACGTTTTAGACCATGTAAATCTGTTTGTGAAGAATAACTTTTTCTCTTAAAATTACTAATAAAAAGAAATCGTTTGAGTTATGAATACTCACTGAATATACATATTAACTGACATTTATTTTGATTAATTCATATTATTTAGAATTTACCCCAAGTTGCGAGCAGTTAATACCAGCAACTCCATTAAAGCTTACTGAATAAAAATGTAGTTAAAAAAGTGTTCCCAAAAAACGGTACAAGCTATGTTATTGAAAAACAATATGTAACCACTTCGGGATATCCTGGAACTAATCAATTTTTTTTTCAATTTGCCCCATATGCCAAATATTTTTTTTCCATATTTTTATAATCCGGCGACTCCAGCAAGGCAAAGAGTATAAGCAAATAGGTAAAAAGTTTTTTCCCATTTTCTGAAAAACGATACAAGCTATCTTATTGAAAAATATATTGCACCACTTGGGATATCCCAGAACTAATCAAAATTTTTTTAATTTTCCCCATTTTCCGAATCAAATTTCTTCCATATTTTTAATACCGGCGTCTCCACCAATGCATGGATTATAAGAGAATGGGTAAAATGGTTTTTCCCCATTTTGTAAGAAACGGTACAAGCTATGTTAATGAAAAAAATATGGGACCAGTTCGCGATCCCCCGAAATAAGATCCAGTATAAACGGTCAAATTTCCTTAAGCCATCTGAAGGTAATCGGTGAACAAACATTAAAAAAAAATAGACACAGACGAATTGAGAACCTCCTTCTTTTTGAAGTGGGTTAAAAACCCCAATATTTTAAGGGATTAATTTACTGCTATGAGTTTTCTGTTAAAAAAAAACAGAACCAACTTCAGCTGACTTAAAATAAAAACAGTTTAGCAACAGTGCGATCAATCACTATTTTCAGACATATCTTTCTTTACTGATTTAATTAAGGTACAATTCAATTGAAAATTTTAGTGTATTCTTATCATTCTCTCTCTCACCCTTTTTCTCCCTCTCTCTTTCTCCCTCTGTTTATTCTTTGTCTATATTTTCCAAACATATTTTAACGTATTTATTTGTTTTATTATTTGGACCACTTTCTATAAATGTAACTAATTCACTCTATATTGCATCCACACTCTATATGTTTCTGTGTACTGGTCACTCCTATATAACTTATTGGTGTATCAATTTCTGAATCACCCTGTACAACTATAATTCAACTCAACACAATACTACAATGGTCCTAATATCTTTAAAACCACCCTGTATAAATACGAATCCTCTCTGAGTGTTTCTATTTTTTATTGTTTAAATTATTCCTGTATAACAATGATTTTACTTTGACCCATATGTCTAGTATTCCATTTATGCAACTGCTCATGGTCTACCCTATATAACAAAATTCACCTTTTTGAACATTTTATAACATAAATTTACTGTACCATTTATTTCAATCATTCAGTTTATGCAACTGCTTCTAATATTTTTTTTACCCATGTCTATAATTATACCCTGTCCTACGTCCTATAATTCAAATTTCCTAACTGCTCATGCTTATATAACAAAATTTTGATACACCCTCAATAACAATAATTTAACCCCACCCTTACTTCAAACACCTTGTCTATAACTGCCCTGTATAACTGTAATTATACTTCACTTTATATTTCATCCATCCTGTATACTCAACTGCTTCTGACAATTTTTAAAGCCTTTTGTGTAACTGTAATTATCCACTCTGTATAACTAAAGTTTTGCTCCACTCTTATTTCAACCACCTTGTATGTGCAACTACACTTGTGCTACCCACTACAATATTTTTAGAACCACCCTGTAAACTAATTCAATTCCAACTTATATTTCAACCATCCTATGTATACAACTGTTTATGTACCACCTAATATTACATGCACACACGCACTCACCTTCAACCATATTCAACACAGAAGAGATCGCCGGAATAACAAATTTTCATTTTAATAACCTAATGGAATATTTTCTACGAGACTGTAACTTAACTTCGTTTCTAAAATCAACTGACTTCAAAAGCATCAACATGAAAATCATTACAAACACCCTGTATGACATACTTTCATGGTATATCTTGACATTTAAATTGATTTAAATTAGATATTTATTATGAAAATTTGACATTTACCATGATGTTTAGTTTTTCAGATTTTCAAAAAAATGGTATGTTTTACGTTATAGAAATATGTATGGAATCAAGCTGGAACAAATCTTTGTATAATACAATTTATAATATTCAAATTGCGTGAGCAGTTATAGAGAAAGCAGTAAAGATTCATTGTAAATCGCTGAAATCTTGTCCCTTATTTACTTTTTTTCTGATTTTCTTGTAAACTGTAAATCTCATGTTATAGACAATTATAAGGGGACCTTTCTGTAATGTTCCTTAATATAATACAGTTTAAATCATCAAAATTGGTCAAGCCGTTTTTGAATAATCGCTCGTCATACATAAAAAAAAGTTGTAGACAAATTGATAACCTCCTTTTTGGAAGTCCCTAAAAAAACTAAGAGAATTGAAGAAAACATTAGAGAAACTAAAAAGTACTCAGCAAATAAATATATTCTTATTTACAAATAATTACTTTTGCTTTATATAATATCCAGTCAACTGTTAATATATGTTTTTCATGATTAACCGTATAATTGCCAATTTTCAAGAAATCTACTTAATCTACCTATCTCTTACTTACATTTTAGTTGCAGGCTTGGGTACGTCGGACTTGTTTTTTGCAGTTTCAGATTTACTCGTCGTTTCTTTGGCTTCCAATTTTGCCAAAATTTCCTTCTTTTTCTGCTCAATTATTTTCTCCTGCTGGGACATTTGTGCAAATCGGTCATTACGAGATATTTTTTGTTGAAATGTATCGACTCTCTTCGCCATTTTAATATTTGCCTAAATAGACATTAACTCTTATTTACAGGTAATTTTCAAAATATAAGATTTCCCTTACTCAAAATTATTGCAAGTCAAAAAACTATCACAGAAAAACTAATTATTCTTCATTTCATACCTTTCATTTATTATTAAAAAAATTGACAGATTTCAATCATGAAGTCATAAAACAGATATTTATTTTGTTAAAATGACATAAAACAATTATTGTTTCTTAAATGTCATGTCATATTATTTTTTTAGGTTACTTAAGGTCCGTATTTTTGTTATATTTTAACAAAAGTGTTGGAGTGTTTAATGCAATCGACAAACCATAATTGATGTGAATGTGTCGACTTCCAATATTTAGTTGTACCTGTAATTTTATATATTATTTTATGGATAACAATGACTCATCAACAGAATGACCATTCCTTTCTTCGGAGTCAATCAGCCGATTTAACACAACAGCAACCAAGAATTTTAATGATGACAAATTCCACAAATTTTCTACCTTCTCTATCAGCCTCTACCTCTTTCCAAAGGAGGACAGTGGAAGGTGCTAGGCAATTGAGAGATAGCCTCACAAATGTAATTCGTGAGATAGAACCACTAGTGGAAACAGCTCGTACTGTAAATGCAGGGGTAACAAGTTTTTTAAATAGACCTCAATCTGAATCAAATATTGCAAGGACATCAAATGATGTTGTAAATAGTGATAGCATATACATTAATGTAGATATACCTGAACCTCCCAGAGAGAGACAAAATCCCACACAAGAAAATCCTCCAAATGAAAATGACTTTTCTCATAATGCAACAGGTCCAGTTGATAATAATAATGCTGAAGATCCTGATAGATTACAGACAGCTATTGAGGCTCAAGAATTTCTTAAATATCCTTTGAAATATGTTCCCTTCATATTAATTTTAATAGCAAAATCAGTATATGATTATCATGAAGGAATATTCATATTACTTATTCTTTTTATAACTTTTGCTCATACAAATTCTACCCTTAAAAAAGAAATTATAAAAAGACAAAGGAGAAGCATCTGGACATTGGCTGTAGAATTACTATATATTATTGCCTGTTTAATATTTATTCATTTTGTTTTTTCTGATGATCTTCACAACTTCAATGTTGTATTAAACCTGGTGTTAATAAGAACTTTCACACATCCTCTGACAGTGTGGAATCTTCTTTGGATTGTAACAATCACAGATTTTGCCTTGAAGTTGATAACAATTACTATCAAGATCTTGTTAACAATGTTGCCAGCTGCTGTAATTGAATTTAAGAAAAGGGTGAGATTATCAACTTTTTTGTATCTATATATATATATATATATATATATATATATATATATATATATATATATATATATAATACTGAGTTATTATAAATGATGGACCCTTTTTTAAAGATGAGTATTAAAATACAAAAATGGAAAGTAGAAGTTACTAAGTTTTTTTGCAATACATTGTAAATTTTCAATGCATCCACCATCTGTTACATGGCAAACATGTATGCAGTAGCCAGACTCATCCCACACCTGAGCAAGTGTATTTACTGTTACTGAGTGCATGGCAGCTATGATATGGTTCGTTTTTCCATTGGTATAAAGATTGTTAATTTTGGATTTGTTCTTTAATTACTATGATTTGTTTAAAAGTGGGACCATCATTTATATAACCCTGTATATAATTAATTATATTTTTTGAAAATTCATAAAGAATAATCTAAGAAAATGAGAACGACAAATGTGTTTATTTACTTAAGAGTATTGATCTCTTAATTGAGTTTATTACACATTTTGAATATTTACCAATGTATTGAACTTGATATTTGTTTGGAGTATTTGCTAGAGTTTGTCATCTTTATATGAATTCAAAGCTGTAACCAGTGATGACCTTGTATCAGGGAACATATTTTATGAAGAAAAAATAGTTTAAAATACTTTACATTTGTAGGGAAACATCCAGATTTAAGCATACAATGTATGGCATGCAAACTCCCTCTAAAGCATGTGTAGCATTTCTTTAGGGGAAAATTCACCAAACCCCAGATATACTTTGGGTGGAGCTCTGTGGGAGTCCTTGTGAGGTTATCAGGCCCATGGTTGGTGTGACTGCAGTTTCCTATGAATTTTCTGACCATATAGACTGTTCCTAACAGGAATGTCTTTTTAGAGTAACAATTATTATTTTGATTCTTTCCATTATTCTAATGTTTCCCCCTGTTATGTGATTACTTGTCTTTACCAGATTAGTTAGCATTCCTATAGCTTTACCTCTATAGCAACACAGAGCTTAATTTGTGATCTGGTTTCTTTGGTTCCATATAGTTTTTTGCACCATTATACATTATTATTATATTATCATACATTATTATACATTATTCATTAGGTGCCTGCAATCTTGTTCTTGTTGCTTTTCTTCTTGAAATGCTTAATATCATTCAGAATTTTCTTTCAATTCTTGCTCTGACATACCTGTAATTTGTTTCTGTCATGCATTTGCTCACCTCTTTGTTAGTGCTTGTGTTGTTTGTTAGGATAAAGTCAATTTTATTCTTGACCAACCCTTTTGAAGCTTTTAAAGTTCACTTCCTATTGAAGCTTTTTTTTTCAAAGTAGTTGTGTATACCAAATCCAAACTGACTCAATGATACTTCCTAATATTATATTTTTCCCACTCGGATTAAATGGCTGTTTTTAGTATCTAGAACCATTTTGATTTAATTGTTGGGTTGTTTGGTCTCATCATACAAATGACTTGTTATTAGGCCATAAACTTGTATTATTTGAGTGGAGTATTGTTTTGAAAGGGACAATGATAAACTAGCCACTCAATCTAATGTTCTGGAATTTTCAATGATTCTGTTTGTCTATCTTTTATGTATGAGGAGTCATCCTCCATTTGTTCTTCCAGTTCATCTTCCATGGTGGTATAAGAGGTTGCCTGATTCAAGTGTCATTAGTTTATAGGATTTCGTCCAAACTTCACTTATGCCAGTGGCCCATTTCATTTTTGCTGGCTCTTGTTATATAGTTCTACCTAGGCTTGATAGTATCCAACCTTTAGATGCTGCTTAGAGACACATCAATTTAATAGTCTAAGCTTATGGGGTATAGTTCTATAAAATATGTGCTTAAATGTGTTTAGGGTTGAATGGTGTATTTTACTACAATGTCTCAAAAGGGTTTGTAATAAGCAATGGATCTCTTTTTCATGTGCACAGGCTGCTGATTATGTACAACACTGTCTGCAGATGGAGTTCTTGCTTTGGTTTGACTCTATTCCTGTTGCTGACTTTGTTGCTGTGCCTGTTGTTGCAATGGTTATTTTGGTTGTTAGCCTGTACCTTTTTGAGCATCAGGGGCCCGCATGCCCACTAAGAAGCAACCGAGGTGAGGCATGTTGTCACATCCAGCACTGGCAGCATGCCTGCATACCCTGTCAAGCTCTACAGCTTACGCATGTTTCTTTTCCGAGGTGTCGACTTCAAAATATCTCTATTTCATTGATGATGGTACCATTTATCCTTGATGTATATTGTGAATATGACCAAAATGACAAAAATTAACTTGAAACATCATTTTCACAATGAGACTAAGACATTTATAAACATATATTAATATAAACAAAATGTAGTATTCTGGTCATAATCCAGTGTTGTTTCTTAAAAATTCAAATGACTGTTGAAAATGTTCTTTCCCTCTTTCCCCAATGAACAGGCGAAAATTAACTGCTTTCAAGAAGTTGTTTTTAGTGTAATAATATAAAGTTATCAAAAACATTTCAAAAAAGCCAAAATTAAATAAATAAATACACTACATAGTAATAAAGTAATAATATGATAGTTGTTTTTTTATTTGTTTGGGTTTTCTACACACTTATTTTTGAATAATACTCAGCTAAAAAATAAGACATTGGGTGCATTCAGAGAATAGCAGCATTAATGAACTGAAGCGGTACACCACTTTGCTTTTGCTGATTGAAGATTTTATTATGAGTTATGTTCAATTCTTATGTTCCATTGTTGGTAACTTTTTTTATTGTTGTCTGATATCAGCACATAATTTGACTATTTATGTAGTTATAAAGCAACGAGGGTGTTTGAAAGCGCGAGAAGACGACAATCAAGGTCACTCTGTACTTTAACGTGAGAATTTAAAATCAGCACCAACCAGAAAAACTTAAAAAATAGCAACCGCCATTCATTAAAATGAAATGCTTCCTATAGGAATGCATGTACTAAAACATGAAAGTGCAATCTAGCAATGCCGCGGATTTTCTTTCTCTTTCTAATTCTAAATATGTAAATAATTGCCTCGAAACACCTGGTGTAATGCTTAAAAATCCCCGCGAGAGTGTTTACGTAGATATAAATAAATTGAAATTCGATTGTTTAAATATGCAAAAACGAACAAAAGCTAGGGTAAAGGATTACAATGGCTTTAAAGCAAAGATTATGAATATTTTTGTTTCAAAATCAAAAAGATTATTGAGATATAAAAGATTCGCGGGCTCAATATAATATGCAGGATAACATCAAGATCCGGCTTATTGTTGAATTTGAGGAGAATATATTTTAATTTGTTAGTGCACAAATATAAAAAAATAATGTATGCTGATAGAATTTTTTGAACGATTTTAAAAAAAAATAATAATATAGTAGTTACATATTATAACTATGGTTGATTATAATCATTGAGAGTGTAATTAAATAAAAAGTATCAACACTTATTTAATACTAATTACTGCAATATTAAATCATCATCCAATGAAGTTATTATAAATAATAATAATTCACTTCAATATACGCACATCATTTTATTAGTTTCCAAAACAAATGTGCACTCATTATTTATTCTTGCTTTCGGAATATGAATCAACCTTGTAGACATAAGACATTCAAATTCCGCGTGGTTGGCCAGATTTTATTACAAGCAGTAATATGCTCTCAAAGTATGTACTGTTGTCATATTTCACAGACTCCTATTTGAATATGCATTGACATCTGATAGAATTCACTAATAAACTACATGGTAAGTGACCGTTTTCTTTTTCATATGATAGTGTAAATAAAATTTAAGCTATCGATTGCCGAGATTTTTTGTACCATTCTTAACATTTGTTAAATTTATTATCACATTTGTGACACACCTAAGGTTGCACTGCATTTCCATTAATATTACTTGTTTATCCAATATAGACATGGTTATCCCATAAGAGCTCATGTATAAAGTGTCGATTTTGAAAATCATTTTCTTAAAAACTACATAGTCAATCAACCCTAAGTTTTCACCGAAGATAGGTATTACACTACCTATATATTCGTTTGAAGTTTTTAAAGTTTTCCTAACATTTACGTTTTGCGTTTGAACATCTCTAAATGAGAGTGCTTACATGCTTTAACACGTTAATGTATCTCTACGATTTTCTGAATGCACCCATTGTTGTAATATTTTTCTTCTCCAATCTAATTCAGCGAGAAAAAATTTTTACTTAATGTATTTTGACCTAAGATATTTTAACATGTGTTTACTCAAAATCTTAAGGAGAGGGAAATCCAAAACGAATAACTAAAACCACTGTTATTAACCATATTATATTTATCTGAGTAGATGACATTTTCTGTTTTAGGGTAAAGTTTACCTTTTTATAGAAGCATTATCACAAATGTACCGGAGCATTGTGACAATTCAACCGTGGTTATATTATCTGCTTGAGTCATATCAAGGTCCAGAAAAAATTGTTGCTGTGTTCTTGTCTGCCTTTTACATGATTTCAAAAGGATCCTATTTAATGTCAAATTTGAAACTACTCAAAGGAGCTTTCTTCAAGTTGCTACAAAATGTGGTATGTATACATTACATATTTTTCTGATCTAGTTTGTTTCCTATTTCATAAGTCTGTATCATGTAGTTTTATTATAATGAAAGGTCAATTAGGAATAGAGAACTATTAACTGACTTGGAATAAAAGAATATAGAAGTACTGTGGCGCTCTAGACTAGGGGTCGCCAAATTTTTATAAAATGCATTATTCCTGCAGTTTGCATACTATACGCCATACAGTGTACTTATAAAGAGTGAAGCAAATGATGCCTCATGTGGTATTTAATCACTGTATGATTCATAGGAAAGCTCTCGTTGCAAAGGACATGGATATATTACAAGATGCTCAACAGCTGTCTCATTTCAATACTTTGCAATGTGATGGGTTGTATGTATGAGACATTACTGTCACAGACTGAAATTAGATGGCTTTTACATAGAAGAATACTAAGACAATATTTGATTGGAGAAATGAAGTGTACATGTTTTTAGGTAGATTGGCAAATTATTTTATGAATGAAGTTTAGCTAGGAAAGCCGAGCTATTTAATTGGTATTTTCGAAAAACTTAACGACTAAAACTTAAGCTTGCGGAGTGGGAATTCAACTATCATATCTTCAGCCAGTAAAATTCAAACTTTTAAGATTAAACTGAGTTTCTGGCAAACTGAACTTATAACTGATCCCTGCCGGGATCGATGGTAAAATGACGATGTTTCGGCAGAGTCACATCTGCCCTCTTCAGGTCGGTTCGCATAATTCTCGTAGCCTTCTGCTTTCGCTTCTAGTTACTCGAATACTGTATTCGAGTAACTATGCGAACCGACCTGACGAGGGCAGATGTGACTCTGCCGGAACGTCGTCATTTTACCATCGATCCCGGCAGGGATCAGTTATCAACTGCGCGGATGAATTCCCGGAAACCATCTAATACATTTAGTGCCCGCGAAAACTTAAAAACAAATATATATATATATATATATATATATATATATATATATTATATATATATAATTACATTACAAATATAGAAAATTTAAACCAACATTTTTCATTAGGATTCAAAGTTTTTTATGAAAACAGTCTTAGTTGGATACCTGATCCATTTTCCTACGACAGATGCAGTTCAACTATTCAAATTAGTGAGAAAGAGCAACTAATAGATTTGATTAGTGACGAAAGTTCTTCAAAATCAATTAAAGACTCAGTTCTGACAAAAATTTTGGTCATCTGTAGCAAGCAATATCCCATTTTAAGCAAGGATTACATCAAAGTTTTAATACAATTTGCGTTAACATATTTATGTGAAATTAGATTTAGCAAACTCAATAAAAACGCTCGCGTTTAAACTCTGAAGATAAGATGGAAATTGCATTTACCAACATAGATCTGAACTTCGATGAAATAATTTGAAACTCATAAAAGGGCATTTTTAGTGTTTTTTTATGCTACATTAAAATTATTTTCTTGAAATTCTAAATAGAATAAATGTGTTAAATATGATGATGTTTTTATTCAATGAAACCGAAAGCAAAGTGCGAAATATAAATCGTCTTTGTGAACATTTATTTAAGAGTCGCCGGAAATTTTCTCTCTACTGAAGGGGTGGCAGTCCAAAAAAGTTTGTGCACCACTGCTCTAGATGATGATCACATACTACATATTCTATAAGAGATGGGTAAGTTGAAATGTTTAAAAAGACATTAACATATAACAGAAAATACAGCAACATATCCAATGATAGGAGAAGACATAATGCTTACGTTGGAACAAATACAATAGAACCAAGTCATTATCTAGGACATTCGGAATGGGAATAAAAAAGAAGAGGGATTATATACCAACAAATTGATCAGTGTTCAGCCTCTTGCCCAAAACACAGAATACAGTAGGTGAAGAGTGAACATTAAACTAGAATGATCAAAAAGATTTTGACAAAGAGAGGTGGTGTCTCAGAACAAAGGAAACAAAATATGATAAACAATCAACGAATTTTGAAAAAGAAGATAGACAACATTGGTATTAATATAACTAACTACAGTATCCCACAAAATAGAAGTGCAGAAGAAAAATTTATCAAGGTGCAAAGTTGTAAACCTGATAAACTTTTACTGTAAACAAAAGAACTACTAGAGAAAAGAATTAATATATAAACAAATCAATGTAACACAGTCAATTACTAATAATTAAATAAGTTAGCACACAGTCATTAAACATGTGATGTGATTAAATATGTAATTATAAAATATTGTACAAATTCTGTATTTAAATCAGAGATTGTGTTTGATATGGGATAGTATTGATATTTATTTACTGTGTGTAGATAGATTTAAGCAACATGGACCAGTTCATGTATACAAAGTATAAATATAGATATAAAATTAGGGAAATATCACAATGAGTTTTTTATTTTTGAGGTAAACACATTCAGTGATTCACAAGCCCGTAGCCAGCGGGGGGGTCTGCGGGTTCAACCCCCCCCCAATTTTGGAATTTTTTTGTTTCAAGATTCAATAAAAACCAATTAATCATGTTTTTCATAAAAATAAATGATATATTTATACAATTTTATATATCCTGGAAATACATGAACAAATATATACATTTTGCAGTCCTAATCAGCCCATCAACAATCAAAAAAATTATCCAACACCCCCCGAAAAATATTCCTGGCTACGGCCTTGGTGATTCAGTAAAAAGTCAATGTTGGTTTCCCTTGCCAATGTATTCGCAGTGGTCGAAAAACGTGTTAAGATGATACACCATAATTTGATTTATGAAATTTGTCATTATGAATCCTTTTAATTTTTTTTAATTTTGGATCATTTGTGTTAATACCATTGAAAAAGGCGTCTGATTTAGACCTTGAAACGTTTGAACTTTTTGAGATATACAGACTTTCAGGTTTATGTAGTGTTATTCCCAAATAACTCAGAAAAAATAAACACCATAATTTGTTCTATTCAATTCAATATTCAAAGAAAAAGATATATACCTAGGTACAGGCATTAATCTATATATATAGTTTTCCATATATAGTTCTTACAAATTTAAGTAGTAAGTAGTAGCAAAGAAGATAAAGAAATTTATAAATAAGTGAATAAATGCACCTTTGTTGACTCTTGACTCCCCGTTTGGATCGGCTAAACCATCCTAAGTAACTTAATATCCGTGTTATGGTGTCAATCCTTACAGTGGGGTTGGTGGTTCGTATGAAAGTTGTGGTTTTATATGTGTTAGCCTTAATGAGTTTATATTTTAGTTTTCACTAGTACTAATATTAAATTTCATATGATGGAGGCGATGACAGTGAATTTTTTTATGTTTGTGAACTTTTTTTAAATGACTGGTCATGACTGATGAGGGTATGTTAAGAATTTGTGGAAATAGACATCAAATAGATTGTAGTTGCTCAAGGTTGTTTGTGCGACATTTATATTTATCATAACAGATCTTTACAGGTTGTTAAAATTCAGGCAGCATGGGAGGACTCAATCACAATATTAATATACAGTAAGGAACCTACACTCATCTCGTACATTATAGAGTTGGGCAGCATATAGCAAACTCAGCCATGAAAAAGTCAAATTCTAAAATCTACAATGAATGCATTCTCCTAGTTACAACATATAGATGCGAAAAATGTGTTTTACACAGTAGAAATCTCACCAAGAAGCAAGTATATCGAAGGTCCGTGAAATTAAGGTTACTCGGAAAGACCACTAAACAACCAGTGGATAACATAGTCAACTCAGCTTCAGCATCTAATGCAAGAGAATTTGTGCTCTTAAGTGGCAGTGACAGGACCCGCCACATTAAAAAATGGAGTCACAAAATAAACATATGCCTATCCTGGAACAAATGATCCAGCGTAAGAAGACATTCCCAGAAACGGTTCTACAACATTAACGCACGGGACTCATCTGGTATCAGAGCCCAGACTGGAGCAACTAAAAGAAGAAGAATTCGGAGATAATATACCTACGGTCATTAAACTTGGACACCTTAAAATATTGACTAAACTCAAAATGCAATATATATTTTTTGTGTTTTGGGCCAATTTTGCTGATTTCTTTTAACAAAATGAAGATATAATATAAAATATTCTACGGTTTGCAACAAATTTTAGTGATTGGAATAACCCTTCAGATGGTGCTTTATACCAGGAGAATCACAAAATTGTTTTTAGTACAACTTTTTAATCACTCTGGAATAGTTATCTAACAGTTTAGAAGATTATTTTTTTATTTATCGCGATAGCTTCATTTTTTTATAGAAATAAGTTTATTTTAATCAAGGATTACACATTTTATTCTAATTTACAAAATTATCTTCACAAACAAACCAAATGAAAACTTTAACGCCAATTTACTAATATCGCGTATTTCCAATCCGAGCCAGTATAACAGCCTCCATTTTTCTTGAGGGACAGTCGCCCATTGTCCGAAAAATGCTCTTCTTAATTCTTCCAGGATTGCGGGTGCAGGTACCAAAGCCCGAATACTTCTTCCAAGCCCATCCCAAAGATGCTCAATCGGATTAAGATCCAGGCTGTGGGCTGTGCTTTCTAACTGTTCTATGTTTTCTTCGTCCAAGTATTCCTATACTAAATGTGTGGCCTTATCCTGCATAGGAATAAAATTTGCTCTCGTTAAATTTTGGTGTGATACAAATGTGATTCCAAAATTTCGCGCACATTTTTTTTAGACATTAAGAATATCTCTTTGGCATACAGCTGGATGGATGTTTGTGTCGAGATTTCACCCCACACTATAACGGCCTGGGAAGCTCAATCTTGCGGTAAAAGCACATTCGACACCTTTTTCCTGTTCGGTGCTATACATGTTCTCGAAACATCTGGAGACTTGAGAAATGTCACTAAAATTGATTTGAAAACGTGGAATATTTTATCTTCATTTTCCTAAAGGGATCAGTAAAATTGGCCCAAAAAACGGGAAAAAATATATTGGACTTTCATTTTAGTCAATTATTAAGATGTCCGATTTTGATGCCAGTCAGAATAGTTTAGACATTTAAATTTGTAATCAGATTCTTCACGAATAGTAAAGATGTACTTAAATTGACTACAGGTAACCGACAATATACGCACATTGCATTTAAATTTAAAATTGGGAAACAAATTGTTTTGCCCTGATTTGATTTAATATTTCGGACTAACTGAATAATATTATTAATAAATTACTTCTTTTGGTAGAGTATTGGATCTTCTCCGAGCAAAGACCAAATTCAAACAGCAGGAGACCACTGTCCAATTTGCCATGACGAGTACGATACCCCTGTGTTACTACAGTGTCGTCATATCTTCTGTGAAAGCTGTGTTTCAACGTGGTTTGACCGGGAGCAAACTTGTCCATTGTGTAGAGCAAAAATAGTTGATGACCCTTCATGGAGAGATGGGTCGACATCATATTTTTTGCAATTATTTTAAACTTACTGATAAAGGGTAAATGAAAGATCTAAAAATATATGAGGTTTGTTTTTAAAGTAACGTTGAGCTTCTAGCTAGAGATATTTATAATGCGTATATTGTTTTAACATCAAATCCAAATAATAGAAGTTAATTTTCATGTTTTTTAAATTATCAATAACTGAGTTAAGTCAAAACAATATTTTACTTTAATGACGAACCTCTAAGGTAACTAACTTATTAGGTGTGATATTCAGAATTATCGATATTAAGTTGTTAGATTCTATCGTTGATTCTTATGTATGGTGAAATAATATTTAGGCTAGGGTTAAGTTTGTAATATAATATTCACTAAACAAAGTTGTTTTTATAATCAAATATTGAGTGAATCCCTCCCCCCCCCCCTTCAAAAAAATAATGATCGAACAACAAATACATATTGATGAAAATCATCTTTATCAAAACATAATACATAAATTGATTAAATATGTAAAAATAACTTTTTTAACATGAAAATGACCTAGTAGCTTTTTTGGTTGTGCTTGAGGCTCTCGTTCAAACAAATTGTTTAAACAAAGTTTATCATGATTTTACTTACCTTCATTTAAATTTCGTTCCGGCGTCTTACATAATCGTACGACTGTTCTGATGTGAACAAAATATTTTGTTTTTCTGGTCCGTTTTCGTACGAATTCAAAGATTAATTAATTATTCTTGTCAAAGTAAGATAGTATTTATAGGATCAAAAATGTACTAGTATTTAGAAGTTAAGTTTCAACTGCATTGTGCATTGTGATGGGCATTCTTTCATTATTTCGTGGAATCCCTGAGATAGTCTGTCTGGCGACAGCGGCTAGGCCAAAGTGTTCGGGAATCCATGAAGGAAATATCATCGCGGCTATTTGATCTAGAACCTTTAGAAGAAATATATAAATACGGGAAGCCGACGAAAGGATTAATTCAATATTCGGCTGACGTCTAACAAACAACATGTGTTCAAGATAAATTTTACATAGTTGTGTGATTGTAAAATTAGTGGAAATAATTTATAGTAAGTTCTATCGAGTTTTTAAATAATTACATAAACCCAGAGTGAAAAATAGAAACATTTCAGTGGTGTCAGTGTGGGTGTATTTCTTGAACTTGGAAGTGGAAAATAAATAGACTAACTATTTAAAGCGGTGGAGGAAAGGGATTTAGAAATTAGTGGGAAGTAAACCGAATTAATACAACGGCTACGAGATGCGCAAATAAATGAAGGTAACAGTCTCAATACTTATTTGTTTGACGTTTCTGGTAATAAGGACATGTGTATGCTATTTAAAAAATGGAAGACAATTTAAAATAAACCTTAAAAAATAAGTTATATAAATTACAAGAAAATTTTAAATCCTAGAAGACAAATTACTAGAAAATTCTAAAACCCAAGAAACATTAAAAAAATTCTAAAACTCAAGAATTAGAAGAAAATTCTAAAACCCTAGCAGACAAATTACTATAAAACTCTAAAACAATGAAAAAGTCCTTAGAAAATTATAAATCCTCAGAAGAAAATTTGAAAATCATGGTACAAAAAAATTCAGAAATGCTGTAACAGAAAAAAGTCGAGAATGAAGCTTGGATGGAAGAGCTGAAGCAGAGGACAATCACCCACATAGCATGAAATATTTCTAAAATATTTATGCAATATCTCTGTTTGATTTGAAACATTTCAAAATATTTCTTGAAATATTTCAGCCTTATTGCTATGTCCGCGACAAAACCCCATGTGAAATAATTCATGAAATATTCGTGTAATATTTTATTTTTGTGTCATATTTCATGATATATTTCAAAATATCTTTTGTTGTAGATATAAAAATAGTTTAAATATATTTATATAATATGTCATGTTTGTTTTGAAGTATTATAAAATATTTCACGAAATTTTTCTCTAAGATTTCATGAAATATTTCAGTAGATGTATTGTCGCGGACATAGGAATATTTCTTCAGATATTTCATGCTGTGTGGGCATAAATGAAACACGGGTAGATGTTTCATCGTGTTTTTAAATAAATAGCAAAAGCAGAGGGTAAAATAAAACCATTAGAATATGTAATTAAACGTAATTCCTCCTAAGTTCAATTGATCTTTGTTCCCAATTGTAGATGAAAAATAATTATTTACCAGAAAACGTCTTCAGGTTTCCAGTAAAAGAAATTTTGTTAAGGGCGTTTCCAAATAGTAACTATAGACAAAGTACCTGTTCACCAAACGACTGGTTTCTATTGCAATAAAGGAATCGTACGAATTCGCATGTAGAGAGTTCTGCCTCAAATTTACAAAATCACAATTTAGCAATTAGAAAACAAATTACAATGCTACCCGGAATGTTTACAAAAAACATTGTGCAGCTACTGAGAAGATCTAAAAATAAATTTACGAAGTTCTTGGGAACATTAAGTCAGTGGGGCAGGCGTTATAGATACTTTGTGCTAGCCATGTGAAGGTACTATAGGACTAATCAAAATCATCGCAACAACTACCGAATCTGGCAGGACAACGCTGCTGAGACAGTATTTTTATTTAATAAACTGTTCAACACGAGCCTCAAGTACGAAACGTTTCTTACCAACAGCGCTAGTAATCTGGTCGGTAGAAAAATACATAAAAATACATGTAAAAGTAGACTTCAAAATATTTTTTTTGGCGCAAAAAAACGTTCCAGGAGCAAAAATTGTAGTCTCAAAATAACAAATAGGGGATATATTTAATTCCTTATTGATTTAAAAATAACAAACTGTACTAATATTTATTTAATATTGGCAAGTCCTAGTTTGGAAAACTTGTGTCTTTACTGCAATATATTGTTGGTAATTTGGTAATATACATACTCAAATATACATATTTATTTGTTTTTAATTCATTTATATCACTTAAATAACACGGTACTAAATTAAGAAGGTATATTGTTTGTACTTACCGCAAGTGTCTCGTGAGAAATTTGCAACAGTACTCTCAAGAAAAAGGCTCATTCTTTCTATACTACCATAGGGTATGCATTAACAAATGATATTCTATGGTTCACGGTGTAGTGTGACTCGATTGATTTCCAATAGTTGTTAATCTAAATTTAGTGACGCTTCTCGTCCAGTATTGATACTAGTAATGTGACGTTTCTCACGCCGTTGTTTAAGCGGCACGGTGATGCCAATGGTATAAATAATAACATGGCAGCATTTTATCGAGGAGTCTTACTGCGTAAAAATATACAACCCTTGTACTTATTGTCCAGTCCATAATTATGAAAAATTCAAAGTTTGGCCATCAGACACTTCTGCATCGTGGTCAACATGTTCCTAACCAGCTTACACACAAATTTGATTTCAGCAAATATGTCTGATATTGAAAGTTAATTTTTCATAATAAGCATGAACTGTGTAGTCCGAAGATGGATGGTATTATTTCATAAAAATCGTCATATGTTATTAGTTATATCTTTGTATTCATCCTGCCTCTTCGACAAGGGGGAACATTAATAAATCTAGGACAAGAAGTGTCACTTAATGTCACGTAAAAATAGACATCACATCTTTTGCGTATAAACTAGCCTGACACTACGCCTAGAGGTGTTTTTGGTTGATATATCATTACTCTAAATCGTTAAGATAGCATTATAAAATTTATGGAGAAACCTACACTAGTCATTCCGACGAAAACAAAACAGTAACCGGCTGAGATAATAAAAAAATGCAACTCTCCGGACTCTTCAATGGGGCAAAAAGTATCGACCTCGAACACTCCGCGAACTACAGGAGAATTGTTAATTATAAAAGAACATTGTACATTTTGCGTGGTATTAGTTGAGTTTATGTTCCGTGTGACTTGTAGCAATCAGCTGTTGTAAATAAATATTGGATTTATTTGTGTGTAAATAAAGTTCTCGATAGTGAAAGTGAAGATCAGTTTTGAATTTAATTTGAACCCACGAGCTTTATTGAAATTTGATGATCGAAGTCTGGGATTAAGTGAAGTTAACGTGGTAGTTTGATTTAATCAACTCGAGGTATGGCAGAAATGGAGGAGAGTAGCAAAAAAATATATTCAAACAAGTTACTAATAAACTAGAGGTAAAAATAACTCAGATCATACAAAAACGTAACAAAAATGAGAAACAACATCAAGAGGAAATCCAACAAAATTTAGTGAAATCTTTTGATGATTATTATGAATGGGTTATTTTCGAAATTTGTATTAACAAGACAAAATGAATCTCAAGTATTAGAAGAAAAGAGACAAAATGAATTTAAAATATTAGAAGAAAAGAAACAGACTGATGATTTAAAAAGACAACAGCAATTTGAACAATCCTAAAAAATAATGAGACTCTTGAAACCAAAGTAGATTACATCGATTCCATCCAGAGTCAGGTAAAATTTGAAATCAGTTCAATTCAAAATACAGTTCAAGATAAAATCAGTGCTATCCAAAACAAAGTGGAAACAGAATTTAAAAAATGCAATCAGATTTGCAGAGAAGGAAATACCTGAACACCGCGAGTACCAAAGGTTCCTTTAGCAAATCACCCACATTTGATGGTAGTTCATCTTGACCTAGGTACAAACGGCAATTAAAGTCGTGGCTACAGCTAACGGATGGAACAGTCAAGAAAAATCTACCTCTCTTTTAATTTATTTAAGAGGCCCAGCATTAAAACTTCTCCAAAGCATTCCTGTAGATGAACAAGATCATTGCAATCCTCAACAACGACATTCAATCGTTGAGCCAAAAACGCAAAAATCTGGAGAGAGTCTACAAGAATTCGAAACAAAAATTAGACGGCTATTACACCTGTCCCACCCAGACCTGCCAGTGGAATCTAAATATCAATTGGCCACACAGACATTGAAGAAATTTAAGGCTTAGTGGCACCAAGAAGAGTAATGAAATCTTTGCTCCGTACTTTGGAGGTAGGGGCCATAATGAACATGTCCAAGCCGAGGGTACGAGCAATTGCTTTCAACCAGGAAGAGTCAGAGTCACCATTTCAAGCGCTGCTGGCTGGTATGAACAAACTACTAGAACGGTCACACCAGAGGAGCATGATACCGTTGTGAGTGGACAGGACACTTTCAACGTGACTGCACCAGCCCCCAAAACATTATTTATCGGGGGGATTTTGCCGAGATAGCAGCAGTCTAGCGATCAATGGCCGGGCAATCATCACCACTTTGACACCGGCGCCGCTATGTCCATTGCCAGGTCCAGAATTTTGAAGTCATCGGAAATCCGGCCAATTAATAACAACATCCAGCTAAGAATAGCCACCGGCGAGTCCATGTCAAAACAGGGTGAGGCAGATGTCGTGCGACAGATAGGGGAGAACAGAATCCGGCATAGGGTCCTAGCAGCAGAGATTGAGGACCATTTTATACTGGGTATGGACCTAATCAGCCAGCATGGGTTCATGTTCGACCCGAGATTTGATGGTCTTCGGTTCCTAAATGAGGAATTTGTATTGACACGGCCCGTCAACAGCTCAGCGACCTCCATAAAAATTGTAGCAAAATCCTCAGCCAGAATTCCCGGTGAAAGGGAACAGTTTATTCTAGCTAGAAAGAAATCCTGGGAGCTGTATTGGAATGGTGAAGCCCGTACGTTCAGCTCATGACTGCGTAGTTGGATGGGCTATAGTTAAAACCGGACGAGGCATACCAATTAGAGTCCTGAATATGTCCAACTACGACATCCGAATTGCCAAAGGTCAAGAAAATATCTTGTTTTGAGCCAGTAGACACCATCATCAATTGTGAGGAAGTGTTCCAGACATCGGTGACGGAGACAGGGCCCAGTAAAGAGTTTCTACAACAGTTTGCCCCGACCATTTAAAACACCTTAAACAAGAGGAAAGCCAAGCAATTTATCGCAAATCACTGGCAAATTTTTAATAGTCCAGATGGGACTACATCATACAATGGGACTCTCTAAGAATAGATAATGGAATGTTAAAGAGAATTTGGGAAAGCACTGACGGCCTAGAAACCAAGTCCCAACTGGTAGTCCCAAAGAAAAAGGTACCAGCCATCCTGACCGAAGTACATAATGAGGTTACCGGAGGTTATCTTGGCATGAATAAAACCTTGGATAAAATTCGCCAATGCTACTTCTGGGTAAATACTTCGAAGACTTCCTCGAAGTTTTCTTGGACTTCCATCGTCTTGAAATGATTGATTTCATAACGTTTCAATAGCTTTGGATCTGGTATCGCCATCAGGTGATTCACCTGAACCTCAAACACTCCGCCAACTACGAGATAACCTTCGAAACTACGAGAGAATTCGATGTTAATTATAAAAGGACATTGTGCATTTTGCGTAGTATTGGTTGAGTTTATGTTCCTTGTGACTTGTAGCGATCAGATGTAAATAAATAGTGGATTTATTTATGTGTAAATAAAGTTCTCGGTAGTGAATATTAGTTTTAAATTTAATTTGAACCCACGATATTTATTGCAATATTAAGATTTACATTTTTTAGTTCATGAGTAGGTACTTCAATAAAGAACGACACTTCCCATACCAGTAGATGCACTTGGGTGAAAACTTTATTTTCTAGGTTCAAATTTTATGTACTAGTACATAAGTACAATGACTAAATGAACCATACACTACTATTCTATTAGACTTGTTTTCAGAGGCGGATCCAATATTGGGCTTCAAGGAAGGAGCCAACAGGTACATTGACTGGGGCGTACGAAATTTACCTAATTAAGGGGTGCTTCTGTACTGTTTTGAAACATTGTATTTCCTGGGTTGTAAATAGTAGATTGTCGCTTTAAGCTCACAAGTGGCTTTATTTTACGCTTGTGGATGTCAGAATTCCTCATTCTAATTGTGTTAAACTTAATGATCTTGAAGCTCTCGGAGGGGGCCTGTGACCCCCCATTACTTGTAAGATGATTAAATACAAAAACCCACAGATTTGTTTATAATATTTTGATTTAATTCAGCTGTCCTGTTCAGGGGAATTATAGAATTTAAGCCAAATCACAGCAAAAGAAACTATGTTAAATAAATATAAGACAAATCTTTATTAAAAATTTCATTTGTTTTGTAAAATTACATTTTGAAAATATTTGCTTCATTATATAAAACAAAATAACTAGTTAAAATCGTTTCGTTTTTTCTGACAGTTTATTCTGAAAGTACTCTCCATCTCCCTTGGTTGCTTTCTGGTTAATTTCCTTATGCCTCTGTTTGCTAACAATCTCTTCTAAAATTTCTCCATCTCCTTTCATTAACCTAAAAAACAAATATGATAAACCTTAAAACTTAAATTATCAAGTAGTCATAATGAAGAAAATTATTTCTAAGTAGAATCCTTTTTTCTGTGGTGTTTTTTAAAACATGGATGGTTTGGGTATGCTTTTGGTCAATAATAAGGATTTGGTTGATAATTTGGTTAAGCGTATTATTCAGGTTTATTGATGCGTTTATTGTATCACTAATTTTGATATAGGATTACTGTTTTCCAAATCGGTGTTAATTTTAAAACGTCACTTTTATTTAGGGTGCCTCGGGTGAATAATATGAGGCTGAAATTAGCAGCAAATTCTGAGCAGCAAGTCAGAATAAACAATAACGAAAAAATATTTATTTTTATTTGAAGCCAACTTTAAATAGTAATAAACATGAGATGCATGCCATCATTCAACACATGTGTTGAAGTAAACTAAAGCGGAGAAAAATTTGAGAGGTAAACTGGGTAGATATAGGGGAAAATACCACATAGACAAATAGCCACTTTTTCTGAGTTTTCTCTGAATAACAATTAATAAATACTCTCGCTCGCTATTTGATTTTAGAGTTATTCTAGAATATTTCAAGAAAATTCTAGACGATCCTATCATTGAAATAAATATCTACATAGGAAAATAACCATATTTTCGGAGTTTTCTCTGAATAACAATTATTAAATAATTTCGCTCCCTTATAAATAGCTATCTATTTGATTTTAAAAGTATTCTAGAATATTTCAAGAAAATTCTAGACGATTCTATCGTTGCAGTAAAAATCTACACAGGAAAATAACCATATTTTCGGAGTTTTCTCTGAATAACAATTATTAAATAATCTTGCCCCCTTATAAATAGCTATCTATTTGATTTTAAAGGTATTCTAGAATAACCCAAGGAAATTCTAGACAATTATATCGTTTCAATAAAAATCCACATATGAAAATAACCATATTTTCGGAGTTTTCTCTGAATAACAATTATTAAATACTCTTGCTACCTTATAAATAGCTATCTATTTGATTTTAAAGGTATTCTAGAATAATCCAAGAATATTCTAGACGATTCTATCGTTGCAATAAAAATCTACATAGGAATATAACCATATTTTCGGAGTTTTCTCTGAATAACAATTATTAAATAATCTTGCTCCCTTATAAATAGCTATCTATTTGATTTTAAAGGTATTCTAGAATAATACAAGGAAATTCTAGACCATATTTTCAGAGTTTTCTCTGAATAAGTCTTGCTACCTTTGGTTTTTTTGTTCTCCAGTGTATATAGGGACAATGGAGCAGAGAGATGGTTGGAAAATATAGTATGAAAATGTAAGTAATTTGAACTACCACACTTTTTATTATGATTATGCTGTATATTTTGATTAATTACTAATTTTAGCAATTTTCTCAGATTTCATATAGAATTCATACTCACATTTTGCCTGAAAATCACTATAATCATACCTTCATTCCCAGCACTATCAGATATATTGTACATTTATAAAAAAGATAATATTAAAAGATGTAATATAACACAATTAAAACATATTTCTAAGCAGGTTAAATAATAATAATCTCATTTTTTTGTGAAAATTACCCAAAAAGTTTAACCTTACCTATGCCTTCCTGTAGTTTCATCATATACCCTTTTCACAACTGACTGTTGTTTCTCCCATTCTTCTTTAGTCATGGGTACCAATGACTTACTTTTATCCATTAAGCTAACAGGAATGTCACTTGATACTTCTTTATTTTTACTTTTGCTTTGTTTCTTCTTACTCTTTTTCTTAGAACAGCTTTCATCTGAACTATTGCTGCTCTCACTGCTGCTAGTACTACTACTTGAAGATGAGCTTGATGACTTTCTTCTTTTCCTCTTCTTTTTTACAAGGATCTTCTTTTTCTTTTTAGATTCTTTGATTTTTTCATCTTCTGATGATGAATCATTACTTGAACTTGACATTTCTTTTTTATTTTTCTTACCCACCTTCATTTTAGACCTTCTCTTCTTAGATTTTGGTTCTTCTTCTGAGGAAGACTCAGTGCCGCTGCTGCTGCTACTACTGCAGCTGGAGCTTGATGAAGAGCTTGATGAAGAACTCGATGAAGATGATTCATATTTTCGTTTTTTTAAAAGCCTTTTTTTCTTTTTCTGATCATCTTTTTCTACTTTTGCAGTGTCATCTTTCTGATTCACATCATTCACCTCATTACTATTGCCATTTTTACTTTTCTTAGATTTATGCTCCTTCATTTAACGCAGGTTCAGCCTCTAAAAAACACCTAATTACAGAAAATTGGGAAAATTTAGTTATCAATCAAATGTAATCATTTTTCCCAGCATGTTTCATAACTTGAAACAACAAAAATAATGAGATCAATTGGTTTATTCAGTAAAAAAATTGCCATTAGAATTATATTTTCTTTTAATTTACGCAAATTATTTCATTTTATAAAATATTTGAAAGATGAACATGTTGATACAAACATATTTTGGTTATTTATAAATGGAGAATACTCAAAGGGAAGTATTAGCTTGCAAACCTAATATTATTAAACAAAATTCACTCAGATATTATTTTTATTTTAGTTGTGGGATATTTTTATTATTCCGAGTTTTTTTTTAATAACAAACTAAAATAACTAACCTCAAGAAATAGAAATGTCACATTCACCATTCACTATGTTTTTAAAGGCGTGCTCCAACACGACGTAAAACTCATAAGCAATCGGTAATCGTATTGCGCGTAACATTATTTTAAACGGTAACTCGATACTGCGCATATGACGTATATCGGTTGAGTATCGGTAATTCGTTCTGTTGGAACGAACTTTAAGTTAGAAATCTTACTACAAAACAAGTAAACTATTACAACATAGAGCTTTAAAATAACCTAACAAACAATCTTAGATCATGTACCTTCTAGATATACCTTGCCATGCACAAATGTCTTGGTAAGACTAAAGAGAGAGAGATGTCAATACTGAGGGCAAGAGTCTATTTCACTCGGTTGGGAGCTGCTTTCAATAAAATACGTCCAGCATGTTGTTCATTGGCTGCTTCCACCAACTAAGTGCAATAGCCTGTTACTGTCTCTATTGTCCTCTCTTTTTAGCGTTGCCACAATTTTGTGCATGACAGGCTATATCTAGGGGGTACATGATCTAAGATTACAATAAATAAGTAGTTCTAGGGTCTACGTACTTTAGGCAAAGAGGTTTATACGTAGAGTGAATTAGGTATGGGCGTTATTGTAAGTGGCAGTGTAATAACAGTAGAAAGAGAAAGACAATATCAGGGAGCGCTTGCTATGTCTCTACCCTACCAATAGTAGGCTTCACCACTGACACTGACCAATCAGGAACGACACGCTTATTCTCTCTCTCTTTCTATTGATATTACATGAATTTCGCTACTTCACGTGCTCTACAGTATTAACCTCTTTGACTTTAGGTCAAAGTCTTCTAGCTTCGAGCATAAATATACCTAGTTTATTCATGGTCGAAGTCTTCTAGGCTCATTTTTGTTTTTGAAAATAACTCTAAAGTAGGAATCGCACACTCCCAGAAATTTTTAAAATAAGACGGAGTGCGTTTACCGGGAAATTAATTCATAATTATAAGATCTCAAACATTTGAAAGCATATATCCAGGGGCGTATGTTAGCATTTTCATTAGGGGCAAGAAAAATGTAATAGAATTTTGATAAGAGAGGAGGCAAGGAAGGAGGATCATACACAAACATACAAATCATACAAATACCTTGATATATTTTAGTTTTTTCATGAACGAATGTGAGGTTATTACTTTTTGAAAAAAATATTACTCCTCAGGAACTGAAGATAATGCACCGGGAATACTTATACGTTAATTCCTTTCTTTGAATGACGTGATTTGTAATTTTCCGATTATTCACCTATTGAATGGGTGGAACGGGTGTCACTATTGTTTTTAGGAAAAATCGACATCTTTGATACAGAACACAGATCATACAATAATACAGAATCGATTAAAGATTGAATGTTGGTATATATCCTAAAATAAATGAAAATCATTTTGCGGAAAATCAGTTTTATACAACGGCGGGCAAGTGGGTATTTTAAAAAATTTCACTAATAGGCGTTATTCCGTCGCTTGGTGTCGCTAGTGGGCCAAGAGGTACAATTCGGCGAAATTTAAATGAAATGTGAGGAACAAATATTATTGATTATGGTAAATGAACATGAAAGGAACTAATAGCGGAACTGAAAATTATAAAGAATGTCAACAGAAAACAAGCTGAACTTGATTCGAGGTAGAAGATAATTTTATAAACATATAAATAATTACATGACATTATTTATATAATTTTGTAGATAAATTACATTATATGTTATTTATTAATAAGCATGCATAACAAACGAAAATTAAGTATTTATCGTCCTGTAGTGGGTAAAATACACAGAGAGAAAGGGGGAAATATACAAAGAAGAAAAATAATTGCCTTTCTATATTTTGAATCAACTCGCCCATCTAAACAAGACACCGTCATGCCATCGATACAAGCCTTTCTCAAACTCAAAAAAACTGTTCTTTGTACATTTCCCCCTTTCTTTTTGTGTATTTTTCCCTCAACAGATTGAAAAAATACTGTTTACAAACCGGCCTCTAAAAGAATGTCATGGAGATGCATTGAATGTTTTATAATTGATAAAATCAGGAAAGGTAGATACTTAATGTTGTGCATGATTATTAATAAATAACTTATCAAAATGTTGTAACCTACCTGCAAAATTATATAAATTATACCATGGAATTATTTATATCATTATAAAAATATCTACTATCTCGCAACAACTTCCGGTTTTTTCCTGCTGACTTTATTGTTTTTTCATGCCCATTTAACACAATAATTAATATTTTTTCAACTCATGTCATTTAAATTTTGCGGAATCGCACTCCTTGGCCCATTAGCGACACCAAGCGACGGAATAACGCCGATTGTCGGTAATTATAATATTGTTACGAGAATTCATCCGACAGCTGGTGCAATCGGCCATCAACCAATTCATGGAAGGGACATTATTCCGATAAATTCTTGGAACCCGAAATGTTTGTCTCTCAACAGGCGGACCGCTGCCGTTAGTGGGAATTCCCTTAAACCTCCCAGAATATGAAAGAGTTTCCCGATGGTTCGTGGACGTACCAGACAATTCCAAGATAAATATATAAATATGAACAGCTGGCGATAGGAGGCATTCAGTTTTCGACGGTCATATTGTACAGTTAAGATAAAATGTAAATAGTAGTTTCTGTGAATATAAATTGTGTAAAAGAAGTGGGAATAAATTAGAGTGAGTTGGACTGTGTGACTGAACTGAACCCGAGTGTGAAAAATAAAAACATTACAGTGGTGACAGGTGTAGGTGTATTTGTGGAACTTTAGAAGTGGAAAATAAATAGACTGACAATGTTTAAAAACGTGAGGTTGGACCAATTGAAACTGACGGACTTAAAAAAAGAACTTGAGGAAAGGGGTTTAGAAATTAGTGGGAAGAAAAGTGAATTAATGCAACGGTTAGGAGATGCTCTAATAAATGAAGGTAACGATCCCGATGCTTATTTGTTTGAAGTTTCTGGCAATGGTGACATGAGTATGTCATTAAAGCAAATGGAAAATTTAAAAGAAGACAATTCTAAGTCTTTAGAGGATAAATTGCTAGAAAATTCTAAAACCTTAGAAGAGAAATTGCTAGAAAATTCTAAGACTTTAGAGGACAAGCTACAAGGTAATTACAGAAAATACAGGAAAATGCTGAATCCTTAGAAGAAAATTTGAAAAGCATGGTTCAGGAAAATTCAGAAATGCTGGAAGAGAAAATAGTCGAGAATGAGGCTCGGATAGAGGAGCTAAAGCATATAATGGAGGGTGAGATCAGCAAAATAAAAGAACAGGTAGTCACAATGCAAAGAGGAGAAACACAATCAAAAACCGAAAGCAGACAGAAACTGAAACCTCCCCAATTTGATGCAAAATCATCATGGACTAATTATCGTCGCCAATTCGAGGCTGCAGCTATGCTAAACGGATGGTCGGCAGAGGAGAAGGCAATCGCATTAACCGTAGTCTTAAGAGGGGATGCTACAGATATCTTACAAACATTGAATACCTCGGAGCAAGAAGACTACGAACAACTGGTCAAACATTTAGAACTGAGGTATGGTCAGACACATTTGGAGCACGTCTACCACTCCCAATTGAAAAATCGCCACCAGAGATCAACTGAATCTCTACAAGAGTATGAAGCTGACATTGCCCGTCTGGTTCGCCTTGCCTATCCAGCCACATCAGAAAATGTAATAGAAAGGTTAGCAGAGCAAGCATTTTTGGATGAACTTCGGGACTACGAAGCCAGACAAGCATTGACCTTAGCTCGACCGACTCAATTAGTAGATGCACTGGCGCGAGCTTTAGAATTCGAGGCTGCGAAAAATACCTGCAGAGGTCAAGCCAGAGTCCGAATCGTTGATGGAGAATCTGAAGATGGCGAAACCGATTCATCGAAGAATTTGAAACCAAACCAGAAAGCAAAATTGAGGGACATCGTTAGAATGTACCAGGACATCTTCGATGTAGGAAACGGCAAAAGAGGATGAACTGACCTGGTGAAACAAAAAATTAATACTGGGGACGCTCAGCCTATTCGACAGTCGGCGAGGAGACTACCCCTAGCCAAAAGAGAAGAAGCCGATAGAATAGTCCACGAAATGGAGGAAGAAGGTGTTATTGAACCATCCAATAGCCCTTGGGCTTCTCCAGTTGTCTTGGTAAACAAGAAAGACGGTTCTACTCGATTTTGCGTGGACTAGCGGCAACTAAGAAAGATAGCTATCCCCTACCAAGAATAGACGATACCCTAGATACGTTGGCTGGATCGAAGATGTTTTCCACCCTGAATTTGAAGAGCGATTATTGGCAGGTGGAACGCGCCAAGGAAGACCGGGAAAAGACTGCTTTTACCATCGGCTCAGGACTTTACCAATTCACGGTAATAGCGTTTGGGTTGTGTAATGCTTCAGCGACTTTTGAAAGATTGATGGAAACAGTGTTAAAAGGACTTTCATGGAAAACATGCTTGGTGGATCTTGACGACATTATCGTGGTTGGAAGATCATTTGAAGATCACGTGAAGAACCTGGAGGAGGTGTTTCGGCGACTTCGAAGTTCCGGACTAAAGTTAAGCCCGAAGAAGTGTCAGCTGTTCCAAGAAGAGGTGCAATATTTTGGACATGTGGTTTCCACAGAAGGAGTAGCTGTTGATACACAGAAAGTTAAAGCTGTTCAGGAATGGCCGCTACCTGAAGATATTCACCAGTTAAGAAGTCTCCTGGTGTTATGCATGTACTATCGTCGGTACATAGCAGGATTTGCCAATATCGCCAAGCCACTTATTAGGATCACAGAGGGGAAGGTACAATACCAGTGGGACGAGTGCCAGCGATCTTTCGTGACACTGAAAAAAGCATTGACGAGTGCCCCCGTCTTAAGTTATCCTTTGCCAGATGGAAACTTCGGTTTGGATACCGACGCAAGCAATGTCGGAATTGGTGGGGTGCTTTAGCAGATCCAAGACGATCAGAGGAGAAAGTCATCGGGTATTTTAGCAAGACCTTGAGCAAGCCTGAACGGAATTACTGCGTTACCCATAGGGAACTCTTGGCTGTGGTAAAGGGGGTAGAACATTTCTACAAGTACCTCTATGGTAAAAGATTCCTCCTGAAGACTGATCATGCAGCATTGAAATGGCTCTTGCAGTTTAAAAACCATGAAGGACAAGTGGCCAGGTGGATTGAGCGATTGTAAGAATTCGACTTCCAGACTGAACATTGAGCTGGAACAAGCCATAAGAATGCTGATGCCCTATCGAGGAGACCATGCCCTGACGACTGCAAACATTGTCAACGAACTGAAGAAAATGGGCTGTTCTCTGTAGAACTACCGCCGTCGATGACCATTGGCAACCTGAGGAGATCCAGAAAGACCAAAAATTAGATCCAGAACTAAAAGAAGTTATCCGGTGGAAGGAAGAAGATCGCAAACCTACGTGGCAAGAGATTTCCCGATACTCAGCAACCATAAAATCATACTGGGCTCAGTGGAACTCCCTCATCCTGGAAAATGGACTTCTCAAGCGCGACCTGGAAACTCCAGAGGAGGGAAACGACAGAAAACACTTTGTAGTTCCCAGAAATAGGAGACCAGAGGTAGAGAGAACTACATGATGGTACAACTGGAGGACATCTGGGAATAACGAAAACCCTGGGGAAGTTGAGAGAACGCTTCTAATGGGTAAACTGTCAAGTAGACGTTAAGGAGTGGTGCCGGAAATGTACGGTTTGTGCAGCAAGTAATGGGCCTCAGAAGCGACCAAAAGCCCCATGAAGCAATATAACGTGGGCAGTCCATTCGAAAGAGTAGCCATTGATGTTGCCGGTCCATTTCCTGAATCCGACTCTGGAAATAAATACATTGTGGTGGTGATGAACTATTTTAGTAAATGGGCCGAAGCGTATGCCTTGCCGAATCAAGAAGCCTTGACCGTTGCTGATGTCCTTGTCAAGGAATGGATCAGTCGTTTTGGTGTTCTCTTGGAGTTGCACTCAGACCAAGGTAGAAATTTCGAGTCTACCCTTTTCCAAAACGTCTGCAAGCTCTTGAAGATCAATAAAACACGGACGACAGCATTACACCCGCAATCCGATGGAATGGTAGAACGGATGAATAACCATTAACCGCCATTTCTCAAAGGTAGTCTTTGACCACCAAAGAGACTGGGACCAGTATCTGCACTTGTTTCTAATGGCATATCGTTCGTCTGTGCACGAGTCCACGGGTCAGACCCCGGCCAGTATTATCATGGGACGAGAATTAAGACTATCCTGCGATTTGAAGTTTGGATATCCCCCAGGAGAAGAGACTACAGGTGAAGACTATGTCAGTCAGCTCTACGTCAAAAGATGAACGATATCCATGAACGAGTACGGATAAACATCGAGAATGCCAGTGCCCGAATCGAAGGAAGTCTACGACATCAAAGCCGAGAGCGGGGAATTTCAAGCTGATGATCTTGTTTGGTTTTATAACCCGCAACGTCGTCGTGGATATTTGCCCAAGCTACAAAGATTGGGAGGGGCCTTACCAAATTGTAAAGAAGATCAACGATGTTGTCTACAGAATACAGAAGCTACCTCGAGGAAAACCAAAGGTGGTACATTTCAACAGGTTAGCACCTTATGCCGGAAATCATGACAGCGAAGTTGACCAAGCCCAAGTCCGCAGCATTCAACCCCCCGATGACGAGATGACCTTCGAGCAGTTTATGGCACTGTTCTCTGGGCAGAAAGTGCAGCACGACGTAACGAGAGAGGAACCCCGAGACCTGTTTGAGGTGCCCATAGAATATGCCCTGGCTCATTGTGTGGCTCGAGATCTCCGGATGTGCAGGAATAGCCATGGTGTTTGCCAAAAAGTACGGCCAGTTCCAGAGGCTACGGGAGCAAGATCCAGTGGTAGGGAAGGTCCTTCATCTCGAAGATAAACAACCAGTGGGTACCAGAGACATCTTTTATAGACAAGCCAACATATAGCGATCTTTGGAAGACTCTGGTAAAATTGAGGAATGTGATGATGGAGAAGAATCTGATGAAATTGGCGGTTCCAAAGATAGCATGCGGGTTGGATGGACTGAATTGGAGGGTGGTTAGAAGTATGATGGAAAAAATCTTTCGATTCAGTGGCATCGACATTTTGGTATGCTGTCTCAATATTCGTAGGCCAGATTCGAAGACCATTGACTGTTACTTCCAGCAAACTTCCCGTTGTCGAAATGGAGAGTCCTGCAAATATCGTCAGACCAGGAAGGATTTTCGTCCCGGAATGTCCCAGTCCGGGTGAAATGGTCTTAAGGAGGGGGCAATGTTACGAGAATTCTTCCGACAGCTGGTGCAATCGGCCATCAACCAATTCGTGGAAGGGCCATTATTCCGATACTTCTGGGAATTCCGAAATGTTTCGTCTCTCAACAAGCCGACCGCTGCCGTTACTGGGAATTACCTTAAAGCTTCCAGAACATGAAAGAGTTTCCCGATGGTTTGTGGACTTACCAGACAATTCGGAGAGAAATATATAAATATGAAGAGCTGGCGATAGGAGGCATTCAGTTTTCGACGGCCGTATTGTGTAGTTAAGATAAATTGTAAATAGTAGTTTCTGTGAATATAAATTGTGTTAAAGTAGTGGAAATGAATTAGAGTGAGTTGGACTGTGTTTTTAAATAAATCCAAGAACTGAATTGAATCCGAGCGTGAAAATAAAAACATTATATTATAGAAAATTATACATAATCAACATCTATTTGTACAATACAATTTAAAATATTCAAATTGATTGAGGTGTTTTAGAGCAAATAGTGTATATTCATTGAAATTCCCTGAAGCGTAGTCTCTTAATTACTATTTTTTCTGATTTTCTGGAAAACCGTAAATCTCCCGTAAAATTATATGGTACCCTTATGCAACATTCCTTAATGCAATGCCGTTTAAATCTTCAAAATTGCCCAAGTCGTTTTTGAGTAACGAACTGATAACCTCTTCCTTTTTGGAAGTCGGTTATAAAATAGAAAAGAGTAATTAAAACAATAAATTTGTCTTATTTATAAAAACAAGCAAACCTCAATAGTACGGCGTGCGCTTCAGAATGATCATCTCTCTCTAATTAGCAGTAAACTACGCTTTCAAGATCACCCTGATATCTCTTTTCGTTCTGCAGATGTAGCTATGATTATGGTAACTTTTGTCTTAAGTTGGCATAGTCATATTGTTTCTAGGAAGGGGCTGGAACAATAAAAGCGCCCCTAAGTAAACATTTAGCAATTAATTATCAATAAAAATGTACTGATTTTAACAACGAATCATTTAAATCCATAATTTTCTTAACTTCCTAATCGGGTGAGAAATTCCAGACGGCATGAAGGTGTAGTTTTTTTGATATTTACTCTGATACCATTTGACAGCAATTAATTAGCAATAAAATATGCCGGCAAGATCACCCCGATAGCGCTGTTCGTTCTGGAGATAGAGGTATGGCCAGCGCTCTTTTTGTCATTGAACGCATGGGGGCGGCGTCCCACTACCTTTTTTCGACGGATTATTCTTATTTACTCGAAGGGCGTCATTCGGCCACAGGTAATAACGCGAAGATTTGATAGACGTGAATTGAACGACACTTTGGCTTACACTTTGAATTACAATTATATATTATATTATAATACGGTATTTACAATTAAAATTTAAAAAAAGTTAGCGTTCCACCATCTTATCTTTTACGAAAGAGCACTGGGTATGGCTATGCTAAGTTTAGTTTAAAGGTAGCATAGCCAGTTTCTCGGAAGGGGTTGGAGCAATAAAATCGTAACGAAGGTAGAGCTTCAGCAATTAATTAGCAATTAAAAGTCCACTGATAATCTAACAACGAAAAACATGGAAATGAATATTTCTGTTAATTTTCAGGGTGTGAGAAATTCAGTAAGGGATGAAGGGGTAGTTTTTGGGTATTTACTCTGATGACATTCGATAGCAATTAATTAGCAATAAAATACGCCTTCAAGATCACCCCCATAAGAGTGTTCGTTCCGAAGATATAGATATGGCTATTCCCAACTTTACGCCGGCTTCACACGTTGGCCTGAACGTCGACACCAATGACATTCGTCCAACGTGTGAGCCCGGAAAATGGCATTGGCCTCAACGTTGGCGCGAACGTTGGCCGACGAGAGTCGGTTTTATCAAAGGAATCTGTGCCAATGTTCGTGATCCCTCTACACGTTGGCTGCGAAAGTGCAGAAGGTATTATAATATCAAATTATTTATACTCGAGTTCCATAGAAATAATGTACTCAGTGTAAAAATACTTAAAACAATTTCGATGTCAGGCATCCGCACGTTGGCCCTGTAAACTAATGGAAGTCCCAAGGTGTGGATGCCAAACAAATTAACCAGCCAACGTTGACGCCAAACGTGTGGAGCCGGCGTTAGTCTAAACTTAGGGGAAGGGGTTGGAACAGTAAATTTACTTTTTGCGTAATAAGTTTGCAGCTCTTTTATCACCGCGACTTTCGATCACGCTTTTCATCTCCGCTCTTATCACAGCTCTGCTCACCGCTTAGCCTAGGTTAAGCATATAGTGAAGCGGCGAGCAGAGCGGTGAGAAGAGCGGACAGGAAAGCAGAGTCGCGGTGATAAAAGAGCTGCGAACACATAGTGGAGCGTTTAAAAGCGAGATGTATCTATTATTAGTAGAAAATTCTTCCCTGAAATTTTGTATTTGTTTAAAAATAAAAGAAGATGCAATGTATATAAATAAATAGAAGTAGAGAGTACACTGTGAATTCCAGCATTTGTATGAACAACTACGCCAACACCCCCAAATGTTTCATTCGTATTTTCGCATGTCTGTGATTATATTTTGGGAAAAATTTAACATAAGTTATTAAAAAAGTGGACCAACTTTAATGATGTTAAGCATCTTTTTGGTCCGAAAGTGGGTTTCTTATAAACACACTACTAATCAATGCGTCAGTATCCTTGTTTTGTCTCAAATTCTATCAACGAGGAAAGCGGATAAATCAAAATTGTTTGAACGCGCCGCTATTTTCTCTGATAACAGCACTGCTTGCCTAGTCCAGCCCGCTCCAATATGTTTTATTCGAATGGATATTATTGGTTTATTTTCGCCGCTTTCCTCACCGCTATTCTCTGCTCTCTGCTTCCCTATGTGTTTATAGCCTTAGTCGTCGCCCCGAGAACAGTTTTTTTCGATGTTTGATATTCCAAACAGATTTTTGAATTATGAGACACTACAGTGATATTGTGAGTTTAGACATGACCTTCAAGATCAAGGCTATAAACCTCAATTTCCTTGTATAAATATTTATTCATTATGGGAACAATGGTAGAAATATGAAAATCATTAAAAAAATATCTGATTTATTTTCATGGCAACAAAATTAAATATCTTAAGGAGAATAGTTCTCATTTTGAAATTACATAACACAAAATATATTTTAGTCATACGAAAATTAAACTATAATTATATGAATAATTATTTGAGACATAAATTACTTATATATTTTCGGTGAAAAATACAAAATTATATAATTATTTCCATGGTGGTTTATAGTCCTTTTTATCTTTCTGTGATGTTCTAGTTGTTCTCATTCCATCTCCCTGTTCCTGGAAAAGAATAATTAAAAATAAAGCATAATGTAAGAGAAGAAATACAGTTAAACTAAATTAAAATTAAAAAGATAGTGTCAGTTATGCAAAAGTGTGAATTATCATGAGCATTAATATTTTACAAAGATTAATTTCTTATTGTAAAGTCTGTATCGCCTTCTTATAATAACCACAATAAATAAATTAAGTTCCTAACTACAGATACAATTTCAACAAATTAAAATCAAACATTTAGTGTATAAGAACAATTAACTTTAGATAACCTAATCACATAATAAAATATTATGTTTAGTAGTTTGAAGACGCGAGATGTAAGACCGACATCTAGGATTTTCAAGAGAATCAGTGCACAGAGGTTCCGAATCTGGAGCCGTTCCGTGTAATTGCTGTTCTCCCTTAACTCCTAGGACAGCATGTCACGATAAAATTTTCAGGTTACTTCACCTGTCAGAGATATTTAATACTCTCTTCGAGGTGTCATTCCTTTGTACGCAAGACAATATATATTATATACAAATATAATATATATTGTTTCTGGTCGGGAACCTTCATCAGTTGCACTTCCCACAATTGAATGTCCTCTCGAACACTTCTTTATGCATTTGATGCATTTTGTTAAATTTGAAGACGCGAGATGTAAGACCGACATCTAGGATTTTCAAGAGAATCAGTGCACAGAGGTTCCGAATCGCGTACAAAGGAATGCCACCTCGAAGAGAGTATTCAATATCTCTGACAGGTGAAGTAAGCTGAAAATTTTATCGTGACATGCTATCCTAGGAGTTAAGGGAGAACAGCAATTACACAGAACGGCTCCAGATTCGGAACCTCTGTGCACTGATTCTCTTGAAAATCCTAGATGTCGGTCTTAGATCTCGCGTCGTCAAATTTAACAAAATACATCAAATGCATAAAGAAGTGTTCGAGAGGACATTCAATTGTGGGAAGCGCAACTGATGAAGGTTCCCGACCAGAAACAATATATATTATATTTGTATATAATATATATTGTCTTGCGTACAAAGGAATGACACCTCGAAGAGAGTATGTTTAGTAGTGTTGAACAAGTTATTAAAAAATAAAATAAATGTATAAGAAATAGACCAACGTATTCGGATGAACATTTAATATCTGGTCCAACTATCAGAAAGAGCAGTCCAATATTGAATTTCTTACAACGTCTATTCAGCCATTTGATAATCGGCCGGCAATCATCGTTGGGAGCGAGTGCGCTTAAAAACGCATCTCTGTGGCCGTTACCGTCCCGTTAGAGACTTGTAGCGAGACCGATTTCGTTCGTCGTACGATCTTTATGAGAAGTGTATAGAAATGACAGCATGCGGGACGACGGTGGCAGGGTGCTGAGGAGGCGGGCCAAAGAGCTACAGCCCAAGAACCAGAAGAACCACAACACTCACCAATACAGTCACAACAACAACGTGACCATCACCAACGGAGTCAAATGAGAAAGAGAACTCCACCCGCAGAAAGTATTGCGCAGGATCAACAGCCAGCGCTCACTCAAGCGGGACTGAAAAGACAGCGCATGAAATTGACTGGCGCCATGAATGAATTTATAAAGCGCATGTTTTACAGAATTACGAACCTTGGCCAGGACAAGACTGGATATCGCCAAAACTCCATCAAGAGTTCTGTCGTGAGTACCCAGAGCTTCAAGTTACTGAACAGAGAGTCGCAGATCAATATCGTGTCATCTTGAGAAATGGCCTTATTTCGCCTGAACAACTGGATAGAATAAAGAGCGAAGTGGAGCGCGAACTATTTGGTCGAAATACAATCGATCCAGAGCCTGAAACACCTTTGGCACAAAGAGCGGATGAGACTCAAGAACTACAACAAGAACAGCCAACCAATGCTGACCTGATTGAGAAGATCCAAGCAGAAATGGAAGGAGCTCTTAGAGAGTATAGTGGAACAGATCCACTGACTAGACCAGCTCTCCCCAAACTAAGATCATCTAAGAAACTGGGTATCGTCTTGCAGGCTATGAACAAATTTATCTTACCAAACTATGTTTTAGGTGCTAATACGTTAGAGTTGCTACACACAATCATCTACTGTACTGCAACTTCCATCTGCAGAACAATTGGGGTCGCAGTAAGACCAAAGCAAGACCCTCTCCAATTTAGACAAACACCTCGAATATCACCTTGGCAAAGAAGACTTGAAGGGAAAATCAATTCTCTTGGGAAAGACGTTGGAAGACTGACCGAGTACCAACGAGGAATCATGAACGACAGAATAGAAAGGCTTGTCAAGACTATAACGGACAATAACCGAATACACTCCCAGTGGGATGGAGAAAACATCACATCTCAGCAGTGTCTGGACAGTCTACGACAAAAGCTCTCCGTCTACACAAGTCGATTGAGAAGGTACAAAACCAGTAACCAACGGAAACTAGACAACACACTCTTCTGACAATCAGAAAAAGGGTTTTATAGAAAACTTAACAACAAGAATAATAATGAAGCCCCTAGTTACCCCAGTAAAACAGACATCGAGGAATTCTGGAAAACACAGCTTTCCACAACAATCTCCTATAACTCCGGAGCCAGCTGGATTAATGAGGAGGAGGCTGCATCTCAGAACTGTGAGGCCATGCAACACCAACCATTTACAACGGAAGATACATCCAACATAATGAAGAACCTCCATAACTGGAAAGCACCAGGACCAGATGGTGTACAAAATTACTGGATAAAGAAACTGTACGCAACCCACGAAACACTAACAGCCCTTATAAATGACGTAATTGCCCACCCACACAAGATGCCTAGTTTCCTAACGCATGGTGCTACATACCTCTTACCAAAGGACGACCTAGGTGCACAGGACCCAGCAAAGTACCGACCAATCACTTGCCTTCCAACCTTATACAAACTCATAACATCGTGCATTAATCATCGCATTTTCAAACATTGTGAGCTGAACAACATAATTACTTAACAACAAAATGGGCTGCAAAGAACAACTGATAATTGATTCCGTTGTCTGCAATCAAGCCCACGCCAAACGACGAAATCTCTACATGACATATGTGGACTACAAAAAGGCCTTTGATTCAGTTCCACATGATTGGCTCATTAATGTGCTGAAAATCTATAAAGTAAATAATTGTATTATTAACTTTCTAGGATATGCCATGTCCACCTGGCAAACCAAAATCTCACTGATTGAAGCCAATTGTTCTATACAAACTGACCCCATTCCAATGAGAAGGGGTATATTCCAGGGAGACTCTCTTAGCCCGCTGTGGTTCTGCCTTGCCTTGAACCCTCCCTCAAACAAACTGAACTCGACTAATTTTGGGTTCAGTCTCAAAGACAACAACGTACAAACATTAAAGATAAACCATTTGTTATACATGGACGACTTAAAGTTGATGGCAGCTACGAAACAACAGCTGCATGATATGCCTAAAATAGTAGAAGGGTTCTCTAGTGACATCCATATGAAATTTGGCCTAGACAAATGCCGAATTATTAATATAGTTAAAGGCAAAATACAGCAGGGGCACTTCGAAATGGGAGATGGCACCTCAATTGAATCTATGGGGGAAGGTCATACTTATAAATACCTTGGAATAAAGTAGGCTCAACGTATTGATCACTTGAATATGAAAAAGGACCTAACAGCAGAGTTTTATAGAAGGGTAAGACGACTCTTGAAATCCAAACTAAACAGTAAAAATCTGTTTCAGGCTATTAACACCTTTGCGTGTTCAGTGCTCAGTTACTCTTTCGGTATAGTTAATTGGTGCAAGACTGACATTGAACAATTACAACGAAAAGTTCAAGTTTTACTAACAAAAGCTCAAAATCACCACCCTAAGAGCTCTGTCGAACTTACAGCTTTGCCACTGTATGAAGGTGGAAGAGGATTGACAGATCTAAGTAAACTATTAGATCAACAAATTTCTATTTTGCGTAGTCATTTCCAGAAATTCGCAGAATTTTCTGATCTACACAGAGTCATGTGCCAGGTTGATGACTCAACACCACTGTGACTGACGCCACAACATTTCCAATTACACCACCAGACCACAGATCAGAAACTGCTGAAATGTAAAGAGAAGTCCCTTCATGGAAGACATATAAATGACGTCAACCAAGATTATGCCGACAGTGCAGCGTCGAACTACTGGTTGATCTCTGGTCATATGTTTCCTGAAACGGAAGGCTTTATATTGGCAATCCAAGATCAAGTAATTCCAACTAAGAACAACCTAAAGTACATCGTTAAAGACTCTTCTATTAACAACGATAGATGCTGGTACGGTTGCAAAACATCTAAATCTATCCAGCATATCACAGGAGGTTGTCAAGCGTTCGCTGCAACTGAATACAAAGAACGACACGATGCTGTGGCAAAAATACTTCACCAGGAACTAGCACTGAAACTTGAATTATCACAGTCGGTAATATTACCATATTATCAATATAAACCAGAATCTGTTTTAGAAAATAACAACTACAAGCTGTACTGGGACCGCACGATACTGACCGTTCGGTCTGTTGCTCACAATAGACCAGATATAGTTTTGGTAGATAAAGTCTCCTGGAAAACAACTTTAATTAACATAGCAATTCATAACAACAATAATATAAATATAAAGCAGGCTGAGAAAATAAACAAATATAGAGATTTGAAATTTCAAATAAAGACTCAGTGGAACATGAACAACACACGAACTGTACCAATTATTATGTCAACGACATGCAAAAAGCCGTCCTGTTAGGAACAGCACGGACGGTCAGGAAATTTATGGGAAACTGCCGCTACGACTCCAACCACGGGCCTGAAAACGTGGCAAGGGCTCCCACAGAGCGAAACCCTTTTGATATCCAGGATATCTGGGGTTTAGTGAATTTTCCCCTAAAGGCATTCATAGCGTGCCTTAGAGGCAGTGTGATGCCATACATTGTATGGTCAAGTCGGATAATCATTTTATTGCCATAACAAAAAAAAAGAACATTTTAAAATAACATTAGATATGCAACTCATGTAGATTTATGGCAAAAAGTTGTTGGGAAACAATTTAAAAAAGATACAATGCCCAACAACTTATACATAATACACCTATTTCAATTCCCAACTGGAAGTGATTTGTCTGATAAAGTGTTTAAAGGAAATCAAAATCATTTTAACTCAACTTGGCGTAGTATGATTATGAAAAACAGATCACCTGTGCACATTCAAAAGTAGTTTCATATACTCCCTCCTAAACGCTGCCACTGACAGTGCCTTAAGGTCATTAGGAACTTGGTTGTAGAAGTGATAGATATTTTACGTGAAGGAACGTTCATAAAAAGTAGTTCGGTGTGGGAGAGATGTACCCTCTAAGGTTCAGCGTATGAACATCCGTTCTATACTTAATTTTTTTAGTTAAATAGATGGGACGGTTGGTTACTAGTATGCTGTGAAATAAAGTGGCCGAGTGCAACTTCCTTCGATCTTCCATTGACAGCCAGTTGGCTTTTTTTAGCTTGTGAGATATTGCGTCTCTACGGCGTATACCATAAATAAATCTTAAGCGCGATTTCTGAGTTCTTTGTTTGTCCACATTGTCTATACAAGGAGAATATACCACATCTGCGAAGTTGAAATGAGAGAGTACTAGAAAATTTGTTATAGTTATTTTGTGAGAAACGTTTAGAGTGTGTCTATGAGGGTATAATTTTTTCAAATTTGCATAAGCATGCTGTATGCATTTATTTATGTGCGGCTTAACTCTCATTGAAGTGTCAAAGTGTAAACCTAAATTTCTGCAAGAATTTAGTATAGGCAGGATTTCTGTACCAATAGTAATCTCGATCTTCTCTTCGATTTAATTATGCTTCTTTCCAAAAATCATCACCGATGATTTTGAAGCATTAATTTTTAAGTTATGCCTTTCGGAGAATTTGACAAGTTATTCAAGTCTTCATTTATTCTGGTCTGAACAAAGTGAAACTGCTCTGGGAGAAAGGACATGTAGAGTTGGGTATCAACAGAGTATAAATGCACTTTGCAGTGTTTAAATGAGGTAGCAATGTTATTCATATAAATTCCAAATAACAGCGGCCGAAGTATGGAGCCTTGTGGAACACCATGACTTTGCCGCAACGAAGTAGAGACATCCTTATTTATTTCTACAAACTGTGATCTATTGTGTAAGTAACTACTCAGTAGCTCAATTGCATTTTTGTCCAGACCTATATAACGGAATATTGAGAGAAGTAAGGTGTGGTTTATGCGGTCAAAGGCCTTAGAATAGTCTAACAGTATAATATCGGTGGACTTCCCATTGTCAGCTGCCTCTATGATATCGTCTGTAATGCATAGCAGCGCTGTTGAACAGCTAAATCCTGGTCTAAAACCTGACTGATGTGGTGATAAAATGCTGTTTTCATTGAGATACTCCTTTAGTTGAGGGTTCATAATTTTCTCTAATACTTTAGATAAGACAGGGAGAATACTTATAGGTCTAAAGTCTGAATAATCTACGACATTAAGCTTTTTAGCGAGTGGCTTAATTTTAGAAATTTTCCATTGATCTGGAAATACGTTTTCCAATATACCTGTATTAATTATATTGGTTATAAACAGAAGAATTCGGTCACAACAGAGCAGCAACATATCTAGATTTATTAGATCACATCCCGTAGCTCGCGATTTAGTGTCGAATATTGAATCCTTCACTACAGTTAAATTTTTTTGTTATACCGTCTTTTAAATTCCTGTTATAAAAATCTAATAAGTACTGATCTCCCAAGGCTATTCTCAATATTCAAAAAATAATCATTAAACGTTTCGGGGTTATTTAAATGTATTGGGATATTAGTACGACTATCTTTGGAATGTATGTTTAACATATTAAGTTTGCGCCATAAGGTACTTGAGCTGTTAAAACAGCCAATAAAGGTATTGGTCATGTATTGTTTCTTTTCCTGACGTATTGCTATATTTGTTTGATTTTTTATTTGTTTGTAAGATTCCCAAGATGCATCGGTACGGATTGTTTTATATTTTTTATATGCCCTATCCTTGAGCCGTAGCATGTTTTTTATGTAAATGTGAGCCAAGGTGGGTTTAGTTGTTTAGCTTTGTATTCTAGCACCGGAGCCAAAACATCAAATATATTAATTAAGATATTGCTTAAAGTCGCTACTTTGTCATTCACCGATATCGCATAAACTATATCTTCAAACGGGGAGATGCATAAAAAATGGTTTAGGAGGTCTCTATCTATATTCTTTAGATTTTTACTTCTAATAGTTCTTTCTTCCTTCGAAAACACTTCATGCAAGACACAATAAGTAAGACAATGATCGGAATAGTCCAAATCTAGTACACCGGACTCTAAATGTAGTTCATCTCTTTGCACAAGAATAATATCCAGCAGCGTAGAAGAACTGCTTGTTACTCTTGGGGGTTCTTCAATTAATTGTTTTAAATTTAAGGCTTCTATAGATTCATAAAATATACTGGCATATTGATCTGAGGGATTTAATAGATTAATATTTACGTCACCACCACATATAATGTCATTTGGTTGTCTATAAATAATTCCCACCGCATATTTTTTTATAATTATAATATCAACCCAAATTTGTTCATACATTATCCACGTTTTTGTAGAACATTGAAAACTTTAAGTGAGTTTTTATGTAAAGTGCTACTCCCCCATCCCTTGTGCACCTATCACTTCTAACTAAATTATAGCCCTTTATATTAATTATATAATCAGCTATAGCCGAGCATAACCATGTTTCTGTAAGGCCCATAATATCATAACAGCGTTCATTAAGGAGCTCCCTGAACTCACTAAAATGCGCAACAAGCGACCTGACTTTCAAAAACGCTATGTTTAATTTATTTATTATACACTAAACGAGTGATTATTATAAAAATTTATCAAACAAAAAACTTACCAATTTTCGTAAAATTAAGATATTCTGTAATTTAACAAAAGAAATCAATCAATTTTGTTGACGAGTACTGATTGACGGAGCTGTACTGAAGACCACGGCTTTATTGGCCAAGATTAATCACATCAGCGTCACTTTTAATAACCATCTCCTTGTTACCAGATTTGGTCATTAAGGAGCTCCCTGAACTCACTAAAATGCGCAACAAGCGACCTGACTTTCAAAAACCCTATGTTTAATTTATTTATTATACACTAAACGAGTGATTATTATAAAAATTTATCAAACAAAAAACTTACCAATTTTCGTAAAATTAAGATATTCTGTAATTTAACAAAAGAAATCAATCAATTTTGTTGACGAGTACTGATTGACGGAGCTGTACTGAAGACCACGGCTTTATTGGCCAAGATTAATCACATCATCGTCACTTTTAATAACCATCTCCTTGTTACCAGATTTGGTCATAACTCTACCATCTATTGTCCAAACATTATTCTTTCCCAATTTTTCTCTAGCTAGAGTAAGCAATTCTTGTATAGATTTTGTCAGTTCTTCAACAATGACAATTTTACTTCCTTTCAGCTTTCTCTTTTCCAAAAAAAAACAGTATTTCTCTGATGCAAACTGTCAAAAGTCACTACAGTTGCTCGAGATTTGTTGTTGATAATTGGACCAACCCGGTAACAGCTAATGGGGTTTACGTCATTTATCCCCAGTTTTGACTGAAACATTTCTACAACTTGTTCGGTTAATTGATCGCTATTCCTGCCATCCGGCAATCCGTAAATCCTAAGTTGATTTAACTTGGTCCGTTGTTCCATGCCATGTATTTTAGATTTCATTACTTCATTATCATTTTTAAGTTGAATTATTTGCGATTCCAATTTATCTAATTTTATAGAAAGGTTTTGAATTGCGTCTTGAATTCTTTGCGATACTAAGATCGCAATTTTATCGACCAGTGTATTTAAAAATGCCTGATGCTCAATGGCATTTTTTACTATCTCTTGACTTGACTAAATTTGGGTTCTGACCCAAATAGAACAATCAATAAAGAAAAAAACATTTGTTGTATATGGACACCAACAATACATCATCTATTTAAGTTTGCAGAAGATTTCTCTATGGACATCCAGATGCATTTTGGCTTAGCAAAATGCCGAATTATTAATGTACTTAAAGCCAATACACCAATGGCTCTACAGGAGAAAGTTTGGATTCTCTTATCAAAAGCTCAAAATCACCACCAAAAGATGTTCGTCGTACGGGCAACATCGCCAAGTAGTGAAGGAGGAAAGCATCACTATATTTCTAATTTGAGTATTCCTTTTCAGAAACTTGCAGAATTTAATGCTACTGCGAATTACGTCAATCATGAACATGTCGACAGTTTAGTGTGCATCTATGAGTGATCTCTGGCCAGAATGCTTCCAGAAAGTTTTTACTAGTCAATCAAGAACAAGTCATCCCAACTAATAAATATCTGAAGTAAGTATATTGTTAATTGTAAACAACAACAGACAGTTATGGTTGCCACAAATCAGAACCAGTTCAACATATTCCAGGAGAATGTCAGGCGTTTATTGGAACTTACGTAAAGACGTATGATGCAGTGGTAAAATATTGCATAAGGAATTAGCAATAAAGTTAAAATTACAGTTGGTAAAAACACTTTGCAATATCTACAAAATTCAATAAATTAGAAGCTGTATTGAGATCGCAAGTTACTGGCCGATTAAACTATCGCTCACAACCGACAGGTTTAGTAATAAAGTCTCTAAAAAAATAACTGATTGATCCAAGAATCCTCATCAATAATATCAATCTGAGGGCAGTTTGATAAGCCCTTGACGTTATTAATAATAATTAATTTTTGCGACAAATAAGCCTTTTATTTCTCAACATTTAATCCATGGTTTTCCAATTTTCATTTCTTCCATATAATAAGGTTTCCTCAAAGCACCCAAATAGACGTTTGTTTCAGTGACGGCTTTGCATTAGACCCAAATCGAAGGTGGTTAAATCTGTAGAATATGCTGGAAGGATTAGCCGTGGGTCGAATTTATGGAAGAAGATCTAAGATTTTTGGTGTAGCGTGTGTTGGGCGACCTGAACGTTGTGCTGGTACGACACAACAGAAATGATGAAACCAATTCTTAAACATTGAAATTGATGGAGTCCCCATAATGTTTATCAACCTTTTCCTTGGTTTCGGTGATGGTTTTATGAAGGTAAAATTTTTCATTAAAATTCGCGAGATTGAAGGTTTAATGGCTGTCAAACAGACGCTGCTAGTTCAAACTTGGTTCGATTCATGGATGGGAGTTGACGGAAGTCGTGTTGCATTTAAACTTACTGTACGGGAAATTTAAAACCTCATGGACTTGCCAAACTGCCCTTTAAACAAACTGACCAAAAAAATAATTTGCAATTTCAAATACCAGAACAGTATGTCACGAATAACATACGAACTATACCAATTGCCAAAAAAATAATCCCAAAAATGTAATAAACATTTTAAAACATCTCGGTATCGACGAATATTTTTATAAATTCATACAAAAAATTCACAACAAAAACGTGGCCCTGAGAACCCCAGAGAGCAAATTCCTTTTGGAATCAATTATATCTGGGATTTATGAATTTCACTTTAAAAGGGAGAGTCAAAGTTGATAAGGGTAGAGTGACCACCACATACTTTCAGTAGCTCTTAATAAGAGAAAAACGCATTTTCTTGTAATATCATTTAAAGTTATAATAAAGATGTAAAAATATAACTTACATTTGACCAAGCTATTTGGTCGTAATCCAATATTTGATCTGGCTCTTTGGAGGTTCCCTCACTTGCTTGTTTGTTCAACAACTGGAGAAAAACAACTTTACACAAATACTGGATAAGTTATAGGCACCAAATCAGTTTCAAAACACAAAGATAGAGTGTAGTTTGTTAACATTAAAAAATAAGAATTCTGGGAACATTTATGAGTTACCAAATATAACTCTATCTTTGCAGTTAACAAGAATTCAGAACTACTAGATAGTCATAAAATATTTATTTTAAGAAAAATTTACATTTCAAGTTTCAAGCTAAAATAAGAGTCTTCAGGAAACCAGGAATTTGATGCAAAAGCAACAAAACCAATTTGATGCCCTGTTTAAAAGAAATTGACAAGGTTAGTAATTATAAAGACATTTGTGAATGAATATTGTGTGCATCTCGAAAAGTGTTGAACATTTTTTAAATCTGATATACATCAGTTTGTGATCTAAAAAGAACAGTTAACCTGATGTTCCCCCAACACGCATTTGACTTTTTCCATCGTGAAATTCAGAGTACTAAGTAAAAATATATATGTTATTGAATGTATCTAGAAAGATTCCAATTAGACTCCTTGCCCAGGCTGTGCAAATTTGAACATCTTTTTTTATGTCGAATAGTACAAGTTTTTCATATGTAAAAATTCTCGAAAGTTGGGAGTTTTATCTTCTTGTCCCCACAAATTCATTGGTCTGATGTAACAAAACATGCATATGGGAGGTATAGTGTTTTTATTTAAAAATAAAAAAACATTAGGTCTTGTAAATATTTTGGGATATTTTGGCAAACATGGTAAAGTTATGAACTTATAAAATATTACACTTCATGAGCTGATTTATTTCAGTTTCGTTTATGTACTTAAAATGAAGAGGAGGAACCCTTGGCTGACACTGGACTACCCAGCTAATATGATAATTTTTGAAAATCTGTTTATAGGCAAAAGTGTTTAAAGATGTTTCAATTAATTTGAAACATGCATACTCCTGAGTAGGTATAAGTAGCAAAAAAAAACTATAATAATTTATATTTAAAAGAGAACCGACTTCAGCTGACTTAAAATAAAAACAGTTTAGAAACTGTGTACAATCAATCACTATTTTCAGACATATCTTTTTTTATCTGATTTAACTAAACTTTAGCGTATTCTTATCTCTCTCTCTATTTTTCTCCCTTTCTAATTTTTATTCTTTGTCTATATTTTCCAAATATATTTTAACATTTTTATTTGTATTATTATTTGGACCACTTTCTATAAATGTAATTAATTCACTCTATATTGCATCCACACTCTATATGCTTCTGTGTACTGGTCCTATATAACTTATTGGTCTATCAATTTCTGAATCACCCTGTACAACTATAATTCAACTTAACACAATATTACAACGGTCCTGATATCTTTAAATCCACCCTGTATAAGTACAAATCCTCTCCACACTATTGACTCTTTCTATTGTTTAAATTATTCCTACATACCAATGATTTTACTTCGCCCCATATGTCTAGTATTCCATTTATGCAACTGCTCATGGTCTACCCTATATAACAAAATTCACCTTTTTGAACCTCATTTTATGACTATAAATTTACTCTACCGGTATATGCAACTGTTTCTAAATTTTTTTTAACCCATGTCTATAATTATACACCGTCCTACGTCTTATAATTCAAATATCCTAACTGCTTATGCTTATATAACAAGTTTTTGATACACCTTCAATAATAATTTTACCCCACCCTTACTTCAAACACTTTGTCTAAGCAACTAGGTACTTCTGTTCCGACCTATATAATTTTTTTAAACGAAGTTTCCCTCTGGCAAAGGATAACTTAAGACGGGGGCACTCGTCAATACTCTTTTCAGTGCCTCGAATGATCGCTGGCACTCCTCGTCCCACTGGTATTGTACCTTCCTCTCTGTGAGCCTAGTAAGGGGCTTGGCGATGTTGGCAAATCCGGCTACGTACCGACGATAGTATAACATAACCGCAGGAAACTTCTTAACTGATGGATATCTTTAGGTATCGGCCATTCAATAACACCTCCTTCCTCCATCTCGCGTACTATCCTGTCGGCTTCTTCTCTTTTAGCTAGGGGTAGTCTGTCGAATAGGTTGAGCGTCCCCAGTATTAATTTTATGTTTCATCAGATCAGTTCGTCCTCTTTTGCCATTCCCTACATCGAAGATATCCTGGTAGTTTCTAAAGATGTCCCTCAATTTTGCTCTCTGGTTTGGTTTCAAATTCTTAGATGAATCGGTGATGAGTCTCTCCAGTTCCTCAGATAGTTTACCTGGTGGTATTTCTGCATGCTGTGTGCTTCTGACTACAGAGGAAACTGTTGAACAATGGCCCAAAGTTGTTCCTTTCTTTAGCACAACCGAGTAATGATTCAGGTTCATTACTCTTACTGGCACAATCTCCCTGGCACGAAACAGAGTCTTCCCCAGTGCGACTCTTCTGCCTACATTTCCGTCGTTAAGTTCGGGATCAAACATCATTACTGTTCCAGCTTGAGCTTTCCCATCTAAGCAAGCATCTATAATAATTTCAGCTCTTTCCGAAACATTGACATCCTCTGCTAAGATGGCTCGAAGCATTACGTCATCTTTTCCATGAAGCACCACTTCTTCGTCATTCACTCGCAGAATTCCATCTTTGAAGTTTAACTGGAATCCCTTGGAGCTCATGACATCCATTCCAATGATTACTTCATCTTCGATGTCTGCCACTAATGCCCGATGTAGAAAGGTTGTGTTTCCCAAGGTCATTTCAACCTCTATTTCACCATGGACTTTCGCTGCTTCTCCTGTCGCTGTTCGCAGTTGCCATTTTGTTGGTTTTATCATTGTCTCTAAAACAATGTTGGGCCTTATTACTGTTTTCGTCGCACCAGTACCCAGCAGCATTGCAAATTGCCTCCTATTAATAAGGCCATCTACGAAGACACTGTTAACGTGGTTGCGTAGCAAAGCGACATATGCGTTGGTAGTTGACACTTGTTTGCTACAGGTCGACGATGATCCCTTTACATAGGCCTTTTTTAGTTTCCCCGGCGAGGAAGTCTGGACTCCCTAGGTCTCCTTGCAACGACTCTGGACATGTCCTACCTTACGACACTTCCGACATCTCACTAGTCTTTTTTCGGTAAGGACTTCTTCTATTATCTTTCTTACAGAGGCTTCATCGTTTCCGCCATCTTTAGATTGTCCATCAACGATTCGGACTCTGGCTTGACCTCTGCAGTTATTTTTCGCAGCCTCGAATTCTAAAGCTCGAGCCAATGCATCTACTAATTGAGTCGGTCGAGCTAGGGTCAATGCTTGTCTGGCTTCGTTGTCCCGCAGTCCATCAAAAAACGCTTGTACTGTTAACAATATCAGCTTCGAAATCTTGTAAGGATTCATTTGATTTCTGGTGCCGATTTTTCAATTGGGAGTGGTAGACGTGCTCCAAATGTGCCTGGCCATACCTCAACTCTAAATGTTTGACCAGTTGATCGCAGTCTTCTTGCTCAGAGGTATTCAATGTTTGCAAAATATCTGTAGCGTCTCCTCTTAAGGCGAGAGTTAATGCTATTGCCTTCTCCTCTGCCGACCATCCGTTTAACTTTGCTGCAGCCTCGAATTAGTTAGTCCATGACGATTTTCCATCAAATTGGGGAGGTTTCATTTTGAGTCTTGTCCCCTCGAGGCCAATTTTCCAATCCACTACTTCCGAACTGGTTCTGCTTTCTTTCCTTTGTATCGAGACTACTTGTTCTTTTATTTTGCTGATCTCACCCTCCATTATATGATTTAGCACTTCTATCCGCGTTTCATTTTTGTCTGACTCTTCGAACATTGTCTGCTTTAGCTCTTCTATCCGCGTTTCACTTTTGAGTGACTCTTCGACCATTGTTTGCCTTAGCTCTTCCATCCGAGCCTCATTCTCGAATATTTTCTCTTCCAGCATTTCTGAGTTTTTCTGTACCATGCTTTTCAAATTTTCTTCTAGGGATTTAGAATTTTCTGCTGATTTATCTTCTAACGCCTCTTTCAAGTTTTTAGAATTTTCTAGTAATTTATCTTCTAAAGTCTTACAATTTTCCATTAATTTATCTTCTAACGACTCTCTCAAGTTTATAGAATTTTCTTGTAATGTTTGTAACTTATCCTCTAAAGTCTTAGAGTTTTCTAGCAATTTATCTTCTAGAGCCTCTTTCTTGATTTTAGAATTATCTTGTAATGTTTGTAGTTTACTTTCTAAATTTTCTTCCATTTTTTTTAATAGCATACTCATATCTCCATTACCAGAAACTTCAAACAAATAAGTATCGGGATCGTTACCGTCATTTATTAGGGCATCTCGTAGCCGTTGTATTAATTCACTTTTCTTCCCACTAATTTCTAAATCCCTTTCCTCGAGTTCTTTTTTTAAGTCCGTCACTTTCAATTGGGCCAAATTCACTGTTTTAAACATTGTCCATCTATTTATTTTTCACTTCTAAAGTTCCACAATTGGTTGATGGCCGATTGCACCAGCTGTCAGATGAATTCTCGTAACAGTATGAACTAGGCTAGGTTCCGGGTGAGAACCGCGTCTAATTTATTAAATACTCGACGTTTCGACTCCTGCTTTGGAGCCATTATCAAGAGACAAAAAGTGAAAAAGAGTTTCAGAGCCTAGATCGAAATCGCGGACTCAATCTGCCTACTCTCCAAGAGAAGATCAATAACAGTAATAATTATAAATGTAGTTAACGTAACTGCAATTAAGTAAAATTAATAATAATAATAATTTTTTACCCCGTGTGGTGGTCGGGTTCGAATAACACCACGGTATCCACCGCCTGTCGTATGAGGCGACAAAAGGGGCAGCTGTCCGCTGACCTACTACCTAGCTTTCCTTCCTTCTCCACAACCCGCACGGGATGTTCTGGTTTAAATCATTTCATCTGGGAAGTGACAACCCCACGTGTCCGAGTTACCTGGGTCACCAGGGTCAATTGGTGACACCACCCATGAAAATGGAGCTACGGAATAGATGCCTCGGAAAAGAGCCGCTGCCTGGGGATCGCCAGGGCATGTCTGGAGCCGGTGGTGGACATGACAGCATGCGGGACGTCGGTGGCAGGGTGCTGGGGAGGCGGGCCCCTGCCGTCCAAAGAGCTACAGCCCAAGAACCAGAAGAACCACAACCAATACAGTCACAACAACAACGTGACCATCCCCAACAGAGTCAAATGAGAACGAGAACTCCACTCGCAGAAAGTGTTGCGCAGGATCAACAGTCAGCGCTCACTCAAACGGGACTGAAAAGACAGCGCATGAAATGGACTGGCGCCATGAATAAATTTAAAATGCGCACGTTTTACAGAATTACGAACCTTGGCCAGGACAAGACTGGATATTGCCAAATACTCCATCAAGAGTTCTGTCGTGAGTACCCAGAGCTTCAAGTTACTGAACAGAGAGTCGCAGATCAATATCGTGTCATCTTGAGAAATGGCCTTATTTCGCCTGAACAACTGGACAGAATAAAGAGCGAAGTGGGGCGCGAACTATTTGGTCGAAATACAATCCATCTAGAGCCTGAAACAACTTTGGCACAAAGAGCGGACGAGACTCAAGAACTACAAGAAGAACAGTCAACCAACGCTGACCTGCTTGAGAAGATCCAAGCAGAAATGGAAGGAGCTCTTATAGAGTATAGTGGAACAGATCCACTGACTAGACCAGCTCTTCCCAAACTAAGATCTTCTAAGAAATTGGGTATCGTCTTGCAGGCTATGAACAAATTTATCTTGCCAAACTATGTTTTAGGTGCTAATACGCTAGAGTCGCTACACACAATCATCTACTGTGCTGGAACTTCCATCTGCAGAACAATTGGGGTCGCAGTAAGGCCAAAGCAAGACCCTCCCCAATTTAGACAAACACCTCGAATACCACCTTGGCAAAGACGACTTGAAGGGAAAATCAATTCTCTTCGGAAAGACGTTGGAAGACTGACCGAATACCAACGAGGAGTTAGGAGCAACAGAATAGAAAGGCTTGTCAATACTATCATGGACAATAACCGAATACACTCCCAGTGGGATGGAGAAAACATCACATCTCAGCAGTGTTTGGACAGTCTACGACAAAAGCTCTCCGTCTACACAAGCCGATTGAGAAGGTACAAAACCAGTAACCAACGGAAACTAGACAACACACTTTTCCGACAATCAGAAAAACGGTTTTATAGAAAACTTAACAACACCAATAATAAGGAAGCCCCTAGTTACACCAGTAAAACAGTAATCGAGGAATTATGGAAAACACAGCTTTCCACAACAATCTCCTATAACTCCAGAGCCAGCTGGATTAATGAGGAGGAGGCTGCATTTCAGAACTATGATGCCATGCAACACCAACCATTTACAACGGAAGACACATCCAACATAATGAAGCACCTCCATAACTGGAAAGCACCAGGACCAGATGGTGTACAAAATTACTGCAAAAAGAAACTGTACGCAACCCACGAAACCCTAACAGCCCTTATAAATGACGTAATTACCCACGCACACAAGATGCCTAGTTTCCTTATGCATGGTGCTACATACCTCTTACCAAAGGACAACCTATGTGCACAGGACCCAGCAAAGTACCGACCAATCACTTGCCTTCCAACCTTATACAAACTCATAACATCGTGCATTAATCATCGCATTTTCAAACATTGTGAGCTGAACGACATAATTACTCAACAACAAAAGGGATGCGCGAAAAATTCGATGGACTGCAAAGAACAACTGATAATTGATTCTGTTGTCTGCAATCAAGCCCACGCCAAACGTCGAAATCTCTACATGGCATATGTGGACTACAAAAAGGCCTTTGTTTCAGTTCCACATGATTGGCTCATTAAGGTACTGAAACTCTATAAAGTGAATAATTGTATTATTAACTTTTTAGAATATGCCATGTCGACCTGGCAAACCAAAATCTCACTGAATGAAGCCAACTGTTTGATACAAACTGACCCCATTCCAATCAAAAGGGGTATGTATATTCCAGGGAGACTCTCTTAGTCCGCTGTGGTTCTGCCTTGCCATGAACCCTTCAAACAAACTGAACTCGACTAATTTGGGTTCAGTCTCAAACACAACAACGTACAAACATTAAAGATAAACCATTTGTTGTACATGGACGACTTAAAGTTGATGGCAGCTACGAAACAACAGCTACATGATATGCTTAAAATAGTAGAAGGGTTCTCTAGTGACATCCATATGAAATTTGGCTTAGACAAATGCCGAATTATTAATATAGTTAAAGGCAAAATACAGCAGGGGCACTTCGAAATGGGAGATGGCACTTCAATTGAATCTATGGGGGAAGGTCATACTTATAAATACCTTAGAATAAAGCAGGCTCAACGTATTGATCACATGACTATGAAAAAGGACCTAACAGCAGAGTTTTGTAGAAGGGTTAGACGAGTTTTTCTAACAAAAGCTCAAAATCACCACCCAAAGAGCTCTGTCGAACGCACAACTTTGCCACGGTATGAAGGAGGAAGAGGATTGACAGATCTAAGCAAACTATTAGATCAACAAATTTCCATTTTGCGTAGTCATTTCCAGAAACTCGCAGAATTTTCTGATCTACACAGAGTCATGTGCCTGGTTGATGATTCAACACCACTGCGACTGACACAACAACATATCTAATTACACCACCAGACCATAGATCAGAAACTGCTGAAATGGAAAGAGAAGCCCCTTCATGGAAGACATATAAATGACGTCAACCAAGATTATGTCGACAGTGCAGCGTCGAACTACTGGTTGATCTCTGGTCATATGTTTCCTGAAACAGAAGGCTTTATATTGGCAATCCAATATCAAGTAATTCCAACTAAGAACTACCTAAAATACATCGTTAAAGATCCTTCTATTAACAACGACAGATGCAGGTACGGTTGCCAAACATCTGAATCTATCCAGCATATCACAGGAGGTTGTCAAGGGTTCGCTGCAACTGAATACAAAGAACGACACGATGCTGTGGCAAAAATACTTCACCAGGAACTAGCACTGAAACTTGAATTATCACAGTCGGTAAGATTACCATACTATAAATACAAACCAGAATCAGTTTTAGAAAATAAAAACTACAAGCTGTACTGGGACCGCACGATACTGACCGATCGGACAGTTGCTCACAATAGACCAAATATAGTTTTGGTAGATAAAGTCTCTCGGAAAACAACCTTAATTGACATAGCAATTCCTAACAACAATAATATAAATATCAAGCAAGCTGAGAAAATAACCAAATATAGAGATTTGGAATTTCAAATAAAGACTCAGTGGGACATGACCAACACACGAACTGTACCAATTGTTATGTCAACGACAGGACTAGTCCCAAAACATCTATTAAACAATTTAAAATACCTCGGTCTGGACGAACATTTTTACAAACAAATGCAAAAAGCCGTCCTGTTAGGAACGGCCCAGACGGTCAGGAAATTCATGGGAAACTGCCGCCACGACTCCAACCACGGGCCTGAAAACCTGGCAAGGGCTCCCACAGAGCTAAACCCTTTTGATATGTAGGATATCTGGGGTTTAGTGAATTTTCCCCTAAAGGCACACTATGTGTGCCTTAGAGGGAGTGTGATACCATACATTGTATGGTCAAGTAGGGATAATTTTTATGTTATTAGTTCTTATATAACTTTTATTGTAATACATTTTGTATACAATGTTACATATAATAATGGCATCGATAATCTTACGAGTACGGAACATACATTGCAATATTGTATGAATTTTAATGGTTTATAGTTTTAATAAACAATCTTAGTTGTTTGTAGAACTACTAATTCAGTCCCGAATTTTTATAGGACAATTACATCACAGAATATTTTACGTTACGTCTTTGTTTGTTCAAAAAAGACAGTAATTATAGGGGTGGTATAAATACTTTTACTTTAGGACGTCCAACTACAATTTCCGGAAAACTTTATCAGCCAAGTTTACTACGTTCAGTTACATTTTTAAACAATTCTGAAAAAATCAGTAAAACATTTTTCAAAAATTATTTTGAATACCTATTTTGATTATCTTATTAAAGAGCACCTCAACAATGTCTCTTTCTCTTTCCGAAATTAATGAGTTATTTTTGAGTTTTTTCGTAATTTTTTATTTTAAAAGATTTGTCACTGTGACTTGGACGATTTGGAGGGGGGTCATGAGCCCTGTGGTCATCGGACCGCCACTGGTAAAAGGTACAGGTTGTATAACATTATTGAAAACAGGGCAGAATTACAATTACAAAGATAAATGTAAATGACAGTAAATTGGCTGGATGTAAGGAGCTATATTATTGCAGGGAAATAAGATTAAGTATTTTTGTTTTTGTTGATTTCCTGTGATTCTAAAGAAAATAATTTTTACTTTTCTGCTGTAGTTGTATATTTTCAACCATATTCGGAGGTGTAAGGTTCTATCTACCTAAATATAGCAGCCTTAATTGTATGTGTAATTATATCTGTGTTGTATCAGTTTAGGTATTTAGCATTTGGTGTAACCTGCCGAAATAATTGTCATTAAAGATATAATATGTGAAAATTACCAATGTGAGTTTCTACTGAACATGTAATCTCAGGATGCAATAATCATAAATATACTAACTATACCTAAAAAGGAGAAATATGAAAAATATAACTAGTTTTATAATAGAAGTTAAGTAATGTAATTTATTGATCCATTATTTTAAAATGGTTGTGACATCATGTATTTTTACTAGGTCCTCATTAATTTAAATTGGCAAAAACATGATTAATGGCTAAGTGTTGAAACTGTAGTCCAATAATTTTGCGTCAATCATTGAAAGCAAAAAGAATAATATGCTTTGACCAGTGTACATTAAAACACATAGAAAAATATATTATTAAAAGATTTAGATATTAATCAGGACAATTACATTTTCAATTTTTGGGGCAATCCAGAATGTACAAGTACCATAAGTCAGAAACTGAAAAAATCCTAAACAGTTTTATATCAGATGTTTTCCGAATTTATAAATATCAATTTAATTGTACTTTCATTAAATACTTACTAAATTAATATATTTTTGAACTTCATCATTGTATGCCCTATTCCCTTGATTTTTACTAGAAACAGGAGTTTCCATTGACATTTTTAAATCATCTTTCTGGTTTCTTTCCTCTTCATTAGATAATGCACTTTTGCTATCTTTATCATGTTTGAACTCATTTACATGTTTGGTGAGAATTTCTTCCAAATTGTTGTATGATCGAGTTTTAAGGGAATTTAATTGATCTATTGTACTGAATGAGTCCTCATTATTGAATGTGGGACTTTTTCCGCTGACAATTAGTTTCAAAGCTTCTGTCCATTGAGTTTCCATGAATTTTTGAAGCTGTTTTGCAATGATGACACGTTTTTCTTGAAAGTGGTTAAGCCTGTCTTGAAGATCTTCAATTTGTTGTTTGTACTGCATTATTTGTACTTGATAAAGTTTTGATTCCTCGGCATGTTTCTTTTCCAACAATTTGATTTCTATTGAGTATCTAAAATATAAACAGTTACACTTTTTCAAAAGTAAATTTAGTAAAAATTATACTTTTCAGACAGCTGTTGTATATGCAAAGCTGCTGTTTTGGCGATTGACATTTCTCGTTTTTTAATTTCATCTCGGAAATTACTTTCAGACTTGTCCAATTGCGATTGGAACTCTCTCAATTTATTTTGAACCAATACTTCAACCTGTCCCTGATAAAAGTTTCTAAGCTCAATTTTATTCTGCTCCATGTGCTTTTTTGTGGTAGACATATCCTCTTTAAGTTTATTCTATGGAATATTGAAAGATTAGAAACATTAAAAACACAAATAATATTCAAATAATAGTTCTATTATTAGATAGTCCGATGTTATCAAACACTAATTGGGTATTTATACTCTCAATATTTTGTCAGAACTAGAATTAACAAGATATTCATGGTAAAATTATTTTCCGGTAAATTATACTAAAAAATAATTTCAACTGCGACTTGAACTCACATACTGCGAGTTTGGTACCATCTTTATGATTTCTTATAATCTAGATAAATCACAAATATATAATTTAATATTCTATACGTTTTTTAAGTTGATACCAAGTAAACATAGGCGTGGTCAAGATCCGGCTAATATGGGTGCCGATTTCAAAATTTCCACCCTTTTAAATTACTCAGTTGCCAAAAAATCTTATTTCTGTTGTTATTATGAGATAAAAAATGGCAGATAAAGTTGGAGTTTATCCCAATTTTGGCGACTACCCAAAGTGGCCAAACCTAAACCAGGATTATTGCATTATAAATAGTCGTTTTGCGTTTTGAACGCATAGAACTGACTTTCTTTAGCATTTCTCATGAAAGATTCCCCTTTTAAACCCAGTGACTTTGAACCTCTCGAAGGAGGTCATCGCCTTACACATATAACTGAAACTGGCACTTTGAATTCATAGACTCAATTATATCAGGAATATGTTGGAACATTTGTAATGAAGACAAAACAGGAACTGCTGATAAAAATATGTACAATTCACAAGTTTATGAACAAAAGAATACATGCAAATGTAACAGTAAAGTTAGGTGATAGTGATACTGGAACCTCTTCCGGGAAAGATAAGCCATTTTTATTTCAACATGCTACAAAAAAATTTAGTGGTCTTAACATGAATATTAAGTAATGGCCCACTTACTTCTCTCTTTTTACTCTCTTCAAGTTCTCTGAGTAGACCCTTCTGCTCTTCTTCATAATGGATAATCTGAGAATTGTTATTCCTTAAATCCTCTTGTAGTCGGTCGTTTTCATTCTTCATTTTTACAAAATCATCCTGATAAGAAGCAATGGTCCGGTTTGTTTTATCAATTTCAGTTTTGACAGCAGTCAAAGTTTCTTTTAACTGTAAAGAATAAGTGTATATAAATGTACTATAATTTAACACACTGCTATCACACCACTTACCTCAGATAGTTCTTTCTCTCTATCCTCTGCGATTTCAGAAAGCTCTATGTTTCTTTTTCGTTCTGTAAACAGTGAATCCTCCAAATCCTTCTGAGTATTTTTCAACAGTTGATTTTCGTTTTGTAAATCAGCACATGTTTTTTCCAATAACACCATTTTTTCATGATTGGAATGTGCAATGTTTAAAGCCTTAGATACTTCTTTTTCATAATACTGTATTTTCTAAAAACAAAATGTAAAGTCTAATATTGAGTAATTTGCATTATCTAATACCTCCATGTTTTCTTTTACTTCATTAGAATGCCGTGCTTTCAATCGAGATTTTTCGTTATCCCATTCCCTTTTTTCTTTTTGAAGAGTCTGCATTTTATTCATTAGCTTTTGTAACGTTTCCTGGAACTGTGTAATGGTTTTATTTTTTGTATCATCAACTCTTATGGCAACCGAGAGTCTTTGTTGTATTTCTAAATTTCTATTTTGTAAATCTTGTATCAGATCTTCACAATGCTAAAAATCAACGAGAAATGTTGAGTTAGTTGAAATGGAGACCCCAATAACTCATTAGCATCCGATAGGGGAAACATTTTTGGTTTAGAGCAGGGGTGGCAATGAAATAACATTTTTCAACATAACCAAAGGACGTGTCGATGTAGTTGACGAGTTAAAGTCAACATATTCTGTTTACACGTCTTGTTCTCGTCGGCACCGATATTTTTTTACAAACTTGGACGTTGCAGCTATAAATTCTAATATTGTGTGTAAAAGTATACCGGGGTCATGGAAGAATGTAGATTTTATTTACATAAGCTAGGAAAATTTTAGAATGGATACAGCAACGATATAAATAGAAAAGCATAAGATATACATCATTTCAAGATAGATGGATAGATAGATAACCAGATAAGTCAAGTTACTACAGAACACTAAAACACCATGATGGTAGCAGAATTGACAAGGAATTATCCCTGTCCAATAATTTCCAAGATCTGAGCTTGTATGTGCTGACTCATGTACATGACTCATCAAGGGTTGTCTTCTAAATGTTATTTGTCGCATCTTCTTGATTATTTTTAAGTTTTCTTGGGAATAACACCACAATTGAATTAAAAAAGCTGTATATTGAAAGAAAATACTAAACGTCGAATCTGACTTCGTTGTCAATGGCTTTAAAATATGTAATGAAAATGTAAATTGCAAATTGAAAGTTTGATTTATATAAATCAAACCTTCTATTTTACATCTTCATTACATATTTTAAACCCATTGACAATGAAGTCAGAATCGACTTTGAAACGTTTGGCATTTTCTTTCAATATACAGCTTTTTTAATTCAATTGTGGTGTTATTCCCAAGAAAACTTAAAAATATTCATCAAGGGTGTCTATAGACAGGGGCAGGAGTGTGGCAACTCAAAACGACAGCTGTTTAGAATCATTCTATTGGGTTCAGGACATGGTCCAAAAATTATTAAAAGTAGGGATGAGCATTTGTGTGAATAATTTTGGATTAAATAGAGTCAAGATAAGCACCAAACAAAATACTATGACGTCGAATTCCATCATGCATTTTTTAACATTTATTAAAGTAATTTCAGCATTATACTACATTACAGCTTGCTTTATATTAACTAATTAAGTAATAGTATCTACTTTATCATTTATCATGAAAAATCAATTAATAAGAGTCAGCATCACTATTTGATCAAAATGAAGAGTTTCCAAATCTGCTTAAAGGAATGACTGAAAACCTAAAATTTCAAATTTAACCTTACATTCCGGCATGTTGCGATCAACAATGACTTAACTGTGATAAAAAAATGCGTGTACAGCCGGTTCTTGTAAAGGATTAAGTTACATGCAATGTCACAAATTTGCCCAGAAAATTTGGAACCCCTACGTTTGTCGCGGGGTAAAGTACGGGGTTTCAAAACTACCCTTTGCATTTCAGCGTAAGGTTGACTTTGAAATTCCGCAGTTCATCCCGCGACAAACGTAGCGGTGTCAAATTTTCAGGGAAACAATTCGACATTTATGTACAACTGAAACCTGCAAAAAAACCGGGAGTATATGCAATTTCTTATAGTGAAGCGAAAAATAGGGTTTTATCTCCTAATTTTTTTACTAATAACATTAACTAGTAACATTAATTAACATTGAGCCTTTTTATAGCTACAAAACGTGATTAATATAACGAAGTGCCATTCTGAAGTAGGTATTCACTAACACAATTACCTCATGTTTAACTTATTATTAACCCCTAAAAACATTACAACCCCTGCAAATAACCCTAAAATGGAAAAAAATCACTAAAAATGACTTTAATATAACTCAAAAAGATTTAAATATAGAGTAAATATTGTTTTACGTTACCTACCTTATTTGTCATGATTTAACCCCTTTTCAACCCTTAAAAACAACCCTCTATAAACATATTGTATGAAAATATTCCACGTTCTCTAAAATTACTTTCATATGTTTAAGCTTTTCAACCCTTAAAACTACCCCTAAATTAAAACATTGAAAATTCTTGTCAAAAAGGACCTACATTCACATTCTTTCATTATTTTTCAGATATTATGAAAAGAAGACGGTTTTTTTAATTAGATATTTTTTGTTCTTAAAATCGTGATTTTTTTGAAAAATATGTGTCTTAAAGCAGTCAAAACTGCTAGAATCTATCAAACAAGTAAATTTTAGTCAGCATTCGATTAATTTTATTTTTGGTAGAAATGACACTTATAAAACTCTTGATATAAAAAAACATTAGATGTTCTTCTTATTTGCATTACAGCTCACTCATTTTACGTTTTAATTTTGGTGGAAATGGCACTTATAAAAACCCATTGATATAAAAAAAACATTAGATGTTCCTCTTATTTGCATTTTACGTGCTAAAGACTTTTTTAACAGTGCTCATTTTAAAACTTATTTCAAGCATTATAAAATCCTTTTCATTAGAATGCATAAAATGTATCCGCTCGCCGCTAGATGGCATTGAATACATCGATTAAATTTCAGACAAAATAAAAAACGGCTTTGATCTATAATATCTCGCTTAGAACACTTTTATACAAAACTGGTTTGTTCAGTTTTTTACCTGTTACAATTTCGCTCATCATAAAATTTTCGTTAAAATGCATATTTTTGGAGATATTTGCAAAAAAAACAATGAAAAACGTAAAAAAAATTCCGAATTTTCAATTGCCAATAATTTGAAGTGTATTGGATTTTTGGAAAAACTTTATAGAACATTTTTTGCTTAAAATTAGGTCTTCTATCGATATCCAAGGTTAATTTGCAAAAAAATTACACCACCGAAAAGGGGTGGCAACCACACCCAGGGTACTGAACGGATTCAGGCTTAATAAGCTGAAAAAATATGATTTTCTCAGTTTTCGTATTTTATGTTGGTACCACCAACCATCTTCCTGCTAGCAAGTTCCTGCTAACTTCAGTTAGGTTGAAGTAATGCCAATTAGACATGTGTACAACTTTTGTTATATGATTTACTGTTTCATATCATCAAACTGTTCCAATGATCCTGATTGCAACTGTCTGAATAAGTGTATCATTTGCTGGAAACATTTACAATTTTCACTTCTCTTATCTCAGTTGCTCATTCAATCATACTGGTCTTCTGATAGATGATAAGACCAACGCAATAGAGTGCATGATGTGTGATTACTACATGCACTGAGATATGATAAGATATCCATACCAAACAGCTGATACAATATAATAATAATAATAGCTTTATTTCAAACAGTCACAGACATACAGTGAGTTGAAATACATAAAAAAACATGAAATATTTATACACTAAATACACATATGTATACATATTTAGAAATTTCGAACTTAAGGTATAGGTATTGTTATTCTACAGTAGACCAATTTAAATACTCTTGTACATTGTATGGTTCGATCAAAACCAGATATTTGAAGATTTCTCTTTTAAATATTTTTTCATTGTATATATTTCTAATTCTATTTGGCAAATTGTTAAAGAATTTGATACTGGCATAGTAAGGCCCTTTTTCATATTGACTTAAGTGATGTAATGGAAAATTATATAAATCTAAGTTTCTTGTGCCATAATTATGTTTTGGTACTGAGTTCAAAAATTTTGATTTATGTTTAAAGATAAATAACAAACATTCATATATGTATAATCCATATATGGTAAGCATATTGTTCGCTTTAAATTTGTCTCTACATGTTTCCTTAATCGGTATATTAAACATTAAACGAAAAATTTGTTTCTGTACAACAACAATTTTTTGACACTCTGTGTGGGTTGCTCCACCCCAAAAAATTATACCAAATTTTATTCTAGAAACAAAGCATGAAAAATAAATGGTTTTCATTACATTTAACGATAGATATTTTTTTGTAACTCGGAGACAGTAAGTCACGCTATTTAGTTTTTTCCTTAGCTCATCAATATGATCACTCCAACTTAAGAATTTATCTATTATGATACCTAAAAATTTAGTTTTATTCTCAATTTTATTATTTACATTATCAATTTTAATATTTTCTATTTCATTACCACTTTTACTTCGAAAATTTATTAATTTTGTTTTATCTTTATTGAGTATTAGTTGATTTTGTAGCATCCATTCATAAATTTGCTTATATATGCCGGTTGTTTCTAGTTCTAATTCATTTGTGGATTTAGCAGTTATCAAGAGATTTGTATCATCTGCATAATTTACAATACCATGTTTACTATTATTTAATATTTCGCAAAGGTCGTTAATATATATATATTAAAAAGCAAGGGACCTAAGATGCTACCTTGAGGAATACCGAGTTTTATTTGAGTACATCGGATTTAAATTGCCTTCCGTTAGACTCTAATATTACTTTTTGAGATCGATTTTCTAAATAAGATTTTAACCATTTGTTTTCCATATCTCTAATCGCGTATTTCTCCATCTTCATTAACAAGTAATTATGGTTGATGCTGCCATATGCCTTTGAAATATCGAGAAACATACTTAAAGCAATTTCATGATTTTCAAGAGCATAAAAAATTTTGTTCACCAAATCAATAACGGCGGTATTTATACTTCGACCCCTCAAAAACCCATGTTGATTTTTACTAAATATGTCATTCTCATTGAAAAACTTTAATATTCTATTATAAGCAATTCTCTCAAATATCTTTGAAAAAGCTGTTAATAAGCTGATAGGTCTAAAATTCTCGTTACATTCCATATCACCTTTTTTATGTAAGGGAATTACGATGGCAAACTTTAATAGGTCGGGAAAAATTCCATGTTTAAAAGAGTTGTTAATAATCATACATAATTAGATACCTCATCATATCCTGAACTTTTTTTATTCTTTATAATCTTTACTAGTTCAAAAATTTCATTTGCATTTGTTAAATTGAATTTTAACTCATGATTATTTATGGGTATATTATGCAAGTCTATTATTTGTTTTTGTTGATTTTTTAATAAATCATGAGCAGCATTTGCAAAGAAGGTATTTAGTTGGTTTGCTCTCTCTACCGAAACTTCTTGTAAAATTGCATTTTTCACTTTATTATGTTTTAGATTATCAGTTATTTCTTCAACAATTTTCCAAGTAGTTTTGGACACATTATCTGATTCGCGTATGTCTTTTTCGTATTTTTCCCTTTTAGCTTTAATTAGTAATAATTCTAATTTTAGTTTTTCGTCATTATAACTTTTCCTGTGGTCGTTATTGTATTTTGACAATATCGATAAATTACTTAATCTTTTTTTACAATTAATTATATCTATATTACTTACATAAGATTTCTTATTTTTATTTAGTTTGACCCTCGTTAAAGGAAATGCGCTGTTAAATAAACAGGAGAAAGTTGACATAAACTGCCCCACTGTTCATTAACCTTGCACTCTGCTAAATTTACAACTTGATTCCAGTTTTCTTTCTTCAATAATTTTCCGAAATGTTGGATATTTTTGTCATTGTAACATCTAACATATCTAAACTTATTTTGACCTGTTTTCTCATAGTTAATCATCAATTTTATTGCTCTATGATCAGACACATGAGAATCTATTACTGTAGAGTTATACTGTTTTACTGATGTAATGAAATTGTCTAAACATGATTTTTTACCATTATAATGGATCCTTATATATTCATCGATTGTGAGACCAGTGTCATATGATCCAAGTAAAGATATGAAATCTTTAACTTTTTTATCATTTTTTTCTAAATAATCTATATTAAAATCTCCCCCAATTATAAAATGAGTATTGCCGTCATGCAAAATATCCAACAATTCGCAACATTTTTGAAAAAATATATTTATTTTACTATCATCTGGTTTTCTATATACTGCAACAATCACTACCTTAAATTTAGAAAACAGCATTTCAACACCGACACATTCAAATACTTCTGTTTCACATAACTCATTTATATCAGTTTTCACTTTGACTTTACTTTTGTTTTCACAATATATTGCTACTCCACCATGACCATTTACGTGCCTACAGAAAGCAGTACCCAATATGACATGAGCCTACACTAAAGAAAAATTTAGTAATTATTAAAAATTAATAATTGTCACTCTGTTATAACTATTCAGTTCACTGATGTTCATTTTAATCTTAGGGGAAAATAAAAGAGATGGATTGCACAGTCACATAGAGTTTGAATATGAGTTTTAGTATTTATAATATAAACTCATGTAAATCCTATTAAGATAGTATTGTGAGCAATTCAAGATTTATTTAAAAGTAATATATTTTTTAAACTTTTGTAACCATTTGCACTTGTAATTAAATACATATAATTATATCCATAGGCAGTAATTTAATTTTGTGAATATGGCCCCAATCAGAAAGAGAAGTCTTGTGTAGTATCATTTTAATGAACTTGATAATAGCAAGGTGAAATGTTCTTATTTTGCATAAATATTATATGAAGTTGAATGTTCCAAATGGTACACATGACTATTCCATATCATCACACTGATCCAGACAATACTGTTTCAATCTCAGAAAAGAAATACTTTTACCACGAATAATATGACTACATTGTAAAATTTTGTTTAAAAACATACCTGTCTCCTCAATTTTTCCTCTTGCAGTTTTTGGAGTAACTGAGATGGATTTAATTGTAATAACTGAGAGCTAGTTGTATTCCAAATATCTGCTAAATTTAACAGTCCTATATTATCATTAAAGTCTGAGTAGTTTGTACTTTTTGTTTTATCTCGCTTTTGATTTTTAGATACTTTTTTGGCACTATCTGCAGTCAGTTGTTTGTGCATGTTTAAAATATTTAAAGCATTTGTATGTATAGGATCATTTAGTAATTCTGATCTACTATAATTCTGGAATGTAGTAACTTGAGAAACAGACTCTGAGGTGCTGCTTTCTGAATCAGGATATTGATCAGGACTAATCAAAGAATCATTTGTTATGGAAGACAAATTAGAAAAATGCTTCTGATCCCCAGATTGATATTGAGATAATTTATCATTAAGATTAGATTTATCATGTTTTTGAAAATTATACATTACTTCACGCATGCCCAAACCATAATTGGGTACACTTTCCTTATTATCTCCTGGCTGCCAAACCTTCTCTTTTGTAATAGTGGGTTCTAATACTTCATGCTGTGACTTTGTCATTATTACTTGATTATCACCAGTAGAAGTATAAGATTCCTTAGTTTTTGAATCACTTGTTAACACTCTATCTGAAGAGTTAAATTCTTTCTCTAAATTTCTCACAGCATTGAGACGCTGAATTGTTTTAACATTAGTAAGGAAGGTATCAACTTCACTGAGAGTGTTATTATCACTTTGTGATACTGAAGCTTGCTTATTTCTACTTGGAGATGGTGAAAGTGATTTATATTCAGAGAAATTTCGATTATAGTTCAGTTTGTCCACATATGGAGTTGCTGGCAAAGAATTTAGTTGAAATTTGGTGTGAGGCTTTTTGGGAGTACTTTGAGTACTACTTGGTACATAAAGATCATCTGAACTGTTATACTTTCTAAATTCTTTTATATGCTTTTGCATATTCAGTTTTTTACTATTTGAACTATCAAAGGTGTTATTTAGAAAACTTTCTGAAGATTCTATAGATTTGATCCGGTTTTGTAAATTTCCCACTTGTTCTATAAGGCTACCAACTATATTATAATATGGATCTATATGTGATTGCCCTGAATCCGATTCTACTGCAAAAAAATCGGGAGGAATCAGCAACAAATCGTCAGTATCATCAGTGTCACTCATAACTACTTTTCACATTAGAACGGAGTAAAAGAATCATATTTGTTATTATTCCCTGAAATTTTAGTAATATAAAATAAGAAATGTATGACGAATATAAAAATAACTACCTAATAAATATAATTTTCAAATACATGATGCGAAATTTGAATTTGTCAACAAATACTTGTTTGGTCGAAGTGCTGCCATCAATGTCATATGTCATACGACAAAATGACATTAGAATTGTTTTTTGTTTTCGGCGTGTGGATCAAATTGTAGATGACCCCCTACACACCAATGCGTATTTGGAATTAACAAGTTTTAGGCGTTTGATTGGAATTAAAATATTAAAGTTTGCACCAGCTCTGTATTAAGGCATCGGCAGATCCAAGAGGGTGGCGATGGGGGCGATTGCCCCGCTCCCCCGAGAGTCTCAGTGTTAGTAAATTTAATATTAAAACAAGGCTTAACTTAACTTCAAGAGCCTAGAAGATAGTTACTTCTATAGGTTTAAACCTCATAACGGCTATTTTTAATGTAATAGTCCAAGAAATATGGGTTTAAAATTATATTTAGGTAAATTTAGTACCGGATCTCCCCTCTGAAGCTTGAAATCACCCCGCCGGAAGAACTTGTCTGAATCCGCCCATGTGCTAAGGTGTTACTGCTGTTTATGTAATAATTCTAATTTGCAGAGAGGAAAAACATAACCGTCCGTTATATTAACTCAACTTAGGTATTTTGGAAAAAAGGACAAATCCTTGTTTTTGATACTACTGTGGAAAAATATTATATGTTCAGACGATCCTTTCTTATTAATATACGATTTTTTTCTACAAATTTCGTATCTATTCTATATTTAATAATCTTCAAAAAGTTCTTAGACAAAACGGTAATCATCCTGACCACATTGCGCGCACAATCCGGCAATCTCAACAATCCCCGAATACATCAACTACGTTAGAAACAGACCAACAACACCGGAAAGCCTTCCTTCCATACATTCGAAGAGTCACTGACAAAATCGCCCGGATTTTAAACCGATAATAAATACAGACAGTCTTCCACACAAACCAAACTGTTGACAACCTAACCGGGAAGCCAAAGACAAAGTGGTTAACGAGGATAGAGGAGCTTACGAAATTCCATGTCGTGATTGCCCACAAAGCTACATCGGCCTTACCAACAGGTGCGACAAACATCGAGACTTTGAACACTCTTTGTTTGTTCGTAAAAAGATCCGGCTTCAGCTCTCGCACATCATCATATCCAAACAGGACACTCTATGAACTTCTTGGATAGTAGGACTATCATATTCCTCAATTTCCTTTGGGCACCTATTATTCGCGAATTACACCTTCGCGAATAATAGGTAAAAGAGAACCGGCACGATGATGGCACCCGCCTTCCTACAACATGGAGCTCCGTAATAGCCAAACTAAATAAATCAGACACACCCACCATTATCCCACCAATCACCACACAACTCCCTCAATAAGTGACATCCCCTTCTAATCGATCGACAACTATAAACAACCGAAGCAGAGCAGATTCACACTTCAATTATCTAGTGAGACTTGAAGAGTAGGCAGAATGAGACTCCGATACTTTGAAACTCTTTTAACTCAGTCTTTTAGTGAGACTTGGTAATTGAGACCCCAAGTTTGATCCAAAACCTGATTTTCGTTATTATCGTTTTCTGTTTCATTTTGTCTCTTGCTGCAAAAAGTAGCCTTTTCACTCAAAATTGTATATATGACTTATAAATAACAAGATCACAAATTGTTTACCACAACATTTTCTGCTTTTTACAAATATTGTATTAATTTTTAGTCAATTTTCTAGTGAAAATTAAATTAATAACATTATACAGTAATAATATACAATATTATAAAAATATGGTTATAAACTACAACAAAATCATTCCCCATGATCATGTTTCATCGGATGTCTTCTAGCCCCTACAAGTGGCCTTTTGAGTATAACTGACGGTGGTAATTCTGCTGCTGTCTCATTACAATTGTCTTGTTGCATTTCGAACATGTACGAAAGATCTATGTCATATTTTGGTAATTTATCTCGAAGATAAGATATTACATTAACACCTAAAGTAGGTCCTCTACTCATTATGAAACTTGACAGATACCTCGGTACTTTAGATTTTTCTGCGCAGTGTAGTAATAATGCCCAAGAGATGTAATCAGAATCTAGGACATATGTGTTGTATACTCCTTCATCTGAAAAAGACTATTGTGTATATTGTGAATTTATGGTAAAATGTATAAATATTATAAGTTAAACTTATTTTCATTTTTTCTAGGCTGAAAAATATAGAAAAACATTCGCTTCTAAATACAAATCAGACACATTTAAGTAAAGTTTACCTTGAGGAAGAAATACTAATTAGTTTATAAACAAATGTTACACACTGCCCGGACTAATAAGATATTGCATGTACATTGTACATATTTATTAACAATTGTCTTACTTATACAGGTTAAGCTAAAAGGTATTTAGTAATAAATCGCTATGGCGTCGGGACCACTGGAGTTAAGCTGGCCTCTTTGTGTTTTGTAAATCAAACCAACTGTTTTAATGTACGTTGAGCTCCCGAATACGAAACTTTCGTCTAGTTTGAGTAAAAATCGATATAATTATTGAACATTTTATTAACAGGGATATTTGAACGAAGATTAATACTGTGTGTAAGAGGAATCGATTGAAGCTGCTGAGTATATAACGTGGAATGTTTTGTATCCATGAGAAAAAAATGTCATAAATTCCAATAAAATAAGTGTATTGGAACCTAATGCGTTTTTGTAACGTCAATCCTTATTTGTGCAGCAACCAGGTATTTATATTCCAAACAAAACCTACCTTGGCCTGCTCAACATTGCTAGACGACTGCTCTTCGACGGGAACATTTATAGGTCTAGGTAATATATTAAAACAAAATTTATTTTTATTAAGGATTCCAGTTAGTTAAAAAAGCTGTAAGTGAGCATAACTTAAAATTAACAAATCAGTATGAGGTAAATGAGGTTGATATGTTAAATAACACCGGCTATGTTTTTCTAAAGATGTATGTTCCTTAAAATGCACTGGTCATTAAAATAATATTGTAATCAACAGTTTCACTGTACTAATCGAGAGGATCAGGATAGTAAAAAAATACAGATTGTAAACAATTGAGAGTTTAATAAAAAAATAAAAAAATATAGTTTACAAAAGAACTTAAAATACATAAAATTAAATATCCCGAGAATTTTCAAGCAATCTGTATTAAAAAATTAGTGGGAAATAGCAGAAATATGCTAAATTGATTCTATTGTTACTGAAATGATATGTCCGGGGAATAGATACTGATATAAACTGTCAACAGCATTACCTTACCTTGTACACATGAAGATTGAAAAAAATTATTAAAAAACTGTAGTCTTGAAAACTCAAAACCAAAAGTTGTGTTTCAAAAATGTTCTGCCATCAAAACTGAAATCCATCCACAAATAGCTGAACAGTAAAAGGATCTCAAACGGTTAACCGTCAAATAGCTATTGGATTAACATCTAAACTCTCCGAAAGTAACTAAAAAAAATATGTATTCATGGCCAAAAATAGCTCCTGAGTGACAACGACTTCTCCTAAAAAAACATAAGGCCTCACAGTAAATCACAGCCCGGGTCCACCATAACATATTTCACCAAATAACAGGCCTTGCCGTAACAAATTATTGCCATAAGAGACGGCTCCACTGTAACATCCTAAAATATTATATTGCCACGACGACTCTGCTCTCACAAAATGGCTACGCTTACCTTTTTTTACAAAAAGGTTCTACTTCTGTCTAAAAATTTCCTGGCCATCATCTTATATTTCGAATTCCTGATGATGCCAATGGAATATACAACTATAAAATTCACGTTTACGGCAATTCACCCCATCCAACTTCTACTTCATACAATTCGCTAGATCGCGACCAGACGTACTTAAGTGTAGACCAAAACACAAAATATTCACTATCTTTGTGGACCAAAATTAGAAGAACGCTGAACGCTCTTTTCGTTCTGGTCTAGAATGAAAGTCTCCCCTCCTAATGATACCATCCTAGAGGGCACTGGTTGACAAAGACACAATGTACTCTAGGAATACTAACACGCATATTAGTTCAGTGAACCTACCAAAACAAAAAACAACTCCAGCTATAACAACTCTATATCCTTTTACAAAATAAATCATAGTGGTTAGTGGAAATGGACTTCTAAGAGAAACGTTGTGTTCCATATATTCAATAGAGCTGTTGCAAATAGAAAATTAAAACATTAAATTAACATATTATGGAAAAACGGCAAAAAAAATTTTTATTCTGTATTAGGAAACACGCGTAAGCTCCATAACTCTAAACAGACTACAATTGAAACAGCTGACGCTGAGGACAGATTTTTGTCCACCATTTTGACAAGTGTGTTAGTGTTGAATACAATGAGGCGAAATTTGTGGGAGAGCCATCTGGCTAACATAGGAAAAACTCCATTTCCATTTTTCGAAACAAAAAAAGTTGGATCGATTTTCTCGCTTCTGCCATGTTGACTAAATGAATCCTATGATGCAACCAAGCATAAAAATTCGAGTGGAATAAGTGTTGCATATGATCAAAGGGTGGAGACAAGGACACGATCCTGCAAGGAAGGGTTACATTATGGCCACGATTTTTTCGCTTCTACCAAGAGGAAAAATGAAGTCCACAAAAAAATAGCATACATTTTGCAAATGGCCAAGTCATATCAACCCTCCTCGAGGCAGAGTAGAGAAAATGTTGGAAACCAAAATCTGTCACCAGCTGACGGTGTAAGTCCCATAGGTTCCGTTTATATAGAATCCTTGCAAGTTACAATTATGGGGTTTATTGAAATCCCATTAATTCCAATAAATAAAACGCCCTATATTGAACCAGCAGATATATCCCGAGAGGTCAAAAATGGTCTTTATCTGGCAAATTTTTTTTCCAGATAGACTGTATATAAAATATTACAGTTCCTGTAGTTCTGGATGGGACTCTTTTGGATGTTTTCTTTCAATAAATACAACTCAGCGTGACTACCAATATTTTGCCACAATAAAACAATCACGAGAAATAATTTAAAAATACTGCTCGGAATTTCGCTCCGAGAAGATTTAAATGTCTAAAAATACATACCAAAAAATTGAGGTTATTCATAAAGCATACTGCGGCCAAGAGAAGTCCACTGGCTGCTATAGACAACTACAAGAATGTTATTATTGTCAGCTGAAGCCTAAAATTACGGTGTTCCCTTTCGGCTTTGCAATCACTGTGTAAACATGGTGGGAGCACCGTGAAAACACATAAATGAACCGTATATTTGTTATGAATAAACCGTGTTTACACAAGAATTTATTCCATTTATACACGGTGCATATTCCTTGAACGGTATTTACTCGCTGTATTTACAGTGAATACACATTGTATCTACAGCTGAATCTATATTAGGCTATCTAGGCTACATTATAGAGATTACGATCAATACACAATACACACCAAACTCCGGTTGAATGCATATTTATCTGCATAGTGAATACAAACAATGCACAGCCTTCAAAACAAACAAGCATTTAATTGAAAAATAGGTATTAAAATTGAATTGAAATTATATAGTAACTCGAGCGCATATTGTTTTGAAAAACTTGTTAATATATTTTAAATCAAATAAAAACTTTCATTGGCAGTATAATTTGTTAAACTTTTCTGAATAAAGAATAAAATAAAATATAGATGTTACATTTTTACATGCTTTAATGCACTTGTTTGCACTTTTATCGTCATATGTGTTAAATTGTGTATATATACGGTGTTTCTAAAAAAGGGTTGCAAACTTCCGCTGTGTATAGAACTCATTAAAACAAGCCGAAATATCCCTATTAACAAGTGCACTAAAACGCACCGTTAGGAAGTTATGTCTTTAAAATGGCTCAAACAAAACGTTTTTTTTTCTGTTATTGACAAAATTTTTCGTTTTTCGACATGCAATTCATAATCGTCCTATTTAGGTTGGTTAAGGAGGATTTTGGTCCGTAATTTTTTTAATTCAAATTTTTATAAGGCTACGGTTATGGTACCAGCAAAATGGTCACCAATCCACAGTCAGGGCCGGATTTAACCCTAGGACAACAAAAGACAAATTTGGAATAAGTGAAATAACTGCTCTGCATCTTCTCCTGTATTTTTTCATAGGGAGCATTTACCTAAAAATGTAGAAATATCTATTGTGGGGGCCCATGGGCTGCAGCCTGTTGTCCTCCATTAAATTCGGCTTGGTCGCAGTAGAAGTGATGTAAAAAATATCGTTTTCAATGGAAATTTTTTATTGGATCGCTAACGCTAGGACTTCAGACTTGAGCCCTTGAGTATTTCTTACAGGGTAATTAAAACAAACCTCCAGACTCCATTTCAGACGACTAAATGTATGGCAAACGAAGACGTATATGTTGAGGCAAATGCACAGTGAGAGGGAAAAGTTAATGCATATTTTTATTTAAATTATTCGAATATATTGTTTAACGTTAGAATCACATTTACATAAAATAATATGTTAGACATACCTATATCTATGACAAAAAACATAACAAAGCCCAATTTCATCTATACTAATATTATAAAGAGGTAAAATTTGTTTGTTTCTAGAGGGTAATCTCTGGAAGTAGTGAACCGTATTTTAAAAATTCTTTCACTAATAGAAAGCTACACTATTTCCGAGTAACATAGCATACATTTTATTTTGATAAAATGTTTAATTACGCGACGGGGGGACAGTGGAGTGTGTGTTGATTTTACTTAAATTTAATATCTTGGAAATAAAATATACTGCAGGCGTGATAATAGGAGTATACACTTTTCTCCTCAAATAAATAAAACCGAGTTTAATTAATTTACAAAAATTCTAATATTTCATGGGAGACAGGTTGGGAAATTTTTTTTTGAAAATTTTATTATTTGTGGGGAATCTAAAATAATAAAGCCATGTGAATTAACAGGTTGATTTTTTTATTTATGTGAAGTAGTATGTGAGTCGTAATTTGGCCAAAAAATGAAACATTAAATGGGGGAAATAGGGGTCACGATTGTTTTACGGAGAATTCAATATGTTCGAAATAGAAAGTAATATGGGTTTAAATCTTGATATATATATATATATATATATATATATATATATATATATATATAGTATTCTAAAATAAATAGAAGGGGTTATTATCATTTTAATAAAAAAGAATTAATCACTATTTCCACTATTTTTTACAGAGAATTTACTATATTCGAAACAGAAAGTAATACGGGTGTAAGTAAATCTTGATATATAATATATAGCCCTCTAAAAATAAGTAGAAGAAGGTTTTATCACGTTATTGATTAGGAGCGTCGGTTTTAGTAATCTTTAGGGAACAAAAAATGATGCAGGTGTGGAAGTACATATGTTTTTCTCCTGAAATGACTAGAGCTCAATATAATCTCTTTGTATATATCACGTGTCAAGAGAAATATTGATTCATCGGATGAGAATTGATAAAGCGACACTTTTCTTAAAATGAATGGAGACATTATTCGTCATTTTCCCGATATTGAATTTATGGAAGAGATGGGGACTGACAAGTGTTGAATATCTGGTTAATCACAGGTGAATCGAAAACAACAATTAGAAAATATCGGAAATATAAAAAATCTGAAGTGACAAAGATGAGGAAATTAAAATAAATTCCAAAAAATTACAAAACTATTATAAACCACGAAATGTTAAAACTATTAATTACATCAAACTTCACAAAAATATAAAAGATGACAAAATTGGCAAAATTATTCTGTCGAAAACCTAAAATGAGAAAAATCTTAAAAAGTCAAAAATATTAACTTAAATTAAAAAATCTCAAAATTAAATTATATTAAAACACTAACCATGTGAATTTTAAGATTTATTATATTTTATTTGAAATGTGTGAAAAAATGTCATAAAAATATTGAGAATATTGACGATTTGCCATATTCATATGCCAAAAATTAAGGTACAACTACGTAACTAAAAATCTCAAAAATTAAATTATATTAAAACACTAACCACTGTGATAATTTTAACAAATTTATTATATTAATTATTTTTTTGATTTGCATTTGTTGATTGTTTTGGACCCTGCTGATGACAGGCCTCTCAGTAAGACCAAAACTTAAGAGATATGAAGAATTAAAAAAAACAAAATGGCTGCCATATTGGGAAAGCCCTAAATGCTATTATCGCTACATCTGAATATATTAGTGTTGTAAGATAATAATGAGTGTATAGGTAGAAAGCGCAATATATTTACGGTATAATATTAGTAAAGTTAAATATTATTAATATAATCTTGAATTTTGTATTATATAAGTATATTAAGATTAAGTAAGGGAGACATATTTGTATCAGGTTGGTCATTTCAAAAATGTGGTGAATATTATTGATCTCAAGTGATTCTAAAAGAGTTGAGTTTTTACTTTTTTGTTCTAGATGTAAAATTTTTGTGGAATATGATTTTCATTTAATAAATGGTCGGCAAATGTAGATATAAGGTGTCATGTAGACAATATATATAATATGCATTGTTTCTGGTTACCTTCATCAGTTCGCTTTTCACAATTGAAGAACACTCCTTTATGGATCATTTCGTTAAATTTGAAGACATCGCGTCTTCAAGACCGACATCGCACTAGCACAGAGGTTCCGAATCTGGAGCTGTTCCATGTAATATAATAGAATGTCGCGATGAAATTTTAGGTATACTTCATCAGAGATATTGAATACTCTCTTCGAGGTGTATACGCAAGACAATATATATAATATACATTGTTTCTGGTTAGGGAACTTTCATCAGTTGTGCTTCCTACAATTGTATGTCCTCTCGAACACTCCTTTATGTATTTGATACATTTAGTTAAATTTGAAGACGCGATATGTGAAGAAAATCCTAGATGTCGGTCTTTAAATCTCGAGTCTTCAAATGTAGATATGTCGTATTTGTGATTTTCATAGGCTTTTAAATGTTCAGACCATCTTGTGTTAAATGACCTTCCTGTGTGACCGATGTAAAATTTTGGGTAACTACCAAATGTTCACTTATAGACTCCTGAGTTTTCATACTTATTAATTTTATCTTTATTGTTTTTTATATGTTTGGCCAAATTATTGTTGGTTTTAAAGGCTGTTTGAATATTTCTGTTTAGTAGAAATTGAGAAATTGTTTCTGATTGAGATCCTATAAATGTAATGGATTGGTGAAATTTTGAGTTAGAGTTGGGAGAGGAAGGGTATACTTGTTCTATAGCTTTTTCTTTAATTTTCTGGATAATATGTTATCAATGATTTGGGCTTGGTAACCATTATTGATAGCAATGAGTTTTATCCTATTGAGTTCATTGTCAAAGTTAGGTTTAGATAACGGGACAGTTACTAATATCTGTGTACCATGGAGTGATATGCTGCAAGTTTGTGTTGGACTGGATGGCATGAAGTATTGTGAATAGTATGTATGGGACATTTTATGAAAATTTATCGAAAAATTGTGTTTATTATCAGATACTTTTATAGTTAAATCTAGAAAATCTAATGTGTTGTTTCTGTCTGTTTCTAGTGTAAATTGATTATTGGGGTGGAGTTGGTTTATGTAATTATAAGTAATTGTAATTGTCTCTGTATACCAGTAAAGCAGCGAAAACATCATCAACGTATCGGTACCAATATAATCATATTTAAATATTAGAGATTCTAGGTTGTCCATGAATATTTCAGCCAAAAGAGGACTTAATGGGTTTCCCATAATTAAACCTTGATTGCTAAACTAAATGTTATTGTAAAATTAAAAATTATTATGGCTAAGACAAAGCTGCAATAGAACATATATTCCATTTTTTATTTTAGGGTTAGTGTTATTTGTCTCTAGTAAGTTCTTCATAATGAGAGAGATACATTCTTTTGGTGGTATATTAGGAAAAAGGTTAACAACATCAGAAAAAAGTAGTTTGCCATTATTAAGGATAGTAACTGATTGTATTTTTGACACTAGATCAAATGAATTTTTTATACTATATTTTGCTGTGCACTTGGGTCTACTGTTTTAAAATGTTTAGTAGAGCTTTAGAAATTTTTGAAGAAGAGGCTGAAAAATAAGAAATAATTTGTCTAACAGGATGATTTTCTTTATAGAGTTAATTTGTGAGTATAAACGTGGAGGGTAAGGGTTCATCACAGTCAAGGTTCTTTTTTGGAAATCATTGGACAGGTAATTAATTTCTTTAAGTGTATTCTTCACTTGACGTTGATATTTACTAGTAGGATCTTTATTAAGAATAGGATATTTGATAGGGTTTAAAAATAGGTTTATTTTGTTAGTATAATCAAATCTTTCCAGAGCTAAAATGCTGTTTCCTTTATCTGAGCTCGTAAAAACTAAATCATTATCTATAATTTTGTTTTTAATTGACTTTAGAGTTATAAGTTCAGAATTATAAATTGTTTTGTTGATAGAATAATAAAGATAAAATTAATAAGTATGAAAACTCAGGAGTCTATAAGTTAACATGTGGTAGTTCCCAAAATTTTACATCGGTCACATAGGAAGGTCATTAAAAACAAGATGGTCTGAACATTTAAAAGCCTATGAAAATCAGAAAAACAACATATCTACATTTGCCGACCATTTATTAAATGAAAATCATATTCAACAAACTTTTTTAGAATCAGTTGAGATCAATAAAAATATAAATTCACCACATTTTTGAAATGATCAAATTGATACAAATATGTCTCCCTTACTTAATCTTAATATACTTATATAATAGAAAATTCAAGATTATATTAATAATATTTACCTTCACTAATATTATTCAGTAAACATATTGTGCTTTCTACCTAGATACTCATTATTATCTCACTATATAATATATTCAGATATTTAGCATTTAGTTTAATATTTAATTCTGACGAAGCCTGTCATCAGAGCGACACAATTCTTAAAAAAATATAATAAATGTGTGAAAATTACCACAGTGGTTAGTGTTTTAATATAATTAAAATATGAATTTTCACCAAGGAATGACCGAAACAATCATCAATCTCAAAAATGTTTATGATAACTGTCAAAACGTGAAAATTGTCAAAAATGTTAAAGTTGTAAAAAATGTCAAAAATGTCAAAAAACTTCGAAAAATGTTAAGAACGTCAAAAATGTCAAATATGTCAAAAATGCCAAAAATGCAAAAAATTTAAAATGTCAACAACAAAATTTCATACTTATTGTTGTAAACTCGGTGGGTTTAATTAATCAATTTTAAAAACTAATAATCACTCTCACTTTCTAGAAACGTTTATTTACTCGTAAAACATCAAATATTTCCAACAGCTGATTCTAATATTATTTACATCGAAATCATAACAACGAAATAAGCTGCACGCACTAAAACTAACCAACTGCTGAAATTAATGTCTCTTTATATAGGTTAATTTGTCGTTATCGATAATACTGCCCAGCGTCGAGAATACTTGTTTGGCGCCATTTCGAAAATTCCAGTCCACTCTTTATTAACCCAGCGATTGATGTCTGATCGGAATGAAGCCAGGGCCGGCTTAGGTAAATTTCTTAACAATATCAAAAATGTCAATAATATCAAAAATGGCAATGATAACATTTGACAAAAAAACTAAAATGGAAAACGCGAAAACTACAATATCAAATATGAACAATCTTAAATGCGTCAAATATGTTTAGTTCATCAACTTATATCCTAGTCAATATAAATTTTTTATTATGCCTTTATAAGTTAAGTAGACAATGAAGTGGTGGTACAGTTATTACTTACAAGTATCTTCAGAATGAACCCAGTGGGCTGGTTCTATGGGATTTGGTATGATCCATGTTATGTTTCCTATTAAAAGTTCATTTATAGGATCATCTGTAAAACTGTAGGTAAAATTCATATTAACTTCTTCTTCCGACATTGTAAATTCAGCCCTCATGCATCTATAAGACAAAGCTTCTTCAGAGCTAGCGTAGTATTCTATGACAAACCAGCTTCCTAGCATCTAAAATTTAATAAAACATTTCCAGGTTAATAATTATATAAATATTTGAAATGGCATTTTTAATATATGCATTGCATATATATATATATATATATAGATATATATATATATAGATATATATATATATCTATATATATATATGCAATGCATAGTTTTCGCCGGCACTAAATGTATTAGATGGTTTCCGGGAAGTCATCAGCGTAGTTGATAACTGATTCCTGCCGGATCGATGGTAAAATGACGACGTTTCGGCAGAGTCACATCTGCCCTCTTCAGGTCGGTATCGCATAATTCTCGTAGCCTTCTGCTTTCGCTTCTAGTTACTCGAATACTGAATATCGAAATATATATATATATTATATATATAATATATATAATATATATATTATAAATGTAGGTGAAATTATATTTTATAATATACTAGCCGGTACCCCGTTTCCCCCGCGTCCCGCCCCAGTTCCGCCCACCCGCCACCGCCTATATACACCTATTTGTCGAATGTACAATTTTACTGCAATAAAGAAAGCTTAGCTTATGAAACATTGAACTTTATTCACACTTTTCTAATTTGTTGAACCCACCCTACGTAACAATAATAACCCATTCCGAATATATTTCACCCAAACTGCAAGCGCTTATTGGCCACCCTATATAACAGTTTTATTCGACTTTTTTTCAACCTTCTTGTATAACTGTAACTCTACTTTAGGCTTTAGCGCAACTACCCTGTATATGCTAGTGTTTATTTATCACCACATATAACATTTTAAAACACCGAACTATACCTTTAGTCCAGCCTATATATCAGTTATGCAACTGCTTATGGTTACGCTATATAAGAATTGATTTAGAAAATTTTTGAGACACCTTGTTAAGTCAAAATTTTCTCCACCCTATATTTTAACCACCCTTTATATGCAACTTTTTCTCACATTGTGTTAAACACACTGTATAACTATAATTTTGCTTCGCCTCATATTTTAAGTATTCCACACAGTAGGACGCAACTGTTCATGATCTACCCTATACAAAAAAATTAACTTTTTTTGATCTACGCTGTAAAACTTGTATATACAACTAACCATTATAATATTTTTTATACCACACTGTATAACTATAAATGTACCAATCCCCAACATAAAAGTGCAACTACTTATTAACCACCCTATATAACAATTTTATTCATTGTTTTAACCGCCTTGTATAATTATAACTCTACTTCCATCTTTATTTAAACCATCATGCTTATACTGCTGCCCATTAGTCAACCATTATAACTTATTGTCTATAGATTTTTTAACCATCCTGTATAACCATAATTTTGCTCTACAAATTATCTCAATCACCTTGTATATGCTTTACTTAGGGACTACCAAATATAATATTTTTTTAAACACTTAACTATCACTCTGCACCACTATATATTTCAACTATCTTATCCATTCATTTTTCTGATATTTTTTGAGCCACCCTGGAAAGTATAATTTGTCTCCACCTTATATTTTAACCCCCTCTTATATGCGACTTTTTCTAACATTCTTTTATCATACTGTATAACTATAATTTTACTCCTCCCTATGTTTCAACTATTGTATATGCAACTTCTAATCGGTCACCCAGTATAACATTTTGTACCACCCTGTATAAATATAAATCCACCAATCCCCAACAAATTTCACCCAAACTGCTATTGCTTATTAGCCACACTATATAACAAATTTTGTATTGAACCGCCTTGTATAACTACAACTCTAGTTCCATCTACATTTAAACCATCTTGTTAATACTGCTGACAATTAGTCAACCATTATGAATTTTTTGCCTATTATTTTTTAAACCATATCATATAACCATAATTTTACTCTTCAAAATATTTCAAGCACAATGTATGTATATGCATCTGCTTAGGGACCACCGAATATAACATTTTTAAAACACTTAACATTAAGTCTGCTTCACTCTACATTCCAACCATCTTATACATGCAACTTCTTCTTGATTACGCAATATAAACATTTTACTGGTATCTTTTAAAACACCCTGGAAAGTATAATTTGTTTCCACCGTTTATTTCAAACACCTCTTATATTCAACTTTTTCTAACATTGTTTTAATAAAACTATAATGTTGCTTCGGGCCTTGTTTTAGAAATTGGCATATATGCAACAGCTCATGTTTTATCCTACAAAATTTTTCGAACATTTTTTTATACACCTTATTTAACTATAACTCTACTCCTCCCGCTATTTCAAATACCTTGTATTTGCAACTATTTATCGGCCACCCAGTATAACATACTTTGGCCCACAATGTTTACCTATAAATATAAATCCATCAATTTCCAATATATTTCACTAAAATTGCAGCTGCTTATGGAGCACCCTATAAAGAATATTGTCAATTTTTTTTGTATCACCTTGTATGTATATCTCTGTTTCAACCTATATTACAAACACCCTGTATATGCTGCTGTTTATTGTTTATACAATATGCCGTTTTTAAATACTTCGCTATACTTCTAGTCCATTCCCGATTTCAGCTATCCTATCTGTGCAACTCATTATGAACTACGCTATTTCACAATTTTTTCTAATATTTTTGGAACTACCCTTCATTTGAAACCTTTTCTAATCTTGTTTGAATCACACCCTGTAACTATAACTTTACTTCGCCCCATGTTTGCTCATTTTGTACCGAATAAAAAAATTTTTTCTAACAATTTTTTACCCACCCTGTATAACAATAATTCTACTGTGCCCTATAGTATAACCATGTACATCTATTTAACTACTTATGGGTCACCCAATATAACATTTTATTCTTAGAATTCTACTCAACCCTATATTTCAACCGTCTTGTGTATCATACAGCTTGTAGATCCCAACATTTCTTTGTAATATTTTTTAAACCCACCTATATGACTGTAATTATACTCAATCATCCTATATAAGCAGTTGCAAGTAGTTACTTGTGGATAATAAACAATTTTTTTAACCACCCTATAAACTATAATTATAGGTACTCTTATCTTATATTTCAACAAAACTTTATAAACAACTGCTTCCAACACTTTTTCAACCCGTTTCATAACTATAACTCTAGAAGATAATTCATATATCTTAACTGCTTACATTAAACATTTTTTCCAAGATACACCATGTGCAAAGATAATTCTTTCTAACCTTATTTCAACCACATTTTATATGCAACTATTTATGAGCCAAAAAATTATAACATTTTGTAATCTACCTGTTTTTCAACTGCCTGGTATATGCAATTATTTATGGTCCGCTAAGTTCAATTCTTTTCAAGCATCCCGTATCTAATTCCACTCCCCACTTATTTCAACCACATTGTATATATGCAGCTGCTTAAGGCCCACCTAATATCACTTTTTGAATTATTTTTTAAATCCATGTAGTTCTAAGTTTCTCTAAGTTTCCTATATATAGAACACCCTGTACAATTTCGCTTCATATATCAGTTACTTTTTTTTTAATCGAAACATGTTACATTGGCATATTCCCAATTTTGAATAAAACCTAAGCTGATCTAATATTTGGTGCGTGCGGTGGAACCAATTGACTAATTGTGTTTTACCGAACATGGTAGTATTTTTTTCGCTATATCTATCGTTTCTCTCAATGTAGGGAGATAAAATGTATACCAGATTTTAAATCAAACTATAAGCTTGGCAACAAAAAAAGATTCAGCAAAATCAGTTGAGTAGTTCTTACGTGATGCTCGAACAAACAAACAAACAAACAAACAGACAAACTTACAATTTTATAATAGTATAGATACATTGTTACTTTCTAAGGTTATTTTGAATGTTAATTTGGGATTTTCACTACCCACAATGGTTTCTGTAAAATACAGTTAAGTTAAGTAATTGAAAATCAAAGTATAGTAGGTACTAGGAGCAGTTTGTGGAAACTGACCGGAACACTAGTTGCCTTCTTATAGAAAAACCTCTCTCGCAGGATTAACTGGGAGAAAGTAGGTCTACGGATTTGTCAAGTAGTTTTCCTGTATAATATGTTAGGATGATATACTTATCTGTTTGATAGGACGTCTCGATTCGTTATCAGGAATCGTTGTCGAACAATGTATTTTGAAATGATATACACAATATCCGTAGCGACTTTTGGCAATGCCAAAGAGCTGTTGCCATGATATCGCAATCTCTACAGAGGGTGTCCCAATTTCTCCATTATTTAACAACATGCAGACACTTCGATTTTCCTTTTTTTGGTGTGCTCTTCTTTAAGTAATATTTTTGTCTTATCTCAGTCCATTTTGTGTATACCATTATCCGTGAGTACGTGGTTTGCCAATCTTGGTCTGTCTATATGTCTTCTTGAGACGTTGTATTGGTGCTCTTTTGTTTTATTTTGGAGAGGTCTTGATGTTTCACCGGTATATGTTTTTCTGCAGGCACAAGGTAAACTGTACACACAATTTTTGGAACTTTGAGTTACGTTTTCCGGTTTTGTTTTTGTTAAATTATATCATAATGTATTATTTGTTTTAAAAATCGTTTTTACTTGGTATTTATCGCCAATACGTTTAATTTTTTCGGATAGACCGAGACTAACGTTTATAATCGTAGGTTTCTGCAGACAAGATTTTGGAATGCAAATGGGTTCTTCTTTGTCACCCATAGTAAGCAATATATTTTTGAAATACTTTGAGGAATCATTTATCTTTAATTCAACGAAAAACCATAAAGTATGGTAGCGCTACGTTGATGATATTTTTGCAATATGGGAACATAGCATCGACGACTTATACTGCGTTTTAGACACGATCAATAGCAAATAATGTACAATTAAATTTACTATTGAAATAGAGAATGAAAATAAACTTCCATTTTTGGATGTGTGGGTTGAGCGATCAAACAACAATTTTACCACAAGCTTTTATAGAAAACCAACACATACTAATAACTACTTGAATTTCTATACAAATCATTCCTTAAACTTAAAAAAGGAGTTATTAAATCTTTATATGACAGAGCAAAAGTAGTTTCATTAACAAAGGGAATTTTTGAGAAAGGGTTACGTTTGATAAAGGAAGTTTTAGAACAAAACGAATACCCAAGAAATTTCATAAACGAATAAATTTACCAAATCGAGAAAAAATAAAGAAACCAACAAACTACACCAACAACATATAGTACTTCTAATTTAAATAACAAAGCACAAACTGATATTAACCCTACAATTGACATTGCCAAAAAGTCAAGCTACGAATATTGTGTAAATCATTTCAAAATACATTGTTCGACAACAATTCCTGATGAGGAATCGAAACGTCACATTAAACAGATAAGTATAACAGAAAATACATCCAAACATATTGCACAGACAAACTAGTTGACAAATCCGTAGACCTACTTTCTCACAGTTAACCAAACTTGATTTTCAATTACCAAACTTAACTGTATTTTTCAGAAATCATTGTGAGGAGTGAACAATCAAAATAACTATTTGCCTCTTTAATCATTTAGAAACTACTTAGTTTCTAATGTGATGAATCTGAATTAGACAAAATGTAAAATACTAACCGTTACTTGCAACTTTACTGGCGTATGGCGTGTAAAATTACATGGGTACACCAGTAACGATGTATTTACTCACTGGGGTACACTTATTGTGGGAAATTGTCTTATATTGGTTACACGTGTATTGTAATACTTCTCTCATCGAAGTCGGTTAAAATTAATTCGAGTTTTTAAGTATAACCAAATTTTTTCAAAAACAAACCCAACTTATTTATTTAATATTCAATTTTTACATTAACTATTATTAAGTTGATGAAATGAGTGTTCTCTTTGAACATTTCTATAATGTAACTGGTACATTATAAAACTAATAAGATAATGCAATGCAATTATTAAACCACACCCTGCATACGTACACCCAATATACAAATATTTTGTATGCTTTCTCCCTCTACATATAAGACGTTAGAGGTTTCACCCATTGCGCATCTATACGTATTCCCAGTTTACAAAGTTGGGTGATTTATGTGGCAATAAATACTTAAAATTTTAGTTTGAACTACGCTTTTCTTATTACGTCCTAAAAAGTTAACTGAGAAAAGTATCAACATCTTTGAATGCTAGATCCATTACTTAAATGATACATGCATAACACACAATTTCAAAACTGAACCATATACAAAGCAGACAGAATACAAAACGAAAGCTGAAAGAGTCTGCTTTAATTTGATTACATGAAAGCGATTGCATTGTTAGTACTTTTGTAGAATTCAGTCTTTCCTGGTTGCCAATAATCAAGCATGGAATTAATAATGGTAATGTCCTTATGAACAACCCTGTATCGGAATACACAATCTTATAACAAAATCCTACGAGCGCCAAATGAAATTCTGAAGATAATTCTTTCAAATTCTTGCAATTTGAAAGAAGCTTTGTTCTTTCACATGATTTTTAGAATTTTTTAGTGCTACCATGTATATATAAAAGTTAGGAGGAAATTCTCTTTGTTACACCAAGTTCAATATTGTCAATCATTTAATTTTAAATTATACTAAATTTGTCATTGCGATTTTTAATTTTCTTCTTTATTTGTGTTAATTTTTATTATCATTGATAACGGGGTCTAATTTAAATCTTGAAAGCTTTGGACTATTTGAAATATACAGACCTTTCAGCAACTGTGTTAATATTCCCAAAAAATCAGAAAAATTCAAGTCAGAGATGCCACAAATATCTTTCAGAAAACAACTTCCGCCTTTTCGTCGTTAAAAATCTAGTAGTGTTTCCGCCAAAATTAGTTTCAAATCAATACGGCAATTAGAAATAAGTTTAAACAACTGATTGAAATCGTTGTTCTAGCTGCTGCATAAGAAAGAAGCAATCATAGGCAAAATTGAAAATATGGAAATATAGATTTGTAATATCAAAACAGAACTCTAGAAAGTTATCGGCTCTTTCAACTATTTTAGGAGAATTATTTATTTGGTTATTGTTAGTATAAAATGTTGATGTGATAGAAATTTCATACACCATACTGTATAAAAAAATTCAAGGCCATTTAATATTTTCTAAAATGCATTAAAAGATAAAAATAATTATTATAATATGATTTGTTGAATCGTTAATAATATTAATATTAATACAGTATGTTACCTCTCGAAGATCAAAGTTCCGTATTGCTTTCACTTTCGGGCATTTCGTCTTATCTTCAGGCCTGTTTCTCTTAATAATCCCATCTGTTGCAACAATTGAACATAACAAAAACAACGAAAACAAAACTCCCGTTTTCATTTCAAAACTACTTGGCGACATTTGAATGAAATGAATGTTGAAACGGGTCGTAATGTCATCCCACTAATGATTTTCTTATCTTAGGCTGTGGGCGGTTATTTTGATATCTTCGGGCTAGCTTGAGGAAGTACCTAAACATAAATGATTCATTTCTGACCATTATGGAACATTTTATTTGTATAATTTTACCACAAGAATTGAAAATTATTTTAGCTTTGTAGAATTTTCCAACAATTAATATATTTTTTAATCGATTTTGTTTTTTTTTGTTTGGTTATTTCATATTTCTATCAATAAAAGTTAGTTTCAGTAAAGTAAATAACTTAATAAATATTTACAGTGGGATTTTGAGTAAGTATACTTAATTATGTAAATGTATTACTTATTTCACTTTTAACAGACTTCAATTCGTCAATTCGTCTGTACATAATTTCACAAGCTACTAATTATTACTGAATCATTTCTACCTACTATTGGTCACTGACAACTTAGAAATGAAAAAAAAACTCTCTTTTTGTTATTGAATTGTAAATATCTCAGAAATTTTGATTAAAGATTTAAGCTACAGAGAATGTTATAAAAATGAAAGATCATGTTTTTTCGGTGGTTAAAAAAGAAGAAAACCATGGGCTTCTATTTTGGCTTGCCCTCTGTTCAATTGTTACAATAATATATAATAATAAAGAAATAGCACTTTTTTGTAAAACTGCTGCAGATATGTTAAGTTATGCTTACAAAAATTAGTGTCAAGTTCTGTTTAAGGTATACAGTAATACTTTAGCAATACCCTATATAACATATGAAATAATATCTAGGGTGTAGAATTAAAAAAGTATGTTTAATTCATCTTGGTAACACCTAACACCCTGTATAGGCCAAAATAATTTTAAAATATGTAGTTTTAAATTGCCTACATATTTTTTAAATAACTTTTTTGATATCGTGTGTAATAACGGAAGATATATTAAACCATACCTCGACGAACTTACTCCGCACTCTTTATATAATTCTTTGTACCTGTAAATCACTGCACTCCTACTTACCGATATTAATGAGTGTGTGTATGAGTGCGCCGCTGGATGTAGATTTTTCAAAATTTTGAGTAACTAGAAGCGAAAGCAGAAGGCTACGAGAATTATGCGAACCGACCTGAAGAGGGCAGATGTGACTCTGCCGAAACGTCGTCATTTTACCATCGATCCCGGCAGGGATCAGTTATCAACTAAGCGGATGAATTCCCGGAAACCACCTAAAACATTTAGTGCCCGCGAAAAATGATACTAATTTCTAATCCTCCATTTTTACAGAAGCAACAAATAATGTTGCATTTAAAACTCTTGTGTAGCTTCATATGTAAATATTAACCAAATTAAGTAGCTTCACTAACAACATTTTACTAATTTTTCAAATAAATTTAAACCTACAGAATCTTAACTGAAAAGGTATTGCAACATTTCTTACGCTTGTTTACTTTTATCATTTGTACCGGGTAGTTAAGCTACTAGTACTACTACTACTACCAAGGACGTACCGAGGGAGGGGCAGCTGCCCCCTTGGACCTGAAAAACCTGCCATCAGCCAATAAAGCTTTCCATAAAATTTGCTGACTTGCCCCCCTGGACCAAAAAATTTCAGATTTGTCCCTCTCTCTAGGACAATTTTCTTTCCGATTGGCCCCCTCTAGAACAACTTTTTTGCTAATTTTGCCCCTCCCTAAATCAAAAGCTGGGTACGCCCTTGACTACTATTTAGTTTCGTTGTTTGTTTGGGTTAATTTATAATGGAAATGATAGTACTTTACACAAAGTGAATTAAATCGTATAGTTTTGTGCAGTTCTTATGTTGAAAATATCTTGGTTATTAATGTACTCCTATGTAGGGCAGACCATGGTAGTATCACAGTTTTTCGTTTGATCGGGTGTGTACTCCACCTAAAACAATTTACACCCTATTTATTAGTAATTTAAAATCAGAAATAAATATTTGTGAATATGGAAAACATATAATTGTAGCCCTTATAAAAATTGTATCTTCCAACACAAATTCATTTTTTGGTTCAAGTGAAATGAATTATAATAACTTCTTCTTACTTTATAAAATATATCTATGTCGTAATTATAACCTATGAAAATTCAACTTATATTTATAAATAATAAAAAACTTAATGTTAAACACATACATCTTTGTTTATGTAACTTTTTAAGTTTGTTTCTTCCAGAAGAGAGATAACTAGACCTGAGTTTTATGGCTTTAAAAATAGTGTTACATTGCAGAATTTAGGTTATGCTAAAATTATTTGCACTTCCACTTATTTTTAACATTTTATCGGTATATACGAGTATCTTAGCAGCATAGGAAGTAAGTACAATTTTTATTATACATTATACTCAGTTTCTTACCAATCTAATTGAATGGATTTAAAACTGCCGTTGGCTGATAACAGTTATCTATTTATTGTATATTTACAAAATATAAAAAAATCACTATACCTACATATACTGGGTAATATTGGTAAGTAAGTATTTGTCTCATACTGAAATAAGTGACAAGTTCTGATATAACCTTCATCTATAAAAATAATAAAATCATTAAAATTTTAAAGGCCAGTGTTTTAGAGGCAAATGTTAATTAACAAACAGCAGCTATCATCAATATTTTCTGCATATTTTATCTAATGGTAATATATTGTTGTATATGTTGTTACTATTGTTATTTTTTTTTTGTTTTCAGATTAATTAATTTTCGTGGCATTGTCTTCAATTTAGAGGTCACATTAAATTATTTTATTAGTTGCATAATTTAGTTAGTTTTAACAGTATTTCTTTTTGTTTTCAAATTTATACTTATGCAGAAGAGCATTTTAATTTAATATAAATGGAAAAATCAATAAAAGAGTCATTTGCGACGGAACGATGGAAGCGAAAGTTTTCTTATGAAATACACTTCCCGTCTCTAGTTATTTCTCTGCCTCGGTTTACCTTTTTCTCATTCTTAGTACTGAATATAAATTCAGGCGAATTAATTAATTGTCACTGTTTTGTCATACACATCACATTAATGACGTCATGAGAACTCTTGATGACCAAATTTGCACATATTAAATTAAGGTTGATGTGGTCCCGAGGGTTTTTTCTTCTTTTATCTGGTAGATTTTATTTTTCATACTTTGGACGTGCACACTGTATATTTAGGAAAAAAGTAATACATTTTAAATATCCTTGGTTGAAAAAAAAACAAAACCGGTGGTT